>CM062819.1:840968435-841568435 GCA_031772625.1 Pinus tabuliformis | reverse complement strand
GGGGAACTTTGGGGTGAAGTCAATGGTTCAACCACAATGAATTTCTCTCAAGAGTAGAAGAAGAAGAGATGATTTGTTGAGGGATGATCAAAATTAAAATTTACAAGGAATTACTCAATATTGGGTCAAGAAGCAACTGCATGGGTTCGACATGTTATCATTGGTAGTGAATTTTATTGACACGAAACAACAAATAAATCAAAATGGGTAATAAATAGGCAAGAGGGTTTACGAAGTATCCGTGAACCATAATATACACCCCAGCCGAAACTCAGGACTTAACGTACAACGATCAATCTTCTCGAATGTTGTGTTTGGTGTATCACGTTTACAAGGCGGCTGAATCAGTTACATGTGGCTAAAAGATAGAAACCTAATGGCTTCTCCCAATATATACGCAACGATATGGGGATAATAATTCTGTGTTATTGTTGTCTAATGCAGAACCATTCGATGAGAGCGTCCCTATATACTTATCATATTGAAGTTCCTCTGTTATACCCGAAAATACTGGAGAACCTTCTATATACTTCCATACTGGGACGAGATTTCACCCCCGGGATACACTGTCGGTAGTTAATGACAATTTCTATGTTTAAAGACACTAGAACACATCTCTAGCCTATACCTCTAGATATTTGCGTTAAGTGACAAATTATTCTTAGGTTAATTGAGGTAAATTTTAAGTTTATCTTGGATTAAGTTTCAATTTTGATGGCTCAAAGATGTCACCTGTTCCTAAAATTCAACTAAATGATGAAAATGAAACCTTTTCATTCAATGAAGGCTAAACTAACAAAGGAGGAGATACAACCAAATAATGCATCAAGCAAGCAAAATGCATCAACAAAATTCTTTCCAATGCAATATGAAAAAACAAAATCTAATATTTCATTTCACTAACAAATGAAATGCCAAGATGCAATCCTATAGAAACGAAAATCACTTTCCTTTCAATAAGACACAATAATGATTTTTCTTTCACTTTGATTCAAACAATGGAAACTAGTGCAATGAGCAAACGAAAATGCAATCAACTCAACGAAAATGAAAATCTCTTTCACTTTATGATTTCGAATGCAAGAAATATCTCAAAAATACTTAAATGACAATATCTTTCACTTTTTATTTTTGAAACATAAGAATGAGGACAAGCATTTTCTCTTAGTTCAACTAAAGCAAGTAATTTTTAATCTATGTTTGGCAATGGAGCTAAAGCAATCTTCAAAGCATAAAAAAAACTCAGCACTAATGAAAACAACTTCACATTAATGAACCAAAAGAAACTTGGAAAATATGCCTAGATTGCAGGAAGACTCTTGAATGGGAGCAATCAATCTCGGAAAAGCAGACCAAACAATGAGTGGAGGGTGACCTAGAAGCCCTAGAAACCCTAGAAAGCAATGAAGCTTCAAACACACATTAATAAGTCAAGATACAATTGCATTCATACAAGCATAACAACCAAGACAAAAACATTGTAGACACATTGTAAAATCATTGATAGAGGGTGAAAAGGCTGAGAAAAAGAAGAAAAACCCTAATTTTCTTATCCTCTAGGATCATTGCGCCTATTACAGGAAAAAAGGGGATGCAAGGGTAATTAATGCGACTGTAATTAAAAAATCAGCAATGGCATCACAACTGTTAAGACTAAACCCGTGATGGGTGAGAAAAATGAGGGAAAATAAAACATCTTCAAGACCATAACAGATTGAGTGTCCTCAAGTAATAACCAGTAAGTGCAAATAGCTACAAAGAAACAAACAAGTCAAGAAATTGACGGTTGGTAAAACTCATCGTAGAATCAGGATGAAGGATTGGATGGAAAGGGTTATATCTTACCCAACGGAGTCACCATGATCTGTGGACAAAGATGATCCCTCTAGCCCAATGAAAGGGACTAGCAACCTACGTGACAATCTACTAGACACTTTCCTAAATTACAACGAAATATTATAGGAAGAGGAAGATGACCTACCTCGAATCGCTTGCGCCACGACCCCACTGCACACATCGTTTAAATGCCTGCCTAAGAGATCAATACACAAAAAATCATGCAAGTACAAATAACATAATTGAAAGTAACCTACTTAACAGATCAAGGAGCATTAAGATAAATGATGCATTATCATACACATTTATGGAAAATGAACTAGCAGTTGTATATATTAATAGAATAAAGGAGGAAGCATACAACTAAGCCTTGATGTCAATAAGCTCTCCTTGAGTAAATGTCCAAGTCCAAGCTCAATCTCTCCAAGCACTCCTTCTCCAAGGCAAATGAGTAGCATGTAGGCATAATCTCAGCATAAGGGTGAAAATATCCAAAGACCAACCATTTGGGAAAGGGAGAGGATGAATATATAGGTAGGGAAAGGGAGTTAGGATCTCTCCAAAGATAGGATAAGGCCCTCATCTCAAGGAGGTAGCTCATAGGGATAAGACCAAAAGGCCAAGTTGAGAGAACTCAACCTCATCCATGCCGAACAACCTCTAGCTCGTCGTTCTGGAAGCCTCTAGATCACGAAGCTTCTTGTCGTCTTTGGGAAAATTTCCTTTTAGGGATCATCACTGGTATCCAAACCAAAATAATGATAGCATCGCGAGGCTAGTATAGTGCAACTAGCAACCATCACAGTTTTCATTGTCAGGGGGAGATGATGCCAAAATTAGGGTTTTAGACCCATTTCCTTTAGGGGAAGCTCAAGGCATTTTTCCATCCTTGTTTTAGGGAGGATCTAAGCTTCATATTTGGATGAGTACACTGCATGATGCTCATATTTCGGGCACTTCGGAGTATGTCACAGGGAAGTGTGGGAGGTGTGATAAAATACTATGTAACACCTCCACTAGGAGGACAACCTTTAGGTGGATCTTACCCTACAGCTGGGGTGTAACCCCCTGCTAGAAATTATATTAATTATGCTCAAATTTCTCAAATTGGTTTTGGGCAACCTATTATGCCTCAACCCACCATTGGATTGCCTTACCTTGAAGTGAATTCAATCTGGAACACTTTTTTAAATCAACAGTCAATTCTATTTGTTCCTCGAGTGCCCGTGTATCAACCTGTTCAACCTATTGGACAACCTATACAATAATTACCTTTTCAAGATATTCATTTTCAAGTCCAATGAACTGCCCAGGTTAATCCATCGACACCTACTCAACAACCACTCTAGCATCATGTCCCAAGAACTCATAAAATATTGGTTTTGTCTGATGTACCAACAACAGTTCAAAATCCAGGTTCAGGTTCACCTCAAACTCCCATTCTAGGAGTATCACAGATAACTGTCCCACTTATATCACAAGTAATAGTGAAACCTCTTGTTTAGTCTATCCCTTAGGTATCTGGTGTTCAATCTATTCCTACAATTCCATCCATGCCCCAAATACCTGTTGTATAGCCTAACGTCCCATATATGCAAGTGTCGTTTCAAGGGCAACCTTTCCAACATCAACTCCAGAGTCAGTTTGTTCAAGGACCACATTTTCAAACTCAATTCTCCAAGGTCAACCTTTGAAAAATCAACCCCTTCAAGGATAGTTCATTCAAGGTCAAATGGGTCAGAGTCTTTCGTTTCAGAATCAACCATACCCAGGTCATTTTCAAGTACCTATGCAACCGCAATACGATATGGCTCATCTTGAATATCCAGGAGGTATGTAGATTCCAACTTCTTAGGCTATTCTAGGATATCCTGGGTATCCTCCTCCAAGTATAGGACTCGTCCCTTAGGGTTATCAATATTCCCCTCAGGATCCTAACTGCTAGTTGCCTTTCATTTCAACTTTGGATTTTCTTGAACTCTCTCAGTTAAATAATGATCCTCTTCTTTATTTTCCATTTTGGCCAGCCATTCCTACTAAGTTTCCCATTGAAATTCCTAATTTTGAAGGTAATTCAAGTGAAGACCCATCAAATCATGTTATGACCTATCATCTTTGGTGCACATTCAACTCATTAATCAACGATTCTATTAGATTACAACTTTTTTCAATGAAGCTTAACCAGTTCAGCAGCCAAATGGTATGTATAATTTCTGCGAGCTTCCTTCAGTACACTTAATGCCCTTGCTACAACATTTTTGACCCACTTCTAGTTTCCCATTCGATATGATAATGGAACTAAAATTTTAACCTCTTTAAAAAAGTTAACGTCAACTCATATATCAATTCAAATTCATGAATGGAGACAAATATATTGTTTGGTTAAAGTTTACATTCTAGACCAAATTTTTGCCAAATGGTTCATAAAATCTCTTTTACTAGTAATAATTGAAGATGTTTCCAAAGGAGGTGTTGTAACCGAGGAGCAAGTAATTGCTCGTGTTCAATACCTTGATATTGTTTATACTCATTCCAGTACTTTGTATGAAAATATCCTAGATTTACCCTGCCCTGGTTGAACTAATCCAACCCTTATAGGATCACATGTTGCTGATGGTATGATTGGTTATGTTAGCCAAAAATCTAAGAATAAAAAGAAAATTCTATGAAAAATCAGATTTCGGCTCTATCTGATTCACTTGAAGAATATCTCTCTCCCAAAATTACTTCAGAGATAAACGCCATAGAATCATCTACCAGCAAAGGTAAGCAATCCACAATAAAGAAAAAAGGAAAAGGGAAAGCTAAACAAGACAATCGTTCTAAGGAGAAATTAAACAAGAATGAACCATCTTATGGAAAGAAGAATCCTTGTTATCCTTGCCTAATTTGTGATGAATATCATTACACCAAGGAGTGTCCACATCATGCTGAATTTTATAAATTTGTCAAACATTCACCAACTCCTGCTATTTTTAAGGACCTCATTCCTCCCCAAGACAGAAAAATGGTTCTCATGACTAGTCCTCCTCATCTGCATCGACAAATATCATGATGATGTCTTCCAAAGTTATGGTAGCAACGAGATCCAGAGATTACACATCAAAGAGTCATGTTGAAGATGGAGATGACTCTAGTCCAGTTGGTTAAACTTCCACATCTACTCCTCCTTCTGAACCATTACATATTGAAAAACCAAGCCCTAATATGATAATTCATCCACCTCCTAAAGTTATGCTTCGAAAGTCAGCCTTTAAACCTCATGCTAGGGCTGCTCAGAACTATAACATCGTTGAATATTTGGCTATGTCACCTGCAGCAATGTTGGCTCTTGAAGTGATACAGCCTTGTCCAACACAAAGGAAACTATTATCAGCCATTGGAGTAGTAGATCCTCATGACTCCAATTTGATTGTTTTCGATCTCGAAAATCATGTCCCACATCTCCTGCACCAACTAGATTTTCAGACACCAGTTCATGTCAAAAATCGACGAGTTTTTCGAATAGTGATTGATGAAGTAGCATCGACATGTATTATGTCCATTTCCTATTGGAAAGCTTTAGTTTCTACGATAATCAATCAATCTCCCACAACTTTCAAATCCTTTGATGGAAGAGGTTTTCTTCCTTATGGTATTTTAAATGATTTACCAATCGAATTGGAGGCTAAAACAGTTTCAATAGACGTTGAGGTTGTTGATGGTCAAATTGAATAGAACCTTTTACTTGGTCGGAGTTGGACTTATGCCATGTCGGAAGTAGTCTCCTCATATTTTCAGATGATCATGTTTCTTCATAAAGGAATAATTGTGAAGATAGACCAATTATCCTACTATACCTCAGACCCTAATTCCAGTGGTAGTGTGCCTTTTGTTGGAAAATCAATGACTCCATATGAAGAAGTTGGTGTTGGTATTCTCAAAGACTCATCTTTGATGGGAACTTTCACATTCCCTCCACCCAATTTTCCTCATAATGATGCCTAGATTAACACGATCACATCAAGTACTTTTGAATCGGGAGATATGTGGAAAGTACCTTCAGAGTCAGGAATAGTCTTATATGGTAGTGAGATGCCTTGTATCCCTTCTGAGTGGGATTATGAGGCAATTCAATATTTTTCCAACTTATAAACATTTGAAAACAATCGAATGAATACGATTATTGATGAATATTCTCATTTTCACGCTTGGAACCAATCTCTATGCTTGATCCTTTTAACATATATTTATTAACTGATGAAGGGATTATGAAAGTTATGACCTTGGATGAAATGTCATGGAACGATACTCATCATCGTTCAACCTTCTTTCCATCCTTTTACAAAATTGAGAATAATTTCTCATCTATGTTTTCATCTTAGACTCTTAATGATCCTCAATATCCAATATCTACCCTTTCTTCCAATTTTGAACAGAATTTAGGGAACATATCGGCAAAGATACACATAGATATCTCAGTGAAACCTGGGATAATTGAAAATATTCCTATAGGAGCTTCTTTTTCTTTAGAATAGATTCAAACTTACAAATCCCTATTTCAGGAATTTTGCAACATCTTTGTCTGGTCATATGAAGAAATGCCAGGAATCGACCCTAGCATAGTTGTACATGAAATACAATGATTACATCCTATACACCCATGGAAAGCCACCACTATCAAAACTGAGGTTGAAAAATTGTTGAAAGAAAGATTCATTTACCCTGTTCCTTTGACTGATTGGGTATCAAACATTGTACCCATTAATAAAAAGTAAGGAACTCTTCGAGTATGTGTTGATTACAGAGAAATTAATAAAGCTTGTCCCAAGGACAATTATCCAACTCTGTATATCGACCAAATTGTTGATGACTGTGCCAGGAATGAAAATTTTTCATTCATGGATGGATTTTCTGGCTACAATCAGATAAACACACTCCTTGCCAATCAGTACAACACTACGTTTATATTCCCACGGGGGATTTTTGCTTATCGAAAACTCCCATTTGACCTGAAAAATGTTATCACAAATTTTCAACGAGCAATGTCTTATGAATTCCATGATATCAAGCATATTGTTCATCCCTAGTTAGATGACCTACTGACTCATTCAATGAAAAGGCAGGATCACCCATGGCACTTAAAAGCAATTTTTATTAGGTGTAGGCATTACAATATTCACTTGAATTCACAAAATGTGTCTTTTGTGTAAAATCATGTCGACTTCTAGGTTTCATTGTTTCAGAAGAAGGAATTTGTGTTGACTCCCTCAAGGTGGAGGCAATTTTGAATTTGCCTGCTACTTCTATCCTGACACAACCCCAAAGTTTCCAAGGGAAAGCAAACTTTTTGTGTAGATTCATCCACAATTATGCTGAACTAACCCAGGGTTTTACTCGACTGTTGAAAAAGGGCATTCCTTTTTTCTCGGATGAGCTTGCTGATAAAGCTTTTGATGCTTAAAACATGCATTGACCAACGCACTGTTACTTCATCCATGTGATTATCATCAAGATTACTTTCTGTACTTAGTTGTGTTCGATGCCACTATTGACACAGTGTTAGTCCAAGAGGATGATTCTAGAAGTGAACATGTGATTTATTATTTGAGTAGAAATCTCACTAAAACAGAGATTAAATATGCACATGTGGAGAAGCTAGCATTGGTAGATGTTCAAGCTATTCAACAATTCTGTCACTATATACTTCTCCAAAAGACAACTTTCATTTCAGATTGCAACCCTATGATGTATATTCTCGCTAAGAAATTGCTAGGGGGAAAATACTCCAAATGGATAGTTATATTACAAGAGTTTGATTTAGAATTTGAAAAATCTTTGGTTTTCGCCGAACTATTGTGTGACTTTCCTCATACTGATATAGAAACTGTAGTAGAAGATTCCTTTGCTGATGAATCTCTCTTTCTTATTAGTACGTTAGATCCATCATATGGAGATATTGTTATATATCTCCAAAAACTAACTTTTAGGCCCAGGTTATATAAAACTGATCGTCGTCGGATCCGAGACCAATCCCAAAAATACAATATTATTTGTGATACTCTTTACCATCACCTATATTCTGATGTTATTTGACTCTCCAAGAGGCTTAAAAAACATTAAATGACTGTCATTCTGGAGCATGTGGAGGTCATATGTCTGGATATTCTACTACCCAAAAGATATTATGTGCCAGTTATTTTTGGCCTTCAATGTTTAAAGATTGCATTACTGCAATCCCCAAATGCCATAATTGCCAAATCTTCAGTTGCAAAATGCGAGCACCTCCAACTCCTCTTCACCCTATCATAGCTTTCGGTGCTTTGTCCAAATCGGGCATTGATTTTTTCAACTGTAACCCTCACTCGGATGGGGGGCATAGGTATATTATCCTTGCAGTCGATTACTTTACAAAATGGGTTGAGGTGATGCCTACATATAGAGACGATGATGAAACTGCAATAATTTTCATTTTCAATCATGTGATTGATTGGTTTGGTGTCTCGCAAGCTATTGTTATAGACCATGCTAGTCATTTTCATAACTTTATGATTGTTGAACTATCTGCACATCTTGACCTACGCCATGATATCTCTACTCCTTACTATTCACAAGCTAATGGTTGGATCGAAGCCATCAATAAATTTTTAACCAATATGATTAAACGGATAGTTGGTATTCATAAAGGAAACTGACATTCCATTCTCTTTTTAGCACTGTGGGCTTACCGTACTACTGCAAAAACATTGACAAGTTTTACTCCTTTCTAACTTGTTTATGGTTTGGAAGCAGTGTTATCCATTGAATGTGAAACCCCATCCCTGAAACTAGCTATCGAATTACTGCCTGCTACCTCTATAGATGAAGAATGTTTTGTACATTTACCACATTTAGATGAAAATCATCATAATACCGCATTGGCTAGTGAAGCTCACAAAACATGTGTCAAAGCTCAATCAATCAAAACGTCAATCCTCATTCATATTTAGAAGGTGACCTAGTCTTGGTTTATGATCAAGCTCATGACAAGTTAGGCGTAGGAAAGTTTGAACCCATGTGGCATGGTCCTTACATCATAAAACGCGTATTAGATAAAGGAGCCTATGAGCTAGTTGATTACGATGGTATTCCTTTAGGAAGGCCCAAAAATGGTCTTTACCTAAAGAAATATTATGCATAATTTTTTTGTGGAGATTTGTACATTATTTATCGTTTTTTAGGTGTGTGTGATTGTTAATGTTTTTCACATTTTCTATTACTTCTCTTGCTTATCTTGTTTTGCACTTGATTTCTAGATGTCGACGTTCCATCAGACTTACATTGGCTTTGCTAATGGCGCTAGTCATAGTACTCATAATTTATCTTCCGCAACCTTGGTTATCTATTCACCCAGTGATGAGATAGTCTCTATTCATGGAATATGCCTCGGTCAAACAACAAATAACATAGCAGAATATAGCGCAATCATTGAGATATTAGTTGATGCCATCACATTTGGTATTTGATGTTTCATCATTAGGTTAGATTCATAGCTCATAGTATTACATTTAAATAGTGTCTATACAGTAAGGAGTCCAACAATGTTAAGAATGTTTTTACGGGTCCGTCTTTTGGAAAGACAATTTGAATATATTGAATATCAACACATTCCAAGATATTTAAAAACATTTACAAATTCATATGCAAATCATGTGTTAAATAGGCATTTGTAAATTAAAAACAATATCCTTTCATATATTGATCAAGATAAACAATAGGAAAAAGTAGTATTTTTTAATTAAAATAGAGTTTGCATAGAAGTGTTTCTACAAAATATGTCATCCGAGGACATAAGGCCTCATGGACTTTTATTTTCCAAATATGCTGACACTAAAAAATCAAAATTTGTTCCTAGAAACTAGAAAAACTAAGCGTGATGATGCTCATGATAACAAACAAAAATGTGAGAAAATCGACACAGTAATCGTCTAAGTGGCCCTGGAACCCCAACTACATGTCTTTGATATCAGTGAGGAGTGTCATCCATCCCAGTCTCTAGGATATCTAAAGTCAACCCCTCGAGGTTGTGTTCTAGATTTATCAGAATCTCTACTGCCTCTGGGTTAGCTACTGTAGCTGCTATAGGTTTCTCGCCTCAGCCCTGCTGGCTGGTTTGGGCCCACATCTACACATGAATTTCATATAATTAGCCTTTGAAGACAAAAAACTTAAACAATTTAAAAATAAAAAACATGTCAAAATGAGAAATTCTCACCTAGATCATCCCACTGAGTTCTAGCTAGAAGTGGGATATCAGGATCACCTATGTAATCCATCCTGTCATATGGGAAGTCCTTGACCGAAATGATCTACTGGCATAACCAATCAAAAAATTTATTAGGATACCTCACTATTGGTCCATTGCCTCCATGACATGGCATCAGTGCAAACCATCTCATCCTACACAGATCCCTAGGCTCCCCCTCATCTGCTAGAATTTGTTGTGGTCAGAGAAGAGGAATCCTCTCTAAGGTGAAAACAATAAGAATGGAACCATAACCAAAATTATTCAGTTTCCCATTATTTCATCTGGTCAGTTGTCCCTTCATGTTTACAACCACTGCCTTGCACCAATTGAACAACGTGGATTCCCAACATTCCATGACAATATGCATCTGTGCTCGTGTGGCTAAATGAAGGGTAGTGCTTCCACACAGCTTGCTAACAATGAAAGTAATGGTCCTCAGGGGCAAGAGCTTGATGGTCTGAATATTAATTCTGCCATCCTTGGGTGGTGCACCCCTACAAAAGCACCATAGATACTCATAAGTAGTATCTCCTCTCGTCCTCTGTCCAAATAATGAATTGTTGGCTCCTTGACGAGATAACCCAGTCAAGAAATAGATGTCATCGAAATCAATGGTAACACGATGATTTGAAATTACGAAACATTGTTCCTGGACATTCTAGGTTCTTACCAGCCATGTCATCAGATCTACCTGAGCTTTCGTCCTAGGAATGAGCCAGTATTTCAGGAGGCCAGAAGTTCTTAGAGCCTACATGGTAACTGGATTTGCCAAAGCTGCCAAATTATTGGCTTCATGCTTTCTTTCCATCAACTCCATTTTGAACAATCAATTAGCTTGAAATGACCATTTTAGAAAGGTTTGAATCATTTTTGAAAACAATCCCATGTTTTTTGGGGCCCAATATTTCAAAAAAAGAAACCCTCGTTGTCTGCACTGCCTCCATTTTACAGACAGGATGCACCTGGAAAAATCCGCGTAGGCCACAATTTTCCATGTGGAAAATTTTACCTGCATGCGCGAGTCCCACTGAAGGAAATCAACATAGGGTCGAGGGCACATTTTTTGACATATTATTGCCCCAAAAAAATTAACTAAAAGTTTAAAATGGAAAATTTAACTGATGAAAAGCTAAGTTAAGGAGAGATCCTCTACCTGGAGAAAGTGGTTTGAAATTTTGTCCATTGGTTAGCTCAGAATTAGTCTTGGAAGTCTGGTGGTAAAAACTCCTCTCTCTGCTCTCCAATGGGAAAAATGGAAATGGTGAAAAAAAATTACTTTTCCCACTTTTATAGGGTTTTTAAGTTAAAAAAATATATTATTTTTTTATTTAAAACCTTTAAGGAGGCAAAATCTATATTTTTGAGCGGTTATAATGATTTATTGAGTTTAAATGTGCAGGTTAGGTTATGAAGTGAGGATAAATAATTTTGTCTATTTAGAAGAATTTTTTCACCTTTTATGCTCTTAAAAAAATTACGAAAAGAGAAAATCATAGAGTCCTCTTTTAAGCCCTTTTCAGACTCTTTTTAAAAATGAAAAGATTGCCGAGTACTTGCTTGTTGAACTAGTAAAAGTAAATGAACAATCGTCCACTCAGTATAAGCCTACCCCTTTTACGGACTGAGTTAGGACTATTTACGGAAAAGGTATACATTGACCGAACATGGTCAATATAGTTCTCTTTTGTATTATTTTATCCTTTTTTGGACCTGAGGGACTAAAACTTATGAAAAAGAACCTGATGGAGTCTACTTATGTTTTTCTTCTGACTCTCTAAACTGAAAAATGTCGAGCTTTACTTTATTCGGGCTCGTTAAATTTTATGGTAAAATAGTTGAATGAGTTTCCTTTTTGTGTCCTTTTCAAACTCTTTAAAATAAAACAACATCAAGTTACTCCTTTATAGGAACCATAAAAACTAAACAGTATAGGACCCGTTAAGCATAAAGGGACCGAAAGATTCCTTCTTAGGGTTCGTTAAAAATACTTCGATGGACTCATTTGAAGGATGAGCTTACAGTCAAAACATATGTTATCCTCCTCAAGCTTGTAAAAAATAAAGAGGTACTTGCCAGTAATGGTAGGGGGAAATGGGGAAAAGTGTCCATTTTACATTTTCATTTCTAAATGTAGCATGTTGCTCTTGAACATGACACTTTGTCATATTCATGTTTGGGTTGGGAAATCCATTTGTCTTACAATTAATCGAACCTCATTGAAAGTCTTCATGGTTTTTGGTATTATCATTAAGTCAAATGTTTTCAAGTCAATTGTCATGTCATTATGTGTTCAAGAGAAGTCCAACCTTAGTTCAAGTTCCTTTTCAAATTCTAGCCTTCAATTGCGTCAACCATCCTTGAGTTAGTGCTTGCAAACTATTTTCAAAACTTGACATTGTACCAACTTCAACTCATCATTTAGGAAGTTAATCTAGAAACCTTCAGTGCCTTGAGACCTGCATGCCTTAATGGCAGGTTTCTCACCTTCAACAACAAGTTCTCATCATTGGGCTTCGATTGAATGATTCTATGAGTGTTTGATTTTAGATCACTTATTTTCACTTCATAGATTGTAATGGAAGTACCTGGAGAACCATTGTCATTATTGGTGGTTTCTCTCGTACTTTTTAACGGTTCACATCATTGACTGCTAATCAAGTGGTTTCTGCCATGTTTGACTTCGAAACATTCACTCGCATGGTTAGATTTGTACTATGGATTGTGTGATGGAGATCAAGACCCTGGATCTAGTTTCATCAATCCAGGTTGCGAGGAGATTTTATATTCATGATTATGTAGACCCATTTATGACAAATGGTTGCACCCATGCTATGTCTACTATCTATATGATTTTGGTTTTTCCGTGCTTGTTCATTAAGTTTGATTTACTCTGAGTATGGGAATACCTACCTCAATGATGATTATTGATATACATTTGCATTGTAATCCTTGAATGTTCCCTGCATGTTTCTAGCCATTGTCTCTGATCCGATCCTTGGAATGATAAAGCGCTTCAATATCTTAAAATTATTTTAGCAACTTTGCACTTTAGGGGGAAAGCTATTACATGTCAATTTGTCGTCATGAAACTTGATCAATTTTTGTGTCTTTTTACCATCCGTGAACATATTTGAATGAACTCGCTTGCAAGTCAAACAACCAAAAATATCTTGAAGTAGATAAGAAATTTGGGGAAAATAGCTGTCACACCTTGTTAAGTTTCACTTGTGTTGATTTTTCTAGCTTTTCCCACACATTCACTAGAATTAACCCTGAGAACAATGCAAAGCTACACTTTGTCTGCCACTGTAAACCCACGCAGGTGAATTCAAGAAAGTAAAAATAAAAAGTACATTCGAGAAAGATAGTTGGTCAAATATTTCCCAACTGAAAGCTTCCAGGTGATGAATATTCAAACTATAACCCTCATATGATGCATCTAAATCCCTTTTCTCATGGAAACCTAATCACTTCATTAAGGAGTCTCATCCTCGTCTTTTGGATTTGAAACTTCTTCCTCTTGGCCTATAAAATGACTAGAGGGTAGAGGGATTGAGGGGGTCTGAACTTAGAGAAGATAAACTTATGTTGTTAGTTTGAGATTGGAAGGCTTGTCATCTAAGGAGGAGATTGAAGGAATTTGGGAGGGATCTCATGACCTCAAGGCAAAGGTTGTGAGGCTCCTCTTTATCTTTGAATAATACAAATGAACACTTTCTCCCATTGATTTGTCTTATTAGAATGATGAATGGTTTATAATTGTTTATAATATTTATTAAGGCAAATTCAATTCCTAATTTCCTTGATCATTAGGTTAAGTTTTGTTTGGATTATTATATCACATGTGCTTTTGATCCTTTTATGGTCTATGATTACATGTCTTATCAAGCATTGAGGATTTGCATTAAATCACAAAAAGGGATCTTCATCGAGCATTTCATGAAATAGGTAAGAGGCTCATCCATTAGCCTTAATTCTTAGAATTCTAACAAGTCCAACTTAGAAAAAAGCCAATTCAATTGTCTTGCTTGTTTCTAGTTTCTGTCAAGGATCTAGGGAGATCTCTCTTGTCTGCAAGAGGGATTTGTCCATTGTAACAAATTATGAAAGATGACCAATTCTCATATGAGACTATCTCTGCCAATTTATCTGAGAAACATTCTAGAAGAGTTTGGAAAAAATAGAGGAGGTCAGGAAGGGAATTACGAGTATATGTATGAATTGAAAGGTTCCGGATTAAATATTCTATGATGGATCTTGGGTTGGATGTGACTATTTTTCTGAGGAAGACGTGGGAGGCACTGGAGAAACCAAAGTTAGTTTATTATCCGATTCAACTATGAATGGAAAACCATTTTTGTATCCTTCCTATTGGATGATTGGAAGATGTTGAAGTTGATATCGTAGGTGTGAACACATATGCATATTTTTATGTGATAGATATTATGGGTGATAAAGACCCATATCCAACTTTGTTGGAAATAGATTGGGCATTTGAAAACTATGGTATAATTGAATTGAAGAGGGAGACTATGAATTTTGAAGTAGGTGGAGTCTGTGTCATACAAATTTTGGATCCTTACCAAGGTCCAAGATTTACAGAACCCATAGATGATGTAGAGGAGCCTAATATGTTAGACTAGTTGTATCAACTTATTGTTGGGAAAAGGGAAGACTATATTAATCCAACTACAACTATATTTATTAGTTGGTGAAATTTTCAAAGCACTGAAGTTGGGTCAGACGTTTTGATGGATAATTGGAAACAATGAGATCACGAGTTGCATTCTCATCATTACGCAACTATTTTTTGTGCTCGATGGATTGGTATTGAGGTACTGAGATAATTCTTTTAATGTAGAAGATTTGTTGTGAATTTTCTTAAAGAAGTTGATTCCAAGATTGAAGAAGGAAAAAATATCCCTTTGATGGACCTTTCTTTTCATGCGATCCCTGTGAGATTGTGGGGAACCCATTGCAATCATTTCCAAGATTAGAAAACTTTTAAGTTTGCCATGTTATGTTGATTTTCTGTTCCATAAAATCATTGCAATAGAATTCCCATATATGAAGGGTGCACCAGTCCGTAAAAGAATTTACAACTTGTAATTATGTTTGGTCAAAAATTTGTTTGTCGACTACGATGTGGACACACCAATTAATTCATACATTGGGTAATTTTTCGTAGGATTGGTATCTGAAGGAGGAAGTCAAGAGGCAGATGGTGGATTGGGATACATTGATAGCCCAATTTTGTAGTGGTTTTTCATTCTCAGATGATGATGCAAGGATAACTGAAGCTGTTATCACCAAAATAGGACCTTGATATGCTGCTGATTAGACTATCTCAGTGTAACTATTTCAAACCAATCTTTTGGTTGAGGCTTAGCCTCCTCAACCTGAGAGGGCTCTCTCACTAGGTTTAGGGTTTTTGATTAATGATTAGATGGCTAAATCTAGGAACGAAATGAACAGAAGTATAACTTGTTGACTGGTTGAAACTATGATTAGAAAATATCTATTGGGCTATGGAATCAAAATAGTCTTCAACAAAACAACATTTTCAAAATGCACATGCAACATCTTCCACATATGGTCCAAAACCACTATTTGAACCATGACCACATACTGAACTCATTCTGGAGGTTTCTCTTGCTGGTACTATAGTAAATCTTTCTGAAAATTTCTCATCAAGTACTTGCTGTAAAAAAAAACACATGTGTCTCTTCTCCTCTTCAACTATCTCTAACATCCTTCTCAAATCTATGTTCTCCATCTGAAGAGATAAATTCTGCTCCTCTATATCTTGAATACTCTTTTTTCTGTCCATTCTTGCAACTTTGTCAACTGGTGCTCTGATACCAAATTATTCTGAAAGCGGATTAGGTGATTTCTTCCTCTTTTCCAAAATAAAATAAAACAAAAATTAGGACTGTGTCAACGCTTTGCAAGGTAAAATTGGGCCTTGAAACATCAAGTTTCCAATATCTCGTCAAATCATGAATTATTCTTCATATCTAACTTAACATAATGAACATAACAATATATAATCCATGCATGCATAAAGAAGAGCAAGCCAAAGGTTTGTTGATGGAGTTCACCCCTCCTAGGCTACATCTCCGGGCTTGTCAACATCACTATACCACTCATATATTCAATATGAAAATGAAGTACATAAACATTTTCTGTAGGTAAATATGTGGCTATCACCCCAACAAGTTAATGTTCTCCGTCAAATAACTCTCACAACAACAACTCAAAACATCTTCTACAAAGATGACGTACTTCAACTGAAATGAGCTAAAACCACGTGAACCCTTCAATTCCACATTGAAGCACATAATCAAAACTTAATGTTAATATAAGTTGAACCTGCGTTGAACCTTGCTGGTTACAACTACTGTAGTAGTCTTATAGAAGTGAGAATACCTCTACAAGGTCTTCTCCATGCTCAAATACCTCCCACAACTGCTTCCAAACCCTGATTGATCCATACATCTTTTGTCTCAAACCTACCAAAAGGATCTGAAGATGTGCTCAAATAAGAAATTATAGATTATCAATGGATTCAAGACATCCAAAAACCACTAAGTAGCCCCTTTCTAAGCTCGATTTGAATAAAAAAATCAAAAAGTTATGAGCTTTTAAGCTCTATCACGAATTTCACTGTTAACCATCCTACAAATTCACCCTTTTGTCTATTGGTCCTACAAATATGCCCTAAAAACCGCTAACAGAGTGACAATTTCGCTACTGTTGATGCATTTTGTTTGATATTTAATTTAGCCTCGGGCCCTTTAATTTGAATATCAAGGCCACATGGGTCACATAGGGCCGAGGGTTGGGCCTTAATGCCCACCCCCGCCGATTAAGCTTGTAAAACTCTGGACGAGGTCACATAGAGTGCCATGGGTTTGAGGGTTGTGCCAATGGCCTGCCATACCTATTGGGTCCCTGTTCTCTTGGCGTGAAGTGACATCCATGGTCCATAGGACCTAGGGCTGACTCCCTCCCCTTAGTGCCTTCTGTAAGCGCCTTTTGCATTCCACTGAGGGTCATATAAATGGCCATAGGGCTAGGGGCTGGCCCTCATTCACAAGAACCCTTTGTAAGCACCTTATCCTTTGTGTTGTGGTCACGTAAGGGTCCAAAGGACCTAGGGTTAGTCCCCAACTCCGTGCCCATTCCGTTTTGCTCTGGGGTACTTGGGACCTGGTCCTATGGGCTGTATTGTTAGTGATGAAACTATGGGTCGGGGCTAAGCCCATGCCCTTTGCTCCCTTGCTTGTGGTCCTGTGGGCATGGGGTGACCAAGGGCTAGGGCTTAGCCCTAATTGTTAGGCCCCTATACTACTAGTGCAACCCCTTATTGTTATTAGTACAACCCCCTTATTATATTGTTGTACCCATGTAGTCCTCATATTGTTACTATTGTGCCCCATAGAAGCCCACTATTGTTATTATTGTGCCCTTACATTATTATTGTTATGTCGGCTCTGATTATATGATGACTCCTTAGACTCCTATATATAGAAAGGAGGTCTTTTCATTTATATCATCAAATAATAATTCATTTGTGTAATGTAAAGGAGGTTTCCCTCTCGAAGAGGCTAAATTATAAGGCGTTGATCTATTTTTTCTATCTTTTTGTGAGTTGGTTTCATAACATTTGGTATCAGAGCTTTGAATTCTAGGGTTTCGCTACTCCAAACAGGTCATCGTGGCATTTTCACTATAACCTTTTTTGGAAACATTTCAGATGCTAAAAAAAACCCATTTGGACCGAAATCGTTTTGAACCGCAGGTCTGAATTTTAGAGGTTTTCGCACTATATTTGCGGAGATATGATCTGAGGAAGTTGAAATTTTTGCAGACTCCCGAATTACATTCCAAACAGGTGACCTGGGGAAAATAGTCATAAATTTTGTTTTGAGCATCAGATTGAAATTTCGTAAGAAGTTACAGAAAGAGGATGGACTGTAGTTTCCTGTGTATATTTTTCAGGTCCTAAGGTCAAAACAGTGACATGTGGCACTTCATACAAGTTATCTCTTCTAAAAAGGTATATAATCAGGTCATCTTGGGAGATTTTGCATAACTCTTTCTTGGAGAATCTAAATTTGATCAGACTGGTGGCATTGGAAGGAGGAGGCAGAGGATTACTGTAGGTCGCAATTTCAAAACTTAAATATCCACAAGTATAGAGTTACATTAATTTCGAGATCGATCTCCTAAAATCAAGAAAAAGTGAGATGAGGAAGTCTGATGGCAAGGATCCGGTAAATTAGATACTACAGATGGAGAAATATTTTGATCTACATGGTGCACCACTATTGCAAAAGGTATGTATTGCATCTTCATATTTAGAACAAGACCATTTTTATGGTATAAAGGGCTTTGTTCTCGTAAGCAACTTGTTACGTGTCAATTTTCAAGTAGGAAATTATAGCACATTATGAGAATACAAAGAGCAACACCTTCTTTAGAGAAACACCACAACAATTGGAAGAAAAAAGAGAAAAAGGGCTTTGTTACAAAGTGGAAAGAAAAATTATGGCAACAAGGAATTCTACCCCTCACAACTATAAAGATGGAAGTGTTGTTTCTCCTAGCCTTCCACAACCTACAAGGGTTACACCACAACAATTGGAAGAAAAAGAGAAAAAGGGCTTTGTTACAATTGTGATAGCAAATGCACTAAAGGTCATAAGTGTGCCAAGAAGAAATTATTTTACATAGAGTATGAAGAGGAGGAAGAAAAGGATCAAGAAACATCAAAAGAAGAGGATATATGCCAGGATCCAACCCCAGAGAAAGAAGAAATGAATCGACCATATCTTGTAAAGCATTGGCAAGAATTACCACTCCTCAAACTCTCAAGATAGAAGGAAATATCAAGAAGAAAAAGGTTCAAGAAGTGAAAGATCACATCAAGAAAGAAGAAATGAATCCAACCATATATTGTAATGCATTGGCCGGAATTACCACTCCTCAAACTATCCAGATAGAAGGACATATCAAGAAAAAAAATGTTCAAGAAGTGAAAGATCACAACGAGCATCAAGAAATGAATCAAACCATATCTTGTAAAGCATTGGAAGAAATTACCACTCCTCAAACTCTTAAGATAGAAGGATATATCAAGATAAAAAGGTTCAAGCAGTGAAATATCACATCGAGCATCAACAACAAGTTCTGCAACTTTTAAAGGATAACGCCACTTTAGTGAAAAATTGAATGAAACAACAGATAGATCAACATCATAGTGAAAAATTTTTTGATGTAGGTGAT
The DNA here is from genome assembly GCA_031772625.1 of Pinus tabuliformis. Classification (NCBI taxonomy): domain Eukaryota; kingdom Viridiplantae; phylum Streptophyta; class Pinopsida; order Pinales; family Pinaceae; genus Pinus; species Pinus tabuliformis. The sequence goes on along the minus strand of CM062819.1, from coordinate 841,549,042 downwards.
TGGGTATTTTTACTGCTACATCTCAAGCAATATATTTATGAGAAGGAAATGTTGGCAATACTAAATGCACTTAAGAAATTGCGACCTTACCGAATGGGAAGACACTTCAAGGTAAAAATGGATCATGATAGTCTTAAATACTTTTTAGAACAACTATTATCTTTAAAAGAATAGAAAAAATGGGTCACAAATATGTTGTGTTATGACTTTGACATCATCTATAGAAAAGGGAAGAAATTTTTTTTTGCAGATGCACTCTCAAGAAAAGATGAGGATGTGGAAGCATTGTTTTGTGCTATTTCTATTATCCAACTAGATTGGATAAATGAAGCAAGGGATGAATGGAAGAAGGACGAAGAAGTATGGCCGCTCATTCAAAAGTTGCAAAAGATCCCAATTCAAACAATATTGCCAGAGCTTGAAGAGGAAGGAAAAATCATATTGGAACCTAGAGAAATCACAGAAACAAGAACCCGACAACTACGAAATCGATCAATCTCAGAGTATCTCATCAAGTGGAAGAACTTACCTGTTGAAGATTCCACATGGGAGGACAAGAATTTTATACAGAAGCATCAAGAACTACTCAAGTGTTGAGGACAACACTTTTTGAAGGAGGGGCATGTTAGGTCCCTATATTACTAGTGTAACCCCTTATTGTTATTAGTACAACCCCCTTATTATATTTTTGTACCCATGTAGTCCCAATATTGTTACTATTGTGCCCCATAGAAGTCCACTATTGTTATTATTGTACCCTTACATTATTATTGTTATGTCGGCTCTGATTATATTATGACCCCTTAGACTCATATATATAGAAAGGAGGTCTTTTCATTTGTATCATCAAAGAATCATTCATTTGTGTAATGTAAAGGAGGTTTCCCCCTCTAAGAGGCTGAATTCTAAGGCGTTGATCTATCTTTTCTATCTTTTTGTGAGTTGGTTTCATAACACTAACCCCATCCCCCAATTCAAATCCACATCAAACTTAAATAAAAGTTCAGTTGTATATATAACAAAGACCACCATACAACCTAGTGATAAGGTGTTGTATTTCTAAGTCAGAGTTTAGGTGTTCGATTCGCCTGAACCTCTGTCTAACCATTATCAAAATTTTAATGTGCCATGGAGGTGCCATGTGGAAGCTTGTTATTGGGCCACGTGGCACCATATTATTGGTCCACTTCCAAAACCCATGAACCAATAAAAAATGCCAAAATTCACACCAATTCGGAGAGGACAAGTGGTAGCATGTCATTGGCCCACATTACACAATCCAGTCACCTTTCCCATTCATCGTACGGACTGCCCAATCAGCAGTCCTACATCCAACTTACAAATATTTTTACCTATTTGGGAAAACGATCAGAACACAATAACGAGAGCATACGATATTGATTTTGAGTGATTCAAGTTGATTTGGATTCAAATTGGCAAGCTCTCTGATTTGGTTATGGTTTCAAGAATTTTTGGGCACTTTAATTTTTGAGCTTAAAATTGATCACCTGATCATCAATTGATGACCAATTACCTGATGCATATTTATTTAAGATTGAAGCAATACCAGATTATTTAGAGAATATTGTGTTGTTTCTAGCAACTGGTAAGCTCCCTAATGATTACACAATGACTCAAAAGTGGGATATCATTATTCATTCCACCGATTATCAACTTATTTCAGGCCATTTATATAAAATGGGACTTGATCAAATTTTGTGCTGGGGTGTTTTGGATCATGAAAGGGACAAGATTTTGTGGGAATGTCATTTCGGGGTTGCAGGAGTCCATGTTGGAGGTAAAGAAACTGCTCGAAAAGTCTTGCAGGTTGGCCCATGTTTTTCAATGCTATTTAAGGATGCTAAATATTTTTCTAAGAAGTATGATGTTTTTCAAATGGTTGGTTGACCGTCTCATTGGGACAAGCTTCCTCTATATCCATTCAGAGCACTTGAAGCATTTGAAAAATGGGCAGTTGATTTTGTAAGGTCTATTAGTCCACCTGTGTGACACTCACATGTTAGGTACATCATCATTGCACTAGATTATTTGATGCGTTAGGCTGAAACTGCTCCTCTTAAGGATTACATTGTTGATATTTCTACACAATTCATATTCCAAAATATCATTATCATTTTTGGCTATCGTAGAAGTCTTACTAGTGACTAGGGTTCAAATTTTATTGGTGAAAAGGTTAGCTCAATGTTGCAAAATTTTATGGTTCAACACCATAAAAGTAGCCCTTATCACCTACAAGTGAATGGAACTATCGAAGACTTTAACAAAATCATAGAAAAGGGTCTCACTAAAATTTTCTCTGTGAATAGGGATGATTGGGATGAGTGGGTTCTAGTGACTCTATGGGCATATCACACTACAGTCAAATGCTTGTGCAAGTATACACCATTTCAACTTGTTTATGAATAGGAAGCAATGATTCTAGATGAGTTTATAGTCCTGAATATTTTCATTACTCAATCCCTTCGGACATCCAATGACGAGTCTATCACAGAGAGGCTACATGAGTTGTGGTAACTAGATGAGCAACGATTCCTTGCAGATTTCCATCAGACTGTTGAAAATGAAAGGAAAAAGGCTTGGCACAAAAAACACATTAAGAAAAATTCATTTTCAGTTGGAGACCAAGTACTGCTTTACGATAGTAAATATCTTAAGCATCTAGGTAAATTAGAAATGCACTGGCTTGGGCCATTATGTGTTACATAAATTAGAGACTCTAGAGGTGTCAAGCTTACTTAGTTGGATGGTATCCTTTTACCTGGTTGGGTGAATGGCGCGCACTTGAAACCCTACTATCGTGCATAAACTTATTTTTCTTCTGATCGCTCTCTAAAAAGGGAGTATTAGTTAGGTTTAGTGTTGAGTCATGTGTGTCAGTTTTGTTAAGAGTATATTATGTTCACTGGTCTTGTGTCTATTTGCACCAAAAATCTAGTCTAGTTTTGGTTGCAATCCACCACAACTCATCATGGCCAGGGAGGTGTCAATGTGTCTGTCCTGTCAAATTGTCAATGTGTTGTGGCCAGCAACAACCCCGATTATTAATTTAGTTTTATTACCAATACTAAAATAAGTGGGGACCCTTCATCTAAAAAATAAAAATAAATTAGAACTTATATTCCCTTTTTGAATAAATCTTACTATCATAAACTTAGGATAATACCCGCAAAAATTCAAAAGGACTTAAGTCTTATGATAAGTTCGAACAAAATCATTCTCCCAATAATAAAGCATCGCATCTCAAAAAGGTAATGATGACACCATATAAACAAACTCCTAATATTGTGAAATCATGATGCAAGATCACACACTGAAGAAGCTCATTGCGCGTCGCAGTTTTCATATGCCTCAAGTATCACTTAGGGTGGAATACCTCAAACCGGCGATATGTGATAACGCGTCTCACAAATCGCATTTCACAGAAACACATGGTAATAGATGATTGTCAAACACAACCGATTAGCGATATTGCGATATTAAGATCTGCAATATTGCGAAGCAAATCGCAGATCTACAGGGCTCATCATTCAAAACGTTTTTTGTAATCCAATGTCAAGTTATGCACATTAATGTTAATTTAATGAGTTAGTTGATGAACATTAATGACATAAGGTTTTGATCTGATCGAAAGGTAATTTCACGTAGGGTGGTATATTTTATATGATTTCGGCATTTAAAGCTTTCCCATCACCTTATTTCTTATCATTACCCTTTCCTTGTTTGTAAATTGCAGGAGAAGAAAGCAGAAAGGTATACGTAGCAATGTTCAGAATATAATGGGAAAGAAGGAAAAAGCTCTAATTTTTGAAGTCATCTAACAAAAACATGCAAGAGGTGAAAACTGGCATCAGGGAAGCCCAGATCGAGAAACAGAGGCAGTTTCCAATGCGCGATTAGTGCTTAGCGCTAATTTCGCATCACCGAGAACAACCCCTTGAGAAGGAAAGCCTCTAAGCATTCAGTTGCCTAAAAGTGTGGAAAATTGTAAGAAAAAGTGCTAAAGGCTAAAGGCAAAACTCGAGCTCAAGAGACCAGTAAAATTATCAAGGATATCCTTAAGTAGTATGTAAATTCCTAACCAAATGCACAACATCTACAGACCAGCTAGAGACAAAAGGCTAAAGAAAGAGTAGAGTCCATCAAGAGTTTAACCAAGTTGAATTGGGATTCTTATTGGCAGTACTTGGTTAAACCACACAACCAATGCATGACTCTCAAATGTCTCACTAATTATGCCGAGAAGATAGCGCCGGCACTTGCCGATTCTGTTTTTGCAGGGCAACTAAAGTCGGAGGTCGGACAACCAACTCTCCTAAAGCCGATGCTGAATGCTTGCGACCACATAGAATAAATAAATAAATAGTAATTTCCAGATTCAGTTTTAGTTTTAGTTTTAGTTTTATCTTTGCCTTAGATGAGGATGATCATTTAAACTGCCTCCTATATTTGGTAATAGACTATTTTTAGAATTTAGCTAGTAGTATTTCAACCCTTCTCATGCATTTAGAGAAGGGTCTTGAAATTTGTCAAAAACGTTTCCTCAGAACATGCACTTCTGCACCCTCGGAGGGGGTTTTGATGAATGAATGGAATAAGATTTATTAATATCTGCTACTGAAATGCACTTTTTTACTCTTAGTATATGTTGAATTAAGAAAAGTTAAATCATTATTGCTGAAGCTCATGAGTAGAACTTGTTATCAATGGTACTTTTATCTCTTAACGATTTTTTCTTACGTGTTTAAGTGATATTTATGTTCAGTTATTTATATATGAATGCTTGAATGTTTGAGCTATCATTTGGCACTTTTGTACGGTGATGGCTATTCTATTTATGCTTAATATATGAATGACTTATTATGTGATATGTTTTTCACAATTGTTTCGACTAACTTTTTATACGAAGCAGTTCATTTTTATTGAGTTATTTTTCATAGCGATTAAATGATCTTTATTACCAGTTGTTGTTAGAAATTATTTTGGATCGCGTAAATGAAAGACTAAATCCTGGGTTAGTTTTAGAATTAGATATTTCTATTCATTAGAATACAATTGCATGTTGTTAAATTAGATTTAGAATAAAAGCATTTTACTTAGGAATTATTAGAAAGGAAATATCAATTCTCAACAAACGCACACAAATTGGGAAACTAGTCCCATTATCCCCAATCGGACCCACCATCCCAAACGGAAAAGGAGCTGCTTTCAAGGTCTGGACCGGGTGGGTATCCCCCTTGTTGTAGACCCAATTTTCGAGGCTTCAACATATTTGGCGCTAGAAGGAGGGCCCAAACTATGAATGGCAAGTAAATCTAAATCTAAATACCATTCTGAGAGTAAATCGCCGTCAACATCTCCCCCGACTTCTCCATCACACTTAGAATCTTTAAATCTTGAGCTAGAAGTCGATAAAACAACAACCACTGCCACAAACCCGAAAAATTCAGAAAAATCCACTATTGAACCTCCTAAAGTTGAATCTTTGATCCATAAACTTCAAGGATTTTCTATATCACCCGAGAAATCTGAAATATCTCAAGGTAGTGTGACTTCGCAATATAACCCTTCTCATCCTCTTACTAGATTGCAGAGTGAAAAGTTTGGTATCAAACCAACTGAATTACCTCTACCTAAAAGGAAAATAGCAAGGAAATCACCTAAAGGGTCTGATAGCGAGACTCTTTCGTCATCGTCATCCATCTCGACCTCTCCTTTGTGAAGTCTACCATCCACCCCTCCACTTCAAATTATTGTCCAACAGACTACTGGAACTTCAACATCTGCTTCACAATCATTTGGAACTATAATATACTCATCTTCCCAACCTCAAGGAACATCTTCTGCGCTTTCCTTTGTTAGTAGTTCAACAATGGCCCAAAACCCATGGAATAACCCAGGGGAAAGCTTAATGCCTGCACCCTTGAGTCAATTACCGGCCCATCCTGAAAAATGGCTGCCTAAGTTTAATCCTAAAGCAGGCATGCTAGTAGAAGGACACATAAATAACTTTATGTTATCTATAAATCTCAATGGAGTTACTAATGAAGATGCTGTTGTTCGGCTCTTCCTTTACACTTTGCAAGGAGCAGCCGGATCTTGGTATTTTTCATTACCATCTAGATCTATCACTAGTTGGGATATTTTCCAAGAGCAATTCTTGACTAAGTTCGGTGATGATAGGTCTACTGCGACATTGATGAATGAACTGTCGAATATTAAGACTGAATCAAGGGAACCTATCCAAGATTATAACTCACATTTCAATAAACTTTTGAATAAAATTCCTGCCGCTTCCAAGCCTAGCAAAGAAGTTCGAAGTGAATGGTACATATCTACTCTACCATCAAACATAGCGATCTTTGTCGATAGGGCTGCCAAAACAACTTTGGCTGATAATATGAAAGAAGCAATAGCGGTAGAAAAATGTATCATAGCCTTAGAAAAGAAAAACGTTGTTGATGAATGAAAATCTAAGAAGGTCACTTTTAAAGAAGATCCCAAGAAAAAACAACCAAAAGACCCATTTGATTTAGAAGGATTGCAGAAAGTTTTGAAAACCATGTCTAACGAAATGGTTGACATCAAGAAACAAGTAGTAGAGACTTCTTCTAAAAAGCCTTACAGGCCTTATAGAAAAAATCCTTCAACATATTCAAAGCCTCCAAATGCTATTACAAATGTAGAATTAGAAGAAGAAGAAGAGGAAGCTTCTAACGAAGAGCCTACTGATGAAGAAGAAGTTGTAGAAATATAGGGAATGTGGGACTTCATTCTCCCAGATGAAGAGGATCAAGAGGCATCACCAGTCAGTACTAGAAGTAGAAATCAACTCGATCCTCCATAACCAAATCCTAAACCAAAGAGCGTAAGCTCGATATCTAAAGATAAAGTCGCAGGTAAGAAAACGTTACCCAAAGCGACTCAAACAAGCCTAGTCCAATCCGATTCACCAACTCCATCTAAAACATTGATTGTTTCTGATGAGATGGAGTATAATATCATAGAAGACATGAAGAAGACTAGGGCTAATATTACCTTTCATGAATTGAGAAAATTAAAACATCAACAAAAGATGCTTTTGAAAGAGTTACACGTGATACCTGTTGCACCTCTGCCTATCATTGTAATCTCACAAGCTTCTCATGAGATGGGAAGACCTCCAGCTAATGTGACTAATAAAGTTGATCCAAACGATATTTCTTTAAATGGAGAAAGGTCAAGATCTCATACTCCCCCATTTCTTCTTACTTATGAAGTTTTCAACAAGAATTTGCATAATTGTTTAGTAGATTCAAGAGCTTCATCTAATATATTACCTAAATCAATATGTGAAAAGTTGAACGTTCAACCTCAAAAATTTGTAGTATGCATAGTTCAGTTGGACTGGTCGCAGGTTGAAGTGATCGGTGAACTAAATCAAGTTACCATAAGGCTGTCATCTAATCCAAAGGTATGTCAAGTTATTAATATTCTAGTTGCAAACATTCCAGAATTTTATGGCTTAATTCTTAGTAGGGATTGGTCTAAAAAGATTCATGGATACTTTGCTATCGATTGGTCACATATATGGCTCCCTTACAATGGTAAGCCAAATTAGATAAAGGTTGAGAGAGAAAAGCATAAAAAATACATAGTAATAGAATTGGAAGGAGAAAATGAAACTGTAGCATACAACAACAATATAATCGGAAACTATTCTGTTGACTCTTTCTTAGGAAATTTTAATGCTCATACTTCTCCTTACTTAGAACATTCTATTTTGTCTCAAGTAGAAAACTTTTCTCAAACATATAGTTCTAAATGTGTTAATTTTATAGATAGTCCTGTGAATAAATCTTTATTTTGGAAGTTATTTTTTGACGGTTCTAAGTCTAACGATGGGGTAGGAGTAGGATGCGTATTAGTTAGTCCAGAGGGAAACAAAACTATGCTAACTTGTAGACTCGAGTTCGAATGCACCAATAACACTGCAAAATATGAGGCTTTAGTCTAAGGATTACACAAGGCAATCATATCAAGTATCTACAAGTCTTCGGAGATTTTGAAATTGTTATTAGATAGGTACGAAATGATATAAATTACCAATCAGGTCATTTAAAGCATTATCAATCTTTAGTGCAAGATCTGACTGAACATTTTATAGCATTCAATACTTCATCAATTCCCAAACTCCAAAATGCTAGTGCTGACCTCTTGGCAAACGTAGCTTCCCAGCTCATTCCCTCAGAAGACTATAGCCTAGACAGATTCTCAATTGAATTAATATTTAGACCCTCAATTCTTGATAACATTACAAACTGGAGAATTTTCAACGATGATCCTGATATTCTAAGCTTCCTCACATTAGAGGGATCTTACACTAATTAGATAATTGATGAGGACCAACATGACAAACAGTTGCAACAAGAAAGCACTAATAATGCTATGCCAAAATCAGTGGTCAAGTTGGAATACCTATATGATTTGAAAGACCGATTCAAGAGATCTACCAATTCAAAACTTCAGAGTTCAACTCTGAACTATGAATTAGTAAATCTAGGAACTGATACCAAGCCGCAAAATATCAACCTAGGTCTTGGCCTAGCCCCTGAAGAAAGATTAGCTTATGTTTGTCTCCTGAAACAATACAAAAGTGTCTTTGCGTGGAAATACGATGATCTAAAGACTTACGACACTTCTATCATTCAACATACTATCCCAATGATAACCGATGAAAAACCTATCCAACAAAAGCTAAGAAAGATCCATCCTAATCTGGAAAACCAGATTAAGTCTGAGCTCAACAAATTATTGAAAGCCAAAATTGTTTTTCCCGTTCAACATTCTAGATGGGTTTCCAACTTGGTTCCTGTCAGAAAGAAAAATGAAGACATTAGAATTTGTATTGACTTTCAAAACATGAACAAAGCCTGCCAAAAGGATAATTTTTTCCTGCCTCCCATGGAGCAAATATTGCAAGCAGTTGCAGGATCATAATTAATTTCCTTTTTGGATGGTTTCTCCAGCTACAACCAAGTTTTGGTCCATCCTGACGATCAATTCAAGACCACGTTCAGAACCAAATGGGGTACTTATGCATATCAAAAGATGCCTTTTGGTCTGATCAACGCTGGTGCCACATTTCAAAGGGCCATGGACATCGCATTTAAGGAATTAGTAAACAAATCAACAGTAATCTACTTGGATGATATAACTGTATATTCCAAAAAATGTGGTAATCATCTCAGAGACTTAAAGCAGATCTTCTAACGTTGCCAAAGGTATGGGATTTCACTTAATCCAAAAAAGTCCTTTTTTGCATTAAGTGAAGAAAAACTTCTTGGATTTATAATGTCAAAATCTAGAATCCATATTGATCCCGATAGAATCAAGGAGATTTCTGAAATACCCTTGCCTCACAACAAGAAAGCCATGCAATCCTTCCTTGGCCAAATTAATTTTGTTAAGAGATTTGTTCCATACTTATCAAGGATCGTATCTCCTTTAAAAGTAATGATTAAAAAGACTTCAATCTCAAAATGGGGCCAAGAGGAATATGAAGCATTCAATCTGATTAAGCAAGCGATTGTAAACGCCCCATCCTTAGCAACTCCAAATTTTTTTGATCCTTTCATTTTGTATACATTTGCCTCTGATAGATCATATGCTCCGATACTCACTCAAGAAAATCAAGACAAGACGGAAGCCCCAATTGCCTTTTTTAGTTCAAATCTACAAGGGGCCGAATTAAATTATTCTGACGTTGAGAAACAAGCTTATGCTGTTTTCAAAGCAATCAAGCACTTCAGACCCTTCCTACTTAAAACCCATACAAGGATCATAGTACTGTTTCCAGCGGTAAGAAATCTCTTAGTACAGAAAGACGTGGGTGAGAAAAGAGCAAATTGGGTCATGGCCTTACAAGAATACGACGCTGAAATTAAACCAACAAATATTGTAAAAGGTCAAGGCTTTTGCAAAATGCTGGCCGGAGCATCGCTTATTTCTTAAATACCATCTTTAGAAGTACAAATTTATGAGGTAAGCCTAAATGATATTGAATCATTATATGCTGATATCATATTTTATCTAAAGAATGGATATGAAACTTCAAACCTGGATTATACAAAGAAAATAGCCCTAAGATTGAAGGCTAAGAAATATTATGTACTTTTTAAGATGAATTATGATTCAGTTCTCCTTCGATGTCTTGAGAAATCTGAAGTTGAAAAAGTGTTGTAGGAACTCCATGATGGACTAGCAGGTAGACATTATGCTGGAGATGCTACAACACATAAGATCTTGCACGTGGGCTACTATTGGCCTACACTATTTAAAGATGCACATAGCTATGTAAGGAAATGTCAAGTTTTTCAAAATACTGCTGGAAGAAAAAATAAATTGTCATTACCTATGCAACCAGTCAATATCGATCAACCCTTTGATAAATGTGGATTGGATATAATAGGTGAGATCGTTCCTTACTCTTCTAAACAGCATAGGTATATCCTTACAGCTATAGATTATTTTACTAAATGGGTAGAACCTGTTCCTCTCAAGACAACTAATGCTGAATACATCATTGATTTCATAGATCAGTTCATAATCACCAGGTTTGGTTTACCCTCTGCTTTAATGTTTGATAATGCATCGTATTTTTCTGGCAATGCTATGACTGAATTTATGCTCAAAAGAGGTTTTAAGCTTAAATACTCTGCCAATTATTACCCATAGGGGAACGGGTTAGCTGAATCAACAAATAAAAACTTAATCAGGATTATTAAGCGAACCATCGATCAAAATCATAAGAATTGGCACAAATCTTTGATGTATGATCTATGGGCAGACCAAATAACGCAAAAGCCTCCATTGGCACTTCTCCGTTTAACTTAATTTATGGGAAAGAAGTGGTTCTCCCAACTCATCTAGCAATTCCCTCTTTGGCCTTAGTTCAATTCATTGACGAAACACCAACTTCATCCTTACAGCCAAGACAACTGCATATTCTTAAGCTAGAAGAGCAACGAGAACAGGCTAAAATAACTCATGCTCATCATCAAGCATTAGTAAAGGCTTCTTTTGATTCAAACATGGTATCCAGAAAGGACTTTCAAATTGGAGATTTAGTTTTAAAATGGGATAAGGCTCACGAAGAAAAAGGCAAACATACGAAATTCCAATGAATGTGGCTTGGCCCATTCCAAATTGCGGAAATCATAGGTCCATCCACTTTTATGTTGCAAGATTTAGCAGGGAAAAGAGAATCTTTACCTGTTAACGGGAAAATCCTTAAAAAATACTTTCCATAGAAGATCATTTTTCTATTTTTTGTAAATTAGTTTTTCCTTTTATTTTAATAATAAAACCAGTTGTAAATGGTTACGTTTGGAATTCACGAAAAAGACTAGTATTTCTTTTAGATTTTGTTTTTTCGCTTGTATAAATAGAACTGATTTGGAAAATTGGTCATTACTATTGAAAGCTACAATCAAAGGCTATAAGCCTAGAAATGATACTAGTTTCTGTTAGCGCTTGAAATTTCACCTCAGGCTGAGAAAGGTAAACCTCAAGGCAACATCAAACCATTTAGCCTCGTAGCTAGCCCTACAGGGCAGGAGAAGGCTCTCTCCGGTCTATCTCGGTAAAATCTTCAATAGATGATATGACCAATAAGGTAACACTGATATTAGGCTAGTAAACTGATCAAAGAGTTTGATTTGAGGTTTTTGGGTTTTTGGTGGCAAATTGAGGAGAGGGCAATTTTGGGTGCGGGGATTGGACACAGTTTCTGCAGGGGGTTCTTTGGGGCGAGGTAGGAGACAGTATTGATGCCTTTGTTTGAGGTGAATGGTCAGAAATGAAAGGTGAGGAGCTAAAGAGAGCAAACAATAACTTTGAATTCTCTTTAGACAGTAGAAAACATTGAAATTAAACAAACTTAAAAGTAGAGCATGGCAGGCATGAATTCTTACTTTAACACTTCATTTGTTTAATGTGCAGAAGTAAAAGAAAGGAAATGAGTCACATAACAAGCTTACAAGTACATTGCGAAACACACCATCAACACATGAGTCCACAAGAATCCCAAAGAGGACTGCAAAACCCTGGTTTTCCTTAGCCAAAAATTGCAGAGATACAGTGAATAATACAATGATAGCTTCTCCCTCAAGAGTCCAACCATGAAAATGAGCAAGAAAGTACATAATATAGATGATCTAACCTCTTTCCCTGCCTCCATGGGTCGAGCTCACTATCCTAGGAGCTGTTTCAACCACTTCTAAACTAAGCACTACAAACTAGGCAGTCAAAACAACTTGCCTCTATAAGCTAGGAAACCAATTCATTCATTTAATATTTACCCTTTTCATGAATGAATCTTCTAGAAGTGCTACATAAGAGTAAAAGTGTCTTAAAATTACAATAATTACATCAAAGAGAATCATAATTCACCCCAAAAAGTCAAACTGGGTCAAACTGCGTTTTTCTAAGCTGTACAGTGCATTTTGGAAAAATCTGCCTGACGGGTCGCGCGCCTTTGGGACCACATTTGGGGAACTTTCAGGTGTCCAAATTGGGAAAACGTAAGCTTGTTGGAAAGGTCTGTGCGTCTCCTTTCCAACCCAACTGGAATTTTTGAATTTTGAGTTCATTTGCCCTGTCAAAAATCAAATCTCCCAAGACTGCTTTCTGCAGTTCAAAAAAGTGGCAGAAAGTCATTTTTTGCTAGTTTTTTGACTTTCAGGAGGCCCAAAACTTCACCAAATCTCAAGTCCATCCATGAGCATGTGTAACTTTGCATGAAAAATCTGGAAATGCTGAGTTTTTGTCAAATGGAGTTGCCATGATGAAGGGTCGCGTGGGGGGTGAGACCCGTTAATGGGAAAAACCTGCAAATTGCCTAAAAATGCCAAAATTTACCCAAAATTCTCAAAATTTCTTGGGATTTGTGTTGTGGCTAGGCTATTTAGTGCCTTGATCCTTGAGTGAAGCCTCAGCCAAGAGACGGAGGGGATCGGGCCTTTTTCTCCGTTTTTGTGCCTTGGCCAACCTCCTTGGATCCGACGATTGTAATTTTGACATTTCTCTAAAACCATGACACCTGTACAAAAAGTGAAGGAGATTTTCCTTATTTGGCATGTTATGGACAAAAACCTCTCTCAGTTTTCCAAAATTCATCTTTTATTGCTCTGGAACATCATTTGAGTGTGACTTGTCCCGATGTGTGAAACAAGGAATTTTGTCGAAATGGAGCGAAATGAAGGGGATAGGGGGCTTCTAAATTCTTGAGGAAATTTAGGGAGTAGGGAGGGATGTTAGGAAGCAGGGGAAAGTGGAATCTCAGAGATTGAGTGAGGGGAAGGGGTCCAAAAGGGCAAAACACAGGCCAAACCTAGAAAATTGCCAGGTTGTAGCTAGAAACTAGGGTTTGTGCAAAAATGAGGAATTTGGGGGATCTAAGGGATGGGAAGCATTTGATAGGGTATTTTAAGGATAAGGGAAGGTGTATGAACATCTGGATACAAGTTTTGTCGATGACTTGACCGTCCAAGAGAAATTGGCTTTCAAAACCCTAGGAGAGGGAAATGACCTTGCCAAGGCACAACTGAAGCATGAACAAGGTGTACAATGACTCATTAGACACTGAGATGATAATGAAAACCTTATGAATGATGATAGACTCAGCTGAATGGTGACATGGACCGACATTTTGACAACTTTAGAAGGAGTTAAAGCAAACCCTAGACCTAATGCCTAGTGACCAAATTTTGCTTGAAAACTCTTTGGAATGACAAAATTTGACCTTGACACTCTGAGATCACTTTGTAAGAGCATATTTGATCACTGGAGGAAGGCTGGAAAGACTGACACTAACAGTTTCAATCTTGCAAATTTTGATAAAAAGCAACCTTTAGTGGGAATTTGTTTTATATCAGTTAATGAAAAGTATCAATAACAAAAAACAAAGATTCTCTATAGAAAACCTCTTTCCAAAAACTCTACTATTGTTGTCCAGATCTATTCTTAAGGAACCAATGACTTCCTCCCCACCTAGAGAATTATGAGCTTCAAAGGAATAATCTAGTGATACACTTTAAACTTAAAGAATAAGAGGTCTCATCATGAGCCGACTTATCATGATCATAGATATTATAACTTGCTGACTTTGCCAAAATTGCATACCACAACAGGGAAATGACTCAAGATTATTGCAATCAAAAGACAAGGGGTCTCATCATGAGCCAGCTTGTTTAGCAAAGTTATAAATCAAGTGAGTGGCACTATCATAATTTGGCTACCAAACCAAGACATTGTTATTTAAGAAATTAAAAGAAAATAAAAGCAATAAGTGTGGATATGGATTTCCCATTGAAAATCGTATATTTCTCCAAGTAGGATACATGATCATTGCTGGGTAACAGGTAACCTTGTCGAGGCTATAAACACTTGCTGGCAGTAGAGGCTCTACCTACGACAAATGAGCATATTTAAAACTGATTTATAGAGGAGATTTTGTTTTTATCTTTATAAACCAAGTAGTAGCTGATGTAAATACAATAACTAGCTTTAGGAAGTAAATAATCAAAGTTAACATAGAAGAAACAAATTAGCATTAACAGCTGAAAGCATGATATACTTTATCTTTCTATAATAAAGTTTGATTTTCTAAAAAACCATTATGTTTTGGAATTTTAGAAAATTCAAAAGAAAATCAGAGATAACTGGTTCTTCCAAGTGAATCGCAAATTATTGTGGCCAACAAAAATCCCCCTTCTTATTTTAGTTTTATTACCAATACTAAAATAAGTGGGGACCCTTCATCTAAAAAATAAAAAATAAGTTAGAACTTGTATTCCCTTTTTGAATAAATCTTACTATCAAAAACTTGGGAGAATACCTGCAAAAATCCAAAAGGACTTAAGTTTTATGATAAGTTTGAACAAAATAATTCTCTCAATAATAAGGCATCGCATCACAAAAAGGTAATGATGGCACCATATAAACAAATTCCTAAGATTGTGAAATCGCGATGCGAGATCACACACCAAAGAAGCTCATTGCGCGTCACAGTTTTCATATGCCTAAAGTATCATTTAAGGTGGAATACTTGAAACCGGTGATATGTGATAACGCATCTCGCAAATTGCATTTCACATAAACACATGGTAATAGATGATTTTCAAACACAATGGATTAGCGATATTGCGAAGCAAATCGCAAAATCGCTTTATCGCAAATTTGCAGGGCTCATCGTTCAAAAAGTTTTTCGTAATCCAATGTCAAGTTATGCGCATTAATGTTAATTTAATGAGTTAGTTGATGAACATTAATGAGATAAGGTTTTGATATGATCGAAAGGTCATTTCACTTAGGGTGGTATATTTTATATGATTTCGGCATTTAAAGCTTTCCTGTTACCTTATTTCTTATCATTACCCTTTCCTTGTTCATAAATTGCAGGAGCAGAAAGGTATATGTAGAAATATTCAGAATATAATGGGAAAGAAGGAAAAAGCTCCGATTTATGAAGTCATCTAACAAAAACACGCAAGAGGTGAAAAATGGCACCAGGGAAGCCCAGATCGAGAAACAGAGGCAGTTTCTGATGCGCTAATCGTGCATCGCCAGGAAAAACCCCTTGAGAAGGAAAGCCTCTGAGCATTCAGTCGCCTAAAAGCCCGAAAAATTGTAAGAAAAAGTGCTAAAGGCTAGAGGCAAAGCCCGAGCTCCAGAAACCAGTAAAATTATCAGGGATATCCTTAAGTAGTATGTAAATTCTTTACCAAATGCACAACATCTACAGACTAGCTGGAGACAAAAGGTTGAAGAAAGAGCAGAGTCCATCAAGAGGTTAACCAAGTTGAATTGGGATTCTTACTGGTAGTACTTGGTTAAACAACACAGCCAATGCATGAATCTCAAATGTCTCACTAATTCTGCCGAGAAGATAGCACCTACACTTGTTGATTCTATTTTTGTAGGGCAACTAAAGTCAGAGGTCGGCCAACCAACTCTCCTTAAGCCAATGCTGAATGCTTGCGACCACAGAGAACAGATACATAGATAGTAATTTCCAAATTCAGTTTTAGTTTTAGTTTTAGTTTTATTTTTGCCTTAGATGAGGATGGTCATTTAAACCGCCTCCTATATTTTTGTAATAGATTATTTTTAGAATTTAGCTAGTAGTATTTCAACCCTTCTCATGCATTTAGAGAAGGGTCTTGAAATTTGTCAAAAACGTTTCCTCAGAACATGCACTTCTGCACCCTCGGAGGAGGTTTTGATGAATAAATGGAACAAGATTTATGATATCTGTGTTTAATATCTGCTACTAAAATGCATTTTTGTACTCTTAGTAGATGTTGAATTAAGAAGAGATAAATCATTATTGTTGAAGCTCATGAGTAGAACTTGTTATTAATGGTACTTTTATCTCTTAACGATTTCTGCTTATGTGTTTAAGTGATATTTATGTTCAGTTTTTTATATATGAATGCTTGAATGTTTGAGTTATCATTTGGCACTTTTGTATGGTGATGGCTATTCTATTTATGCTTAATATATGAATGACTTATTATGCAATATGTTTTTCACAATTGTTTCGGCTAACTTTTGAGACGAAACGATTCATTTTTATTGAATTCTTTTCTCATAGAGATTGGATGATCTTTATTACCAATTGCTGTTAGAAATTATTTTAGATCACATAAATGAAAGATTAAATCCCAGGTTAGTTTTAGAATTAGATATTTCAATTCATTAGAATACAATTGCATGTTGTTAAATTAGATTTAGAATAAAAGCATTTTACCTAGGAGTTATTAGAAAGGAAATATCAATTCTCAACACACACACACAAATTGGGAAACTGGTCCCATTATCCCCAGTTGGACCCACCATTCCAAATGGAAAAGGAGTTGCTTTCAAGGTCCAGACCGGGTGGGTATCCCCCTTGTTGTAGACCCGATTTTCAGGGCTTCAACACAGTCATAAGTATACGTATTTTCCGTCATCAAGTATATTGTCTATGTTATGAAACCAGCTCAAGAAAAGATAGAAAAGATAGATCAACGCCTTAGAATTAAACCTCTTCAAGGGGGCAACCTCCTTTACATTACATAAATGAACAATTCTTTGATGATTCAAATGAAAAAACCTCCTTTATATATAT
Source organism: Pinus tabuliformis (assembly GCA_031772625.1). Taxonomy (NCBI): domain Eukaryota; kingdom Viridiplantae; phylum Streptophyta; class Pinopsida; order Pinales; family Pinaceae; genus Pinus; species Pinus tabuliformis. The sequence goes on along the minus strand of CM062819.1, from coordinate 841,531,872 downwards.
AGGAGTCTAAGGAGTCACAATATAATCCAGCTAACCTAACAATAATAATATAAAGCCACAAAAATAAAAATAGAGGGATTCTATGGGGCAAATAAATAACAATATGGGGGTAATAGGGGCACAACAATATAAATAAGGGGTATAACTACAATAGTAATGGGGTAATCACTAGTATTATAGGGACCCAACATGCCCCTCTCCTTCAAAAGAGTGTTGTCCTCAATGCTTGAGTAGTTCTGGATACTTCTGCATAAAATTCTCATCCTCCCATGTGGAATCTTCAGCGGATAAGTTCTTCCAATTGATAATATACTCTGAAATTGATTGATTTTGTAGCTGTCGAGTTCTTGTTCTGTGACTGCTTCCAGTTCCAATATAATTTTTCCTTCCTCGTCAAGTTCTGGCAATATTGTTTGAACTGGGAGCTTGTCACCTATAACCTTCTTTAAACATGAAACATGGAAATCTGGGTGCAATCGAGAAGCTGCAGGAAGCTCCAATTTGTATGCCATAGTACCAATCTTTTGCAACACCTTGTACGGACCATAATACTTTGGTGATAATTTATTATCCTTCTTAGCTTGCTTTAGGGACATTTTCTTATATGGTTGTAGCTGTAGGAATACCCAATCACCTACATCAAAACTTCTTTCACTGCGATGTTGATCTGCCTGTTGTTTCATTCTATTTTGTGCCAACACGAGGTTATCCTTTAAGAGTTGGAGGACTTGTTGTTGATGTTCGATGTGATGTTCCACTGCCTGAACCTTAGAATTTTATCTTAAATATGATGTGATGGATGGTGGTTGATACCCATAAAGTTCCATAAATGGGGTCATTTTTGTTGTTGTATGGAAGGAAGTGTTATACCACCATTCATCCAGAGGCAACCATTTGACCCATTGTGTCTGTTTATTAGATACAAAGCAACGAAGATATCCTTCCAAACATTTGTTTACTATCTCAGTTTGACCATCAGATTGAGGATGATAAGATGAGCTATGAGCTAACTGAGTACCAAGACAAGAAAATAATTCTGTCCAAAAATTTCCAGTGAAAATGGGATCTCTGTCACTTACAATAATCTTTGGGTTTCCATGTAGCTTTTGAATTGTTTCCATAAATGCAGTAGAAACTGTACTGGCTTTAAATGGATGTGATAATGCACAAAGTGTGCATACTTGGTAAGTCTATCAACTACCACCATGATGACACTTTTTCCCTCAGACTTGGGTAAACCTGTGATAAAATCCATTGAAACCTCCTCCCAACGTTGGCTTGGAATGGATAAAGGTTGTAATAGACCCGGTGTCTTAATTGTTTCAACTTTATTTTGTTGGCAAACCAAACATTCCGCCACAAACTTTTGAATATCTGATTTAAGGCCATCCCAAAAAAATTCCTTCTTAACCCTGTGGTAAGTTTTTAAAAATCCTGAGTGCCCTCCTAAGGGAGAAGTGTGCAATTCCATAAGAATCTTTTGTTTTAGCTGGGAATTATTACAGAGGTATAAGCGATCTTTGTACCATAACGAATCATTTTTCCAGCTAAATGTATCAGAGGTACTGGAATCTTGTTTTAGCTTTCGAATAAGTGCCCAAACTTCTTCGTCATTCTTCCATTCCTCCCTTGCTTCATTTATCCAATCTGGTTGGATAATAGAAATGGCGCACAACAATGCTTCCACATCCTCATCCTTTCTTGAGAGTGCATCTGCCACCACATTTTGCTTCCCTTTTTTGTAGATGATTTCAAAGTCATAACCCAACATCTTTGTGACCCACTTTTGTTTCTCTTCAGAGGATAATCTTTGTTCTAAAAAGTATTTAAGGCTATCATGATCCGTTTTTACCTTGAAGTGTCTTCCCATTAGGTAGGGTCACCATTTCTTAAGTGCATGGAGTATTGGCAACATTTCCTTCTCATAAATAGCTTTGCTTAAAAACTTTCCCTTGATTGGACGACTTTCAAAAGAAATGGGTCTTTCATCTTGCATTAGAACAGCACCAATTCCATTTCCTAAAGCATCACATTCCACAATAAAGGTTTTTGTGAAGTCCGGTGTAGCTAAGACTGGTGCTTGGCACATTGCCTCTTTAAGATGTTCAAAGGCCTTTGTTGCTTCCGGAGTCCATGAAAATGCATCTTTCTTCAATAATGTTGTTAGGGGTGCTGCTATTCTCCCATAATTCTTAACAAACTTGCGATAATACCTTGTCAACCCAAGAAATCCTCGCAGATGCTTTATGGATGTGGGGATTTTCCATTCCTTAATGGCTTTAATTTTGCTAGGGTCTACCTTAAATCCTTCATGAGATACAATATGACCCAAATATTCCACCTCCTGGACTCCAAAGAAACATTTGGATCTTTTTGCATATAATTGTTTCTCCTCCAATAGTTGTAGCACCCTGTCAACATGTTCAACATGATCCTTCCAAGACTTGCTGTAGATTAGTATATCATCAAAAAATACTAACACAAATTTTCTAAGGAATGGTTTGAAAATTGAATTCATCAAAACTTGAAATGTTGAAGGTGCATTGGTAAGGCCAAAAGGCATGACCAAAAATTCATAATGACCCTCATGAGTTCTAAATGTTGTTTTCGGAATGTCTTCAATCTTCATTCTAATTTGATGATATCCTGAACGAAGATCCAACTTGGTGAAGTAAATTGATCCATGCAATTCATCCAGTAATTCATCAATGACAGGAATGGGGAACTTATCTTTAATAGTGAGCTTGTTGAGCTCCCTATAATCCGGACACATGCGCCATGATCCATCCTTCTTGTGCACCAATACTACTGGAGCAGAGAAAGAACTTTGACTCGGTTGAATTATACCAGCCTCTAGCATTTCTGCAACCATACATTCAATTTCACTTTTTTGGACATAGGGATATCTGTACGGCTTGATGTTTGGAGGAACACTTCCTGGAATCAGATGAATAGCATGATCATGATCACGCATAGGTGGGAGACCTTTGGGAGTCTCAAATACCTTGGAATGATTGTCCAAGACTTTTTGGAGATCTGGAGAAATAGATGATTCCGATGTGGAAACATCTAGCGAACATAATTGTGCAATTACACCTCTTTGCTCCTTTTTTAGAAGCTTTGTCATACCATTAGAGCTGATTATCTTTCCTGGTTTCCCTGCAATACCCCTTAATTCAACTTCCTTTCCTTCCGTAGAAAATTTGATGAAAAGTTCTTGAAAATTAAAAGCTATTGTACCCAAGGATTGTAGCCATTGGACTCCTAGTACAACATTAGCACCTCCCATTGGAATGGAAAGCATTGGGCTAGTCAATACATATTCTCCCATGGATAGCTTGATATTATGGCACCTTCCAGAGCAATTTATTGTTCATCCATTTGCAATCATCACTTGACACTCTGGTGCTGGATATAGGAAGCAATTCAATTCTTTTGCTACCCTACAATGAATAAAATTGTGAGTGCTTCCTGAATCAATCAAAACTATTACCTTTTTCTTCTTAATTTGTCCTTCTATCTTTATGGTTTGAGGAGTGGTAATTCCCGCCAATGAATTACAAGATATGGTGGGATTTAATTTTTCTTCATCTAGGCTTTGTTCCTAGAGTATATCCTCTTCTTTTGACCTTTCTTGCTCCTTTTCTTCTTCCTCTTCACAATCTATGTAGAATAATTTCTTCTCAGCACACTTATGACCTTTAGTGTATTTGCTATCACAACTGTAACAAAGCCCTTTTTCTCTTTTTTCTTCCAATTTTTGTGGTGTCAACCTTATAGGTTGTGGAAGACTAGGGGCAACAACACTTCCATCCTTATAGTTGTGAGTGGTATGCTTCCTGGTTGCCATAATTTTGCTTTCCATTTTTCTTGCTAACCTGAATGCCATCTCTAATGAATCAGGTTCCCAAAGGCGAACATCATGTTGGATATTATCCTTTAAAGACCCTATGAACACATCAACCCTATGCTCCTCTGGAATATCTTTTACCCTTATGTTCAATTTTTGGAACTCCTCAATGTGCTCCATTATTGAACCCTTTTGTTTGAGACTTATCAATTGGCTAAAAAAAATGTTTCTTTTTGTATCCTCATAATGTGCTATCAATTCTTTCGTAAAAATTGCCCAAGTGATAAATTGTTTACGAGAGCAAACCCATTGATACCATACAAATTGATTTGGTTCCAAATATACAGTTTCCATACGTACCTTTTGTGTGTTTTGCACATTATTGAGATCGAAGAATTGCTCCATCTGTAATATCCATGTGGCATGATCCTTGCCATCAAACTTCCTCATATCGATTTTTGGAATATGGTGAGTCTTCGATCCAACATTAGCATCTATGGAATCATTATTAACATTTCTTTTATTCTCATCATGAGTTTCCTTTAGTACCCTTTCATCCTTAGTGCCCATTTCTTGTAGCAACTTATTCATATTTATCTTCAATTCATCCATGTCTGTCTTCAAATCTATCTTCAAATCTGCCATGTCTCTCTTCAAATCTATGTTTGAATCATCCATCTTAGCTTCCATGCCCTTTATCTTAGATTCCACGCCATTTATCTTAACTTCTATTAGCTTTTTTGAGCGTGACATTTGTTGCACTTGTTCTTGTAATTTTGATATATCATGTAGCAATTCTTCCTCTTCTTCATGAGTCATGCTAGAGCTTTCAGGTTCCTTACTCGGTGTTTGCATTTTCTTTCCTCGGGGCATCAGTTACCGATAATAATTCTTTACTATGCCCTTTGAATTCCTTCAAACCAAGCTTACACAAAAATTTAAAAAAAAACTACACACCTTTTTTCCCTTTCTAGAAGCCTGATATTGAATCTGATGTATCTCTGTAATTTCGGATCATCCAGTTCTGAAATTGCAACCTGTATTAGCCTTCTGTGTCCTCTTTCCAATGCCACAAGTCTGACCCAAATTAGATTATCCAAGGAAGAGTTATGTGAAATCTCCCACAGTGACTTGATTTTAGACTAATTCCATAGAGCAAACTTGTACGACGTGCCACAAGTCACTATTTCGACCTATGGATCTAAAAAAGGCATACAAGAAACTACAGTCTGTTCTCTTTCTGTACCTTCTTACGAAATTTCAATCTAATCTTCAGAGAGAAAGTTATGACAATTTTCCCCAGGTCACCTGTTTAGAATGTAATTCAGGAGTCTGCAAAAAGACCAACTTCCTCAGATCATATCTCCGAAAATATAGCGCGAAATGATCTGAAATTCGGACCCAAGGTTCAGCGCTATTTCTTCTCGGTTTTTTTTGTGAATTCTTAAACGTCAAAGAAAAAAGTTATAGCGAAAATACCACGATGACCTGTTTGGAGCAGCGAAACCCTAGAATCCAAAGCTCTGATACCAAATGTTATGAAACCAGCTCAAGAAAAGATAGAAAATATAGATCAACGCCTTAGAATTCAGCCTCTTCGATGGGGCAACCTCCTTTACATTACATAAATGAACAATTCTTTGATGATTCAAATGACAAAACCTCCTTTCTATATATAGGAGTCTAAGGAGTCACAATATAATCCAGCCGACCTAACAGTAATAATATAAAGCCACAAAAATAACAATAGAGGGATTATATGGGGCACATAAATAACAATATGGGGGTAATAGGGGCACAACAATATAAATAAGGGGTATAACTACAATAGTAATGGGGTAATCACTAGTATTATAGGGACCCAACTCCTGTAACAATTATTTTCTTAATTTATTAATATTTCTCATCATTCCATACACAGTGTAGTTACTATCGTAGTCCTGTCAATTCTTGGTTTAAATTTTATGGTGAAGTCGAGAGATTTTACATTGGTATTTGTGGGGATCTTTGGATTTTCACTGATTTGGTCAGTATTGTACTTATTGTGTAATGTTCCAGCCACTCTAAAATTCCACTATGTATTCTATATAGCCCTTGCCACTTGTCATTTGGTTATCATTGCACTTTTGTATTCATAGAGTCTTCCACCCTGGCTCCTATGTCTTGTGCATCCACTTCTCCTCCTCATTGTCGACCTCTAGTTCAATTTGTTTACAACTTTCAATCATTCTTGATGCATCGTCCGACCAAACTTGCAGTTCCCTCATTTCCTAGTGATTCTCATATTCAACCCACCGATTATCTTTTAGGAAAAAAATGAGAAAGCCTCCCTAATCAAAAATAATTTATCCAACCATATTCTTTTTCTTGCACTAAAGTCTAATGTGTTTATGCATCCAACTTTATGAATAGGTGCCAGAGATTCTCACAAGATCAAAACAAACTTTCAACCCCAAAAATTATCTACCCTGATATTTTTGTGGGACCTATCTATCTTTGGTACTACCGATGAGGTTATGCGCTGCACAAAATTCCTAATCAATAGGCTTCATGGGGGTTCTCTATAGCTGGATAAGAAATATCCGATTCATGTTGACCATATCTACAAGCTCATAGGGTTATCACCTTATGACTTCCTGCATAAGGGGCATGGTGTGGTGATTGACTTAATAAATGATGAGAAAATAAAATTTTCCTGCCATATCATTGAAGGTAAACTCATGTGGCACTACACTAAATGATAATTCTCATTGGACGTCATTTCTGTCACAAAATCCTATAACAAGGGTAAGCAATTAAATTGGTCCAATTTTCTATTAAATGAGCCCTTTGAGGCATGCAAATATGTTTACAAGTGCGCTACTTATTCTATTTTCGGCTACCTGGTTTTCCCCTAGCAATGATGAATTGGTGTGCTCTAGAAGGAAAATATTGTGTTGAAGTAGCAAATGATGAACCCTTATCCTATGCTCCCTAGAGAACTACCACAAATTCAACTAACAAGAAGTTCAATGGACATGAATTAGATAAATGGTACAATAAGATGGTCGAGGTCACACACAATGTGTCCAAGGTGTCGATCCCTCTTCTAGACCAATATGCTCATTACATGTGGTTTGGTATTAGTCACAAAAACACATATGTTAGGCCCTATATTGTGAATCTGACAACCTTTTCTATGAGGAAATTTCCTTTTTACATGAATGGAATTGCATTATGCACAAAAGCAATTTCATGGACATGAATTCAAGCCATGAAACAAGATGGTGAACAATTATATTATTTGGAAGGCATACAACCACATGATTATGGATATGACACTTCATCGTCTTCCAAGAAACATTTAGTAGATTTTGAACAAGAACTTCAGCCACTAATTAAGAAGGTTCATGAGCAAATCTCTTCTGTCCAAAATACTATGTATAAGGTTGGTTCCATGGTAAATATTTCTACCACTATTTCTCAAGTTTCTAGTGTGCCCCTTACTATTGTTGCCCCTACTTATCTTTCTCCACCTACCATTGCATAAACCATTTCTATTTTCACTAACCCGAATGAACTCTTTATTGTACTTCGACGTCAAAATCCCAAGCCTTGGCCTTCTAGACTAATTGATCTTACTGATGAAGGTGCTACCAATACTGGTAAAGCCATCCAAATCACCTGGGAACAACAAGCCCCATCACCCCTTCATTCTCATCAATATTTTTCCAAAATTAATTCTTTATTCGAGTTTATTTTTGACCACCTTGATCCTGGTACAAACCTTGGTGAGACTGCCGATGTGGAGATTGAGTCTGATCTAGTGAATCCTATTGTTTTTCCTATATATTCTACCTCATTATAGTCTCAAGTGGAAGAAATTATAGCACCACCGATTTACCCCATCAATTTCCCCTCCACCATAGTCTATTTCAATGTTCTTTGTCGATCAAGTTGCTACATTTTCTCAAGTTCCAAAAAATTGTCGTGAAGTTTTATCTTTAGTTTCCGAGTGACAAGATATCATTCCCTTGTTGAATGTACCCATTCTTACTAAGATTTGCATGGAGATCTAGAAATAACAAAGCCAAGATCGAGAGACCTCACCCCAAGGTCATTTAGAGTAGTCAATTGCTAGCGGACAACCTTTGTAGGCTTGATTTCCACTTCCAAACACCCTCTCCACTGATGATCTCCAGAACTAGTTGCCATCAAATTTATTTCAATTCATCAAAGCCTCTGCCTCACAATTAGACAATCGCCTTACTTTTGTTGACTCCAGGTGTCATGAACTTACCACTACCTGTGAGCAGCAACAACAACAACTAAATTTGGTCATGTCTGAACGAGATCAGTTGAGGAATGGCAAAGAAAAATAGGAGAAGCAAGTTGCAGACTTGGATCCAAGTTTTAGAGAATGTGGCCAATAGTAGCTGAATTTGTACCAAATGCTCCAAAGGACTTCTTTGTGTATCTCCATGAAAAATGCTATGACTACATTGAGACTACCTACATCAAAACTTATTGTGATGAACCAGGAGTTGCGAGGTATTGTTGCACAACTTTACCGAGCACTCCCATATCCTTCTAATAAGTATCAGAATCAGATTACTTGTGAAATTTATCAGGCATCATCAGTCTGAGACTCCCTCAAGAAGTTCATGGATGACTCCCAGGATTTTTTTTCCAAGTTTCATATTGGAGTGGTGTGCGTGCAAATAAGAATAAACCATTATATCAACTCTAAAAAACTATGGAAAAATTATTTGATCAAGCTATGAAGGATCATGATTTAGACCATAAGACAAGTCTTTTAGAGCAAGTTGATGCCTTGGACACATAAATCCACCAAATGGAAGAGGCATCACATTCTACAAAGTCAATGTTAAGGGACCTTTGGCCCATTGCACATAACTATTTTTTCATGCTGCATACTTTGCATACTACAACTAATGGAAAAATATAAGAAGTTATTTAGTCTTAGCCTACTCAACCTACAATCGAGACCACTGATCAATTTGTTGGTAAGGTTAACATTGTTTTCAATACCCGAAGAGCTGTTTTCGGTGCCTATACTAGTTTCAAGGGTGATGTGCTGCACAATATACCAGAGTTGGGTCCTTCGTTTGAAGGTGAACCAACAACACAGAGAAATGAAGAAACATGTGAAGAAGTGCAACCATAGATAGAATAAGATGCATCAACAACAAATTGATTGGAGGGTGAGTCAATAGATTGTGGTTGGTTCCTGTTGGGTCCTTCATTTTTGAAGGAAAATTTGGAAAACCTGGTCAGAAAATGGCTGCGGAGAAGGAATGGTCAAACTTGTTGGAAGCGGTTACCAGAAAATGGGAAGCAACAAAAAAGTTAAAAGTTAGTTACATTGGGACTTGCAGAATTCATGAAGGAGGGATGTGCATGTTATATTTTTAAAGAATCAAAGGTGATAAGGACAAAAGCACAAAAACTTGTCAAAGTGGACTTGATCGAGATAAGGATCAAAGCACTTGCATGTTGATCAGATTGGACTAGATAAAGCAAGCGTGATCTATATACATTAGGGGAATTTTGAGTTCTAAAATGGGCCTCCTAAATAAATTATAAAATAATAGTGGAAACAATAAAATAAAATTAGATTACATCATCAAATTTTAGAGGGAAAAAAGAAAAAACTATTTTTTCAACTTATCTCCCTATGGGTTTACACAAATTTTGAGAGGCAACACTCATTAGATGCAAAATTTGATTCCTCGTCCAAGGAGTACCCATTTTTCATACTTTCGATGGACCCTACTACACGAAAAATGATAAATACATGAAAAATATGATTGCAATCCAATGAGTACCCCCACTTGAAATTTGAGTAAAACCCTAGGGAGATAAGTTGAAAATATAAGTTTAAAAAGTAGTTTTATTATTTTTACATTTTTACTCCAAAAATTGTGAATCATCCCCCATGGTTGACATCATCATCTTGAATCCTATTGGTTCTTATAAAGTTTATTTTGGTTGTACATTTTCCTTAGAAGGCCCATTTTAGACCTCAAAATTCCCCTAATGAAGGACAAAGGACAAATAATTTTAGTTTCTAGAACTAAAGGTTCAAGAGCTAGAGAGATGGAGCTTTAGAGTTGGAGAGTTCTATTGATTTCATGTTGAATAGCTATCAGAGTGAAGTTTTAGTTCTTCCCCTGAGATTCTTCTATTTTCTTATGTTGTAATGTGGCCTAAGGAGTTATAAATATCCTGCGAACACATGCAAATATCTGATGTAATATCTCTGGTTAATAAATAAAGAAGTTCTTGTGGGAATGAATTGTATTGTGATGCTCGGATAATGCTTATGTGTCCCCTTTAAATTTTAATTTTGAATGCACTTATCTCTTGTTGTTATGAGTGATATGTATATGATCTACATAATTGTTTTGTTGTGGTGGATAAGTTGTTTGGTGTGTAATGCATAATACAATGGTTAATTATTTCCTCGTCACTCTGATAGATCCCTTATATCTTTAGCTGTCTCAACTTGCCTCGGGTGAGACACTTATTCTTCCCGAAGGAGTGAAAATGTCAATTTTGAGCTAGATTACAATGGTATCTTTGTTGGCACCTTAAGTTTGAACCTTGGGTCATCGCTGTTTAAATTTTATGCCAACAAGGAAAATCATACATTAGCTTATGCCAAATCACATCCGAAGCATTTATATGTTTCTTGTTTTATTGGGTTGATGTCAATGCCAAGGATTCTGGAAGCTCCAACTATTCGAGCCCCTTGTGCAACAACCAAGCCAATGGTTCCCACTCCAAATATTAACACCAAATCATTGAGATTCACCTTTCCACCATTCTAGGCAACTCTTCATCTTACTAGCACTTCACATCCAAGCAAACAAATCTTGTCTAATGGAGCTTCTAGATTCACTTTTGAATTTTTTTCAAAATAATGCAAAATAACATATGCATTTTAGAAGGGTCATCATTTGAGTGTTAGTATGTCCTTTTAATATTGTCGAGAAGTGGGAATAAAAGTAGTTTTTTTATTTTTTTTATTTTATTTTTTCAGTGAACTCGTGATTTTTCTTGATAATAGTCACATGAATTGACATAATCCAATGTTCTAAATATTTTTGTAAGGTGTTTATATCATATTTTCCCTTTGGGAACCAAAATATGCATTTTTAAGGGGCATTATTTGAGTGTTAGTATGTCTTTTTAATATGGTTGAGAAGCAGGAATAAAAGTAGGTTATTTAGTGAACTCTTGATTTTTTCTCGATAACAATCACATGAATCGGCATAATCCAATGTTCTAAATATTTTGTTCTTAAGTGTTAAATGTTAATGAATTTATCATCACCCTTACAATTAGATGAATACTCACCATGCTGATTCATCCTTTTTATAAAATGGATCCCTTATTTCATATGCCTAAAACTATTAGAGAGATTGTTGCACACTAAAAAGAGGCCACATGACAATCTATTGCAAATGCATGTCTCATCACAGAGTTAAAAAAAAAAATACTATTATTTGTAAGTTTTTTACATCGTATTCTCATAATTGATGCTCTCTAATACTCTATTTCTCCATATTTAATCTAGATTCCATATTATTTGGCATTCGAGCCTTGTGATGGAATCATGATTGTACAAAATTATCATAACTTAAAGAGTTCAATAAGTAAAGTATTTGATTTAAGGAGGAATTTTTACATCTTCTATATATTCATCACTAAGTTTGTGGATGATTAGTGTGGATTACTAAATAAGTGTTGTGCCCCTCCCCATTACAACGAAGGTATGGAAAGTTTTAAAAGATTGCATGTGAGCATACTATGAAATTACTAGATTTAAAACTATCAATTTTTCATTGCTATATAAAGTGTTGGCATTAGCTTTTTAATAATACATTTGTTAAATTACATCCAAGTATATATATATATATATATATATATATATATGGTTTTTGGTTTTTTTTTTTGTATTTTCTACAATTTGGATCCTATATCGCAATGTACTCTTCACATTTCAAAAATATCATATGTTCCAAACTATATTAAGAACATGTCCAACATTCCCATTTTCATGGTAAATGTTCAAGAGCTTAGAATCAATGTATGATATAATTCCATCACAAAAATGCAAGTGAGTGCTAAGCTATTTTTCTTCACAATTTACATACAATTGTGTTTTGCAATCTTCTCTAGTTTTTTATTTTTTTTGTTTTTTGAGATTGTGTAGGGTATATAAGACCTATTTCTAAAGATTCTAACTACTTTTGAATTTATGGTCATATAATAATTACTCCATGACAATGCTATTAATTACAATATTTTTGTAAGGTTTATATCATATTTTCCCTCGTGGAACCCAAAGATGCATTTTAGAAGGGGCATCATTTGAGCATGTTAGAAAATCAGAAAGGTAGAAATATTTTCTTATGTTGATAATTACTTGTGATAGTATTGTAGTTTTATTATGTTCTTATTTTTCTTATTTTCATCAAGGAATCATCAAAACAAAACATGAAGATCCATGACATGAGATGTAGGCACTCAGCCAGGGCTAAAATCCCTCTCTAGGGGAAAACCTAGTCAAACTCTTCCACTAATCAAATTGAGATAGAACAAGACATTAGATCTGATAAAAAGACCTTCATACTCCACCAATTCAACCTTCCAATATGATTCAACAAACCTTAGTTGCCTCTTCTTTTCCAGTAGCTACAACCCAGCAACAACCCAAAATTTCGACCCCTAGCTACTCCAGAATTTCGGCCTAGTAACAATCCAGAATTTTGACCCCCCAACTACTCCAAAATTTTGGCCCAAAAAATTCCAACATCTTTGCACATCTAATATAAGGAGAGAGAAAATTTGACTTCCTTTTTCTTTAAAAATCCTTCCTTCTTCGTCACTAGGGTTTTCTTCCTTTTCCTTGAACTTCACATCCTTTTTCTGCCTCCAACAACTGCAGATTGAAATTGTTGTGGATGTGCCCCAAATCGGGTCAAGTTGTTGCCTTTATATAGTGAATACGTGAGGTTGGATTCCCTTGATGAGGATGAATTGTCCTTCTTGAGTCCGACTTGGTAGAGGAGACCTAAATGACCTATTTTACATAAAAATAAATTTCTTTCTTGATTGAAAAATCCCAAGGAGGGTCAATTACATTATGACATGGACAAGTACACTTGAAATAAACCCTAAAATCCTACAAAGGAGGATTTGACCTAAAAACATTGACCCAATCATGAAACCCATGCTTTAATAAGTCAATTTCTTTTATAATAAATTATTTTTCTTACTTTTCATTAAATACAATTATGAACACTGATACTAGTTACATTCTTCAACACTCCCTCTTAACTAGGGAGGTATTAATAATTACATATATACAGAGGTACATGAAAGATATCAAAGTGACATACTCTATGCAGAGTTCACAACACATGTAGTGCTACAGATTAGACACCTAACCAAGGTACTCTAATCAGGTGGGACTAAGGTGTACTCAAGCTTTAGCCACTTTAGGTACCATCAGGATTTTAATCTCTAACACCAACCCAAGGATATAGTTGCATATCCAAGGTCAGAGATCCATGACCCATGCCACCCTTCCTACTTCGTGATCTAGACATCAACACAAGTCGACTAGATGTCCTCCCAAGAATCTTGTTTCCAGAAGATGCTTCATCTCTCCTTATCAATTAATTTAGATATATATCCACCACTCCAAACATGCTTCAAACATTCATTCCTTTTACGAAAACATTTTTCACAATCACAACCCCAATTATCAATAAAATTTCAACTATATATATATATATATATATATATATATATATATATATATATATATATATATATAAAAGTAAACATAAACCTTTAGGGTCCCCAATCATTCTGATGCTACTTATATCATCATCAAGTTATCCAAATACAATTTGTCAGAAACCTTCTTCTTCTTTCACTTCTTCAATAGCACCAAATACAACCTCGGTACTCCTCAAGTCTTTTGTTTGCAAATATATATTTAGTACTTTATTCATTCTTCAAGGTATTTTATTATGACTGTCATAATATACCCTCCCTCTTAACCAGGGAGATATACCCTTTCTTTTATCCAGGATCCCTCTCAATTTAGGGAGACCAATAACTACCTTCTTTTCTAACATCGAAGAAACTTCAACCTTTCAAGGCTTTATGGTATCAAGTTCATCTTGATCATCGTCATCCTTGTAGCTTCCTTCATCATTCTTATCACAATGAACATCTTCAACATCTTGAAGATCAAGTACCTACAAAACTTTAATAACAAGTACAACCAAATATAAATACACAAAAGCATGAAGTTAACTATATCAAAGTCATGTCATTATAGTGCAAGCATCAAATCATTCAAACTTTAGACATCAAATACCTAGATAGGTTCATAATCAACAAAGGTCACATCTTTTTACATACTAGAATTCAACTTCTTGCTAGGGTTTTTCATAACCCTAGACTACATCTTCAAGACACAAAGCGTTAGATATCAACAATTCAATCAAATAACGATCCAATCATAGTATTATATATCTAAGGTTTCAACAATATGCTTTTTAGAATTACATGTCAGACTCAACTAGGGTTTGTTGCAAACCCTAGATTTTATCATCAAAGCTAATTCATATCATTAATAAAAGACAATATCATCATGTCCTATAATATCAATCTCTTCTACGGTTTTTTTGTAAACCCTAGATTTTACAAACTAAAACATGAGTATCAACAATTTAGTTAGCATACTCACATATACATATCTAGGATGCACTAGCATTTTACATCAATATCTACTAGATAAACCCACGATTAGTACATCGAAAAATTTAGGCTAGGGTTTTGATCAACTAGATGAATATACACCCGGGGTTTCATTCCTAGGATATTATTGTAAATATTATATGGGTTTTACTTATACACACTAATTCACCAAACCCTAAAAATCTAGGGTTTCGTTATATAACCTAGACATTAATAATAAACCCTAAAGGACTAGGGTTAAAACCCTAAACTTTAAAATAATAGGATTTCTAGGCTTTATCAATAACCCCTTAGTAGACTAGGGTTTCATAATCAATACCCTTATCATCAAGATGCTAGGGTTTTATAGTGAACCCTAAAGGTTAGGATTTCATAGGAATGGTCAACTAAAAAGAGATAGTATAACGAGGGTAGATTCAATCTAATGATTAATCATCCTAACAAGAATATTTATGATTCAAAACCTAGACATAAATATGTTAGTAAAGAAAATTTCAAAAAGAGAATGATCATACCTTTTGCATGAAGACAACCTTGTAACAAAACTTGTAATCTTAAGACATACCTTGAGTTTTTCTTTAACAAACCAAACCTTGTAGGACTTTTAGTTCTTGAAGGGCTTCCTTTGTAATAGCACTTATTTCATGATTTAAGTCATTTATTTGAAGTCTCCTCCATAGAATTTAGGTATTCTGCAAGCATATACCAACTAAAATATAAAGAAAATGTTATCAGTATACAATACAAACAAACTCGATGTGAGGAGGAAACTAAACATAAAAGCGGAAACAAGGAACAAGATGCCTATATTTGTAACAAATTTTTTTTGTATACTTCAATGGCATGCTCTTATACCAGATGGAGAAAAATAGCTCAGAATTTGAAATATATATATATTTTAATACTTGAATGATGATTCTTATATAAACAACCCCTGACTTATATACAACCTCGGGTGCCTCTTGGTGAAAGGGCATGATCTTCTGATCGTACCCTTTTTCCTAATTAATTTATAATTAAAAAATCATTAATTTTTTACATAACATTTCCTTCCTCTCCAAAAGATTCTTTGTCCTCAAAGCATACGTAATGATGGGTTTTGTTGATGAAACTTTGTTATCTCCCAGGAAGCTTCCTCTTATAGTAGGTCTTTCCACTTAATCATGTATTCTTTGATTACTCGTGATCACAACTATTTCCCCTAGTGGAGATGATGCCTTCTAGTTCTTAAATGATCTTTCATTCATCATCTAATGTCAAAAGTTTTGTTTGTGCCACTTGGTGTTTGCTAACTTCTTTTTTAAGGTAAGATACATGGAAGACGTTATGAACATGACTTTTATCAGGAAGGCTAAAACTATATGCTACTTGGTTGATCTTTTTATTAATCTGGTATGGTCCATAGAACTTTGGTGCCAATTTGTTTCTTCCCTTTTGTTTTAAGGACAACTACATGTAAAACTAGAGTTTAACCAATACCCATTCCCCAACTTCAAATTATCTTTCTATTCTATTTCGGTTAGCCTGCTACTTCATATGATTTCTTGCAATATTTAGATTTTCCTTTAGTGCTTAGAAGACCTTTTGTGTTTCTTCTAATTGATCTTTAAGTGTTGGAAGATTTGTCTCGATAATGGGAAGGTCCTTCCATTTAGTAGGTCCATAACCATATAGAGCTTGAAATGGAGTCATTTTTGCGAAGTGTGGTAAGTGGAATTGTATTACCATTCGACAAGATGGAACCATTGAGCCTAATTATTTTGTTTGTCTGTTTCATAACAACATAGGTAGGCTTATAAAAATTTATTGACAACTTCTGTTTGACCATTTTTTTGGGTATGATATGTTGAACTCATGTTGAGGTAGGTTCCTATATTTTTGGAAAATTCATTCCAAAAATTACCTTTGAATTTGACATCTCTATCGCTAACAATGACCTTGGGAAACTCATGTAGTTTGTAGACATTCTTGCAAAATATATCGGAGATTTGTTTTTCTAAGTTTTATTTCCTCATTCCTAGTGGATACTTGGTGATTCTATTGAGTACTACAATAAATTTTTCCTTTCCATTAGAAACGGGTAATCCTTCGATAAATTCCATTGATATTCCTTCCCACTTTTGATTTGGAATATCTAAGGGATGGAGCAGTCCAGGGGTCATAATGTTCTAATTTTTATTTATTTGGAATTTATAGCATTCTGCTACATATTTTTTAATATCATTATTCATTCCCTTCCAAAGAAATGGTTGGCATACATTATAGTAGGTCTTTAACAAACCTACAATCAAGCTGACAATGAATCAAGGAACTCTTTGAGAATTTTGGATTTAAATTTTGAATTTGGACTTAGATAAATTATTTTCTTGTACCACATAATGTCATTTTTCCATTCAAATTTTGAATTATGAGGAAGGTTATTGATTATAGCACTTGTTTCTGGATCTTTTGCATACTCATTTTGAATTTCATTAAGCCATTTTGGAGCTACAACCAAGATTGAAAGTAACGATGACTCTTTGCCTTTCTTGGACAAAGCATCTGCTACTACGTTGTCTTTCCCTTTATTATGTAGTATATCCATGTTGAAGGAGGAAATTTTTTC
The DNA here is from genome assembly GCA_031772625.1 of Pinus tabuliformis. Lineage (NCBI taxonomy): Eukaryota > Viridiplantae > Streptophyta > Pinopsida > Pinales > Pinaceae > Pinus > Pinus tabuliformis. The sequence continues at coordinate 841,514,632 of CM062819.1, read as the reverse complement.
GATCCACTTTTGTTGTTATGTAGATAGTGTTTTCTAATCGAGGAGGCATTGAAGAAAATTATGGTCTATTCGTATTAAGAACTTACTGTCCAAGAGATATTGCCTCCACTTAGCTAATGCATGCATAATGGTGAGCATTTCCTTATTGTATGTAGACTTGAGACATTCTCACTTGTTGAACTTCCTTCTTTCAAACATTATTCGATGACCATCCTGCATCAATATTGCTCCTATGCCAAAACCTGAAGCATCACTTTCAATTACAAAAGGCCTTGAAAAATTTGGAGTTGCTAATACATGTGCCTTGGACATGATTTCCTTTAAGTCTTCAAAACACTTTTATTATTTATCACCCCATTGAAATGATTTATTTTTCAACATATTTGTTAGGGGTGCAAATACATAAGTATAGTTTCAAATAAGCCTTTGATAGTATCCAATCAACCCTAAGAATCCTCTTAATTTAGAGATGTTGATTGTTTTGGGCCATTCTTTTATATATTTGATCTTATTAGGATTTAATTTTACTCCTTCCTTGGATATTATGTGTCTGAAACAATCTACCTCTTCTTTTCCATAGGTGCATTTGGACATATTTTCATAGAACTGATGTTCTTCTAATATAGTGAGAACCTGCTCTAGATGTTGTAAATGATCCTTCCATGTTTTACTATATATTAGAATATAATCTAAGAACACTAACACAAACTTCCTTATATATGGAAGGAATACCTCATTCATGGTGGCTTGGAAGGTTGCTGAAGCATTAATTAATCCAAATGGAATTACCTTAAATTCATAATGACCCTCATGTGTTTGTTCATTATGTCCTCTAGCCTTATTATGATCTAGTAGTATCCCGACCTCATGTCCAATTTTGAGAAATATTGGGTTCCATGAAGTTCATCTAGCATTTCATCTATAAAGGGAATCAAAAACTTATTCTTAATCGTTACCTTGTTTAGTCCTCGATAATATACACATAGTCTAAAGGATCCATCCTTCTTTCAGACCAAAACCACTGGAGCAATGTATGAGCTTCTACTTTTTGTGATGATTCCACACTTTAAAATATCTTGGACTAATATTTTGATTTTAGTTTTTTGGTGGTGTGGATACCTATACAACTTGATGTTGATATGGTTTGACTCTAATTTTACTTTGATTATGTGTTCGATTTCTGTTTTAGGCGACATCTGCATAGAAAGATCTTGGAACACCTTTTTGTGTTTTTGAATCAATTTTTGAACTTCAGGTGGTAGTTCTTGAACTTCAAATGGTTCTTCACTAATCAATTTTGAAGCCAACATCTCCATCTAATGGCACTACACTACATATGTTGGTGCTCCCTTCTAAATCAACTTCGTCATATGGTATGATGCTAAAATTTGATTATGTGGGGGTTGGTACCCATCTGACTTGTATTTCTACCCTTCCCATCTAAACTTTATAAATTTATTTTTATGGTTGGCAGAGTAAGTTCCTAGGGTTTGTAGCCATTGGATGCCTAGGACTATATCCACTCATCCTAATGGTACAATGTAGAACGAAGATTCTATATTGTAGTCTTGAATCTGTAATTTGACTTTATGGCATTTCCCTAATTTTTCATTTTTCTTTCTGTTAGCCACTATCATTTTCATGTTGGGCATGGGATGCAAAAATTTCGAGCCTTTGTGCCATATTTGAGTCTACAATTTTGTGGGTGTTGCGGGTATCTATTAGAACCATTACATTGCTCTTTTTTATATGTCCTGTTAACTTCAATGTATGGGGCTAAGATATACTTGCAAAATATTCTACGACACTTGCAGAATATACTAATTATCTGATTCTAGAGAAAATTGTGGAGAATCTTCAACTTCTTTTACATTTTATTCTTCACTATCTGAATAATTGGTTGCTTCACATGTATATAGGTTCTTGGTCTCTTTTTCCTTATCACATTTATGTTTAGAATCCCTTTTTTCACCACAACGTTTGCACTTACTGTCTTTCATTATTTGCATTTCCAAATTAGTTTTTTATCCTTCATGTAGCTATGGTGGAACATATTTTGTATTATCCACATTACCTGTTTGGGGAAATCTTTGTCTCAAATATACTCTTTCAACTTTTGGCCACTATATCCTTTCGAGCTTCTTTTCTGCAAATTTTTCTTTCTGTGTTTCTTATTCTATAGAAGTGATGTCATGAAGCTTAAGATCAACTGGAGATGTGGTTTAAGTACTATGATGTATGATTGAATAAGATGAGTCTTTGATAACCCAGGTACTCATGTAGCTAGTGTTGCCCATTCTCTAGTGTATTCATCCACATCTCCTTTTTGTTGAAGCCTAGTAAGTGCTGCGAATAACTCTTCTCCTTTGATACCTTGGAACCTCTTAAAGAATGCATTTTTGAATTTCTTCCAACTGATAGCATGTGTCATTTTATTCCACCACATATACAATTATATGCTTCGCCTTCCATTTGCATGGATGCATGCATGATTTTCTCATCATCATTTTCAATACCGTAAATCTCAAAAGATTACTCTGCTTTATTGAACCATGCAACACTCTATTTCTCGTTACTGTCAAATTTGGAGAGCTCAAGTTTTTCTCTTCATAGATATGTAGCAACTGGTGGGGTGAAGGAGTATTGATTCGATAGCTGCATATTTGAGTATTGATTCCAGAGCTACATATTTTGAAAATTCCTTTTACTATTTTGTTAATTGGGTATGGAAGATTCTTTTCGAGGCTCAGTGGTTTGATATGAGTTTGATGTATTCGAAGAATCTGGATGAGTAGCTTCATTATTTTGGGGTAGTTGATCAAGTGTAATTTTTAAGTTTTCACAAATACAGTACAACATCACCATTGCTTGATTATGAGATATTAATGTTGCATTATGATTTTGATCCACCTTATTTGAAAGGATCACATGATCCTTTTTAAATTCGTTATGATTCTTCTTGAGATGATTCTCTATTCTCTTTGTTGAGTCCCGAAGCTCCTTGATTTCATTAGAATTTTCGATAACCTTATTCTCAAGATCTACCAATCTTTTATTAAAATCGACCATCGACATTGATACAGAAGTTGATCGGGTATGTGGTGATGTATATTTATCCAGCTTAACCTTCGTCCTTAACTTGACCCTATATATATACATACATACATACATACATATATATATATATATATATATACATATATATATATATATATATATATATATATATATATATATATATATATATATAGATATATATTTAAAATAAATATTTTTATAACTAAATATTTTTTTTAAGTAATAATATTTTTTTAATTAAAATTAATTAAATATATAATTAAGTTATTAATTAATTATATAATTAGTTAACTTATAAATTATATAATTGAATATTAATATATAACAATTGAATGTTATATAAATCATAAATGTAACCATCGTGACTATATAATTAATAGATTATAACCCTTACGAATGGAACATAATGGTGATATGTGGGGAAATGGAGCATTTGACCAGTGGCGACAGCTCGAGATTGATGGAATATGTCATAGGTAGATAAAAGGAACATCACATATAGGGATGGTTGGGATGATGTGACAGTTGAGTCGGTGGAAAATATTGTAGACGAGAACGAAAGAGGACGACCGATAGGAAAATCAAAGGCGAATGGAATTGATGACAATGGTCAGAGCATTATGAAGGGATCGATGCGACATTCAGGTCAGAAAAATGGATGGGCTATGATGAGTGGTGAGGTGCAGATAAGATCAAGTGTATGAGGAAATGGTTCCACAAAGAAAGGGAAATGTTTGGTTGAAGACATTGTGGGTAAGAGGGGAACAGGTCGACGAAAATTAGATGGTAGATGAGAGAAAGAGGGTTGTTGAAAGAAAAATGTAGTGTATTAGTGTACTGTGTAACAATGGAGATATTTGAGACAACACAGATGGTAGGGATGTATAGAGATGAAAAACGAACAACAATGGAAGGCGGAGGATGCAAAACATGGCTTTGATACTAGATGTAACGAATAAATTTCGTATACTTTAGCGGTATGCCCTGATATGAGATGGAGTGAAATAGATCATAATTTGATAGGAATACATATATATTTTATTAATACTTGAATCATGATGATTCTTACATAGAAGGGCCCCTAGCTTATATACTGCCTCGGGTGCCTCTTAGTGAAAGGGCATGATCTTTTGATCGTGCCCTTTTTCCTAATTAATCTATAATTACAAAATTATTATTTTTTTACATAACAAATTTTGGTAAAATAGTGAAGGCTCCCTCTTAATCCAATCTTTCTGAGGGATACCTACAGCTTATCAAAACAAATTCAAGAATCTCTAATAAGACATACTAGATCTATGAATCCTAAAAATCAAACATAGAACATTAGAAAACTTAGAATAGTATATTTAAAAGGACATATGAGAGAAGACTTAATAGTATAAGTCTTTAACTTTGGTTCTCCAGTCTTGCTCTTCTTTAATGGAGCTTCATCGACAACATTTGCATGTTCTCTTTCTATCTTCTTATTCCTTGGATTCTCAGGACAATGACTTTTTTAATGACCCATATTATGATAGTTATAGCATTCAATCTTGGATAGGTCAAATTTCTTCCTAGGTCCTTTAATATTCTTGAATACACCCTCCTTGTGTTGAGTAGTGTATGAATTTGAAGTGTTGTCTTCTTCATCCTCCTTGTATTTTATGAATGAGATACATGCTTCTTCTTGATTGCATGCATTCCACTTTTTTTCAAAGGTAGGTGTGTCTTTCCAACTACTAATTCCTAATGCAAAAGAGCTCCAAGATTTCATAGACCTAGAAGTGCAACAATCACGAGTTATTTCTTAGGTACAATTTCATTAATCACTTGGAGTTCATTTCTTATTCTAGATATCCTTACAAATATGATGAAACAATATCATCTTTCGTCATCTTAATTATTCTTAGTTCATTCTTGATACTAGCTATCTTACCAATATTCTTGATAGTGAACAACTTGGAGAGGGCTTCATACATTTCTTGAGCTAAATCTATATTGGACATGTATGGGATTAGATTGTCCTTCACTCCATATACTATTAGATTCATGGCCATGATGTTGGTTTCCCTAAACTTCTCCTTTTTTGTATCATTTATAGGTTTCTTAACTTTTCCTTAAACAAGATCCAAAAATTTATGGTTAGCAAGAATAAGATCTATCCTCTTCTTCCATGCCCTATAGTTGGAGTCTCCTTTTAGCTTGTTTTTTGTCTTGATTGAGGTTGTCATAGTATTTATAGATATAAGGCTTCTCTTCTTATAGGATCCTTTCCTTAATTACCTTATTTTGTTCCTTCCTCCTTTACTCTTCTTTCAATTGACATTCAAGCTGCCTTTTCCTTCCTTCTTCACCTTAGCTCTGAAACCATGTCAGAAAATCATAAATAAGAAATATTTTCTTATTTTGATAATTAATTGTGATATTCGTGTAGTTTTATTATCTTCTCTTTATCTTCTTCTTTTATCTTAGTTTCATCAATAAATCATCAAAATAAATCATGAATATCAATGACACTATATGTAGGCACTCATCTAGGGCTAAAAACCCTCTCTAGGGGAAAACCTAGCCAAACTTCCACAAATAAAATTGAGATAGACCAATAACTTATACTTGACCAAAATACCTTCCTCCTCCACCAAGTCAACCTTCCAATATGATTCATAAATCTTTAGTAGCCTCTTCTTTTCTAGCAACTATAACCCAACAACAACCCAAAATGTTGACCCCCAACTCCTCCAGATTTTCGGCCAAGCAATGATCCAAAATTTTGACGACCAACTACTCCAAAATTTTAGCCCAAAAACAATCTAAAACTTCACACATGTGATACAAGGAGAGAGAAAATATGACTTCCTTTTTCTTAACAAAAACTTCCTTCTTATTTGTTAGGGTTTTCTTCCTTTTCCTTGAATTCACACCCTTTTTCTGCTTCCAGCAACTGCAGATCAAACTCATTGTGGATGTGCTCCAAATGAGGTTGAGTTGCTACCTTTATATAGTCATTTGTGAGGTTGAATTCCCTTGATGAGGATGACTATCCTTCTTGAGGCCAACTTGGTGGAGGAGACCTAAATGACCTATTTTACATAAAAATGAATTTATTTCTTGATTGACAAAGCCTAAGAAGGGTTTATTACATTATGACATGGACACAGACACTTGACATAAACCCTAGAATCTACAATGGAGGATTTGACCTAAAAACATTGACCCAAGCATGAAACCCATGCTTTAATAAGTCAATTTCTTTTATAATAAAATTCCCTTTTCTTTCTTTTCATTTAATACGATTATGAAGACTGACACTAGTTACATTCTTCAATAGAGTGTTAGTATGTCCTTTTAATACCGTCGAGAAGCAGGAATAAAAGTAGTTTGTTTAGTGAAATCATGATTTTTGCTTGATAATACTCACATGAATCGACATAATCTAATGCTATTTTATAGGTTTCTTATAAAGGTGAGATGGAATAATGTAACCATTTGATTATATTACATTACATTATTAATAATTTCTAATCATTACAACGAATGATATTTTATAGTGGTGGATGATTAAAATTGAAATATTTTTGTTTTCTCATCATCACATTATGTCTCACTTAAAATGTATATCTGGGTCAATGTAGAAAATGAGATTATAAGTAGTTTACTAAGTTGCAATTCCAAATATAATTTTGTTTCCTTATGCTTTGTCACAATTTTGTGGGATAAAAACATTATATTATGTTTATTGAAAAATGAAAACAATGAATGTAATTAGTTGCAATTTTATATTGTTGTTTTATCTCTTACTATGCTGGTGGTCATCATGAGTACTTAAAACACATTATAAGTTCTTATTATGAATTTGAAATATTGTTGTATTTTCTAGAATTTCATATCATTTGTAAACATGTGCATGTTTATGCATCATAGCTCCACAATTAGAAAAGTACTCATGCCAATTCATCCTTTCTTCTTAAGGGATCCCTCTTCTTATGTGCCAAATTTTTTTATTAATCTTGATTGGATCACTATATAATTTTTCATCCATATCGATGCTTTTATATTGAAAAAAATGAAAGAATCAACTTAAAAAATCAATTTTATTGGTGGGACCTAGTTTGGGGAACTAGGTCAAAAATTTGTGGGGCTAATTTCAGGTCTTGATTGATATTTTTTTGGGTTAAAACTTTTCCACCTAAGCACAAAACTTGTGATGTTATTCTACTCTCAAAGAATTATCCAACAATGTAAGAATCACACCAATAGGAGTTTGGATGCAAAATTTATGCTTCTTGGAAATTAACTTATCATGATTGACTATCATAGCTCAAGAGGATACCATGTTAGTCACCATTACTCATGGAAAAGGGGCTAGCCACATGGGAACTATGAAGAATAATTTAGAAGGGTTAAGTTGTGATGAGGGTTGAATAGGTCAAATTTTACCCCTAGTTGGCTATCTCATTGTGTTATAATCAAGACACTAGGAGGAAAAGTGGTTTCTTTCTCTTATTGTCACACATAAGAGAAGTGTTGTAAATTTTGTCTATGGATTAATTTTGAAGAACTGTAAGAAGGATACAAAGAAGAAAAATCTCATAGCCACAAATTTGAGAAATTAGGTGGAAAGAAAATTAGATGTAGATGAGAATATTTCTTGCACATCAGTGTATAAGGGGGTTAAACTCAGTGGCTTTCAACAATTGGAAGAGAAGGAGATGGCCAAAATATTCCATATAAAGATACATGTCAAGAAGACAAGGATTGATGTTATGTTCAACTTGGGTTCATAGGAAAATATCATAGTAGTGGATCTAGTCAACAAACTTATACAGGAGGTTCAGGACCATCATATCCCATATCCATTGTGATGTATCAACAATGAGGTAGAGATAAATGTAACCAAATAGTGTGGAATTAATTTTTTATCAATGTTGATTTTATTAATGAAATATAATTGGGTGTAGCTTGTTATGAAACTAGCTCACAAAAAGATAGAATAGATAGATGAACGCTTTAGGAATAAGCCTCTTCGAGGGGGCAACCTAATTTATATTACACAAATGAACAATTCTTGGATGATACAAATGACAAGACCTCCTTTCTATATATAGGAGTCCAAGGGGTCATAATATAATCAGAGGCAACATAACAATAATAATGTAAGGGCACAATAATAACAATAGTGGGTTTCTATGGGGCACAATAATAACAATATGGGGACTAAATGGGCACAACAATATAATAAGGGGGTTTTACTAATAACAATAAGGGATTACACTAGTATTATAGGGTCCTAACATGCCCCTCTCCTTCAAAAAGTGTTGTCCTCAAGGCTTGAGTAGTTCTTGATGCTTCTTTATAAATTATTGTCCTCCCATGTGGACTCTTCAGCGGGTAAGTTCTTCCACTTGATGAGATACTATAAAATTGATCTATTTCGAAGCTATCGATTTCTTGGTTTTGTGACTGCTTCGGGTTACAATATGATTTTTCCTTCCTTGTCAAGTTCTCACAATACTATTTGAATTGGGATCTTTTGCAACTTTTGAATGAGTTCCCACTCCTTTGGGCATATGGATATCTATAAGGCCCGATGTTTGGAGTAACACTTCCTGGAATCAAATGAATAGCATGATCATGATCATGAATAGGTGGTAGGCCTTTGGAAGTCTCAAATACCTTCGAATGATTGTCCAAAACGTTTTGGAGCTCTGGAGAAATACATGATTTCGATGTGGGTTCCTCTAGTGAACATAGTTGTCCAATTACACCCCATATTTATTTATTTAGAAGCTTTTTCATTCCGTTAGAGTTGATTATCTTTCCTATTTTCCCTTCCATACCCCTCAATTCAACTTCCTTTCCTTCCCAAAAAAAATTCAAGAAAAGTTCTTGAAAATTAAAAGCTATTGTACCTAAAGATTGTAGCCATTGGAGTCCTAGTAAAATATCAGCACCACCCATTGGAATGGAAAGCATTGGGCTAATCAATACATATTCTACCATGGATAGCTTGATATTATGGTACTTTCCAGAGAAATTTATGGTTCCTCCACTTGCAATCATCACTTGACACTCGGGTGCTGGATATAGGAAGCAGTTCAATTCCTTGGCTATCTTACAATGAATAAAATTATGGGTACTGCTTGAATCAATCAACACTATTACCTTTTTCTTCTTGATATGTCCTTCTATCTTGATAGTTTCAGGATTATTAATTTCTTCCAATGCATTACAAGATATGGTCAGATTCATTACTTGATGCTCGATGTGATCTTTCACTACTTGAACATTTTTCTTCTTGATATGTCCTTTTATATTGATAGCTTGAGGAGTGGTAATTATAGCCAATGCATTACAAGATATGGTCGGATTCATTTCTTCTTTCTTGATGTGATCTTTCACTTCTTGAACCTTTTTCTTCTTGATATATCCTTCTATCTTGAGAGTTTGAGGAGTGGTAATTCTTTCCAATGCTTTACAAGATATGGTCGGATTCATTTCTTCTTTCTCTGGGGTGGGTTACTAGTGTATATCCTCTTCTTTTGATTCATCTTGATCCTTTTCTTCATCCTCTTCATAATCTTTGTAAAATAATTTCTTCTTAGCACACTTATGACCTTTAGTGTATTTGCTATCATAATTGTAACAAATCCCTTTTTCTCTTTTTTCTTCCGATTGTTGTGGTGTAAACCTTGTAGGTTGTGGAAGGCTAGGAGAAAAAACACTTCCGTAATTATAGTCGTGAGTGGTGGGATTAGTTGTTTCCATAATTTTTCTTTCAATTTTTCTTGCCAACCTAAATGCCTTCTCCAATGAATCAGGTTCCCAAAGACGAACCTCGTGTTGAATGTTATCCTTTAAAGTCCCTATGAACGCATCAATCATTTTCTTCTCTGGAATATCATTTACCCTTATATTCAATTTTTGGAAGTCCTCAATGTGCTCTATCATCGAACCCTTTTGTTTGAGATTTATCAATTGGCTAAAGAAGGTGTTCCTCTTTGTATCCTCATAATGTGATTTCATTTCCTCCATGAAAATTGACCACATGACAAGTTTTTTACGAGAACAAAGCCCTTTATACCATAAAAATTGATTTGGTTCTAAATAATTAAATACATACATTTTGTAATAGTGGTACACCATGTAGATCAAAATATTTCTCCATCTGTAGTATCCAATTTACCAGATCCTTACCATCAAACTTCCTCATCTCGCTTTTTCTTGATTTTAGGAGCTTGATCTTGAAACGACTATAACTCTGTACTTTTGGATCCTTAAATTCTAAAATTACAACCTACAAAGTAGCCATCTACGTCCTCTTTCCAATACCACCCATTTGATCAAAATTGGATTCTCCAATAAATATTTATGCACAATCTCCCAAGATAACCTGATTATATACATTTTCTGAAGAGTGAACTTGTACAAAGTTCCACGCGTCACCTTTTCAACCTATAGACCTGAAATTGATACGCAGAACTCTAAAGGATGTCCTCTTTCTCTAACTTCTTATGGAACTAGAATCTGATGCTTAGACAGAAAGTTATGACAATTTTCCCATGGTCACCTGTTTGGGATGTAATTCGGGAGCTTGCAGAAACCCTAAATTTCTTGGACTGTATCTCAACAAATATAGTGAAACAAGATCTGACATTTGGGCCTGAGCTTCAAAAAGTTTTTGGCTCAAATGGGTTTTAATTTTAGAGTCTAAAACTTTGTAGAAAAATAATTATAGTGAAAATTCCACGATGACCTGTTTGAGATGGAATTGTGGAGCTTGCAAAACACCCTAACTTACTCAGAACATATCTCCGAAAATATAGCGAGACCAGATTTGAAATTTGGACCCGAGGTTTAGTGTGATTTCGGCTCAAATGGTTTTTTTTTTAGCTTATGAAACATCACAGAAAAAACGTTATAGCGAAAATGCCACGATGACTTGTTTGGAGCAACAAAACCCTAGAATCCAAAGCTTTGATACCAAATGTCATGAAACCAGCTCACAAAAAGATATAAAAGATAGATGAACACCTTAGTAATAAGCCTCTTCAAGGGGGAAACCTCCTTTACATTACACAAATGAACAATTCTTAGATGATACAAATGACAAGACCTCCTTTCTATATATAGGAGTCTAAGCGGTCATAATATAATCATAGCCGACATAACAATAATAATGTAAGGGCACAATAATAATAATAGTGGGTTTCTATGGGGCACAATAATAACAATATGGGGACTACATGATCACAACAATATAATAAGGGGGTTTTACTAATAACAATAAGGATTACACTAGTATTATAGGGTCCTAACATGCCCCTCTCCTTCAAAATGTGTTGTACTCAAGGCTTGAGTAGTTCTTGATGCTTCTGTATAAATTCTTGTCCTCCCATGTGGACTCTTCAACATGTAAGTTCTTCCACTTGATGAGATAATCTAAAATTGATCTATTTCATAGCTATCAATTTCTTGGTTTTGTGACTGCTTCAGGTTCCAATATGATTTTTCCTTCCTTATCAAGTTCTCGCAATACTGTTTGAATTGGGATCGTTTGCAACTTTTGAATGAGTTCCCACTCCTTTGGGCATATGGATATCTATAAGGCCTGATGTTTGGAGTAACACTTCTTGGAATAAAATGAATGACATGATCATGATCATGAATATGTGGGAGGCCTTTGGGAGTCTCAAATACCTAGGAATGATTGTCTAAAATGTTTTGGAGCTCTGGAGAAATACATGATTTTGATGTGGGATCCTCTAGTGAACATAACTGTGAAATTACGCCCCGTATTTCTTTATTTAGAAGCTTTTCCATGCTATTAGATTTGATTATCTTTCCCGTTTTCCCTTCGATACCCCTCAATTCAACTTCCTTTCCTTCCCCAAAAAATTTCAAGAAAAGTTCTTGAAAATTAAAAGCTATCATAACTAAAGATTGTAGCCATTGGAGTCCTAGTAAAACATCAGCACCACCCATTGGAATGGAAAGCATTGGACTATTCAATACATATTCTCCCATGGATAAATTGATATTATGGCATTTTCCAGATAAATTTTGGTTCCTCCACTTGTAACCATCACTTGACACTCTGGTGCTGGATATAGGAAGCAATTCAATTCCTTGGCTATCATACAATGAATAAAATTATGGGTACTACCCAAATTAGTCAACACTATTACATTTTTATTCTTGATATGTCCTTCTATCTTGATAGTTTCAGGATTGGTAATTTCTTCCAATGCACTACAAGATATGGTCGGATTCATTTCTTGATGCTCGATGTGATCTTTCACTACTTGAACATTTTTCTTCTTGATATGTCCTTTTATATCAATAGCTTGAGGAGTGGTAATTTCGGCCAATGCATTACAATATATGGTCGGATTCATTTCTTCTTTCTTGATGTGATCTTTCACTTCTTGAACCTTTTTCTTCTTGATATGTCCTTCTATCTTTCGAGTTTGAAGAGCGGTAATTCTTTCCAATGCTTTACAAGATATGGTTGGATTCATTTCTTCTTTCTCTGGGGTGGGTTCCTAGTGTATATCCTCTTCTTTTGATTCTTCTTGATCCTTTTCTTCCTCCTCTTCATAATCTATGTAAAAGAATTTCTTCTGAGCACACTTATGACCTTTAGTGTATTTGCTATCATAATTGTAACAAATCCCTTTTTCTCTTTTTTCTTCCAATTGTTGTGGTGTAAACCTTGTAGGTTGTGGAAGGCTAGGAGAAAAAACACTTCCGTAATTATAGTCGTGAGTGGTTGGATTCATTGTTTCCATAATTTCGCTTTCAATTTTTCTTGCCAACCTAAATGCCTTCTCTAATGAATCAGGTTCCCAAAGACAAACCTCGTGTTGAATGCTATCCTTTGTCCCTATGAAGGCATCAATCATTTTCTTCTCTGGAATATCATTTACCCTTATATTCAATTTTTGGAAGTCCTCAATGTGCTCTACCATTGAACCCTTTTGTTTGAGATTTAACAATTGGCTAAAGAAGGTGTTCCTCTTTGTATCATCATAATGTGCTATCATTTCCTATGTGAAAACTGACCATGTGACAAGTGATTTATGAGAACAAAGCCCTTTATACCATAAAAACTGATTCGGTTCTAAATAATTCGATGCAATACATACCATTTGTAACAGTGGTACACCATGTAGATCAAAATATTTCTCCATCTGTAGTATCCCATTTACGAGATCCTTGCCATCAAACTTCCTCATCTCGGTTTTTCTTGATTTTAGGAGCTCGATCTTGAAACGACTGTAACTCTATACTTTTGGATCTATGTGTTCTAAAATTACAACTTGCGGTAGCCCTCTACGTCCTTTTTCTGATACCACCCATTTGATCAAAATTGGATTCTCCAATAAATATTTATGCACAATCTCCCAAGATAACTTGATTATATACCTTTTCAGAAAAGTGAACTTGTACAAAGTCCCACGCGTCACTTTTTCGACCTACAAACCTAAAATTGATACTCAGAACTCTACAGGATGTCCTCTTTCTCTAACTTGTGATGAAACTGCAATCTGATGCTCAGACAAAACGTTATGACGATTTTCCCATGGTCACCTGTTTGGGATGTAATTCGGGAGCCTGCAGAAACCCTAAATTTCTTGGACTGTATCTCAACAAATATACTGAAACAAGATCTAAAATTAGGGCACAAGCTTCAACAAGTGTTTGGCTCAAATGGGTTTTAATTTCAGAGTCTAAAACTTTGTAGAAAAATAATTATAGCGAAAATTCCATGATGACCTGTTTGATATGAATTGTGGAGCTTGCAACACCCTAACTTAATCAGAACATATCTCCAAAAATATAGCGATACCAGATCTGAAATTCAGACTCGTGCTTCAGTGTGATTTCGGATCAAATGGGTTTTTTTAGCTTCTGAAACATCTCAGAAAAAACGTTATAACGAAAATGCCACGATGACTTGTTTGGAGCAGCGAAACCCTAGAATCCAAAGCTCTGATACCAAATGTTATGAAACCAGCTCACAAAAAGATAGAAAAGATAGATGAACGCCTTAGGAATAAGCCTCTTCAAGGGGGCAACCTCCTTTACATTACACAAATGAACAATTCTTGGATGATACAAATGACAAGACCTCCTTTCTATATATAGGAGTCTTACAAATGACAATACCTCCTTTCTATATATAGGAGTCTAAGGGGTCATAATATAAATAGAGCCAACATAACAATAATAATGTAAGGGCACAATAATAACAATAGTGGGATTCTATGGGGCACAATAATAACAATATGGGGACTACATGGGCACAACAATATAATAAGGGGGTTTTACTAATAACAATAAGGGATTACACTAGTATTATAGGGTCCTTACATAGTTCCACTTGACGTATGTGGAGTTGTGATTGGGAGTCCCTATATGAACATGTGAAATGAAATATTCATATGGAGAGTCAACTAGTACTGCTTCATCAAGGACATAAAATCCTTCATCATCATTGTGCCTAAGGGAAAGTTAAATATTTCCTTGGTAAGTGCCAACCAAGTTAAGAAATCGATAATTTTAGTAAAAAGTATGTTATTATTCTAAAGAGAAAATCAATTTGTAGAAGATTTAATGAGAGAAAATACATCCTTGGTGGGGTTCATCAAGGAACATAAACAACAATTGGAAGACTTGCTACAAGTATACATGAGATTTTTCTACAAGTCCAAAAGGATAGGGCGTTATTCAAAAAAGTACTCCACCATGTGGGTTTCCTATCATGTTTGTACCAAAGAAGGATGTGATGCAATGAATGTGCATTTATTACAGGGAATTAAACAATATTATGCTCAAGCATATATACCCCTTTCCTAGTATTTATGACCTATTGGACCAATTGCAATAAGAAAAAGACTTCAGTAAGTTGGATTTATAATTAGCGTATCAATAGGTTTGAGTAAGATAAGAATATACTTGGAAACCCACCTTGAAAAACATACAATGTTTATATGATTGATTAGTCATAAAATTTGGTATATCCATTGCATTAGTTATCTTAATGAGATTAATGAATGATATATTACGACCTTTTATAGAATAATTTATTATTGTTTATTTGGATGTTATACTAATACACAATGCTACCTAGGATTAGCATATCTTACACTTGATGAAAGTGATAAAGACTTTAAATAAGTACTAGCTACTAGAAAATATCAAGAAATTGAGTTTGCACAAGATTCTTTGGTGTATTTAGGCTATGTTATTGGTGGATGGGAGCTCATGGTAGATCTTGTGAATATGGAGGCCATCATGAATTTTTTGGTAACTATACATGTTTCAAAGGTTAGGAGTTTCATTGAGAGGGCACAATACTTGAGGAAATTCATTGCTTCACTTTTAGGAGTAGCTATACCACTCCATTCCATAACACTGAGTGGCATGAGTTTCCAATGGGGGAAGGTTTGATAAAATGACTTTAAATAGTTGAAGAAGAAAATCAGTCAAGCACCTATTCTTGCATTATCGAACTTGTAGTAACCATTTGTAGTGAAGACATATGTGATTGGGTATGCAATAGGAGAAATATTGATGCAGGGAAGAATTTATATATGATTTCATTCTAAAGTGTTTTATTGGATGGTTCTCAACTACCTTACCTATGACAAGGAGCTCTATGCCTCGATACAAGCTGAAAAAAAATTTAAAAAATATATAATGGGAAAGGAGGCGGTCATCCACAAAAATCTCCAACTTCTAGAGTCCTTCCAGGTCTGAAGTAAGTTACACAAGACCATGCATTGAAAGTGGGTGGGGTTTTTATGATAGTTCTATTTAGTGATATAAGTACAAGGAAGGTAGCACAAAAAAATTGGCTCACATTCTTTTAAGGTCACCTGCATAAAAAATCACATCCTTGGGAATTATGAAGCACATGGATTCTTCCATCCATGATGCATATAGAAAAGCATATACAAAGGGTGAGGACTTTAGGAGGGTGTATTGACAAATACAAGGCTATAGTCATGTGGATGGTGTTGGAGACACAATTGACTATCATCTCTAAAACAGGTTACTATATAGGCTTGATAAGTTATGCTTTCATAAAGGTGAGCGAATGAAGCTGATTAGAGTGGCTCACACTATTGGAAATATTGTTGTCATTTTTTTCCAAATATAGGGGGGACATTGCAGATGTCCAAGATAAAGATTGTTGGAAATATTGTTTTTGGACTTTTAATGGCCCATGTGGATACCTTATCTTTGAAGGCTTTTTTTCTATAAAGGCCTATCTTCAATGAGAGAATAGGATATAGGTTGAAAATATTATCTGGAGATATTTCTAATGGTATATGGAACTCCCTCTAACTCCATGGGAATGAGGAGATATGATTTTTTTTTTCAAGTTGGCCCAACCAAAAACTACAGGTCGACTCAACTAGTTTTAAAGGTTGGCTCCACAAGTGAATGCAAAAACACTATAAATATAGGGTAAATGTGCAAATTTGAAGTATATCCAAGCAAAAATATTAAGTATAATTTCACACAAGATATATGAGGTGTGAAAGAGGAGATAGGGAGTATTCTTGGGGTGTAAACGTTCACAAGAGGAGTCTAAGTAGTTTTCTTGGAGTGTTAAGGGTGTGCTATGAAGGAATAAGGTCTATGATGCTATGAAGAGCACTGTTTTGGTGATGTTATCCTTGGAGTGTACTATTATAGGATTATATTCTTGAAAATGATGATATGAGGTTCGCTAGGGCACAAAGGCTACATCTAACTAGCATTTGAAGCTATGTCTGAGGTATGAAGTGAGGAGAGATACCAAAGCATGAAATTTAAGGTTATGGTGCTACTGCAAAATACATGAAATATAAAGCCTGCAGTTGAAATTAGAAGTGATTTGTGTATGGATACTTTAGGTTTGTTCCTATAAATGTTTTGCTAAGTTGGTTCTTAGCCAAGGAGATTGGTGCCTTGAGTAGGTTGATGACTACACAATATCCTACTAATTTGGTGCTCAACTAAGGAGATTGGTGTCTCTAGTAGGTTGCCTACAACATTTGTAAAAGTAGGTTGGTGCATATAAACATTTTTAAATATTATTTTTAGTGGTTTTCTCCTAGAAGGATTTACACATTAAAATCCGTGTATTGTGATTTTAGTTTACATGCATTTAATTTTTTGAATTTAATGAATGATTGATGAATGTCCATTTAAAAAAAGAGAGAGGATGCTATATAGAATCATTGCCACTCTTAGTATAAGCATAATTGCATCAATTGGTATAAGAGAAGATTCCTTCAAAAACAATAGAACAACGAGAAGATAAATTTCAGGAGCACATAGGGTTGATCAAGAAGGCTTCTCCACAAATGGATCCATTGTTTGTCATAAGAAACTATGCATTCAAGAATATAAGAATGCATAATTATCTAATGAATGTAGGGTTTAAAATTTGTCAATTAGTCATGACTGAATATATAATCCCAAAAAATACAACAAATTACCAAGAAGAAGGCTAGTGAACATAATGAAAAATCCATGAATGCTATCTTGTGTGGTCTATCAGAACCAAAAATTATCAAGGTGATGCATTGTGAATGAACAAAAGAAATTTCGGGAAAAATTAAAAACATTTATGAAGGAAATTCCAAGGTCAAGAAGTTAAACATTCAAACTCATATAAGATAGTTAGAGAGTTTGAAAATGAATTTCGAAGAAAATATTGCAACCTATTTCCTTCGCGTGGATGAAATTTTCATGACCATCATAGGACATGGTAAGAAGGTTGAAGAACCAGTGATTGTGAAAAAGGCCACTCTCTTTAAGATTTGATCCCAATGTATTTTACATTCAATAAATGAAGTATTTGGAGAAAATGATGGTGATGGGATGCATTGGATTCTCACTACATATGAAATGAGGAGAAAAAAAGAAAACCCAGAACAAAAGGAAGCAACTTTGAAATAATAAAAGAAGACAAAAAGACTCAAATAATGTGATTGTTCCATCCATGAATCAGATATAGAAGAAGCACAATTGTGAGAAAACTAAACATATGATTTGGAAAATACAAGGGTAAGCTAATCTTCAAAAAAAATGGTTATGGTAGATTAGAATATTTTGCTGCTAGATATCCATATAGATAAAGGGAAGAAAATGATGAAGAATTTTCAACGAGGTAAAATGAACTGCCAATGGTTAGGGATCTCCTCGGCATGAATTCCTAATTAGACCTCACAATGTTCGGGATAGGAGCCCATCCAAATGTTGGCCCAACTGCCATATCATGTTTGAGTGGGAAATAGATTTTGGATGGAATGAGCACGAAGAAAGGAAATATCAATAAGAATTTTGATGAGATGCAAGTTAGAACAATTTGTGGAAATACCTTAATCAAGAGATACAAATAAAATTATATTAGATTAGAAATTGAACCGAATCTCAAATGAAGAGTGATAATAAAATTTAATTAAGATGCATGAATAAAGAAGTATATTAGTTACCAATTATGAATTAGTTTGCAATTAATAACTTGCATGAAAGAATATATAAATCAACAAACAATTCCAAGTAAGATATAAGTTTCCAATTAGTGAAATATTTCATTAGCATTCAACACATGTTAACAATCACATACCATTAAACAACCACAATAATAGTCTTACAAAATTCAAAAACACGTGAAATAAATGCTTTTCTCGACCCAAAAGAGATTCTCAATATTGGCATTGAAATATCCCATGAATAATTACATAAAGTATCCAAGTGACACAATAGTGGGGATGAAAAATTGCTACTTGATATTAAAAAAAAATGTATAAGATTTCCCTTTTGAAGTGCTCTAAGGAGTCCAATTTTTTTTTTTTTTTAACTAGTCATGAGGGTATATTTATACAAAGTTAGTTGACCTTTCACCTCCCATGAATTTTCAAATACTCTCATGACTTTTCAACTTATTTCATAACAATTCAACTTCTCTTGCATCTAATTTCGATTTTCCTTTAAATTCTAATTGTACTTTATTTACATAATTACATGAAAATTCAAAATAATAAAAAAATATTTCATGACACGAATTCCAAAATAGTCAATGGTATGGTTTAAACTTGCAATTATTGAGTCAGGTAAGTATGCCCTGATTTGTAACTGATAACTATGGATAAGACTTTTCTTGATATTAGGTTCCCATAGGTGATCTCACATTTTAAAGAATTAAGCACTATATTTTTCATGTTTGATTCTACCCAGTGAAATAACCCTGTGAGCATTGTACGCAACTTAATTTGTTCCACCACGTGTTCTGCAATAACTTCCTTGGTAGGATTAAGATCCTTCTAAGTGATAGACAACCTGCTTGCATCTATCATTTCTTGAATTTCTCACTAGATGTCCTACTCTAGCTTTACTTCCCCACATGCTTCAATGATGACTATTTTGTGAGACCTGTTAAGAATTTTTGTCATGATATCACTTTGTTGATAATTGTTCAGTATCTTGACTACGTCATTCCCTAGTTTCTCATGGGATTGGATGATAAACCTAATTTCTTCCTTAGCCCTTTCCTTGGCCATTTCATCCATTCTTGGTAAATCAATTGGTGCATTAGGGTCATTTGTGTCCCACTCATACATTATTTCCATGACAATTGAGGCTTCCTTTAACAGTGTGCCTTTTTTCTTGAGCACATTTAAATGGCCATGAGTGAGGAGGCTATCTTCTAAAGCATGATCATCTCTTTGTATAGTCACTTCATGATGTCTTTTAGCACTCTATTTTCCACTAGTGTTGCTGCTCGAAATTCATATTCATGGGAACTTAAGGCTAATAAAGTTTGATTCTCTTTATGAAGCCTCTCATTTTCTTGTTTTGAATTAGTCAGGTTCTTCTCTAGTTCTTTGACCTTGTTTAAAAAATTCTTGATATTTGTTTTCATAGCAATGCATAAGGCCCATCTCACTAAAGTGATTTATAGAGGATTGTTCATAGTATCTAACACTATATCTCATACAATAGTCACTAAGATTGGATTCGTCAGTTCTCAGGCTATTAACCTACATTTTTCTTTAACAATTCTACTCGAGCCACGATCAGACCAAAATCTTGCAAGATCTAGAACTTGATTTTATTCACTAGCTGAAATTGCCATCTTTCTAAGTGGCAAGTATCCTTCAATGAGTGGAACAGAAACTAGGGTAAGCAAGATTGACATCCATGCTAGTTAATATAACTTGACCTTCATTCTTTGCTTTCTCCTTTTTTCTGATTTCTTCTTGTGCATGTTTGTCAACTACCTCTTTGTCCCATCTTTCCTCTTCTTGTTTTCTTTCTTCATCTTCTTGTTTTCTTCTTTCTTCATCTTGACTCTTCCTTTCCCATTCTTTCTTTCTTATTTCTTCCTCCTTTTTCATATTTTTATCCTCTTCTTGTTTCCTTCCAACTCTTCCTTTCTTGTTCTTTCTTTCTCCTTTCTTCTTCCTCTTTCTTCTATTTCTCCTCTTCTTGTTTCTTCTTTTTGTCCTCCTCCTTCTTGGTTTCGTGTTCTAATTTCAAATTTCGTTGTCTCTCTTTATTTTCTTCCTCTTTCTCCCTCTCTCTCTTTTGTGAAAATTTCTTGTCTTCAGAATATTTTCCTTTGGATGATTACCATTTGTAGTTTTGGTACCATTTATTGGTCTAGAACTACCGACTCCCTTCCTCTTAGGATCCACAACCAATGAAACATTGTAAATATTCTTGATATTTTCTTCTTCATCATCAATGCTAGATGTGTATATCCATTTGAACTTTAGCTTCTTACAGTGAGCTATAACAATTCTTATAGAATCATATATGTGCAAGTTAATCTCACGAAACCTAAAACATTATTAATCATTATATTTCACTTCTTCTTCTTTATAACTTCTAACACAATATGTGCCTACACAAATTGAGAAAGCTAGCCATGGTGCCTTATTTGCACACATTAACATGCCTCCAACCCTGTTGTTACCTTATACTCTACTTCCTACAAGATTAATTTATTTGTGATGAATAGAGGAATATGATGTGGCTACTTGCAGGCTTCGAATAATCTTATGTAGGTAGAATCTACCAATGTAAACCAATAAAAAATATCTTGCAATGCTTACCTTGATCAGTGAGACATACAAGGTGCATGAATATCAAACATAATGTGATACAAAGGTGAGATGAATCCTTTAGTTATTTGTTGGAAATAATACTGAGAGGGGGGGTGAATTAGTATTATCATATCAATAATTTTTCATTACCCAAACATATTTGTATATGCTACTTCTATGAAGTGGACTAGCATGTACACACACTACTGTGATTAGTGAAACCACCGTATACCTGGAGAACTTGTGATTTAGTTAATTTATCATGTGATGATCTATAACCAGTGCATCTGTAACTTATTAAATAGTGCAGTTAAAATAGAATAAACCATGACACATAAGAAACACACATTAACACCAAGATTTAAGGTGGAAACCTAATGTGGGTGAAAACCACCTGATGTTGTCATCTTTGTCTTCTTTTAATAATAAGAAAATATGTTTACAATCTTGTATTATTGTAGACTCATACCAGTACGCAGGCACCCACCTGCAGAAGGCTACGACCTTCTCTAGTTTTCCAGCTTCTACTGGAAGGGAGCTACAACCCCCTAGCTCTTGTACTAGCCAATGTGTTTACTAGTACATAGGCGCCAACCCAGAGAAGGGTATGACATTCTCTCTTCCTCTAGGGACCACATTTCATAAATTTTCAGACGAGACCCATTAGAAACTTTGAAACTCAAACTACATCAACCAACAATCAGTTAATATGAACAATCAGATCATTGTCACCAAAACACTGTGCTAATCCCAGAAACCTACATCATCATTTAGAACTAGTTGCAACCTCAAAAATCATGCATCAAAATGTATATGCTACTTTACTGAACCCAACGTGCATGTATACACTACTTCCTTTAACCAAACCTATGTATACCTTGAAAACTACTGAAACATAAAACTTGTGAATCAAGTCTATACCAACTAGCAATATACTAAACATCTACTGTCAATTTACAGAGCCTTGCATAGGAAGTAGTGGAGATCACCCTTCTCACTTATACAATCAATCAATTAGACATCAAACTCCTTATGCATTCAGTTTTACATTCAGATCTAAGAAGAGTTCATTGACAGACCGTAGTAAAACAACAATACTAGTCAAATAGATTAGTCATCTATGAATAACATACTTTTTCTTTTGCATATGCTACTTATAAGAGCCAAACCAGCGTGTATACGCAACTTCACCAAAGCAAACCAACATACAAGATATGAAAATATTAACTCATATCTTCGCTGCTATTCCAGACTTCAGACAAACCCAGATAATGATATTCAAAGAATAAAACAAGTGCACACAATTAGATCTCACCAAACCAAAATCGGATCATTCAATGATAAGTCATTTCAGATCTCATGATCCTGATCCAACATTGAATTCAAGGTGCACAAAATATTTCAATTAAAATCACCAAGATACCCCCTTCAACATAAAATATACTTCAGATAGAAGTATTCCTTAGAAACCCTTTTCACTTGCATACTTTGGCCATATTATATTCTCCTCCTTATATAGTTTTAGGCCTTTCTCAACACCTCGGATCAAAACCACTTAAGACCCGTGGTATTCTTGGGAAAGATCAAATAGTTGTTACTCCACTCAATATTGTGGGCTATTACAATGGTATTGACCCCTGTTATTCTCTACTCTTGAAATTCCTTGATTTTCCAACCTATACACGATTTTCCTCTTGCGGGAGTGCGTGTATACATATACACACTTTTTGTTATGTGGACCTGTGTGTATACGCTATTTTGACTAAGTGGACCTGTGTATACATCTGAAACTGCTTTTCACCATCCTTTACCTTCAACTTCTTCATTATGATTAGTAGACTTTAGTTCCATCTTCCTGTTCTTTTGTACCAGTGCCCTATTACATCTGAATGGACCTGTTACATTGTGGGTTTCCTTTCATCAAAACAGAACTGATCTATGAATGAGTTTCCATCAAGGACAACACTTGTATCATAATGCCAACAATCTCCCTCTTTGGACTTGATGGAAACCATGCTAGTGTTGATTATTGCAAGTTGTAGAAACTGTTAGAGATAACAAGCAACAAAAAATACTCTCCCCCTTTGACATCAAGGGCAAAGGGCAGACCAAGTTATTCTCCCCTTTGATATACATTATGTTGTCCATGCTCCTCCTATGTACATGTCGAGTCTACAAAGATATGTTTCAAAAGAATAACGTGACTCTATAACTCAACTAAGTGAGTATGACCTCCCTATGACCAATGACTCATACATACATCAATCACCCAACCAAGTGGGGATACACCATATTGTTTATACATGACAGAAATACAACAATTATTACATCAGCCATCCCATGCAAAGTGGGGATACAAATTACATCATATGTCCAATAGGACTCATTGAAATATAGACCATGATAGAAGAAGTCATATCACACCCTAGATCTTTACATGACTTATGCAACAAATGATATAAGTATCTGAAGCCATAGCTGAACTCAACAACCATGATGCCAACAATGCTGAATGTGAGTGAAGGCTAATGATCCTCCTGAACCTATGCTACATGTGCATTGCCAACAAGTCATTCATCAAGGCATCTTTGTCTATCAGATAAAAATCAAGGAACAAATCATATCGTCATACTGTAATCATCAATATCAGATAGAGCACCCATATCAGAGTCTGACCCAATTTTTTCTATCAGAAAACATATATGCTCTTTTAGCCACAGAAACCCACATGTATACGTGATTATACTTCATGAAACCTGCGTATAATAACCTTCCTCTGAAAACTAGATTTAATAACAGGATGATGCAACAACTACTCCCAACTTTTGTCTGAGATATTCAAATGTTTCTTTGGGAAGCAGTTTAGTGAATATATCAGCGACCTGTTCTTTGGAGGGAACATAATCCAGTTTAACCTTTTTTTCAAGCACTTGTTCTCGTAGAAAATGGTACTTAATGGGTATGTGCTTGGTCTTGGAGTGCATGACAGGATTTTCCGAAATACTGATGGCACTTGTATTATCACATAGAATGGAGATGGGTGGAGTGCATGTGATATGAATGTATGAAACAACCACATATTATGCTTCAGTTGTAGATAAGGCGATCAGACTTTGTTTCTTGCTGAACCATGACACTAACCAAGATCCCATATAGAATGCACCTCCACTAGTGCTATTTCGATCATCAACATTTCCTGCCCAATCTGCATCTATATATGTATGAAGAGTAAGGTTTGTATCTTTAGGATACCATAGTCCAAAATCCTGAGTTCCTTGAAGATATTTGAAAATTATTTTGACTACCTGGAGATGTGAAACCTTTGGATTTGCTTGGAACCTTCCAACAATTCCTACTGCATGCATGATATCGAGTCTGGTACTTCTTAGATATAGCAAACTTCCAATCATAATCTATAAGTTGGTTGGTTTACTGCTGGTGATTCATCGTTAGAACTGAGACTGCATCCTGTTACCATTGGAGTACATACTGGTTTAGAATCTTCCATTCCGTACTTCTTCAAGATCTACTTGAGATATTTGGTTTGTGAAAGAAAGATATGATCTTTTGTTTGTTGTACTTGTAGACCAAGAAAATAAGTAAGTTCACCAAGTAAGGACATTTCAAATTCTTGCTGCATTACTGAACCAAAATTCTGACTCATGGATTCTTAGTTGCTACCAAAGATGATATCATCAACATAAACAACAATAATTAGCAGTTTATCATTTTCAACCTTTGTGTATAAATTTCTATCTGTAGAACCTTTTGTGAATCCTTGTTGTTGTAGATATTTGTCAAGGTGGTAATGCCAAGCCCTTGGAGCTTGTTTCATACCATAGGGAGCCTTTTTAAGCTTGCATACAAGTTTTGCATCATTTCCAAGAATGAATCCTTCTGGTTGTTCAATATAAACCTCTTCTTCTAAGTCTCCATTAAGGAAGGTTGATTTTACATCCATTTGATATACTTTGAATTTTTGAAAACTAGAAAGAGCAAGAAACATCCTTATGGCTTCAAGTCTGGCAACAGGTGAAAATTTTTATTCAAAATATATACTTTCTTTTTTAGCATACCCTTTACAAACAAGTCTGCCCTTGTTTCTAATAACTTCTCCATTTTCATTCAGCTTGTTCTTAAATATCCATTTTGTTCCTATAACATTTTTATCATGAGGTCTAGGAACTAACTCCCAAGTATCATTCTTTTCAATTTGGTTAAGTTATTTGTCCATGGCCTTGACCCAACATTCATCTTTGCAGGCTTCATTTACATTCTGAGGTTCAGTGGAGGATAGTAATGCTAGGTAGCTTGAGGTCCCTATAAGAGTTCTTCTTGTCTGTACACCAGCCCCCTTTTCTCCTAGAATTTGATATTCTAGATGATTCTTCTGAACATACCTAGATGGAGTCTTTTCCCTATCTATTTTATATTCTTCTGGTGCTTCATTGATTTCTTATTCTATATCATTTTGATTTGATGCAAAAAATCATTCCCCAACTTCCTCACTGTCATACTCCTTTGTTGATTTCATTTGTTCCATATTTTTGCATGCTTCATCAATTAAAACATCAATGCTTCCAACAATTTTCCGAAGTCTTTTATTATAACATTTGTATCCTTTACTTCTGGATGAATAACCAAGAAGAATTCCTTCATCTGCTCTGGGTTCAAACTTACCAGGTTTTTCATAAGTCCTTTTGATGAAACATTTTCTTCCAAGCACTCTAAAGTTTTTTACAGTAGGAGGCTTACCATACCAAATTTTATATGGAGTTTGATTGCTATTTATCTGAACATTTTTTTTGTTGAGAATAGTCACAATAGAAAATGCAGCTTCACCCCAGAAGGTTGTAGGAGTTCTGGATTCATCAAGCATTGCTCGAGCCATTTGTTGAACTATTCTGTTCATTCTTTCCACCATGCCATTTTGCTGAGGAGTTCTTGTGATGGAGAATTGCCTCTTTATTCCAGGTTGTTCACAAAAGTCAAAGAATTCATCTGATATGAATTCTCCTCCTCGATCAGATGTGAGACATTTTATTTTTTGATCTGTTCCATTTTCAACTAAAGATTTGAAGGCTTTAAACTTTTCAAATGCTTCATCTTTATGCTTTAGTAGACCTATCCAACACATCTTGGAAAAATCATCAATAAATAAAATAAAATATTCTTCTCCACGAGGTGACTTTTTCATTGTTGGAACACATAAATCAGTATGGATGAGTTCAAGAGGCTTACTTGCTGATCCTTCCTTTCTATTGAAGTGAAATATGGTTTTCTTACCTACTTGACATGGTTTGCATATGGTATTTTCTGGGATGCTGATGTCTAGAAGATCATGTATTTCCATGATCCTACATGCTTTTCTTATTTGAGAAAAGCTTAGATGTCCCAATCTTCTATGCCATAGCCAGTTTTCATCTGTTTTTCTTAGATAACATTGTTGTTGTCCTACTTTGAGTATGTATAAGTTGTTTTGAGTTCTTGTTCCTTTGATCACGGTATTTCCTATATCAAGCTCGTGAACCACACATCCGTTTTATCAAACACAACTTCATTTCCTTGATCACACATTTGACTGACACTCAACAGGTTATGCTTTAAAACATCTACGTAAATGACATTTCAAACTTTAAACTTTTCTTTCAAGAAAATAGAACCTTTACCTTTAATGACAACTGAAGTGTCATTTTCAAATAAGACATTCTTTTCTTTTCTAAAGCATTATATGAATGAATTTTCTCTTTATCACCTATCATGTGTTTGGAGCATCCATTGTCGATGTACCACTGATTTTCTTGTCCTTCTGCATACAGAGCTATGCCACATCTTTTTGATTGAGATTCCTTCTTTCTCCATATCTGGGGAATTAATGATGTTTTATCCTTTTGAAGTGATGGCCAAAATTTTCTCCTGCATTTAGATTCTTCATTACCAAATTTTGTACAAATCAAATATTCTACTTCATTTTCAAGAGGAGAAAAGTCATTATAGGAACATTTCTTGATTCCTGTTACACCCCTTTGATTTCGTGCTTCTCTAGTCATGATGGTTTTGTAAGCAACACATTGAGTAGCCTTATGCCCAAAGTTATGACATGAAAAACATTGCCCCTTAAATAAGTTTATGTGATCATAGAATATTTTGGCATTGTTTACCTGTTGGTTGAAGCTTCCATTGATATTCATCCTTGGAGTAAATTGGGTATGGTTTACCTAATCAGTAATTTTAGGCCTTTGCTGATGATTGACATATTGTTCATTGGTCTTTGCTGCAACAAGATATCTTCTTGTGGAGGCTGACAACTTTTGTGATTGAGATGATTCTTCAGTATATCTAAGACCTGTATTTATCAGAGGCGAATGCTGAACCTTGATCATTTCATTTAAAGTTTCAGACCCTTTAGAAAATCTAAGATTAAGAGATTTTGTCTTCTCAAGTTCTTTTCTTAGACCTACAATTTCACATTCTAGATTTTCATTGTGTTTTTCTCTTTCAGCTAGTTGCTGTGTCAACATATCGATGATCATATTCTTTTATTCTAAATAGATTTTGAATTTAGTAATTTCTTCAAGAAAGTCTTCCTCTTCTAAGGCATCTGAGAAATCATCATTGTCATAAGCCATGAGTAGTCTATAATCTTGGTCAGTTTCATCTTCATCACTATTGGATAAGCCATCACTATCTTCATGCGTATAGTAACTCCTTCTATTCACAACCTATTTTCTATTTCCTTTTGCATATTCCTTTCCTTTTTCATATTTATCTTTATGAGGACATTTGGCAGCATAATGGCCAACTCTACCACAAGCAAATAATTTGAAAGGTAGCTTACCTCTGAATCTTCTGGAACCCCATTGAAGCTTCTTGACAAAATTTACCTCATCTTCTTCTTCTGAAATATGTTATGTTTCATTGTGCTCTTCCTTTCCTTTTCCCTTTGATAATGCTTTAAAAGCGACTTCTCTCATATTTGATGGACCTCCTTTTCTCATTTCAAAAGCAGTTAGGATTCCATGGAGTTGAGTCATAGTAGTAGTTTGAAGATCTTGTTTTTCTTCTATGGCAGACACTTTTGACTCAAATTTGGAAGACAAAGATCTCAAAATTTTCTCAACTAAAGTAGCTTCCTTTATCTCTTCACCCATATTCTTCATACAATTAGAAATATCATCTATACGTAAGATGTAACTAGAAACACTCTCATCACTATGCATCTTAAGAGTTTCATACTGAAGTCTAAGAGTTTGAAGCTTAGCACATTTTACCTGAGAGTCTCCTTCATAGCTTTGAATGATTTTTTCCCATATCTCTTTGGCTGTCTTGAGCTACATGACTTTGACAAATTCTAATTTTGACAGACTTCCCAATAACGTATTCAAAACTTTGGCATTGGTTTCGTATAACTTCTTACCGGCAGAGTTTGTAGGAATTGTTGCTGGAAATTGATATCCTCCTTCCAAAATTTCCCAAACATCGGCTCCAAGCGATTGTAGATAGGATCTAGTTATTATTTTCCAATATACTAAGTTGCTCCCATTGAATATTTGTGGTTTGATGGATCCTGCGTCTTCGTGATTATTCATCTTGCATGATCTTCCTTCAAGCAATCAAGATTCTTTTGAAGGACCTTCTTCGATACCAACTATTGGAAATAATACTGAGAGGGGGGGTGAATTAGTATTATTAGATCAATAATTTTTCATTTCCCAAACAAATTTGTATATGCTATTTCTCTGAAGTGAACTTGTGTACATGCTACTGTGATTAGTGAAATCAGCGTATACCCAGAGAGCTTGTGATTTAGTTAATTTATCATGTGATGATCTATAACCAGTGCATTGATAATTTATTAAATAGTGTAGTAAAATTAGAATAAACCATCACACATAAGAAACACACCTGAACACCGAGATTTAAGGTGGAAATCCAATGTGGGTGAAAACCACCTGCTGTTGTTGTCTCCATCTTCTTTTAATAATAAAAAAAATATGTTTACAATCTTGTACTGGTGTAGACTCATACCAGTACGCAGGCGCCCACTTGCAGAAGGGTATAACCTTCTCTCATTTTTCAGCTTCTACTGGAAGGGAGCTACAACCCCCTAGCTCTTGTACTAGCCAATGTGTTTACTAGTACGTAGGTGCCGGCCTAGAGAAGGCTACGACCTTCTCTCTTCCTCCAGGGACCATGTTTCATAAATTTTTAGACTGGACCCATCAGAAACTTTGAAACTCAAACTGCATCAACCAACAATCAATTAATCAAAGCAATCAGATCAGTGTCAACAAACCACTCTATTGAACCTAGAAACCCGCATCATCATTTAGAACCAACTGCAACCTCAAAAATCATGCATCAGAATGTATATGCTACTTTACTGAACCCAACCTGCGTGTATACACTACTTCCTTTAGTCAAACCTGGGTATACCTTCAAAACTACTGAAACATAAAGCTTTTGAATTAAGTCTGTACCAACCAACAATATAATTAAAATCTACTATCAATTTACATAGCCTTACACAGACAGTAGCAGAGATCACCCTTATCACTTATAAAATCAGTCAATCAGATATCAAACTCCTTATGCATTTAGTTTTACATTCAGATCTAAGAAGACTTCATTGATAGACAACAATAAAACAACAATACTAATCAATTAGATCAGTCATCTCTGAACAACATACTATTTATTTTTCATATGCTACTTGGAAGAGTCGAACCATCGTGTATACTCAACTTCACCAAAGTGAACTAGTGTATAGATATGCAAATATTAACTCATAACTTCGCTACTATTCTAGACTTCAAACAAACCTATATCATGACTTTCAAAGAATAAAACAGGTGTACACAATTAGATCTAGCCCAACCAAAATCAAATCATTCAATGATAAGTCATTTCAAATCTTATGATCCTGATCCAACATTGAATTCAAGGTGCACAAAATATTTCAGATCAAATCACCAAGATACCCCATGCAACATAAAATATACTTCAGATAGAATTATTCCTTAGAAACCCTTTTCACTTGCACACTTTGGCCATATGATCTTCTCCTCCTTATATAGTTTTAGGCCTTTGTCAATACCTGGGATCAAAACCACTTAGGACCCGTGGTATTCTTAGGCAAGATCAAATAGTTGTTACTCCGCTCAATATTATGGGCTAATGCCATGGTATTGACCTATGGTATTCTCTACTCTTGAAATTCCTTGATTTTCCAACCTATATGCGCTTTTCCTCTTGCGGGAGTGCATGTATACATATACGTGTTTTTTGTTATGTGGACCTGCGTGTATATGTCGTTTTGACTATGTGGATCTGCATATACATCTGAAACTACTTTTCACCGTCCTTTACCTTCAACTTCTTCATTCTAATTAATAGACTTTAGTTCCATCTTCTTGTTCTTTTGTACCAATGCCCTGTTACATCTGCAAGGATCTGTTACACTGTGGGTTGCCTTTCATCAAAACTGAACTGACATGTGAATGACTTGCCATCAAGGACAACACTTGTATCATAATTCTAACAATTAATAATTTTTATCAAGCTATTACTTTGTTGATAATTGTTCAGTATCTTGAATACATCATTCCCTGGTTTCTCATGGGATTGGATGATCAACCTAATTTTTGCCTTAGCCCTTTCCTCGACAGTTTCATCCATTCTTGGTAAATCAATTTGTGCATTAGGGTACTTTGTGTCACATTCATACATTATGACCACGAAAGTTAGGATTCCTTTAACAATGTGCCTTTTTTCTTTAGCACATTTAAATGGCCATGAGTGAGGAGGCTATCTTCTAAAGCGCGATCATCTCTTTTTATAGTCACTTCATGATGTCTTCTAGCACTCTATTTCCCACCAGTGCTGCTGCTTGAAAGTCATATTCATGGGAACTTGAGGCTGATAAATTTTGATTCTCTTTAGGAAGCCTCTCATTTTCTTGTTTTGAATTGGTCAAGTTCTTCTCCAATTCTTTGACCTTGTTTAAAAAATTCTCAATATTTGTTTTTATAGCAATGGATAAGGCCCATCCCGCTAAAGCGATTTCTAGAGGATTTTTCATAGTATCTAACACTATACCTCATTCAATAGTCACTAAGATTGGATTTGTCAGTTCTCAGGCTATTAACCTACATTTTTCTTGAACAATTCTACTCGAGCCACGATTAAACCAAAAGCTTGCAAGATCTAGAACTTGATTTTATTCACTAGCTGAAATTGCCATCTTTCAAAGTGGCAAGTATCCTTCAATGAGTGGAACAAAAGCTAGGGTAAGAAAGCTTGACATCCATGCTAGTTAATATAACTTGACCTTCATTCTTGGCTTTCTCCTTTTGTTTGATTTATTCTTGTGCATGTTTGTCAACTGCCTCTTTTTCCCATCTTTCCTCTTCTTGTTTTCTTTCTGCATCTTCTTCTTTTCTTCTTTCTTCATCTTGACTCTTCCTTTCCCATTCTTTCTTTCTTATTTATTCCTCCTTTTTCATCTTTTTATCCTCTTCTTGTTTCCTTCCAACTCTTCCTTTCTTGTTCTTTCTTTCTCCTTTCTTCTTCCTCTTTCTTCTTTTTCCCCTCTTATTGTTTCTTCTTTTTGTCCTCCTCCTTCTTGGCTTCGTGTTATAATTTCAAATTTTGTTGTCTCTCTTTCTTTGCTTCCTCTTTCTCCCTTTCTCTCTTTTGGGAAAATTTCTTTTCTTCGGAATATTTACCTTTGGATGATTCCCATTTGTAGTTTTGGCACCATTTATTGGTTGAGAACTATCGACTCCATTCCTCTAGGGATCCACAACCAATGAAACATTGTAAATGTTCTTGATATTTTGTTCTTCATCATCAATGCTAGATGTGTATAGCCATTTTAACTTTAGCTTCTTATAGTGAGGCATAAAAATTCTTCTAGAATCATACATGTGGAAGCTAATCTCACCAAACCTAAAACATTCTTAATCATTAGATTTCACTTCTTCTTGTTTATAACTTCTAACATAATATGTGCCTACATAAATTGGGAATGTTGGCCATGGTGCCTTATTTTTCACATTAACATGCCTCCCAAACCTGTTTTTACCTTATATTTTACTTCTGACAAGATTAATTTATTTGTGATGAATAGAGGAATATGATATGGAGGCTTGTAGGCTTCGAATACTCTTATGTAGGTAGAATCTACCAATGTAAACCAATAAAAAATATCTTGCAATTCTTACCTTGATCAGTTAGACATACAAGGTGCATCAATATCAAACATAATGTGATACAAGGGTGAGATGAATCCTTTAGTTATTTTGTGGTACATTTCCCTATAACCAGTATCCCATAATTTCTAGCAATTAATATGTATTGGTGGTATTTTTGAAGCCAAATTCCATCTCCATCCTAATAAATCAAACTGACACCTTGAGAATATGGCATCTAGCAGGTACGATGCCATGTAGGATTCAAGATGTTTTCTTGTAGGTGGATTTTGAGCTTGTTTTACCCTTGTCTAGATGGAAGCTGTTAGAATTTATGCCCAATTGAATATGCTTGCCTCTTGAGTATAGGTGTATGTCAATGGTACCTAGGTCTCTTTGATGTATCCACATATGTATTTCCATACCACTAACAACACATAGCCACTACCATCTTATATGCCTTTCTCAATATCTTGGTCTTGTATATCCCATCAGTTTTGTGTCAAAATTTGGTTGGGTATTTCTAAGGAAAAACCTTCAAACAACCTTATTGTAAGTGTCACTTGATAGTTGATAGTTTGTAAAATTTGACAATGTGAGGATACATATACACTGTTATAAATATTCCATTATTGTCTTGGATGGTCATGTCTTTTGTGTCAATGCATTTTATTATCCATCCAATGGTCTCTGCACATGGGAGGAAAACATGATGTGATAATAATTTATGCAAAAACTAAATATTCATAGTTATATACACTTCATTATCTTCCTCATATTTAATATCCTCTTTGTGGTTAGATAACTAATATATTCCAGACTAGGTCAATGGTATAGATTTAGCAATGCAACATGTTACATTTGTATAGATTGGAGTTTATATTATAGAACTTTCTTATATGCCTTCCTCGACACCTTCAATGGTATCTTTTCTTGGTCTTCTCTTCGATAGGGCCATCTCTTCTGTTGATGAGGAAATGCTGAGACACTCCAAATATTTTGTACTTGACATTTCAAATATGTTCATGGTGATAGACAATGTTAAAAAATCAAAACCATTTTAGTGCGCATTGGAAAGGGGGAGCTTTGTGTAGAATGGGTTAGTGCATTGTTTTTTAGGGAGAGATTGTAGTCTATAAGGATGGGATATGTTACAGGGAAGGTGCACTATGAGAAAAATATATAGCGGAGAAATCAAGACTACTAGTATTAGGCAAGGAGATGGTGTTGTTATGTAGGGAAGGAGGATAGACAACTAAAGGGTAATGCCTCACAATGCAAGGGAAAGCTAGTTGGCGGTGGCGCTACAGGTTGTAGTAGTTTCAAGGGTGAAAAATGCCAATGTGTTAGAGGGGACAGTAGTAAGTTTAAGGATCTTGTGTTGCTATGCAAAGGAAAGTGATAGGTTGCAGGTCAGTTGGGTGTTGTAATGTAGGAAATATTAAAAGGTTGCATTGTAGCGCCAAGAATTGAAATATATCATATTGTTGTGTGAATGGGACAAATAAAGGATAAAAAATAGTAGATAATAAAATGTTTAAGTGTTATATGTTATGTGGATAGGAAAGGGTATCACGAGGATTACAGAGTGTGATAGGAAGGTGAAAGAGTTAAATTGTTAAAATATGGGACTATATAGAATCATATGGGGATATCAGAAGGTCAAAAGTTAGACAACTAAAGAGTTCCATGGAAACGAAATGTAAACAAGAAAATGATGACAAAGGTGGGCACGAGGACTTACCCAATAATTAGCGT
Organism: Pinus tabuliformis; assembly: GCA_031772625.1. Taxonomy (NCBI): domain Eukaryota; kingdom Viridiplantae; phylum Streptophyta; class Pinopsida; order Pinales; family Pinaceae; genus Pinus; species Pinus tabuliformis. Next base: position 841,480,512 of record CM062819.1, on the reverse strand, counting down.
GTCCTTTCCATTCCTAGCAGTGGTGAAAAGATCAGCAGTAGAGGGGCATACTATTGTTCTTTAATGCACTGATGAGATAAGGGGCCTCGTGACAAGGATACATTATGAAAATGACTATTGGCTTGGATATTTTATAGTTTTCTCACATGTGTGAAGGGTTTTTTGGTGCATTAGATTCTCTATTACATGGAAAATTTCACAATGAGCTAAGGCGATGCACTAAGATATTATCTTGCACTGTGTTGCACTGAGTAGTTTTGTGTTGTTCTAATGAATAAAACTGCATTGCACTAGGAAATATGCAATGCACTAGGTTATAAAGGTACGATGTGCTAGGCTATGAAGGTGCGATGTGTTAAACCTTAAGCCCTTTACATGGAGATGTTTATTACTCGAAAAACCGAAGGAGAGGGGACTCAAAATTTTAGAAGATGTAAAAAATTTGGGGTTGTTGTAGCTACTAAAACAATTGGCGATTCACTGGTAGGAACTTAGCATCTCTGTTTTAGCCCTTATTTATGTAGAGCCTAATCGTCAAGGAAGTATTGATTGGAATATATGGGTACCACTAGTTTAGTTTTTAGTTTGAATTAGAAGTTTAGTCTCTCTATTAACTCTTTTCAATCTCGGGTCATGACACATCAATTGAAATATGAGTCAGACACCAAAATCTTTGATAGGGGATGGAGATATTTTTTATGTAAGTTGAAAATGTTTAGAATTAAGTATGAGAATTTAGTGTTGCACCACTTCTAATGAGTTTCCATAGCCTCAACATAGTCACTCAATAAATCACAAGCATTGCTTCACTTCCACCAAGCATCCATAGCCTTGACGAACTTTCTCACATCACCTCTCTGCATAGGAAGCCTTTTTGATGCCTTTACCCTTTTATTTGTTCTTTTCTTTACATGAAATTTCACATTATTTGGGCATTATTTTCACCAAGGTGGATGAAAAATGTTGACTTATTTTACAGTTAGAGAAGTTGTTCATGGGATGGGCAAGTTATTTATGTACAAGGCCATTTATCTATGTACAAAGGGCCTGATAATAAATTGTGAAATGAAACTTTATATTTGGAAAAATAAAAAATAAAAAATGAATAAAAGGAAAAAATGAGAAAAATATGTACAAAGGGGCACAACTCTAATAGTTGTTACTAGAAATAAAGCTTGAGATCTTGGTCATTTACGGGGAGGGACACAATTTCCTCATTCAAGGTTTTCAATCTATAAGTATTTAGGACAAGTTTCTCGTGAATTAGGATTGGGTCGAGCCAGAGGGGTAGAAACTTGGTGTGTTTTGCCTTGTCTTCATGGGGTTGGTCCCATTTTAATACAAGGTCACCCACATGAAATTCTTTCTCACCTTTTGTTTTTTATGAAACCATATTTTAATCCTTTGATGATGGGTAGAAAATTTTGAACGAGCTTTCTTCCATTCTTCCGTAAGTTTTGGGAGGGTATCAATTTGGTTATGGATGATAGGGTTGGACCTATTGTGGGAGTCTTGAGAAAGCTACAGAGTGGGAAAACACAGATTAGGGGGAGAACAACTTCCTTCTCATATACTAGGAAGTATGGTGAGGTTCCAAGGAAGATTTTGGTGTCAGACGGTTTGTCCATAAAGCATTAAATAAAGCATTGTGCCAGTTACAATGTTGGATGACCATTGTTCTCTTGATGATACATATTAGATTATTGTTACTTTATTATAAGAAGCCATTTTAATGTGGATAATAATTGGAAGAATGTTTCAAAACAATTCCTTTGTCCAAAGCAAATTCATATAATTTCAATGACAAAAAATGTGGCATTATAAAAACAAGAGAGGTTGGAATGACAAAGTTGGTGATGATGTTTTTTTCTATGAATTGCCTCACCATCTAATTATTGACTTTTTTCAATGTAATGGATTCCACACAATATGTGAAATAATATGTAGCCATAAGGATGTACCATTGCTTCTTAGATGAATTGTTAGGTCCCTATAATTATACTAGTGATTCCCCTATTAATATTGTCATTGTGGCCCCTTATTGTTATTGTTGTACCCTTGTTGTCCCCACATTATTATTATTGTGCCCCATAGAAGCCCACTATTGTTATTGGTGTGCCCTTGTATTATTATTGTTATGTCGGCTTTGATTATATTGTGACTCCTTAGACTCCTATATATAGAAAGGTTTCTTTTTCATTTGAATCATCAAAGAATTATTCATTTTTGTAATGTAAATAAGGTTTACCCCTCAAAGAGGCTTATTTTGAAGTCGTTTATCTATATTTTCTTCTATTTTGTGAGCTGATTGCATAACATTTGGTATCAAAGGTTTGGATTCTAGGGTTTCGCTACTCCAAACAGACCATCTTGGAATCGTCACTATAAATTTTTTTATACGATGTTTAAGATGCTAAAACAAAAACCCATTTGAGCTGAAACCTTGACGACCCTCGGGTTGAAATTTCAGAGATTGCTCGCTATATTTCGTCGATATGATCCAAGAAAGTTAGGGTTTTTGTAGGATCCCGAATTACATCCCAAACAAGTGACTATGGGAAAATCGTCATAACTTTCTCTCTAAGTATCAAATCGAAATTTCATAAGAAGTTATAGAAACAGGACAAAATTTAGTTCTATTTTCATCATTTTCAGGTCCAAAGGTTGAAATAGTGATGCGTGGCACTTCATACAAGTTCACTCTACTGAAAACGTGTATAGTCAGGTCATATTGGGAGATTGGGCATAACTCTTTCTTAGAGAATCCAATTTATATAAGACTGGTGGCGTTGGAAAGAGGAATCAGTGGGCTACCATAGTTCACCATTTTAGGCTTTGGAGATCTGAAAGTTCAGAGATACATCAGATTCAATAGCAAGCTCCTACAAAAAAAGAAGAAGGTGTGTAGTCTTTTTAAAAATTTGCATAAGTTTTGTTTAAAAAATTAGTTTGAAGTGATTAAAAGGGAATGGAGAATAAAATTATCATTAGTTGATGCCCTGAAGAAAGAAATGGCAACACCTAGTAAGTAACCCGAAGGCTCTACTATGACACACGAAGAAGTGGAAGAAATGCAACATGATATATCAAGATTACGAGACCAAGTGCAACAAATTTCTCTCTCACAAAAAGCAACATAAGCTAAGATGGATGGTTTGAAGAATGGAATAAATTGTATGAAAGACAACATTGAATATTGGAAGAAAGACATAGAAGTTTGGAAGGAAGGTTTGATAAAGTTTCTACAAGAAAGGCTTCCTAATAGCGAAAAGGTAGTAGAGCAAACTCATAATGAGAAAAAAGAAATGTTAATCATGATTCAAAGAACGAAAACATTTAATATTTGAAGAAAGACATGGAAGGTTTGACAAAATTTCTACAAGAAAGGCTTCCTAATGGAAAAAAGGTAGTAGAGGAAACTCATGATGAGAACAAAAGAAATGTTAATCATGATTTCATAGACTCTAAGGTTGGAATAAAGACCCACCATGTTCCAAAGATCGATATGAGGAAGTTGGATGGCAAGGATCCCGTAACATGGATATTGTAGATGGAACAATACTTTGATCTCCATAATGTGAAAAACACACAAAAGGTACGCATTGCAACTTTATATTTGGAACCCAATCAGTTTGTATGGTATCGATGGCATTGCTCTCATAAAAAAATTGTCGCTTGGTCAATTTTTATGGACAAAATGATAGCACATTATGAGGATAAAAAGAGAAACACCTTCTTTAGCCAATTGATAAACCTCAAACAAAAGGGTTCAATGGTGGAGCACAGTGAGGACTTCCAAAAATTGAATATAAGGGTAAATGATATTCCAGAGGAGAATATGATTGATGTGTTCATAGGGACTTTAAACGATAACATCCAACATGAGGTTCGCCTTTGGGAACCCGATTCAGTGAAAAGGCATTCACGTTGGCAAGAAAAATTTAAAGAAAAATTATGGAAACAAGGAAGTCTACCACTCACAACTATAAAGATGGAAGCATTGTTTCCCCTAGCCTTGCAAAACCTACAAGGTTAACACCACAACAATTGGAAGAAAAAAGAGATAGGGGCTTTATTACATTTGTGATAGAAAATACACTAAAGGTCATAAGTGTGCTGAGAAGAAATTATTTTACATAGACTGTGAAGAGGAGGAAGAAATGGAACAAGAAACCTCAAAAGAAGAGGATATACATAAGAAATCAACCCTAGAGAAAGAATAAATGAATCCAACCATATATTGTAATGCATTGGCAAGAATTACTACTCCTCAAACTCTCAAGATAGAAGGATGTATCAAGAAGAAAAATGTAATAGTGTTGATTGATTTGGGTAGTACCCATATTTTTATTCATTGTAAGATAGCCAAGGAATTGAATTGATTCCTATATCTAGCACCAGAGTGTCAAGTGATGGTTGCAAATGGAGGAACCATAAATTTCTCTCGAAAGTGCCATAATTTCAAGATATCCATGGGAGAATATGTAATGAATAGTCCTATGCTTTCTATTCCAATGGGTGGTGCTAATGTTGTACTAGGAGTCCAATGGCTACAATCTTTTTGTACGATAGATTTTAATTTTCAAGAAATTTTCATGAAATTTTGTTGGGAAGGAAAGGAAGTTGAATTAAGGGGTATCACAGGGAAATCGAGAAAGATAATAAGCTCTAACGACATGACAAAGATTCTAAAGAAAGAACAATAGAGTGCAATTTCACAATTATGTTCACTAGAAGTTCCCACATTGAAATCATCTATTTCTCCAAATCTCCAAAAATCCTTGAATGATCATTCCAAGGTGTTTGAGACTCCTAAAGGCCTCCCACCTATTCCTGATCACGATCATACTATTCATTTAATTCGAGGAAGTGTTCCTCCAAACATCAAGCCTTATAGATATCCCTATGCCTAAAAGAGTGAAATTGAACGTATGGTTGTAGAAATGTTAGTGGCTGGTACAATTAACCTAGTCAAAGTTATTTCTCTTCTCTAGTAGTATTGGTGCACAAGAAGGATGGATCACGGTGCATGTGTATGGATTATAGGGAGCTCAACAAGCTCACTACTAAATATAAATTTCCCATTCCTGTCATTGATGAATTATTGGATGAATTACATGGAGCAATTTACTTCACCAAGTTGGATCTTCATTCAGGATATCATCAAATTAGAATGAATATTGAAGAAATTTTGAAAACAACATTTAGAACTCGTGAGGGTCATATGAATTTTTGGTCATGCCTTTTGGCCATACCAATGCACCTTCTACATTTCAAGGTTTGATGAATTCCATTTTCAAACCCTTAGAAAATTTGTGTTAGTATTTTTTGATGATATACTAATCTACGACAAGTCTTGGAAGGATCACGTTCAACATGTTGACAGGGTGCTCAAACTATTGGAGGAGAAACAATTATATGAAAAAACCTCCAAATGTTTCTTTGGAGTATAGGAGGTGGAATATATGGGTCATATTGTATCTCATGAAGGTGTTAAGGTAGACCCTAGCAAAATTAAATCCATAAGGAGTGGAAAATCTCCACATCCATAAAGCATCTGCGAGGATTTCTCGGGTTAACAGGGTATTATCGCAAGTTTGTTAAGAATTATGGGAAAATAGCAGCACCTCTAACAACATTATTGAAGAAAGATGCATTTTCCTGGACTCCAGAAGCAACGAAGGTGTTTGAATATATTAAATAGGCAATGTGCCAAGCACCGGTCTTAGCTACACTAGACTTCACAAAAACCTTTATTGTGGAATGTGATGCCTCAGGAAATGGAATTAGATTTGTTTTAATGTAAGAAGGAAGACCCATTTCTTTTGACAGTCGTCCAATCAAAGGAAAGTATTTACATAAAGTTATTTATGAGAAGGAAATGTTGGCAATACTACATGCACTCAAGAAATGGCGACCTTACCTAATGGGAAGACACTTCAAGGTAAAAGCGGATCATAATAGTCTTAAATACTTTTTAGAGCAAAGATTATCTTTAGAAGAGCAAAAAAAATGGGTCACAAAGATGTTGGGTTATGACTTTGAAATCATCTACAAAAAAGGGAAGCAAAATGTTGCTGCAGATGAACTCTCGATAAAGGATGAGGATGTGAAAGCATTGCTTTGTGCCATTTGTATCATCCAACCAAATTGGATAAACGAAGCAAGGGATGAATGGAAGAATGATGAAGAAGTGTGGGAAATCATTCAAAAGTTGCAGCAAGATCCCAGTACATCTGATACATTTAGCTAGAAATATGATTCGTTATGGTATAAAGATCGCTTATACCTCTGTAAGAATTACCAATGCAAATAAAAAATTCTTCTAGAATTTCACACATCTCCCTTAGGAGGGCACTCAGGATTTTTAAAAACTTACCGTAGGATTAAGAAGGAATTTTTTTGGGATGGCTTTAAATCTAATATTCAAAGGTTTGTGGTGGAATGTTTGGTTTTTCAACAAAATAAAGTTGAGACAATTAAGACCCCAGGTCTTTTACGACCTTTATCCATTCCAAGTCAACATTGGGAGGAGGTTTCAATGGATTTTATCATAGGTTTACCCAAGTCTGAAGGAAAGAGTGTCAGCATGGTGGTAGCGGATAGAGTTGCCAAGTATGCACACTTTTGTGCATTATCTGATCCATTTAAAGCTCGTACAATTTCTACTACATTTATGGAAACAATTCAAAAGCTGCATGGAAACCCAAAGATTATTGTAAGCAACAGAGATACCATTTTCACTGGAAATTTTTGGACTGAATTATTTTCTTGTCTAGGTACTTAGTTAGCTCATAGTTCATCTTATCATCCTCAATTTGATGGGAAAAGTGAGATAGTGAAAAAATGTTTGGAAGGATATATTCGTTGCTTTGTATCTGATAAACAAACACAATGGGTCAAGTGGTCTCCTTTGGCTGAATGGCAGTATAACACTTCATTCTATACTGTAGCAAAAATGACCCCATTTATTGAACTTTATGGATATCATCCTCCATCCATCACAACATATTTAAGAGAAAATTCTAAGGTTCAAGTAGTGGAAGATCACATCGAGCATCAACAACAGGTTCTCCAACTCTTAAAGGATAACCTCACTTTGGCACAGAATAGAATGAAACAACAAGTAGATAGACATCGCAGCGAAATAAGTTTTGATGTAGGTGACTCAGTATTTCTATGACTACAATCATACAAAAAAATATCCCTCAAGAAAGCTAAGAAGGATAATAAATTATCACCAAAATATTATGGTCCGTACAAGGTGTTGCAAAAGATTGGTACTATGGAATACAAATTGTAGCTTCCTACATCTTCCCGAGTGCACCCAGTTTTCCATGTTTCATGCTTAAAGAAGGTTATAGGTGAAAAGCTCCCAGTTCAAAGCTAGAACTTGATGAGGAAAGAAAAATCATATTGGAATCTGAAGTAGTCATAGAAACAAGAACTCGACAGCTATGAAATCGATCAATTTTAGAGTATCTCATCAAGTTGAAGAACTTACCCGTTAAAAATTCAACATGGGAGGATGAGAATTTTATATAGAAGCATCCAAAACTACTCAAGTGTTGAGGAGAACAATTTTTTGAAGGAGAGGGGCATGTTAGTTCCCTATATTACTAGTGATTCCCCCATTACTATTGTCATTGTAGCCCCTTATTGTTATTGTTGTGCCCCTGTTGTCCCCACATTGTTATTATTGTGCCCCATAGAAGCCCACTATTGTTAATGTTGTGCCCTTGTATTATTATTGTTATGTCGATTTTGATTATATTTTGACTCCTTAAACTCCTATATATATAAAGGAGGTTTTTTCATTTGAATCATCGAATAATTGTTCATTTGTGTAATGTAAAGGAGGTTTCCCCCTCAAAGAGGCTTATTTTGAAGTCGTTGATCTATCTTTTCTTCTATTTTGTGAGTTGGTTTCATAACATGAATGCCTAAAATTTTCACCATTAATATCAAGTCCTCATTGTTGCAATGTTTCTTCAACTTGGATTGTTTGTAATGGTGTAACCACTCTCTTTTCCCTTCTAGCATACTTTTGGAAAATATAACACTTCTTGGCATATGCATATACATATTTGAATAAATTTGTCCAGTAGTAACCTACATGAATAATATTGTGTGTCATGGTTTCACCAATGAAGTGACCTCCAACAGGTCCATCATGAGGTATTGCAAGAACCTTATATGCTTCATTTGACTCTAAGAACCATAATAAGACTCTGGTATGATATTTTCTAAACATATTACCATTTATTAGTTGATATTGTGTGGACATGAGTAGAATTTCATACTTTAGTGTTGTTGAGAAATCCGAAGGAAAAGTGCTATATTCTAAATACTGCCTCAATTCGCTATACCATGATGGTTGTGAAGTGGACCTATGCACGATATATCAGGTGTACATTTTTATTTTATTATCCCAATACATGATATCTTTCATCTTGGGGTCTATAGCCTCTACAACTAATTTACATAATACATGACCTTTAATAGTATGAGTTGGCTTAAATTTGAGTTCATATTCTTGCAGTGATGTCATCCAATTTCCTCTACATTCCCCTAGTTCCTTTTGTATAAATGGTGATTAGATAGTTGGTAGAGGTAAAATCACCTTGATGTGGGTCTTTAAGATATAAGGCGTGGAGTGCTTTACTACTTTGTAGACCACATAAACTTGCTTATTGATATCGAGATAATTTAGCACATATCCTTGCATGCTTATACTCATAAAATATACAGGGATTTCATCTCCTTGGTTTTCCTTTTGCGTGAGCACTACTATGAGGGTTGTAGTGATTTCTTCTATATCAAAATCGAGTCTAAACAAGGTGAGGGATATAGTGATTTCTTCTTTTATCTTAGTGAAGGCCTCCTCTTCTTATTTATTTCATTAAATACTACATATTTATTAATCATTTTTTGTAAGGGTTTCAAAATTTGTGTGAAATCATATATAAATTTTCTGAAAAAGGACATCTTTCCCAAGAAATACCACATGGAAATTTTCTTGTTAGGGTATGCAATTCTGTGTGAATTTTTTTACTCTCTTTTAGTCGACAATGATTCCACTCTTAGTTAGAATGTGCCCCAAGATATTTACCTTATATACTACAAATATATTTACCTTTATATTGAGTGAGATCCTGTATTTCGACAATACTCAAAAATTCGTTTAAGATGATGTATATGATTTGAGTGTTTTTAGAAAATATTGTCACATCATCAAGATATACAATCACACTATGCCCAATCAATCCCTTGAAAGCGATGTCTGTTGCTCATTGGAAGGTGGACCTAATGTTTACCAACCCAAAAGGCATTCGTCTATATGAAAATGTACCCCTCTTCATTTTTAGCTTTTCCATTTCAGATATTAGAACTTAGTTATAACTAGAAAATCCAACAAGTAAAGAAAACATTTCAGAAGTTGATACCATATAAAGAATTTGTTACATGGATGGGATGGGGTAGTTATCCTTATCTGATGCACAATTGAGATTATGGAAGTCTATGCATAATCATTTCTCCCTTGGTTTCTTCCTGATAGGGACAAATTAGAAACACAAGTTGAATTTCAGAATTTAAAGATAATCTTGGCATCCAATAACTTCTTGAACTCTTTTTGTATAGGTGGTTCCAAGGTTCGATTTAATTTTTGTAACTTATGCTAAAATGGTTTGACACCCTCCTTTATGGGAATCACATTTTGGATGATCCAAGTGTCATAAGTCTTGAGATCATCATAAGTATAGGAAAAAAATATATATATTGCATGAACAATTATATAAATGCTTGGCATTTGGCCAGAGTGAACACATACCAAGATTCACAAACTTGGGGTCCTTTTATGTACCCATGTTTATTTGTTCATGCATCAATGTCAAGCTCTATATTTTAGTGTTTGTGGGCCTTCTAAAATAACTATGCAAATCATATAGATTTTCTAATGTAGCAACACCTTCGGGCATATGATTTCCTTTCTGCAGCTTTGCTTCTTCCTCTAGAGACTTGTCATTTTCTTCTTCATCCATAACCACATCCTTAAATATATATAATTTAGCTATGAGCTACAATATCTATTCATTGTCATTAAAAATGCATAAATTAGTCACAATATCTAGGATTATGGATTTAAAAATTATTTCAATTGAAAACCCATCTCTAAGAGGAGTAAATCATGTTGTTTCTTTTGCGAAGGTGTCAACTGCAACATTCCTAATTCTAGGTAGTGAGGTGACAATAAAATCTTTAAATGAAAAAAATGATTCGCCATACAGCTTGTTGGTAGTTCTTTAAATGAAGAGATAAATAATGAATTGTATTACACACTTTTCTAGTGATTATTTTGGAGTCACTAATAAATTTATGCATTCTAATTGTAGATCGATGGATTTTTTAAATCCAAAAATCAGTGATTCATATCCTACTATTTTTTTTGTACATTCGAATTCCAGGTGACAGGAAATGAACGTATTATTCTTTTACAGGTTTAGCAAGATGCAACCTGTGCCAAATCCATCCTAGGTTTTATATCCATCATAATATAGAGTCCAAATTTTATTATTTATTGAAGTACTACTATATATATAGATACATATCAATGTTATTTACATACATAATACAATTTTAATTTGCACTAGTCATATTACATGGAAGGAGTTTTGACTGTCTCTTTAGCGTTGTTGGGAATTGTTGTGCTATGTAGAAACCAATCTCTAATTCTAAAAAGAAATTTCCCACCATTTCCTATGCAAGAATCATGGATCCATTGGGTCTTTCCAATTTTGTCACAATATACTTCATATGTGGTTTGCTATCCACTTATTTGGGTCTAGTTTCCTTTGGATGGGATCCATAAGTGAGATCAATGAATAGAAAAATATCCATGAAGTTTCTTGGACTAGTCTTTGCTCAAAAGAATACCATAGGATTCATCAAATGTCAACCACCACTATATCAATAACTTCGAAAACCCTCAAATATGATGATAATCAGATGAGTGCATTGTTAAGTTCACCAATCACTTGCACTTCAATCCTATTGCACCTATTTTATCACAAATCCAAGGAAGTAGTTGTACAAAAATTTTCAAAGTTCAAAATCATTAGCCAACAAATTTTTATGTCATTGTAAACCCATATTCTGCAAGTTATAATGTAAATGATGCTAGCACAATCGTTTAATTATGTAACAACCTAGGTAATCATCTGGTTTTGGTGAAGAATTTCATCCTAGGAATTTTTTCATTCCACCGCATTATGTGTGTTTCTAAACACAAATAATCGACAAAAATTTCACTTCCATCTTAAACCCCAAAGCTAGGGTGGAATTTATTGACAAGGACTTAAGTGAATCCTAGTGTTTTTAGTTGAGTCTATTGTAAAAGTGATTTGGGAATAATTTAAACTATTTGGCTAAATTATTTTATTATAGATCACTTGGTCTACTAGATCATATTGTGTTGCATAATTGTGTAATATTTTGAGGGTCTATAATGAATGGGTATTCCCCTTTTAAGGGTTGAATTTGTAATTATATGATGTAAAAAATATTTTAGTGCATGGTCCCTCGCAATAAGACACCATGGCTAAAGTATTTGAGGGTGGAAAAACAATATGTTGCACCTATTTTGTCACAAATCTAAGGAAGCAGTTGTACAAAATTTTTCAAAGTTCAAAATAATCACCCAACAAATTCTTATGTCATTATAAACCCAAATTCTGCAAGTTGTAATGTAAATGATGCTAGTATGACCGTTCAATTATGTAACAACCTTGGTAAGCCTCTGGTTTTGGCGATGCATTTCATTAGATATCATTTTGGGATTCAACTGCAGTAAGTAATTCATTCACATATGACCATTTCCATGAGAGGTAGTTGTAACTAACTAATTTATCATGATTTTTGAATAGTTCACTTAGCACTCCTTGCATTGGGTGATGCTCACAGAGGTGAAGAAGTGGGATTGAAACTAGTGAAATGAATCTCATAGCATCAATCATCATTTCCGAGGCTTGCACCCGGTAACCAGGACTTCCCAAGAGGTCACCCATTCTAGATCACCTCTAGCTTAAGCGCTCTTAACTGTGGAGTTTTCCCCACAATCAAGCCCACTTAGCTTGATACCCCATTTTCAAAACCTTAGCAAGTATTGTGCCTCATGAATCATTCAAGTAGATATCCCTTCACTCTTTCTGAATTTAATTATTAGGGGGTTTACACAGTGCATTATATTAGATATCATTTTGGGATTCAACTGCATTAAGTAAGTCACTCATGTATGACTATTTCCATGAGAGGTAGTCGTAACTGACTAATTTCTCATGATTTTTGAATAGTTCACTTAGCACTCATTGCATCGGGTGATGCTCACAGGGGTGAAGAAGTGGGATTGGAACTAGTGAAATGAATCACATAGCATCAATCATCACTTCCGTGTCTTGCACCCGGTAACTAGGACTTCTTGGGAGGTCACCCATACCAGATTGCCTTTGGCTTAAGCGCGCTTAACTGTGGAGTTTTCCACACAATAAAGTCCACTTAGCATGCTACCCCATTTGCAAAACCTTAGCAAGTATTGTGCTTCATGAACCATTCAAGTAGAGATCCCTTCACTCTTTTTTAATTTAAGTATTAGGGGGTTTACGTAGTGCATTATATTAGATATCATTTTGGGATTCAACTGCATTAAGTAAGTCATTCACGTATGACCATTTCCATGAGAGGTTGTCGTAATTGACTAATTTCTCATAATTTTTGAATAGTTCACTTAGCACTCATTTCATCGGGTGATGCTCACAGGGGTGAAGAAGTGGGATTGAAACTAGTGAAATGAATCACATAGCATCAATCATCACTTCCGTGGCTTGCATTCGGTAACCAGGACTTCCCGAGAGGTCACCCATCTCAGAATTGCTTCTAGCTTAAGCATGCTTAACTGTGGAGTTTCCCCACAATCAAGCCCAATTAGCTTGGTACCCCATTTGCAAAACCTTAGCAAGTATTGTGCCTCATGAACCATTCAAATAGAGATCCCTTCACTCTTTTTGAATTTAATTATTATGGGGTTTACATAGTGTATTATATTAGATATCATTTTGGGATTCAACTGCATTAAGTAAGTCATTCACGTATAATCATTTCCATGAGAGGTAGTCGTAATTGACTAATTTCTCATGATTTTTGAATAGCTCACTTAGCATTCATTGCATCGGGTGATGCTCACAGGGGTGAAGAAGTGGGATTGAAACTAGTGAAATGAATCACATAGCATCGATCATCACTTTCGGGGCTTGCACCCGGTAACCAAGACTTCCTGGGAGGTCACCCATCTTAGATCGCCTCTAGTTTAAGCGAGTTTAACTGTGCAATTTTCCCCACAATCAAGCCCACTTAGCTTGCTACCCCATTTGCAAAACCTTAGCAAGTATTGTGCCTCATGAACCATTCAAGTAGATCTCCCTTCATTCTATTTGAATTTAAGTATTAGGGGGTTTACGCAGTGCATTATATTAGATATCATTTTGGGATTCAACTGCATTAAGTAAGTCATTCACGTATGACCATTTCCATGAGAGGTAGTCATAACTGACTAATTTCTCATGATTTTTGAATAGTTCACTTAGCACTCATTGCATCGGTTGATGCTCATAGGGGTGAAGAAGTGGGATTGAAACTAGTGAAATGAATCACATAGCATCAATCATCACTTCTAGGGCTTGCACCTGGTAACCAGGACTTCCCAGGAGGTCACCCATCTCAGAATTGATGCTGGCTTAAGTGTGCTTAACTGTGGAGTTTTCCCCACAATCAAGCCCACTTAGCTTGCTACCCCATTTGCAAAACCTTAGCAAGTATTTTGCCTCATGAACCATTCAAGTAGAGATCCCTTCACTATTTTTGAATTTAAGTATTAGGGGGTTTACGTAGTGCATTATATTAGATATCATTTTGGGATTCAACTGCATTAAGTAAGTCATTCACGTATGACCATTCCATGAGAGGTAATCGTAACTGACTAATTTCTCATGATTTTTGAATAGTTCACTTAGCACTCATTGCATTGAGTGATGCTCAATCAAGCCCACTTAATTCATAAAAAGTGAAGGGATCTCTACTTGAATGGTTCATGAGGCACAATACTTGTTAAGGTTTTGCAAATGGGGTAGCAAGTTAAGTGGGCTTGATTGTGGGGAAAACTCCACAGTTAAGCACACTTAAACCAGAGGCGATCTAGGATGGGTGACCTCCTAGGAAGTCCTGGTTACCAGGTACAAGCCCTGGAAGTGATGATTGATACTATGTGATCCATTTCACTAGTTTCAATCCCACTTCTTCACCCCTGTGAGAATCACCCGATGTAATGAGTGCTAAGTGAACTATTAAAAAATCATCAAAAATTAGTCAGTTATGACTACCTCTCATGGAAATGGTCATATGTGAATGACTTACTTAATGCAGTTGAATCCCAAAATGATATCTAATATAATGCACTGCGTAAACCCCCTAATACTTAGATGCATTTCATCCTAGAAGGTTTTTCATCTCATTGCATTATGTGTGTTTCTAAACACAGATAATCGACAAAGTATGCATTTCATCCTAGAAGGTTTTTCGTCTCATCGCATTATGTGTGTTTCTAAACATGGATAATTAACAAAGTTTTTCCCTCCAGCTTAAACCCCAAAGATAGGGTGGAAATTGTTGGCAAGGACTTAGGTAGGTCCTAGTTTTTTAGTCGAGTCTACTGTAAAAGTGATTTGGAAATAATTTAATCTATTTGGCTAAATTATTTGATTACATATCACTTGGTCTACTATATCATATTGTGTCACAGAATTGGGTAATATTTTGAGGGTCTGTAATGAATGGTATTCCCCCTTTGAGGGCGGAATTTGGAATTATCTGATGTAAGAAATATTTTAGTGCATTTTTGCTCACAATCAAAGAGAATGCCTAAAGTATTGGAGGGTGGAAAAACAATTAATCCCCTCAAGTGTCAATTAATTATTTTTTCTGGAAAAAAGAAATTAAATCCTAAGCCAGAAAATTAATTAACTTTGAGTCAAAAACTTAAATTAGAGAAATTATTTTTTTCTAAGAGGAAAATGCCCAAACAATTCGTGGGTCGTTAATTTTTGGAGGTCCCCCACCAAGGAAGAAATAGATATTTTAAGAAAAATTGAGCCATTGGACCTTGGTGCTTAAGTCAAAGCCAAATTTTTAGGAAATTAATCAAAAAAATCAAATTTTGGATTAATAAAAAATGGTTTTTATGAGAAATTTGAAAATTTCTAAAAAATAAATATTTTTGACGATAGAGATTAAAAGATGATCAAATAGTTATCAACGATTGAGATTATTTTGATTGGGATCAGGACAACTACCCGTTATTTTTCACTTGGAGGGTTTATCTATAAATTAGAAGCCATTTTTCTTCTCAGTGGTCATGATGATGAAAGCTTCGACTCTAGTCAATTTAATTTTGTAACACTAGTTTTGTTGCACATTCTATTGGGAACATTTGAAATATCATAATAAAATACTTTGGGGTTTAGTTCATGGTTTTCTTTGTCCGATGATCTATGGTATGTGTTGGGTATGTGCTTTCCTATATTGTGCTTAAAATTTAATAAGCTTGTTTATTCATTAGATGGTGATAGGAACATTCTGTTGGTATATTTTGGGTCTATCTTAGGTGACCTGATTCGCCATAGGTGTAACAAGTTTCCTTGAAGAAAATATATAGAGTTTGCAGGTTCCTCGACCCTTGGGCTCTAAGTACACAAAAAATTGGAGGAGAGTCGACCTTGTTTGGGCTCCAAGAATTTTGTTTGGTTTGCTTACTTCGCTAAGGTTGTGGACAATACCATAACTTTTGAAACATATTTGATCTATTGTAATTATTCATCATATATATATATATATATATATATATATATATATATTTCTATATTTCTTAAAATATTTTTATTTTGAAGCATTGTACACTTGTAAATATACGTGTAAATAATTTTTGTAAATAAAATTTTCTAACCCTTGTTTTTCAGTTAATTGGGGTTTGGGTTTTATTTTGAATTTTTATATATATTGGGGTTTTGGGTATTATTATTTTCACTTGTTCAAGTGAGATCAAAGCTACTTCAAGAATATTTGTTGGGGTTTGATCTAGATCTAGGCCCTTGAGGGTAAGATCTCGTCTTCGTTTTGTTTGTAGGGCCAACATTAAGAGATTTTGTAGTGAAATTGAGCAATATTGAGGATCTGAAGTAAATTCACATTTATTCAAGGGTTTGTAAATTTTTAGGGATTTTCTATCCCCAACGTGACCCTCTAGCCTAGTTGCATCCCTTATTTTCCCTATAACCTTAGGCCATAGGCCTATTCTAGCCTTTAAGGCGTTATCGTGAGCCTTTATTTCCTTTACCGTAGGCATTTTTATGCATCTAAGGCTTATCCACAAGCCTTAAAGGCCTTCTTCCCTAGTCGTCTCCCTCTTTTTCCCTTTAGGCTCCCCCTGTTCTCCTCCTTCTCCCCTTAGTTTCCCTTCCTCCTCCTCCGTCTAGCCTCCCTCTCCCTCGACAACCTTCCTTTCTCCTGGTGTTGGATTGTTGGGGCTTGACCCAGGTTCAGAGTTAATTAGCCAAACAAATCCCTGTACTACTGGCCCTTTCGTTCAACAGTTTGCGGAGCGCAGACGGAGGTCTCACTCGAAGCAGTATGGGGGGTGTTGGAACTAGTTTTTCGTAGCCTTGAGATGTCTGAGGGTTAGATGGGGTCCAACCATTAGTCCCTTCACGCAGGTTACTTCGTGCACTTCCCTATCCCTCGCGCCCTAATATACCTACCTTCACGCAGCCATAACCAAGGGTTGTTGGGCTTTTGCACTACTGGAGTAGCGCTCTGCACTATTTCCCTAAGTCCCGCCCGAGATCTTACTTATCTTCCTACACTAGTTAGTTGTCTTCACGTAAATGGATGCCTTATGTTATGTTTATTTATACAACACATTCATATGAGTTCACGCAACAAATAAACAATCAACTTGCAATTTATACCCAATAATACATCAAACAGGAAAAGCTACACAAAAATATGATAAAACTTCTCTTTATTACTGCTTCCAATGGTTATGGACTCGACCTGCCTTGCGCACTCAGCTACAGGGGTCTGCGCACTCAGCTGTAGACTACTAGGCCTCTGTACACACAGATGGAGAGCCTTCTCCTACTCCACGACCAAAAGACACAATCTCCACTTTGACTCAATCTCTTAGACTCATCATGCTCTATATTTTTTTTTTATTTTTTTCTACACTTAGAGCCTGGCTCTATTTATATAATCCCATGGTCCATGGACCATGGGTAGGTCTATCAAGCCAACATTACATTACAAAAACAAGGGCAGACAACCCTCTGACTCTATTATAACTTCGCTCTCTGCGCCCACAAATTGCGGAGCCTTTACAATGGACTTTGTCGAAACTTGGGCTTTAAGCCCCAAAACATGCCTTGGAGGGATTCCATTCCCAACAGGCCCCCAACACAAACATCATGACTCGCCCTTGATTCACTCTGTCGGTACAGAGATCTTCGTGCGGAGTCTCTCCAACTTTGCTCGAACTGCTGCAAGGTCGACAGTGCACTGAGCGGTTGCCTGTTGAATCTCCTGTACCTGTTGTTTCGAGAATGCAGTGTTAGAACTACTTCCCTGCATCTGTTCCTGCATCCCCTGCCTCTGTTTATAGCCCCGTGACTTCGTTTGGCTACTTGGAGCGCGAAGACTGTGCTTCTGTCGGCTAGTCAGATAGTCGAGCCACCCGTGTAGGGCTTTATCGACTGCCATTTACTTTCCCTGGGAAAGGTTCTCCATTTAGCTTTACTAGCTGTACCGCACTTCCATCTATGACCTCCTTAACAATGTATGGTCCTAGTCAGTGTATTATGAACTAAATCATTTACCTTGAAGGTGCGCAACTTAATATGGCAATCGTGCTAGGCCTTCTCGTGCTGCTTTTGTACCTACTGATGGAAGCCAGCCAGAAATCGTTCCTCTTCATGTTCTTCCAACTACACAAGCCTTTCTTTTAGGGATTTGTGGTCCGTCATACCTGTGAGCACTGTTATGCGCAGACTAGGCATAATATACTCCATTGGCATGACAACTTCCACGCCATACACCAACTGGAAAGGTGTCTGTCCCGTCAGTTTCTTGCACATTGTCCTATAAGCCCATATTACTACAGGTACGTGCAGGTCCCAATAACTCCGTTGTGCATTGCATACTTTGGTCAGTGTAGTGTCCAGTATTTTTTTGAATGCTTCTACTGTCCCATTAGCTTGTGGGTGATACGGTGTGATTTTTTTATGATACACCTGAAACTCTTCTATTAGTGCGTTGATTGTTCATTTAGGAAATGTGTACTATGATCACTCATCAAGATTTTCAGACATCCAAATCGAGTGAATACATGTTCGAACAAAAACTTTGCACTCGTGGCAGCCGTACAGTCTTTGACTAGCTGCGCTTCTACCCAACAACTTACGTACTCTGTCGCGGTGATAATGTATCTTGCGCCCGTCTTTCCTTGAGGTTTGATAGGTCCTACAAAGTAGATTGACCATTTTTCGAATGGTTGTAGCGTCATTTGTGGATTCAAAGGCATATTGTCCCTTTGCGATGTTTTACCTATTCTTTGACATATATCAATGGCCTTATAGTGTGATTTTGAATCCTGATGAAGGGTTGGCCACCACAACTTGCACGAAGAATATTTTGTGTAGTCACTTGCCCTGCATAGTGTCCTCCCGCAGCACCCCCATCCACTTCCATGACGATCTGACTTCGTTCAAATTCAGGTACATACCTTCATAGTATCTCTTCATTGCCCATCTTATATAGGTGCCTCGCGATGGTAGAAAAATCAGCCGCACACACTACCGGTTTCTCCTTCTGCTGGACGGAGTATTCTTTCAGCGCAGTCCCCATTGTTAGAAATTGGATTATATCTTCAAAGTTCCCATCCGCTACACACACAACAAAGAGTTGTGTGTCAGGTAATCCTTCCTCCAAACTAGTAGGTTCCTCTCCTATCTCAATTCATGACAAGTGATCTGGTCATGCGTTCAGGTGTCCAGGTTTCACAACAACCTCAAAATCATATTCTTGGAACAATAAGAGCCACCTGCATATGTGCCCCCCCAACACAAGCTTATTGACCAAGTATTTTAGCGTGGAATGGTCTATATACATCTTGAAGTGTCCCCCTAGCAAATAGTGCCGATATTTTTGGAGTGCATACACCATAGCCAACCCCTCGTGTTTAGTTGTGGAATAGTTCTTTTTTGCTTTAGATAACCTGCGACTTGCAAAGGTAATAGGGTGATCCAAGCCCTCTCCACCCTCCTGTGTTAGTACCGCTCCTAGTGCTATACACGATGCATCGACATGGACATGAAACTCCACATCCCATTTTGGGAAGACCAGGATTGGCGTGGAGGCCAATTTCTCTTTTAGTACATCCAGGCTCTTCATGAAATCATCATTCCAGCAGAACGTGACATCCTTTTCCAACAGTTTCTCCATTGGTGCGGTGATTTGGGAATAGCTTTTGATGAACTTCCTGTAGTACCCTATATGTCCTAAGGTAGCACGCAACTATTTGACACTTTGCGAAGCTTCCAAATTCAGAATTACTGCAATCTTCGCGGGGTCTACCATCAGTCCCTATTTGCAGACCACATGTCCCAACAAGTTTCCAAAGGGAACAAGAAACGTACACTTATTAAGGTTCAGTGCGATTTGGTGTCATCGGCAAGTATCCAACATTATGTGTAAGCTCGCTACATGGTGCTTAACCAATCCAAATACAGTCCAATCATCTAGATAGACCTCCAGGAATTTGTGGATATATTCTTTGAATGTTGCAAGAACTATGCGCTAAATGATGGCTAGTGCATTCTTCAACCCAAATGGCATAATGATGTATTGAAAGCAGCCCCACTCAGTCACGAAGGTGGTCTTGCTCCTGTCTTCCGGTGTGATTTTGATTTAGTGGTACCCTGAGAACCCATTAGTAAAAGAATATGCTTCTTGCTTGCCAAAATTTTCCAATACTTCATCTATTAATGGAGTTGGGAATGGGTTGTGCACACATGCATCATTCAATTTCTTAAGGTCCACACATATTCTTATCTCGCCCTTCTGCTTCTTTTCGTGCACTACCATAGGGCTTACCTAGTTGAATTCTTCCACTGGCTCAATGATTCTAGCTGCGAGCATTTTGTCTAGTTCTACGTGGACCTTTCCTTGTACTTCGGATTCAAGCGATAAGGCCTCTGCTTAACTGGATTCACATTGGGTTTTAAGGTGATCTTCATCATCCCTAAATCGCCAACGATTCCGTTTAAGTCTGTGATCTTGGTTAGGAATAAGTCTTGGTACTCGTGGAGTAACTCAGTGACCTTATCCACCTTACACGTAATTTTAGTAGTTGCCAAGTGTTGCATACTTAGGTTCGGCCTCCGTACCAATGTTTACCTGCTTTGTCTTTACCGACGCAATTATGTAAGGGTATTCAAACAATGGCCCTTGAACCTCGTGATAGCCTTCAATTTTTGGAATGTTAACTTTTCACGGATCTTTGTCGTCTTCTTCAGTATTCACATTGTATCACTCCAGCATGCAGCTCAGCTGGATCATCCATTCAAGCTGAATCACTTTTATTGGCTCCTAGGGTATTTTAAAGATAACTGCTTTTACTACTTGTAGCGCATCATCAACAATATGACACCAATGATCCTCAAACGTGAAGGTTAACACGAATCCTTCATGCAAGATATCCCATTCACTCATTCCATGGCAGAGCTCCGTATCTATATACCAGTTCATGGGTATAATATCTAGCGTATGAAGAACAGGTGCACCCACTCAAGTTGTGGCTCTTCCCCATAGACCTTTGTCCATTTGACTAGGTGCGTGTGTGGATCATCCCGTCAGTCATACTCACCTTTTAATCGCATCCGAGGCTTCCCAAACAACATGCGCATCATACTCTTGCATTCACTCTAGTCCTCAAACCTTCTTTGGTGCATACCCCACCACCTCACAGTGTAGCACGTAGTACCCATTTCAGAGCTTCGAAACGTTGTCGTTCTAACACCTCCCTTTCAAATCTATTCAGGAAGTCATCCACCTCACTTAACCCATCATACAGGGGAAAATCCCTTACCTTTGTTGATACGCAACGGTACGATCTCGTCATCATGTTACATGTAATATCCCTTAATAATAAATAATAATAATAATAATAATAATAAGTAATAATAAA
This sequence comes from Pinus tabuliformis, assembly GCA_031772625.1. Lineage (NCBI taxonomy): Eukaryota > Viridiplantae > Streptophyta > Pinopsida > Pinales > Pinaceae > Pinus > Pinus tabuliformis. Next base: position 841,459,172 of record CM062819.1, on the reverse strand, counting down.
TAACAATATAATATTAAAATACAAGAAATAAATAATAAACAACAAATAAAAAAATAGTAATAGTAAATAAATAATAAATAATAATAAAATAATAAATAACAATACTAAAGCTCTAAATAAATATAAAAAGAAATAAAACAAGAAAACAGTAAAAATCAGTAAAGATATCAAAAAGTAAAAATAAAAGAAATAAAACAAGAAAGAAATAAAGATGCATGTAGACACATGGAGTGTGTGCATGTGGTTCCCCTTCCAATGTTTTCTCTATTTAATAGATGGTGAGGAAGATGAGATGAATTCCATCATTCCAAGATTCTATCATTCATTCTCTTGGGAGAATAGTGTTCTAAGACAAAGGATTCCCTGGCAGTAGTATTTTGACTGAGGGCTCGGGGGTGGCTAGTTGTAGCAAGATTTTGTGCAATTGAGCCTATGGTTGGGTGGAGAGTCGTCCCCAAAACCTTGTTGCAGTTAGCAGACTTCAACTAAAATCACAGGTAAATGTCTCTACTCATAGTTTTGAACTTTGATGTTAATTAGTTGATAATTTCATGTTGATTATAAATTAATTGATTAATTTAATTAATTACATGTTTATTTTGGGTTGTTACATATGGTATCAAAGCTTAGGTTCAACTCTTAGGACCTATAGACATTTTAATGTAGAAAACTTCGATCTAAATGATTTAATGAACAAAAAATTACAGTCACATCTTAGTTATTCAATCCTAATTGTTTTATCACTGGTTGCAACAAAGAAAACTTTCTAGTGTGACTATGACTTAAAGCTTTTGACTCTAGTTGTGACTTATCACTCACATAATGTGGCTCTGCAAGTTGTGGCTACAAATTTTCCCATAGTTGAGCTCTAGGAGTTTCCCTGATCTTGTTTTCATATGAGGGTATATTTGATTCTAGAAATTTTTCCCGAGGGACTGCATGACACGAGTGTGGTATTGATTTGGCATAGGTGCTAGGTCTTCGAGTTACCATTCTGTGGAAATTTCCTGAAACTTGCATGTTTGGTCTCATCTTTTAGAAATTCATGCCATTTAGGTGGGGTAGCCACTCTGCCAATTGCCCAGGAGTTGGACTACTGATCTCATCCCTTTGAAACTCATGGCATTTAGGTGGGCCAAACTGCATCGAGAATGAAACCCTGGTGGGCAGTGTAATGTTCCACCAGGAAATAAATTTGTTATTGGCATTTCTGGGTTTTCTTTGTAGCTTACATCTATTCCACAAGCATATTCAATCTCTTAGCCTGAGAAAGTATCTAATCTTCAGGTTGGCTGAGTTCCTTCTGAAAATTTAGTCCATATTACTAAAAGTGGTGAATACCAAGGCATTGTTTGTCGATGGTGTGATTCCTTAACTTAGCTCCTTTTGAAAAGATTAGGAAAAATCAGCAATGATCTGTTTTTGAAAAACATTATATAAAAAAAATATGGATACAGTGGTCTTTGCTAGTAGTTTTTCACATTTCATTAAGCCCAGAAATGTTATCTCTTCTTACCTATCTTTATTGCTGAATATTTGCCATGTTACAAGGCAAATAATGTAAAATTTGATCAAGTCACCTACCCACTTCCTTTCATACCTTTCTGCATATAATGATGTGCTCAATGCTGGAGGAATCAGATTGGAGTCAAGGTTTTTGGGAGGAGAAACAAGTTCCATTATGTTAAACTTGTAGCTTTGATATAATATTGTAAAACTTTAAGGCAACTTTTGGAGTCCGAATAAGAAAAATATTTATTAAAAAAAAAGAAAGAAAGAAAAAAACATTTTGCTTTTTTTGTAGCGATATTGTTCCTAGTTATGTTCTATCGTCAATTATGCCTTTGATATGGAGTATTCAATTGGTTACCCTACAACTTTAACCTTTCGCATGCAAGAAATGGCATCACCACGGATAGGATTCACTGTTATTTTCAATTTAAGAATACGTTCAAAATGTGAATTATTCACTATTATTAGTTGGTACAATTTCTACCTTTCACTCTAAATCCAGAGTAACTGTTCTATATAAATATGGTCTCACATTAGACAAAATTTTCCTAACATCAGACATGTTCATAAAAGGACAAATTGATTACCTCTCAATTTATCTAGGATTTAATGATTCCAGGGGTGATATCCAAGATAGTGCCTACCCATGAGGCTGATATCCACAATTGTAAGCCCCCATTGCATGTCCCTTGAATTTCTGGTAATGCCATAACTTGAAAATATAAACTCAGTCAGTTTTTGAAATCGCTGTGACATTCTCAAATGAACAAAGCAGGTTGTTCAAGCTTCTATTACAAGGAGCCTTTAATACTTACCAACATATATATCACCAACATCCACTTCTATTATCCTCGTCTAATTTTGATTTGAGGGCCTATATTAAGATAGAAATGTTGTCTGCAATTTGTTCCTTAACTTTGTTATTGTCTTTGGTCATTTCGACTATAACATTTCAGACAGACAACTGATCATGGGACTTAATCCAGTGATGAGGAGGGATTGCAAAGATCCAAAAGTCGTTCCCACTATGTATGCCCAACCATCTGCAATGCACAAGCTCCATTGGATTGGTAGGAAAATCAATAGAGAACCGATTACATTGTTCCAACTCCCTTTCTGGAATCCGTGTGGCTTCATCTAGGCCTTTATTCTCCCAAGAGAATGAATGATAGAATATTGGAATGATGGAATGCCTCTCATCTTCCTCACCATCTATTAAATAGAGCAAACATTGGAAGGGGAACCACATGCACACGCTCCATGTGTCTACATGCAACTTTATTGATTTCTTTTTTTATTTCTTTTGTTTTTACTTTTTGATAGCTTTATTGATTTTTATTGCTTTCTTGTTCTATTTCTTTTTATATTTATTTAGAGATTTAGTATTGCTATTTATTTTTTTTTATTATTATTATTTATTAGTTATTTACTATTACTATTTTTTTATTTATATGATCATCACATTCTTCAATTATCCCTTCATGATATTCATATAAATCAACAACATTAACTTTGGATGAGATGCCCGACTCTGCGAGTAGCTCCAAAACATAAGTTTATTTACGAAGACCAATCTTCTTCATCTTCAATGTTTCATAAGAGCCTTTAAGAAATTTTTCTGTTTTTCAAATGTGCTAAAGCTAGATCTCCTTCTTGGCAACTTTTGATTCTTCCTGTTTGTATTATTGGCTGCTATTTTATAACTATTCCTACACTTGTTCATGAAATGCTTTCATGTGATTTTGAAAGACTCAGTATATGCACTCTTTTGGCTTCCTTTTGATAATGGTACCAAGTCAACCACTTGTTTTGGGGATCTTATAGCAACAATTTTGGACTGGACTTCTACATGTAGATTTATTTAGTAAATTACTATATGCAAATTCAGTTTGTGCCAACATTTGATCCCATTGTCCCGGTCCTTCAACAACCAAGAATTTAATAAGTTTCCAAGATTTTGGTTAACAACCTCAGTTTTTCCATCAATTTCTAGTGATGGGCATAACTCAATTATAATCTAGTATTTAATTTCTTCCATAGTGTTCTCTAGGAATGTCTGACAAATCGATGTTGTGCTTCTAAGCAATCTTACAGTTTCTTTGAAAATACAAGACAACTATGCATCATTAATCTTGTTGCAATGGTATGCCATTTTAGCAAATATGTCAATGATAACACAATTCAAGTTTTATCTCCAAGCTCCTCAAGTTGTTAATTTTTTTATGGTAGCGTTGACAAGAGTAGCAAGGTAGAGATTAACAGTTGAGCATTATGATTAAGAACAGAAATTAGAAGAAACCTGTTGGATGGATTCCTATAGACTATCTGCAGCATGAAGCATTGCAGCAACACAAGAACTTTTCTCTTCCTCTAATAAGGATGTCTTCTCAGTAAATTCTATCTGCAACACTTCCATAGTGGATACTTTTCTCCCGACTAATAATTAATAACTTAATACAATTGAGAAAAGAGGAATCCCAAATCTGGCACAAATTTCCTATTGAAAAGCACAACAGATTTAAAGTGAAATAATTTTAGAAGTTTCATCAGATTCTAACTTTGTAAAGGCAGTGAATTATCTCTAATAGGTTGCAGGAAATCTAATTTCAAGGGATATATGAAAAGTCACTGCAATTGAAAAATTAAATCAGGGTACGAGCATAACTCATTTTATTTACGATAGTGTTACATTTTGACCTGAGACAACACACACACGGAACACTACCAACATGAAAAGTTATATTCAAAGGTTCCTCGTTTGGCTTTTTAACTAGTAGATTACAAATGTCTCAAGCATACATTGATAACTGCTCAAAATGAGGAAGATTATCCCAAATCTCGCATTAAAATGCTAAAACCACTATATACCATATTAGATTCCCAAGACTAATTTCTCCAATGTTGTTGAATTCTCAAAAGTATGTTGCTTCAAATTGTTTAGTTAACAATGCAAATCATCAATTTGAGAAGTACCTTGCAATACCTATTCTTATGTCTGTACCATAATTGTGCCAGCTTTAAATCATTTGTATTTAGTCCCGGGAAAATGAATCTGTTATACAATGATGTATTCATTTAATTTTATGTATTCATTTAATTTTTCTATTTGGAGGACCTTGATTAAGTATTTCTGACCATAGAAAGACACATCCATTAGATATTGAAAGCACAAGCTATATCTTTTAATCTGTATCTTTTAATGTTTGACGCTATATCTTTTAATCTATATCTTTTAATGTTTGACAATATATAAGATTTAGAAAGCTACATGCACAATTTAAGTTGTCGTCGATTAACCGAAAATTCTTATCTTGCTATCTTCTGGATTTATTTTATTTCTTAATTCTGTTATTTGACGGGTTGCCTGTCAACAAGAATATGAAAATACTGAGTGCATTTCATCGACTCAGGAACCGTGAGTTTGAGCAAGTCAAGGTCCAGTGGGACCAATATACCCAGGGTCAGCTACCTAGGAAGATGAAAATGCTATTTACTTGATTAAAATGTGTGGTGAACTAATTAGGAGTGCTTACTTAGCTAAGACAAATACTTTTATGGAGCATCTAAATCATGTTTTATTGTTTAAACTTTATGATACATCTAAATTGTACACTATGATTTCAGTTTAGTTTAATTAATTGTTATGATGTTGAGTATAATGTTACATGAGGTTTCGTGATTCAAGGTTAATTGCATATATTGGATAAAGTTGTCTAAGGAGAAATGGAAAGGAGAAAATTGCAAATTTTCTAATGATGATAACTAATGATAGCTCATGTGATTATGGCCAACTTGGATATCGATACTTAAGGTGGTTGAAAGGAAGTGTCACAACAAGGGTAAGAAATCAATGAGAAGAGGCAACCTATGTTAGAACATAATGGAAGAGTTTGGTATAATCATAACTTGGTACTCTAAAGGTATCACTATAAGGTATGTCTAAGGATGATGCACATAAAGAAGAAAATATTGGCAATCAACTAATGAAGTTGACTAATAATGGTAATAATCAAGGTCATTTTGAAGGAACCTCGAAGGTATGATGACATAGACTAAAGAAGTAAATCCGTAATAAAATTGATCAATTGGAGGAGATAAGTTGTGTGCATGACAACATCTATAATAGCTTTTCCCTCTAATGGGAGGGCCACATTGTAAAGTTTTCCATAGGTGACTAATTATATGCATGAATTATGGATAACAAGATGTATGATCAGGAAATTTTATTACGTTGATGTCTTAAAACAGGAAATGATAAGCGGATTACATTTGGTAGCCATATTAATGAATTTATTATAGGGTATTACCCAAGTTGGGGAATATTAACAAAATTTCCAAAGTGTATCAATTCCATGCTTCTAATGGAGGAGGAAAAGAAACCACAATGACTGGAGGTGAGAAATTAAGTCAATTTAATAAAATAGAATGAAGTGAAGAAGTTTCCATTTTTGAAGCTAGTAGACCTGGAATATTAGGAAATTAATACTCGATATATATATATATATATATATATATATATATATATATATATATATATATATATATCGAGTAGGAGGCAATGAAGGGATGTTCTATCAAGAAGAAAGTTCTTTTAAGGGTATTGATGAGTGGACCAAGAAACATGACTGGTAATGGTCATAGTGATGATCTACATAGTTTTAAAATGTGAAGATATGAAGTTGATAATTTTCATAATGACCAGTGATGATAAATGAGGAAGATGTTTAAAGGTTTAAATGGTAAAAAAAATAATAGTTGAAGTATAGGAAAGAAATGTTGCTAGAAATTTTATAAGGATACCTTGAGAAGGATTGTGTACATATTGACAAAAGAAGTGAGAGTCAATTAATAGAGGTTGTACTTGACTGATTTATACTCATTGTTTCATGAGTAGGACTTCATTTGCACTCATTGTTTCATGAGTATGACTTCATTTGCACTCATTGTTTCATGAGTAGGAATTCACATAGAGAAACTTATCAAGTTTTGTTCCCATAGAGTTAAAAGAGGTTGTTTCCACAGAACACCACACATTTAAATTTTTCATGGACAATGATGGTAGTAGTGTTTCCAACTATTTCAGAATCTAAAATAAAGATACTATTTAATAAGCAAGAATCTCTTGTCCAAATTGAAGAAGGGTGAATTTACAATAAAGAAATCAAATGGTATTGAGATAGGAACTTGATGAGATAAGAAAATATTTTTTGTGGATGAAAATGATAATGGTTAAGTGATGTATGTATAAGTCAACATGGATCAACAAACCCTCATGCAAGTAAATTAAGCACAATATAAAATTAAATCATGATGACCTAGTGTTTATATGCAATTGCGTATAGCGATATTGGAATCGGTAAGCCAAAGGGTAAATGGATGTAAAACAAAGGGATTTTAATTTTGAGATAGATGATTTAAATAATGATATCTTAAAAATGAATTTCACCAGAATATCCTTGGCGAAGGAAGAATATATGACGAGAGATTAAGACTCAAGATGATGAGGCTCATGTGAAATTTAACGATGAACTTAGATGATCATACCTATGGTGTAAATGGTCAAGTTCCTAGTTGAAAGAAGTGGAAATGGTTATTGAAAAACTAATTGGTATCTTGATGAAAAAATAACACTAATAACAATGATGAGATAACATAGATCCTAGATGGATGTTGAATAATCTTAGTTCATAGTTGAATATTTGTAAAGTAAATGAAATTCATTTTTCTGATGAATCATGATAAGAATGCTTATAGAGTATTATTCTATATTTGATAAGTATTGAGATGTTTCTCATGTTTCATGATATGATGGTATGAGGGTGATCATGCACATGTGGTTCATATTTATATAGTTGTTACAATATTGATGATGTATCCTTATGATGATTATGATATGCATAACATGGCATAGGAATTATAATGCTATAATATGAGGTTTATTGACATGTGGGTCATTTATTATGTGAAGTCTTGATATGTCTTTGATGCAAATATGTTGATGTTATAACTTATGATGGTATTTCATGAGGTGAAGCATGTGATTGTTGCGTACAAATTTATGACATGCATGAGCATGTAGTTCGTTATTATTCATAATGTTTTGATTAACAATGATGAATGTTACATGATGAGATGGAAGACTTGGCATGTGGATTAATTTCTATAATACTATGATGGTATAGCTAATGCATTGGTTGCATGTTGAGGTGTGATGATTCACAGGACTCCACAAATGGGCCGAGAGGGCTAGTTTATTTGATGATCTCGTGCGAGCCCATATGCACGAGGGAAAATAAGTAACACCATATGGGCTGGGGAGAAACTCAATCAACACTACATATGCCAATGGTTCCTTTGTCTTGTGTAGCTCTTGAAGGGTTATGGGACCATCTTGAGGAGGCCAAGTGCCTGATGTTCTAGGCTAGGTGCGTGTTATTGGATTGGGATGCCGAAGTCTAGTGGGGGTGTAAGGACTTTGATGCCTGGAGCTGTGAGCCTTAGTAGCTGTGGAGGGAGTGGGCTAGACTTGCGAGATGCCCGGAGTCATTGAGTACCGTATCGGATGCTTGCCTTGGGGCAAATGAGGTCTGAGTCAAGCGTGAGCCTTGGGGCTAGCCTTGGACTAGGATACAGACTGGGGAGGCTTATGCCTGGTTCTGAAAGTGGGAAAAAGGACAGAGATTCCTTGATATTTCTGGGTGTTGTGAAACTTTCGATGACTGTTGGTTATACTAGTTCAGCAAAGGGTGTAGGGCAAACATGAAGTAATAAATAACTAATAAATAAAATATTAAATAATTCAACTTAACTTCGGAATGAAGTTCCTTAAAGTGGGGAAGTATGTAATATCCCTTAATAATAAATAATAATAAAAATAATAATAAATAATAAATAATATAATATAATATTAAAATACAAGAAAATAAATAATAAACAATAAATAAAAAATAGTAATAGTAAATAAATAATAAATAATAATAAAATAATAAATAACAATACTAAAGCTCTAAATAAATATAAAAAGAAATAAAACAAGAAAGCAGTAAAAATCAGTAAAGCTATCAAAAAGTAAAAACAAAAGAAATAAAACAAGAAAGCAATAAAGTTGCATGTAGACACATGGAGTGTGTGCATGTGGTTCCCCTTCCAATGTTTGCTCTATTTAATAGATGGTGAGGAAGATGAGAGGCATTCCATCATTCCAGGATTCTATCATTCATTCTCTTGGGAGAATAGTGTTGTAAGACAAAGGATTCCCTGGCAGTAGTATTTTGATTGAGGGCTCAGGGGTGGCTAGTTGTAGCAAGATTTTGTGCAATTGAGCCTACGGATGGGTGGAGAGTCGTCCCCAAAACCTTGTTGCAGTTAGCAGAATTCAACTGAAATCACAGGTAAGTGTCTCTATTCATAGTTTTGAACTTTGATGTTAATTAGTTGATAATTGCATGTTGATTATAAATTACTTGATTAATTTAATTAATTAAATGTTTATTTTGGGTTGTCACATTACAGTTCAACATGGTTACCTCATGTAACCGGTTCTGCCATCATTCTATCTCCTCGTCAGAATTCGATGTGCAGGATTTTTCATGCTCCCATGAGATTCATCCATCCGCGGTTGGATTCACCCAGTCTTGTTCTTGCATCGTTATCTTGTAGATGCAGTCCAAATCATCATCGTTGTCATAGTCACCCACTGGCTTGGTGTAGCGTGATCCTTCTGCATGGTCCAAAGGTACAACTATGTGCAGAGACATTTTGCAAAAATCATCTTGCGCTTCTTTAGATTTATCACCCCATTCATGTCAGTGGCCCAATCTATTCCTAATAGCACGAGGTAGGGATTGTTGTCATCAACAATCTCTATTACTTCGAAGTCTGCTAGCACTCTTGCTCCTTCGATATCCACTATGATTCCCTGCAATCTCCCCACAGGTAGGATCTTTTGCTGGTTCGCCATTCGCAGTTGGATAGGAGACCACAATAGCGTAGGCCTTCCCATCCGATCCCATGTCTACTTTGGTAGAACGTTTGTGTCCGATCCTAGATCCAGAATCACTTGGTCCATCTCATATTCTCCAATCTACGTGGTCAATCTCATTTCCCTTCTCATTTGTGTCGTGTGATTTTCGAGCTTCTGGACTACACGCGGTTCTCTTGGCATAGTCCCAGCACATCTATTATGAGTTCCTGCAGCCCCTTTATAGCGTTACTGTCATGCAACAACTTCATGCATGTTTCCAGGAACATTGTGAGCACTAATGGGTCCATTTTTGGCTTCGGTCTGCCTTTCCTTCCTGAAGTGGAGGCATCAACGAAACTCTTCTTGGCTTCCATGAAGGTTTCCTTAGCGCTCTCCAAATCAAACTCTGGTTCTTTTGTTGGAGCCTTGCAAACCCAAGTACTCTCTTCAGGTTGCTTGCCTTTGTCATCCCCTATCGTGATTCCACTTTAGAGCACAATATTCACATTAGGGTCTTCCTCGCGCGACTTAGACCTCATCATTTGTAGGTTCTGAGTCGGGGGAGGTTGGAGCACTCATTTATCGCGCAACCATGCTATTAGTGTGGGACAATCCTCCTTATCATGATAAAAAAATGTACAATACAAGCATGATGGATGCATTGGATTCATACAATCACGAGCATAATGTCTCGGCCCTCTGCAATTGTAACATATCAGCTGTCTACGACTTCTTCTAGGTCCTCCTCCACCTCGGCCTCGCCTGCGCCCCTGAAATCTAGTTCGCGCCATTCCTGTGTTCTGGTCAAGGGCCCTGTTTCGGCCTAAACTCTGTAGGTAGGAGTCTGATCCATCATAAGCTCATAACTTCTACAGGTGTTCTCATCATGTCCACTGATCTACAAAAAGTACATAACAACTGTTGTGAATTCTATGTGTACTTCTGCAATAAATGACAGTTATATGTAGCATGCTTTCCTCCTATTTGACAAATCACGCACCATAATGCACATGCTGCGCTAGGTCCTGTTTGTGCCTCTGGTCTCAATGGAATTGGTCCTCCTCTCGCTAGGTAATTCACAAACACCAGGCAGTGGTCCTTGTCATGTCCCTGACCCTTGCACTTTATGCACCATAGCTCATTGCGCATTTTTGGGTGAGTTGTCCTGTCTTGCTTCAGACACTGCATCTCAAGGCACAAATTTTTCAACTGCGCTTGAGTCTGCTGAACTCCCAGGTTGGGATCCTATATCGGGGTCTCATGTAATCTCATTGCGATCTCCAAGGTCTGGGCCTAAGTTTTTAGCCTCTGTTGTGACAACACATTCCTTAGATGCGGCATTAACGATGCTACAAACCATTCGTGTCGTTGTGCATACATCAATGTCATGTTAGCTTCGCGAATTATGCACTTCAGTCTCTAATCCAACTCCCAAGGGATATCCTATGGTAACATTGTGATTTCCTTGAACCCAATGATCAACTATGCCTCTGACCTCAGCCTGCTAAATTCTTTGTTTAGCACAGTTTGGATATCCACGATCCCCACATTTGGATTGTCATTGGAATGCTTAATGTATCAGGTTAGCGCGCGATCCTGCAGAGCGCTAACCAATGTCACTTTCTTTATATTATCATTTGTAACACCTTGTGCTTCCCATACAACTTTTATCACGAACCAAAACTGGTTTGGATCTTCATTCCCTACTCCCTTGAACACTAGCAACTTTATCGCGCTCGCCATATTGACTCACGGTGGTGGCGGAGGTGGTATGGGTGAAGATGGTGAAACTGGAGGTGTTGTGGGTGGGGGTGGTATGCGCGGAATCCTATGCCTTATCAAATTGATCACACTTCTTGGTGAGCCCTTCGCGAGCTCTTCCTTGTTCCCTCGCAGAGGTGAAATTAAGGGGCTAGTCTCTAGTTTTGCACTACCTTCATTTCTGTAGATTCTCCCACTTTGCGGAGCCCTAAACATCAATTTATTTGGATAACCCACTTTTCACACAATAGCATTTTAATCCAAGTGTTCAAAGACTTAACGTACTTACCTCGCGGTCCTTTGAGGAAGCATCACTCTACCTTGCTATCTCTGACTGAAGTATCTACCGCGAACTCAGTGATGAATGCTCCTATAATTTGATTGAGCCAGTGATCAATAGTGCATGCGATCTTATCCTCCAATGCTTCCAATCTGTGCACCAACTCTAGAGTCCACACAACAGGTTTGTCGAGCTTGCACCTTCCTTGGCTGTCTGCTAGCTTCGCGATCCACTCATATAGCTCAGTAGGGAAGGATGCAAAGAAAATTTTGTTGATCTCTATGTATAAGTAGTAGTCTAACCACTCTTCTTTTGATAGTCGCGGATTCCTGTTCTCCTGTACCATGAACTCGTGAATCTTCCTATCCAATCAATCCTCAATTCCTTTCTTAGTTGGATTACAGTGATACGACATTAGACATCTCTATGCAGATCCTGATCCTGACAACAGAACCATTTGTTGTCTTGTTGGGGCTCGACCTAGGTTCAAAGTTAATTAGCCAAACAAATCCCTGTACTACTGGCCCTTTCGACAAAATTCCATGGAGCGTAAAATGAGGTCTCACCTGAAGTAGTATGGGGAGGTGCTGGAACCAAGTTTTCACACCCTTGAGAGGTTTGAGGTTTTGATGGGGTCTAACGTTAGTCCCTTCACGCACTTCCCTGTCCCTCGCGCCCTGATATACCTGCCTTCGCGTAGCCCTAACCAGGGATTGTGGGGCTTCTATGTTGTTGGAGCAGCGCTCTGCACTATTTCCTTAAGTCCCACCTGATATCTTACTTATCTTCCTACACCAATTAATTTTCTTCACGTAAATGGATGCCTTACATTATAGTTATTTATACAACATATTCATGAGTTTGCGCAACAAATAAACAATTAACTTGCAATTTATACACAATAATACATAAAACAGGAAAAGATACACTGAAATATGATAACACTTCTCTTTATTACTACTTCCAATGGTTACAGACTCGACCTGCCCTGCGCACTTAGTTGCAAGGGTCTGCGCACTCAGCTGTGGACTACTAGGCCTTTGCGCACACAGCTGCAGAGCCTTCTCCTACTCTACGACCGAAAGACACAATCTCCACTTTGACTCAATCTCTTATACTCATCATGCTTATATCTTTTCTTTCTTTCTTTCTACACTTAGAGCCTCGCTCTATTTATACAATTCCATGGTACATGGACCATGGGTAGGTCTATCAAGTCGACATTACATTACAAAAACAAGGGTGGACAACCCTATGACTATATTATGACTTTGTGCTTTGCGCTCATAAATCACGGAGCCTTTACAATGGACTTGTTCAAAACTTGGGCTTTAAGCCCCAAAACATGCCTTGGGGGGATTCCACGCCCAACACCTAGGTGCAATCCCTTTAGGGCCTACAGTAGGCCTTTAAGGCATTAGATCCCCAGGTCATAGGCCTTAGGGCTTCTTCTAGCTCCTCAACCCCTTCTTTCCCTAGGCTGCAACCTTATCAGGGCTTGTGGAAGGCCTCTAAGGCCTCCCTCCCCTTGACCGCAGACCTAACTTGCCTTGTTCCCTAGCCCCTACCTTTCATTGGCTAATTGTTGGCCTTCTAGCCTTCTTATTAACTCTCCTTTTCCCTCTTTCCATCTTTGTTTGGTTAGTTTGGTTTCTGAGCTAATATATTGGTGTTTACAATGATTTTTAAGTGAATATTTGAGCTAACATTGGTGGATGTAGATAGCCTAATCATTGGAGAAGTTGGGATTTTTTTTTTCAAGGCATTAAGGCCTAAGGTTTTGATCTCTAAACCCTACTGTCCTCATTGTTTGTTACAACAAAATAATCATTTCACAATAACAGTAAGAAACATATATAAGTGTCATAAAATTAATTAATAAACCTATCTAACACATTGATAAGTCACTTGAGCATATTTGACATTCATTGTTTGGCACATTTCATGATGTTTTCATGATTGTCATAAGCATAATAAAATCTGATATAAATAGTGACATAAGCTTTTTCTCATTTATTGCTTTCCATTTTAGGTTATCTCATCTAAGTCAAAGAGAAATTGATAATTTTGGGCATTGTTTTGGGTCTTTTGGGAACAAATAATCTATTGCTATCATAAAATATTTCATTATTTCTCATTGAACATAAGTGACAAAACAAGTTTCATTGTTTCATGCTTATTGTGTAAAGTAGTGTTTATATTAAGTTGTTTTGTTGAGAACTAAAATTTGTTGTCTTGCAAAGTTTCATAATTCCAAATTTGCACAAATAAGCTCACTCTCTAAAATCACTTGACATTAATATCTTGTTATATGATTGAGTATATTTTAAATTGATTTGTCTCTATCAATCTAATTGGCATTGAAGTAACTTCTTCTAATTGTGTTTGAAAGAGAATTAAATCATCTAAAATATAAGTGTTCTTAACTTGAGGATTTGTTGAGTATCTCTTGAATCATTGGCATTAAGGACTCTAATTGTAATTGTTTGGAAAAATTCTAATTGTATAATAACATTGATAATCTTGGCATATTTATATTGTCTCATTGGCTAATTTTTCAAATTTGACAAGTGCTCTAGCTTCTTTACTTGTTATCATTGTCATGATTTCTCAGTTAATATCTTTGTGGATGATAATTATATCTTGAGCCTATTGGTGATTTTTCCTTTAAGAGCATTTATCTTGCAATTATCTCGTCATTTACACTTACGCAATTGTATCATGGATATATCTTGTATCTTGTTGGCACTTGTTAAATTGGCACATACTCTTACGGTTGAGATTGTATTTTTTTTTCTATTTCTAAGTACTTATTGTCATAATTTAAGGCAAATCATAACTGAAGTAATTAAAATATTAACAATCTCACCTTAAGAAAACACTCAATAATCTCGCATTAGCATCCTAAGACTAGTTTTGCATTTAATAAACTTACCTCCAAGCATAAGCTTGGTTGATCGAGAATACGACCACCTTTCTCATCTAGCTTAGGGAGCCTAGCACCTATTTAGTGGTTAACACAGTGACCTTTCAATCATCAGAGCCACAGTCTCTATAGTGTTGAAGGCACTAGGTGGCTAGTACCTAAGGGGAGGTATCTCTTTCTCACAACCTACTCTAGAGACTAGCTTCAAAATAGTTAAGAGGAAGGATACACCTAGAATAGGCATCTAATTAAAATAAATCAAGATTCTTGCATCGCACCTAAATCATAGGATTTTCATAGCATATAGAATAGTTAAGCGTTCAGGCAACAATTTTTCATCTGGTCATTTGGTGTTTAATTGATCTAAAGGAAGTAAATTGACTCCATTAGTCACTGGTCTCATTATGAATTCAATCTAATATATAAAAGCTTGTTAAATCAACCAAGTGGCTAGGCCATTCAATCGTGTCTCCCAGACTCATTGATTTCCAACTTTTCCTTCATTTCCATCTTCCATAGGTACTACCCCCCATAGCCCATTGTTTGGAGACTGCTAGAATGGAGCGGTTAGGGATCAGAGTGATAACCCTTGACCTGATTTGTTGTCACACCTTTCCTGTACAATCTAAGAGACAACATTTCCTATCCAATTGTATAATTTTGGAATTACTTTTCTCTAGAGTGGTGTCGATTTTCTTATAAAATTACCATGGAATAACATTAGTTGAAGCACCAAAATCTACTAAATATTTATGCACATTGTGATTAAATATATCAAAAGTAAGTAGAAAAGGAAATGTTTGTAATATAGAATGAAATCCAATACTTGTTGTGTTAATTACAACCTTGCTAGTTTCTGTATCCTTGGTCTGAGAAACTGATGTGGTATTACATAGTGGACACGTTGAATGTTTGGATTATTAGCTCTCTTTGCTCGGAAAGTTGACCCATCTCATAGAGTGTTGCATTTGTTTGAGTCTTCTTCATATTCTCAAAAATGTTGTACTCCATTGCGCCACTTTCATTCTTACCTTTGGTTGCGTGGGTTGAAGGTGAGGCCTGAAAATACTTACTAGATGCTTTGAGGGCTTTTAAATTTGATTTTGTAGTTCTTGATACATCTTTGGTTGGTTGGTCACTTTTGGGTTAAGAAGCAAAATTATGATTGTGGCTCCTTGGAGGAAGTATCTGTCTTAACAAATATTTATCATTTAACTACTAGTCCTTTACTTCCTAATTTGTAAGATCTAGTGGCCTTAGTTGGTTGTGTCTCTACCATTGATACTTCTCCATTTTTTTGTGTCTCTTTGTCAACCACTGTATCCCACAATAACTTAGTTGAACCCATGTTGGATTTATCTTCTAATGGGGTAGATTCTTATTCCTTTAGTTATTCATATTGGTCTTTGATAGGCTAATCCTTAATTACCAGAGTCACAAAATTTATCCAATATGGGCAAGTTTTATCCGAGTGGTTTTCTTGATGATATGTGCAAAGATGATCCAATATAAGCTCTTCAATATTTAAGTTTACATTAGATCTTTGAGAAAATTTACCTAGGGAGTTATTTTTGCATTTAAAAAATAATTTGAAATTTTGATTCTTAAAGAAATTTCCCCAACATTTTTCTTCAAATCTAAAACTTTGTTGGTTAACTTCTTCATCATTTTAATGACACTCACTAGGTCACTAGCCTCTTTCTCATTTGGTTTATTCATGGTTTTTTAGGATTCTTCCCACTAGCCTTTGAATCTTCTTGTATGTGGTGTACACCAATAGAGAGCATGTCTTTTTAAACCACCAATGCTTTAACAAAATTTTATGCTAATGTTTCCTTATTATCCCTTTTCACAAAAAATGTTATTTTAGAATGTAGGGCTACTATATAATATTAAATAGCTATTGAATCACAAGGAGGTACATATGAAAGAAATTTATTTAGGATCATGGCTAAGCATTGGTTGAAATATTTTTCTATTTTTTCTCCATTTTCTCTTCTCCAAATTTATCTATAAATGCCCTTTGAAATTGCTCCCAATTTGTAATAAAACGCGCTTGAATATTATAATACCAAGTGGTGGCTTTATTCTTGAAATTGTAAGGAAATAATATGCACACCACATCCTCATATTGAACACTCATTAATTTTAAGGATGGGTAGAAATTCTAAATATGGCCTTCCATGGAAGTTTATTTATCTAGGTCAAATTTTGGAAGAAACTTTTCTAGATGCCAAGGAAAATCATGTAAGGGACCTTGAAGGTTAAAATGCACTTGATCCATCCAAGCCAATTTATTAACATCCATATTTTTGTCTAAATTCTAATCTTCACTTTCCAAATTAGTATGTTCTGCTTCACACTTGGGGTTTTCCACCTAGAGACTCTTCGACTTCCTCATTAGAGGGACTAAATAATTGAGGCTTTTCAATAGATTTTACTAGATCAATCAAAGAAGCGCCAACTAGGTATTAAATAAATTCAATTAATACACCACGACCAATTTTTGGTCTCCTTATTGCACGCCTGTGAGGTAAAAGACTAGAAATAAGGAGTACTAAGCTGTTTTGCATAAGACTAGGTAAAAGGTTTGAGAAATATTAGATATTCTTGTGTGATTTCATATAAATGTTCAAGACTCTTGGGAGGATGTAAATATTCAAGATTATGATCTTCGAATGCCTCAAGTTTATATTGAGGAGAAACAAGTTGATTTCTATCTTGATTAGATATTTTAAAATGATAAGAGTGGGGGAACCTACGATCCATGCAATTGTGACCCTCTTTCTAGCACCAAAAATAATTAACAAGGAAAAATGCACTGCCAATGGTTAGGGGATCTCCTTTGTATGAAGCCTCAATTAGAGTTCACATTTTTTAGGATAGGATTCCCATATGGAATGTTGGCTCGATTGTCATATCATGTTTGAGTGAGAATTTGATTTTGGACAGAGCAATAAAGATGAAAGGAAATCTCAATAAGGCTTCCGATGAGATGTAAGTTAGGAAAATTTGTGGAGATATCTTAAGCAGGAGATACAAATAATATTACAACAAATTAGAAAGTGGACATCAATCTAAAATAAAGAGTGATACCAAATTTTATTTAAGATGCATGAATAAATAAATATACTAGTTACCAATTGTGAATTAGTTCACAATTAATAATCAACTTGAAAACATATATAAAACATCAAATAATTCCAATAAAATACTGATACTTATTCTTTGAATAATTATTTTCTTCTTCTTTGTTATTTATCCCCTCTGTACACACACTGAATCGGTTTCCAAACCCAACAAGAACTCAGTGCCTTCTCTTCTCTTCAATCACATACACATACTCTAACTATGGTTAAAAATACATACATACATACATATATATATATATATATATATATATATATATAAGACCACAGTCATGGGACATGTATTCCAAGCTGAATGGTGCAAAAAAACGTCCTAGCGGGGTGTCAACTCAGTTTATTATGGCTAAGGAAATTGGCAAAGGCTAAAGCAAAGGATTTGGAAAGGTATGAGGCATTTATTGGCATTTTTTTTATGAAAATAAAGGAAATTAGGAGAAAAAGAAGGTGAAAGGTCACAAGTTGCATTTTAGGAGAAAATTAAACGAAAATAATG
Source organism: Pinus tabuliformis (assembly GCA_031772625.1). Taxonomy (NCBI): domain Eukaryota; kingdom Viridiplantae; phylum Streptophyta; class Pinopsida; order Pinales; family Pinaceae; genus Pinus; species Pinus tabuliformis. The sequence goes on along the minus strand of CM062819.1, from coordinate 841,441,088 downwards.
GAAAATGAGGAAAATAGAGGCCTCATTGATAAAAAAAAGGCTTCTGAGGATCAATTGGCAAGCTTTTTCTTAGGATTTTGACAAGCTTTCGTGGATCTCTCTTCTATTCTCTCTCTATCATACTCTTGGACACTTAGAGTTTTCTTGGAGCACTCTTGGAGGAGTGTGGCATACTTGGAATTTGGAGCAAGAAGGTAAAGGAAAAGTAGGAAAGCAAAAGAGGACATTGGGATTAATAGCTATGGTGGGTTTTTATTCCAGGTACCGAGTTGCATGTATGATTTCCTTGCTAATTTTGGCATGCATGGCACATGCATGTGGTTTCTTGGTTATGATCTGTCATTGACATGGAGGATTGCCTAAATTGATAGCGGTTTTTCCTAGCCTTATCATTTCCTGGATAGCCATGGTGTTGTGTGTTTTACTTTTTTCCTCTAGTTGGTTCTCATATTCCTCTGGCTATGGGTGGAGTTATTAGTTCCTAGAGCCTTGGTTGGACAAACGCTTTGGAAGCCCTGTAATGACTTGTGTTGAGTTACTAGTCTTGGAGCTTTGGCTGGAAAAATGCTCTAAAAGCCCTGTAATAGCTTGGGTTGAGTTATTAGTCATGGAGCCTTGGTTGAACAAACGCTTTGGAGCCCTTAGTGGGTTGAGTTACTAGTTTTGGAGCCTTTGTTGGACAAACAATTTGGAGCTCAATAGAAGTTGTGGGTTGAGTTATTGGTCCTGGAGCTAGGGTTGGAAAAGTGCTCTGGAGCCCAAAAATAGTCTTGGGTTGAGTTAATAGTCCTCGAAGCTGGGTTGGAACAAACTCTCTAGAGCCCTGGAAAATTTAGGTAGAGATCAATTTGGTGATGTTTAGTGATGTATGACCATGAGGTGGAATCATTGGTTGAGGGTTGAGGTGTTTTGGCCTCTAGAAGCCCTAGATTATTTTTATTGATGTGTTTTTGAGATCCCACATTTATGCTTGGAATATGGCACAGGGGTGACTGGCTAAAGAGAGACTTGGCTCAGCCAATCTATGTTAGGTGGAACGTGGTAGTCCCATAATGGATTGGATTTTGGATCATTAATATGAGGTTGTTTATCCTTGTTATTTCATGAGTATTATGTTGATTTCTATGTGGATTATATGGTTGTTATTTCCTTGGTATTTCTATTGTTATTATGCTGGTTATGCACATGTATTATGACAATGGCTATGTATGGCTCTCATTATCTTTTCACTTGTAAATGAATGAAAAATGTATCTATGGCCTAAAAGATGATAATGCAACTAATTTGATGAGGAAACAATGCCTCATAGCGAGTCTTAGATAAGTATGAGAACCTTACGCTTAGTTCTGCTATTAAGAGTTGTAGATTTCATATTTGTGATATGTTTGATGAAATGCCTATCATGGCTAGTAGGGGTCTAGTCTATTCCTTGTCAATATTTTTGCAAATGTATCATTTTTTTGTTGTATAAATTCATTTCTAAGCCTACCATTGAGTTCTGGGTAGTGACCTGGGCTCTGGACTTGAAAAGTCACATAAATTTGGGAGTCACAGGCATAGGTCTAAGGAGAAAAGTCCCTAGGTGCAAGCATACCCATGTTGTGGGAGCGTCTGGAGCCTCCTGGATGCATGCTTGTCTATATCAAGGGAGCTTCTTGGGCTTTAATGGTCTAAAAACTCAGTGGGATGTAGGGGCTGACTACCTAAGTGGTTGGGATGGCTCTTGAGAGTTTTGTTGTTGATGTGGATGGTTTGTATGGTGTGTTTTTGTCGATTCCACTTCCTTAACTAAAACATAAAGAGTTGAATAATATCATACTAACTTCTCGTTACATGTTTACCCTAGTTGGACGATTACTTGGGTAGATGTGGGGGGAGGGTGTTACAGAGTGCAATTAGAGCATAGTTCACCCCTTGGACTGGATGGGCGGTGTGTTGGTCATGCATTCATGTCGGTTGCATATGTGTTACTTATTCTTGTAATCCATGTTCTTGTTGCATTTACATGATGTCGATCATGGTTGTAGTGATGTCGCCATGTGAAGGTTGATGATGTTATTGTTAGGATTCTTTATTCATGAATGCATGTCATTTTTATATGCATTTGTTATGCATGTTAGTGTCCATATGTTATAAATGCATGCATTATCATGGTTATAGGTATACATGTATAGTAGTTCAAACATACTTTGTGAGGTCATTGTATGCATTTTAGGTCATCATGACATTGTTGGTTATTATGATGTTGATGTGTTGGATGAGATAGAGCAGGAGATGTAGATCACCATAGCGAGATTGCATCACTAAACTTTAGGGTACGGTAAAATTGTCATATAGGTTTGTATGGTGCGCATGCAGGTATATGGTTAATGGTTGTTATAATAATTAGGGTTACTTATATACATGTCATCTTATTGTTGTTATTCTTACATGTATGATAAATTCTAGTTGATTAGTGTAGTCATATGTACATGTGTCATATAGTCATGAATGATAGTAACCTATTGTTGTATGAATTGTGGTCATATGCATGATGGTTATATTCATTTCATTGAAGATATTTATGTTACACGTATCATGCTAACTTGGATTGGCCTATGCAAATTATTATTGTTATGGCATTGATGTATGAGTCGACTTATTTGTGACAGTGTGTTGTACTAATCTAGACTAATTATGCATATGTGATTTTTATGCATGAATGACAATTGTTTAGGAGCTTATGATATGAACATGACTATGGATATCATTACCTTATTTATGTTTGAGTTGATATGTTGTGAAGTTATATCGTGCTAATTTGGATTGATTGTGCAGAAAAGATGGCCTCCCCTAAGATACATTAAGGTATGAGTTTTATTATGTCATTTATTTGGTGTTTGAATGTTTGACTATTTCGTTTATTGGTGTTTGAGTGTTTGGTGTCTATTATGTCGTTTATCTATTGTATGAATGTTGGATTACTTGAATGATATGAGTATGTTTCAATAAGATTTCTTGTCGAAATGATCTTGTTTTAAGATGGTTTTACTAATACATATGTGTTGCGACAACCGATATGTACTTGAGTGTAAGTAGGTGATAGTTGTAGCATTATGTATTATGACTAATGAATGTGAGTTTATTGTTGAGTATGACATGGTTGTTAGACTCGGTAAGGGTTGATTTCAAATTAATATACATGATGTCTCGATCTTTGGAACGTGAGACTGACATGTGTGAGTAGTTGCAGTGAAGCATGCTTGGTATTAGCTTGACAAGTTAATAGTTGGGAGTTGTGACAGTGCATAGTAAGACCTAATTGAAGAAAGGAAAATGTAAAAGAAAGGAATTGGGTGAAAATTCTTTTGGATATGTTTGGAAACCACAATTCAAAATGAATGAGTGCTTTGCATACAAGAAGCCTTCTTAACATTGAATTTGTATGACATTATGAGAATATGTGTTATATTCATAAATATGTATTTGACAGGTGTAACAACTAGTTCTAGTTATGGCTAGATTCGTTAAAGTTAATTTTTGAAACTATGGTAAAATTTCACCTTGGACAACTTAAATGGTTGAGATAATTATTTTATTAGATTACTCTTTTTGAGAGGACCAAAATGGACCTAAAGATCACCCAATTTGGTCAAGCAGAAGTTGAGTTATGAATTATTTTATTCATACATGTATTATGGAATGGGTCGGCCCTAACCACATGTGTAATTGGGTCAGCCTTAACCCCAAGTGGACCCTCAAGAAAGCTTATAAATAGAAGATACCTCAAGCCCATTTGAACACATTCAATCAAGTTGTATTCTCTTCTCTTTTGTCTTGGTTCGTACAGGTTCGACAAAAGGAGTTCATGCAAGGGTTTGAAATCACAGGCGTGAGGTTTGCTCTGAGTTAGGGTTTTATGGTTTCTGCATGCTAGCACAGAACAGGGAATTTTAGTCCCTAGACTTTAGCACAGAACAAGGCATTTTAGTCCTTGGACACTTACACATAAGATGGCATTTAGTCCCTAGACGCTGGCACACAGTGGTCATGACAACGTCTAGAGAGCCTTAGACATTGGTACCGAGGCTTATGGGAGCATCTAGTGCTTTAGAGGTATATCTGAAGGTGTCGGTTCCCAGATGCTCTCATAGAGTGGTCCTGAGAGCATCCAGGTTGTCTTAGATGCATGCACAGTAACTACATGGGAGCGTCCAAGGGTTTTTGGGCAGATTTGATAAGTTGGTCCTTAGATGCATGCATAGAATGACCTAGGAGCATTTGGGTTGCCATAGACACTCGCATAGCTCCTCCTCTCTACATCTAAGACTCAAAGATGAGATTTCTATATTCCAAAGTTTCTGCTCAGTGACATCAGTATACAAAAGTTGACTTCAGCATGAGGGTTTTGATTTCAAGCATGATTAGGTCTCTTTCATGGATATCATAGTTGTTTTGATACATAGATAAAGATATGGATCATTGTACTCTCTTTTTCTATATCATTTGATGATGATCTAAGAAGAAGAAATTTTTCAAGGGTTTCCCCATAGTGGGTTTTTCCTTGGTCTCGAACCAATCTTGGTGTCTCTATGTGTGTGCATGATTTTCTTCTACTGTTCCTTTAATGTTTCAATGAACTGATGATGATGATGATGATGATGTTTTTCTTTCTATATAATTTCGTATGATGATGTATAATTGTGTACATTTGAATATTTTAATGATGATATGGGGTGAACTTAATGATGAAATGAAATTATCAAAGTATATAGCCCTATGAAAATTTAATAGTCAAAGGATTGGAGTCCCTTGAGAGATGACATGGATGTGTTAATTTCCAAGCAACGTGCTTGGAACAACAAGGTAAGCTAACTTGTGTATTGTTATGTTTATTTATGCACTGACAATTATGTATTTATGACAATATGATGTAGGGGATTGCATGGCAAAGATATTGCCATGAAATTCTAAAGAAGGCTTAGGTTGAGCTTTCCTTTGGAAGCACTAGGAACCATGGGGATTGAGTCATGGTTTTAGGTTTTAACCCTGTATAAAAATTACCTACAAATGAATTCTTAAAAATAGAAAATAAACAATGGCAAGAGCATAAAACATAAAATGGATATGCACATATATATTCCCTTGAATCCCAAAATTGGGACTACCAGATTGCTTTTTCATTATATTCCTTTCAATGTTACAATACATATATATACATGTCGAATCATCCACAAACTCCAATCCATTAATCCTGGATTAGAACATAATTGTAGTTCCCTTGACTAGATCTACAAAATACCATGGGCAAAAAACCATCATGCCCAAAACCATGTGCAAAATCCATGCACAAAACCATAGGTAGGTCATCCCATGTAATATAAGGTCCAAAAAAATTTTGGGATTGCACTGGACCCCGTGTAGGGGAGCTATCGACCCTTGCAAACCCCCCAATAGGGGGGATTCCCCCCCCCCTGTGACCCCCCACTATGCTAGGCGCAACGAAGGGGGGCTGACCACCCCCTCTCTAACCCCCCGGCTTTGTGCTTGGGGATAGTCATGGAAATAATATAACACACACCCCCACTTGTTGTTTTCTTTCCATAGGGGACCATAGGAGAGCTTAGTCATTAGTCCAACCCTACAACACCCATTGTTTCTCTACACCAAGAGAGCTTCTCAGTGCTCACATACTTTGTCAATCCATTTGCATTATTCTTTAAAGTGTCCACCTTTACCAGCAACACCCTTTTGTCCTACACCATATCCCTTACAAAGTGATATTGAACATCAATGTGCTTTGTCTTTGAATGATAAGTAGGGTTCTTTGCCAATAAAATTGCACTTTGGTTGTCATAGTCTATCCTTATAGCTCATTGTACTAACCCCATACTTGAACACAATCTCTACAACCAAATCGCTTCCTTGCTTGCATGAGTGGCTTCCATGTATTCTACCTTTGTAGTTGAAAGTTCCACTCCAGACTGTCTCTTACTCATCCAACTGGCTGCACCTCCAAATAGGTTAAACACATACCCACTTGTAGATATTCTCTGATTGAGATCTCCAGCCCACTATGCATCAACAAAGCCACAAATGTCCAAAAATTTAACCAATCCTAGTCCTCCTTGGTAGCATAGACCATAATCACTAGTGCCATGCAAATACCTGAAAATCTGCTTCATTGTTGTCCAATGATCCTTCCTTGGTTTTGACATAAACCTTCTCAATACTCCCACTGCATGTGCAATATCTGGTCTAGTATAGACCATTTCATACATTAGGATACCGACTGCACTTGTGTATGGAACACGAGACATGTCCTCTTCCTCTTCTCATGTCTTGGGACATTGTTTACCACATAACTTCACACCTACAGGAATTTGAACCTTCACTGGTTTACTATCCTGCATACTAAACCTCTACATTATTTTCTCAACATACTTCCTCTAGTTTAATCAGATCTTCCTTTTTGCCCAATCTCATTTAATTTACATGCCCAAAATATAGTTTGCAACACCAATATCTTTCATGTCGAATTTTGAGGACAAATGGGTCTTCAAATTCTGGATAATTTCTTTGTTATTTCCAATCAGCAACATATCATCCACATACAAGACCAAATAAATAACATAGTCACCAATTAATTTAAAATACACATAGTGATCTACTTTTCTTCTGGTGTAGCCAAGTCCTCGCATAAACGTATCAAATTTCTGATACCACATCCTTGGTGACTATTTTAACCCATACAAAGACTTTTTTAACCTCCATATCGGTTCTTTCTTAACCTTCACTGCAAAGCCTTCAGGTTGCTTCATGTAGATCTCTTCTTCAAGATCCCTGTGAAGAAATGTTTTCTTCACATCCATCTATTCTACCTCAAAATCAAAAGCAGTAGCAATAGATAAAAGTAATTTAATAGAAACTATCTTGGCAATAGGAGAAAAATATCACCAAAATCAAAACCTGGCACCTGGGAATAACCTTTTTCTACCAACCGATATTTGCATTTCTCCACCTTTCCTTTTTCATTCATATTCTTCTTAAACACCCATTTTATTTCAATGGGTTTCCTTCTAGCCAACGAATCCACCATATCACAAGCCTTATTTTTGTCCAAAGAGGTTATTTCATTAACCATGGTCTCTTTCCAGATTTTTCCATCCTCTGAATCTATTGCCTCCCTCACAATTCTGGGACCATCATTAGTAATAGATAAGGAAAAATTTGAATAGAAATCATATGGACTATACCTTTATGGCTGCCTTCTTTATAAAACTGATCTTCTCACAGTTGGAGTTTGTGGTTCTTTATCTTCTGATTCCTCTGCTGCAGTAGAGTATGATTCTTCCTCGTTTAGCTCAAACTCTATCTTCTCAGGTTCCTTTGGTAGGACGTCATGTTTAATAACAACTTTCACCTCTCTAAACACCACATGGTTGTACACAACCTTCCTTGTTTTCGGGTTCCAAAGTTTATAACCTTTCAAACCATCCTTATACCCAATAAAGATGCATCTTTGAAATTTACTATCCAACTTGGTTCTTTTCTCCTTTGGAACAGGTACATATGCATCACAGCCAAATACCCTCAGATGTGAAAGAGAGTGTTTCTTACTAGTCCATATCTCTTGTGGAGACTTATCCTCCAACATTGATGAAGGTGATCTATTGATCAGGTAACATGCAGTCTCCACTGCCTCTGCCCAGAATTCCTGTCCTAACTCGACACCACTAAGCATGCTTCTTGCCTTTTCAATCAATGTCTTGTTCATTCTTTTTGCAACTCCATTTTGTTGAGGTGTGTATGAAGTAGTATTTTTTTGTGCTATACCACACTTTTTATAGAACTCTTAAAATTATTTCTTGCAAAACACTCCACCATTATCTGTCCTCAACACCTTTATCTTCTTCTCTATTTGGTTTTCCACTAGAGCCTTAAATTCTTTAAACTTGTCAAAGACTTCAAATTTCTTCCTGGGGAAATATATCTATGTATTCCTTGAGAAGTCATATATAAATGATACATAATACATAGACTTACCTAATGATGGAACCGACACAGGTCCAAACACATCACTGTGCACAAACTCTAATATCCCTTTTGCCCTCTTAGCAGCAGAGGGGAAACTCACCTAATTCTCCTTCCCATATACACAATGTTCACAAAAATCAAAATACAGAGAGAAATTAGATATACCTTATACCATACCATTACCATGAAGTATTCGAAGGCCCTTCTCTCCAATATGTCCAAGCCTTTGATGCCATAGCATGGTATTTTCTCCAGAGACCACTATATTTTCTACTCCACTTTCAGGAACCACAAAATTGTTGCACCCATCAATAAAAGTGCTACCTAGAAGATTGTACAGAGTTCCAATCCAAACTCCCTACATTAATACCAGTGCTCTACAAACCATCTTGCAGATATCTTTCTCGAACACTATTTTTATACCTAGATCACCAATATTTCTTACATAAATAAGATTTCCGGCCAATGCAGGAATATGCAGAACACCTAGTAGTGTTCTAATCCTTCCACCTTGCAAATTCAGCTTGACATTTCCCCATTCGATGATTCTAGCATTCCTAACATCCCCTAAGAATACATCACCACCAACATATTTCTCATACTCGAAGAACCATTCATTGTGGGGAGTGAAATGGAAGGATGCACCTAAGTCAATCAACCATGCCTCATGATCTACATGTGTACTTGAAAAATAAGCCAAGTACACATCTCCACCTTCATCTAAGTTGGTTTTCGCCTCTACAAAAGGAGCATCATCGGATCCCTTTCTTTTCTTAGGAGCTTTAGATCTACAATCCTTTCTAAAGTGCCCTTCCTTTCCACATTTCCAGCACACCTTTACAAGTTTTCCTAGAGATTTAGATCTCCCTATAGATTTAGATCTCCCACTTGAGGACTTATTTTTGTTTATGTTATGGGACCGTCCTTGTAATGACAAGGCATCATGATTCTATCCCTCCATAACTTTCCATCTCATCTCCTCCAACAACAAGCATGAGACCATTTCATCAAATTGTAAGGTAGTTGTACTGCTACCTATTGCAACAACCAATCTATCGCATGAATCTGGTAGAGAACACAACAAACCGATGCACTTATCTTCATCTGAAATTTTAATATCAATAGATAAGAATTAGCTTACCACAGTATTAATGGTGTTCAAATGTTCTTTCACTGAGTCTCCATCCTTCATCATCAGGTTATACAACTTTTTCCGTAGAAATATTTTATTCACTAGAGACTTAGATTGGTACAAAGTTCTTAACTTGTCCCACAAAGCCTTCACCGAAGCTTCCCTTGATACATTCAACAATAATGAATTTGAGATACACAACCGTATTGTGCTCTTTTCTTTCTAATCCAACTTCTTCCAGTATTTATCGGACATTTTCATTGGTTTAGTACTCAGATCTACTGTGATCCACTGGTCTTTATCCAGTAGAAGATCCTCTATATTGAGTTTCCACAACTCAAAACTTTGACCATTAAATTTATCGATCTCTATCTTTCCATTTATTTCCATCTTCTTTCACCACAAGAATCGATCCTGTAGATCTCCCATTGAACAGGGTCTACCACAGGCCCGAGAAAAACCCCTCAGTAGCAAAGGTGTGCCCTTGAAGCCAAAAAAACTATGATACCAAATGTAGATTTTAACCTTGTACAAAAATTACCTGCAAATGAATTCTTAAAAATATAAAATAAACAATGCTGAGAGCGTAAAACATAAAAAAAATTTCACAAAGATTTTCCCCTGGATCCCAAAACCAAGACTACCAGATTGATTTTTCATTATATTCCTTTCAATGTTACAATACATATATATACATGTTGAAGCATCAATAAACCCCAATCCATTAACCCTAGATTAGAACATAACCATAGTTCCCTTGACTGGATCTACAAAATACCATGGGTAGATAACCATCATACCCAAAACCATGTGCAAAATCCATGCACAAAACCATAGGTAGGTATGCCCACCTAATATAGGGTCTAATTTTTTTCCCTAGGCAGTGCTTTGGACCATGTGCAAGGGAGCTATTTCCCCCATACAAACCCCTCTACAGAGGGGGCTACTGTCTCCCTTGTAACCCCCCCCACTGCACCTGGCGCAACGAACGAGAGGTTGCCCGCCCACCCTCTATTTCCCCAGCTTCGTGCTTGGGGTTAGTCATGGAAAGAATATAACACACACCCAAAAAAGATGTATGTTGAGTGTCTTGTGATTTCGATTCTAAGTGATTTGTTTTCACTTGATTTGAAGCTTTGTTTATGTCTAGTTTATGGCCATACCACTTTGCTCGTAGTGTCGTATTGTTATTGGTTTTCATGGTTTTCTTCTAGTTTGTGTTTTTTCTTGCCTTTTATGTCTTGAAGGTCTTGGGAATTGGTTGGGAAAGAGGAAATTTAGTGGAGCTCAGGGAGAGCTAAATGAAATCCGCCAACTAGACAGCAAGAGCCATTTCGCAAGTCAGCGGGAAAGCCGTAAAGCCATCAAAGCAATCCATGTCCTGCCCCACCCGGCGAGTAGTCAATAGCAAGCCAAGCCATCCAGCCAATAAAGCAAGCCAATAAAGCAATCCATCCAGCCAGCCATTCAGCCAGCCATCCTCTACAGCAACAGGAAATGTAAGACTCAGATGAAGTTGGTACATGTATAAGGGTAGTTGAAGGCAAGAGTATGATATCCATTTGGACTGGTTTGGTCCATTGGTATAATTGGACAATGACAAGGCAGTCGTGGGAAAGGTAATCAAGAAAGGTAAGGTGAATGTATTTGAGACATCATATGCCTTGGATATTTTGGGAATTATTGTTCTCGATGTTGCACATGTGTTGCACGCATAAAAGGAGTTCTCTTAACCCAAACCTTATGATATCTGGTAATTATGTTGTGATCATGATTGTGCTTATGTATATATATGTATACATGTATGCATGTATGTATGGATGTCATTATCTGACAGGATCATGATTTTTTTAAGATAATGTTTATGTATGTGTATCTATGTATCTATGTATCTATGTCACTGTCTGACAAGGTTTTTAGGGATCATTCTTGTGGAGGAATTATTTCTTATGTGGGTGAGTGGCATGAATAGATTCTTGGTTCACGGGGAATCAAGTGTGAAGAGTATCATGACAGATGTCTGAGGTCAGTATTGTGTGGATATGACTTGATATTATGTGATTATACTATGTCTATATTTATGTTATGAAAGGTTGCATGGTAGAGACAATTTGGTTTTGGATGTATAGTACTACTGTTGTGTATATGTTGTGCATGTTGTATATTCAGGGATTGTACCTATGGCGATCTGTACATGTAATATATGTAGTATTGTGTACATATGATGATGTGTGCCTATTGTAGGTATGGTCTTGTGTGTACATTGCATATGCAATGCTAGATATAGATGGTGCTATGTAAATGTCAGATATGCAGTGTTGTGTACATATTGTACTGAGCACATGATGGATATGAGGTGTTGTGTATATATGGTGTTGTGCCATGTTGGATATGCACCGTTGTATACATATGATGCTATGTTCATGTTGTATATGCATCATTATGTACATATGGTGTTGTGTGCATGTTGTACATATGGTGCTATGTACATATGGTGCTGTGTGAATGATTGTACAAGTGGTGCTGTCAATATGTGGTTCTGTGTACATGTTGTACATGTGGTGTTGTGTGCAGGTGGTGTTGTGTACATGTCGTACATATGGTGCTATGTACATGTGGTGACATTTACATGTCATGCATGTGGTGTTGTGTACATCTGGTGTTGTGTACATGTGTGTACAAGTGGTATGATGTACATGCGGCATTGTGTACACATTATGTAGGTAGTTTCGTGTACGTGTGATGTTGTGCACACATTGTGCATGTGGTGCTTTGTATAGGTGTACATGTTATACATATGGTATTGGTGTAAATGTGGTATTATGTGCATGTCATGCATGATGTGTTGCGGGCATGCGATACTATGTATGTGCATTGTGTAGTTGTGGTATCATGACATGTGTACTCATTGTGTTGTACTTTGTGTAGTACATATATTTTGTTTTATTGTACACCAGGTGTAGGTACATGTATTGTGTGGTTTTGTACATCAGGTATAGATGTATTGTGTTATGTTGTACACTAGGTGAAGGTACATGTATTGTGTGGCATTGTACATCGGGTATAGATGTATGTGTTTTGTTGTATATTAGGTGTAGGTGTATGCATCGTGTGGTGTCGTACGTTGTGTGTGGATGTATGTGTTGTTATGTACATTGTCTATGTGTGCGTGATTAAAGAAAAGAAAAAGGCACTAGGTGTTTTTTAGGTGTGGAAACTGATCTAGTGTGCGTATGGAATAAGGACAAAGGTAGAAGCTAAGGATTGATTAAAGGATAAGTATCCATATTTTATTTGGTTTTATTATGCATGTGATTTATGATTCTGGTCTATGATGATTACATGTGATATATGATTTTGGTTTATTATGGTTACATGTGATTTATGATGTTGATCTATGATGATTGTGTTTTGAGCTAACCTAATATTATATGTTTATACATGATGATTTGGTCAAAGATGTTAGTTTGACTTGTTGTGACATGAAGCAAACAAAATTGCAAGTGTACCTTGTCGACGGGCCACCAATGAGGTATGATTTGAAGCTATTTCAATTTATTTTGAATCTAATGGATGTTATGTGCTTTGTATAGGAAAGCATGAAATGCTCAGTTGGGTAGTTGAAACTGATGGAAAGAATTAGTAGCAACGTCAAAAGGAATTGGAAAATACAACAGTATGCTAGTAAAGCATTCAGGAGAAGGGCCGTTGTGGGACTCTGGTACCCAATAGTGTTCATTGATTTCCATGAGCATTCTATGATGGTATGATGGTTTGACTCAGGGATATGCCTTGGTTTTTGGAACTTCCAATGTAAGGAAACCTTGCCAAGGGATGGACTTCTCAGGATGGGGGTGCCAGTGGAACTTGGAAGGTGTGTGATTACACATAAGGGGGTGATAGGATTTCCATAGGGACTATGTAGCAGAGAAGGGAAGGTCAAGTATATATTTGTTTTGGTCACTAACATTGCCATATGGAATCAAATACACATTGGGAGTGTGCCCTGAAACAATGAACAGGTAATTTTTCACTGAGAGGACAAGTGGTGTAGGTTATAGTGCTGAACATTGGATGCATATTTGACCTTGCAGTGGATTTTGGACTTCCTGGGAAGGAGGTGAATCCTAGTATTACTTTGAGAGTGGATATGTGAGCCTCTGGATTCCCTTGTTGTGGATGCATGCATCATATCCTTTTATTTTCTGGTTGAGCAAATGTGCATGTGTGTATATGTATGTATTATTGTAAATAATGCATTGAGCTAGATTTATAAAGCTCCATAGACAATATGATTATTTGCTGGGTGAAGCAAATGTGTATGTGTGTATATGTGGATTTTATTGTAAAATACCATAATGAGATGTGTTATAAATATCCAATAAACGATATGTTTTTCATGATTTAGCAAATGGTCATTGTACATATTGCAACGAGCTATGTTATAAATCTCCATGGGCAGTATGTTTTGTTTTCAGTGGTCTTTCCAGTTATAAGTGTCATTGAACACCAAGGACAGTGTTACCCCAAGGGGGAGGGTTCTCTAACAACCTTGGTTAGAAATCCATGTAAAAATATATAAGACCACGGTCATGGGACACGTATTACAAGTTGAATGGTGGGAAAAACATCCTAGTGGGGTGTCACCTCAGTTTATTATGGCTAAGGAATTTGGTAAAGGAAAATGCAAAGGCTTTGGAAAGGCATGAGACATTTATTTATGAAAATAAAGGAAATTAGGAGAAAAGGAAGGTGAAAGGTTAGAGGTTCCATGTGAGGAGGAAATTGAAGGAAAATAATGGAAAATGAAGAAAATATAGGCCTCATTTATAAAAAGTCTTTTAAGAATCAGTTGGCAATCTTTTGCTCAAGATTTTGACAGATTTTGGTGGAGCTCTCTTCTATTCTCTCTCTCATACTCTTGGACACTTAGAGTTTGCTTGGAGCACTCTTGGAGGAGTGCGGCATACTTGGAATTTGGAGGAAGAAGGCAAAGGAAAAGTAGGAAATTGAAAGAGGACATCATGATCAACAGTTACAATGTGTTTTGCTTGTAGGTACCAAGTTACATGTATGATTTCCTTGCTAGTTTTTGCATGCATGGCACATGCATGTGGTTTCTCGGTTATGACCTATCATTAGCATGGAGGATTCCCTGAATTGACAGTGGTTTTGCCTAGTCTTACCATTCCCTGGATAGCCATGGTGTTGTGGGTTTTAATTTTGTTATCTGGTTGGTTCTCATATTCCTCTAGCTGTGGATGGAGTTATTAGTTCCTGGAGCCTTGGTTGGAAAAACGCTTTGGAAGCCTTGTAAAATCTTGGGTTGAGTTACTAGTCCTGGAGCCTTGGTTGGATAAACACTCTGGAAGCCTTGTAATAGATTGGGTTGAGTTATTAGTCCTAGAGCCTTGGTTTGAAAAACACGCTAGAGCCCTTGGTGGGTTGAGTTACTAGTCCTGGAGCTTTCTTTGGACAAATGCTCTGGATTTCGGCAAAAGCCATGGGTTGAGTTACTAGTCATGGAAACTGGGTTGGAAAAAAAGCTCTAGAGCCCTGGACAGCTTGGGTAGAGACCAATCTGGAAATGGTTGGTGATGTCCGACCATGAGGTGGAATCACTGGTTGAGGGTTGAGGTGGTTTGGCCTCTAGAAGCCCTAGATGGTTTTGATTGATGTATTTGATGATATCCCACATTCATGCTTGGAATATGGCACGAGGGTGATTGGATGAAGATATACTTAGCTCAACCAATATATGGTTGGGTGGAATGTGGTAGTCCCATACCGGGTTGGCTTTTGCATCATTAATATGAGGTTATTTCCCCTTGTTATTTCATGAGTATTATACTGGTTTATATGTGGATTATATGGTTGGTTTTTCCTTGGTACTTCTATTGTTATTATGTTGGCTATGCACACGTATTATGATAGTGGCTATGTATGGCTCTCATCATGTTTTTACTTGTAAATGAATGAACAATGTATCTATGGCCTAATAGATGATAATGGAACTAATTTGATAAGGAAATAATGCCTCATATCGAATCTCAGATAAGTCTGAGACCCCTATGCTCAGTTCTGCTATTAAGACTTGTAGATTTCATATTTGTGATATGTTTGACGAAATGCTTGTAATGGTTAGTAGGTGTCCAGTCTAATCCTTGTCAATGTTTTTACAGATGTATCATTGTTTTGTTGTATAAATTCATTTATGAGCTTGTGATTGAGTTTTGGGCAGTGACCTGGGCTTTGGGCTTGGAAAGTGGCACAAATCTTGCAGTCACAGACATAGGTATGAGGAGAAAAGCTCCCAAACACATGCATACCCATGATGTGGGAGCATCTAGAGCCTCCTGGACACATGATTGTCCATATCAAGGAAGCATCTGGGGCTTTAATGGTCTAAAAAATTAGTGGGACATAGGGGTTAGTTACCTGAGTGGTTGGGATGGCTCCTACGAATTTTGTTGGTGATGTGGAAGGTTTGTATAGTATGTTTCTGTAAATTCCATTTCCTTAATTGAAATATAGGGATTCAAATCATATCATAGTAACTTATCATCACATGTTTACCCTGGTTGGTTGGTTACTTGGGTAGATGTGGGAGGAGGGTGTTACAGAGTGGTATCAGAGCATGGTTCACCCCTCAGACTGAATGGGTGGTGTGTTGGTCATGCATTCATGTCAGTTTCATATGTGTTCCTTATGCTTGTAGTCCATGTGCTTGTTGAATTTGCATGGTGTTGATCATGGTTGTAGTGATGTCACCATGTGAAGGTTGATGATGTTGTTGCTGGGATACTTTAGTCATGAATGCATGTTAGTTGTATATGCATTTGTTATGCATGTCAGTGTCCATATGTTATTATGCATGCATTGTCATGGTTATAGTTATGCATGTATAGTATGCCAATCATGAATTGTGAGGTCATTCTATGCATTTTAGGTCATCATGATGCTATTGGTTATTATGATGTTGATGTGTTGGCTGAGATAGAGCAGGAGATGTAAATCACTAGAGCGATATTGCAACACTAAACTTCGGGGTAAGAGCGGATCATCATATAGGTTTATATGGTGGGCATGCGGGTATGTGGTTAATGGTTGTTATAAGAATTATGGTTACTTATATACTTGTCATTTTATTGTTGTTATGGTTACAAGGTATGATAAATGCTAGTTGATTAGTGTAGTCATATGCACATGTGTCATATAGTCATGAATGATATTAACTTGTTGTATCCATTATGGTCATATGCATGATGGTTATTTTCATTGCATTGAAGATATTAATGTTACACATATCGTGCTAACCTATATTGGTCCATGCAGATGATTATGGTTAATGTATTCAGGTATGAGTCGACTTATTTGTGATAGTGTGTTGTACTAATCTAGATTGACTATGCATATGTGATTGCTATGCATGAATGAAAATTGTTTATGAGCTTATGCTGTGAACATGTTAGCTAGTTATTGTTATGGATATCATGACCTTATTTATGTTTGAGTTGATAAGTTGTGAATTTATATCATGATAATCTAGATTGATTGTGTAGACAAGATAGCCTCCCCTGAGATACATTATGGTATGAGTTTTCTTATGTCGTCTATTTTGTGTTTGAATGTTTGACTATGTTGTTTATTTGGTGTTTGAGTATTTGGTGTATATTATGTCTTCTATATGTTGTATGAATGTTTGATTACTTGAATGATGTGAGTATGTGTCTATAATATTTCTTTCCCAAATGATCTTGTTTTAAGATGGTTGTACTAATACATATGTGTTGAGACAATTAATATGTACTCTAGTGTAAGTAGGTGATAGTTGTAGCATTATGTATTATGACTGATGAATCTGAGTTGTATTGAGTATGACATGGTTGTTAGACTTGGTAAAGGTTGATTTCAAATTAATATACACAATGTCTTGATCTTTGGAACGTGAAACTAACATGTGTGAGCAGTTGCAGGGAAACATGCCTAGTATTAGCTTTGCAAGGTAATATTTGATGTGTTTGTATAGCTAATAGTTGGGTGATTTGCCAATGCATAGTAAGACCCAATTGCAGAAAGGAAAAGGTAAAAGAAAGGAATTAGGTGAAAATTCCTTTGGCTATGTTTGGAAACCAAAATTCGAAATGAATGAGTGCTTTGCATACAAGAAGTCTTATTAACCTTGAATTTGTCTGACATTATGAGGATATGTGTTATATTCATAAATATGTATTTGACAAGTATAATAGTTGGTTCTTGTTATGGCTAGATTCATTAAAGGATTGGATTCCCTTGAGAGATGGCGTGGATGTGTTCAGTTGCAAGCAATGTGCTTGGCACATAGTAAGGTAACTGGTGTATTGTTATGTTTATTTATGCACTAACAATTATGTGTTTTTGGAAATATGATGTAGGGATTGCATGGCAAGAGACCGCCATGAAATTATGAAGAAGGCTTAGGTTGAGATTTCCTTTGGAAGCACTGGGAACCATGGGGATTGAGTCATGGTGTCTGTTGAGAGTATTTTGATTTTGATTCTTTGTTCTTTTTATCTACTTGATTTGCAACTTTGTTTATGTCTAGTGTATGGCCATACCAGTTTGTTCGCAATGTCGTATTGTTATTGGTTTTCATAGTTTCTTCTTGTTTGCATTTTTTTCTTTCCTTTAATATCTTGAGGGTCTTGGAAATTTGTTGGGAAAGAGGAAATTTAGTGGAGCTAAGGGAGAGTTGAATGAAATCCAATAGGTAATGTAAGACTCACATGAAGTCAGTGCATGTATAAGGGTAGTTGAAGCCAAGAGTATGACATCCTTTTGGACTGATTAGGTCCATTGGTGTAAACAGATGATGACAGGATAATCACGTGAAAGGTAATCAAGAAAGGTAAGGTGAATGGATTTGAGGTGTCATATGACTTGGCTATGTTGGGAGCTATTGTTCTCGACGTTGCGCATGTGTTGCACACATAAAGGGAGTTCTCTTAACCCAGAACTTATGATATTTGGTAATTATGTTGTAATCATGATTGTGCTTATGTCTATATATGTATACATGTATGTATGTATGTATGTCATTGTCTGATAGGATCATGACTGTTTTATGCTAATGTTTATGTATATGTATCTATGTATCTATGTCATTGTCTGATAGGGTTGTCAGGGATCATTCTTATGGAGGATGCGGGTGAGTGGCATGAAGAGATTCCTAGTTCATGGGGAATCAAGTGGGAAGAGTAGCCTGACAGATCTTTGAGGTCAATAACATGCATATATGACTTGATATTATGTGATTATATTATGTCTATATTTATGCTATGACAGGCTAATGCTGAGAGATACATCAGCGGAATGAAAACATCATGATTCGTGGAATGCTTAGATAAGCATGGATGGCAAAGAGACACTAGAAGAAAGGTTTCTTGGTAGAGACAGTGTGGTTTTGTATGTAAAGTACTATTGTTGTGTATATGTTGTGCATGTTTTATATTCAAAGATTGTACCTATGGTGATTTGTACATGTAATATATGTAGTATTATGTACATATGATGATGTGTGCATGTTGTATGTATGGCATTGTGTGTACATTGCATATGGAGTGTTGGATATAGATGGTACTATGTACATTTTGTTGAAGAATCCAGGGAAACTAGGTGTAGAGTGATTCTTCAGGACTAGATAACAATTTGTGAAGTCTTTTTATAGTTTGTCTTTGTTAGCTTAATCTTCTTGTTCTCTTATTAATGCATGTGTGCGCACTTCATCAAACTGCTATCAAAACATAAAACAAGAACACAAGATGTTGGCTCTTTCCCAGGGCCAGAACCTCTCTTCTCTTGAGAGGAAAACCCTTTGGTAAGTTTTCTCTTATTGAAGCTTCTTTTTTGATCAATTCCAAACCCTAGACCCTTGACTAGAAGATCCTCCAAGCACAAGTCAAGTCCTTCCTTTTCTTTGCAATATGTTTCCCCACACTTTGTCCACCGCCTTCTAACACTTTGTTCCTTGACACTTCGTTCTTCCTTCCAATGTTACTAGACCTTCTAGAAGAGATACTTATCTTTTGTACTTAGTGATATCCTTCACCTAAGGATACGCCTTCCTTCTCCTGATCAACCAAGTCCCTTCTTGATGTATAGTGGTCGGCTTAGTGTGATAACATTGCAGCCCTAATTCTCGCACGTGTGAGAGGTCTTGTTGATGTTATCAGTCTCCTCTTTCCTTCGCTTGAGTTCCTTCTTTCTTCACTTGGATAGGAGGCCTAGTAGGCCTAGTATGTAGCCCAAATTATGAGGTATGATGGGAGGTGACTTGTTGCTTCCCTAACCATAAATATCCCTTCCTTCTCTTTGAATGTGTGGTTGGTATTGGCCCTAAAACAATCCTAAAACATTCGCTCTTCCTTCTTGCTTCTTTGCTACATTATGGGCTCCTTCTTCATCCCTTTCTCAGCTTCTTTTTCGGTCCTCTATCTTTGTTGATTTCAGAGTGAATTTCTTGTCATTTGAGGGAGTGGACAACCTCTATATATAGAGGAATGTCCCTCCTTTAGGCTAACTTGTAGGCCGACTTGCTGCGTTAAGGCTGACTTGACTTCCCTTGCTTCGATGGGTGCTTTTAATGGTTCCATTGCTTCTTTTTATGGTGTCTTTGCTAGGAGGAGACTTGCCTCTGTTTAGAGGTGTCTTCTTTGACTCTTATACATAAATATACATAATGTAACATACCCTTAAGGTCTTCAACATAATTATTTTGGCTCTTTGACACACCTATAGCACTTTAGCATGTGCTAGACCTACTTCAATGAGAAAAAAATTCATTGACATATATTATAAAAATAACATTTCTTTTCTTGAATAAATACAAATATCAAAAGTAAATTTATGAAGACCGAACCTAGTTACATTTCCTCCAACACTCCCTCTTAACTAGGGAGGTATTCATACATCATTAAAAGGTTTTTGACTATTATCAATCTTGAATAATTAACATAAGAGAAACTAGATTGGAAATCCATCTATTATAGCATCATAATAACCAATATTGTATCCACAACAAGGCCTTGACTAACAACTCTATCTCTCAATAGATAAGAGCACAATGTTGGCGATACCAATGACATATAGACACCATAGTTATTGTCCCTCAAGGTACATACCCACCCAGGTGTTCACTGAGTATGACCTTATAGTACTATTCTTATCTTGGGTTCTTTTGAAGCCTAGAAATTCATTGCAAGAACATGGGGGATAACCACCAGGTTGGGAACTTGAATACCATCCCTTATCCATTTGGGTTGGTAGATAACCAAGTCCCACTTAAATTGTATATGATAGCGGTGGCGTCATATGGATGATTTAATTGGTTAAGCATCATAGGGCCATCAATTGACTATGTGATTTTACCAAATATGACCGATAAGCATCCCAATTCAAATTCAACAGCTGTCTGATTCATTGTTCTCTTGTTGCAAGACATTCATGCCATATTAACTGCAAATCATCAATCTTAGGAAAATTTCCTGGCGAACATCTTTGAATGAAACCTGCATA
The DNA here is from genome assembly GCA_031772625.1 of Pinus tabuliformis. Classification (NCBI taxonomy): domain Eukaryota; kingdom Viridiplantae; phylum Streptophyta; class Pinopsida; order Pinales; family Pinaceae; genus Pinus; species Pinus tabuliformis. The sequence continues at coordinate 841,420,387 of CM062819.1, read as the reverse complement.
CCAAATATTATCATTAATAGTTTCAATTATATTGTTTGATGTTTCTCTTGCACTTGAAATTGCCCTTTCAACCTATTTTATTTGGATTTCCCAATTAGTGAAGAGAATGTCCTTATGATATTCTTTGACCTTTGGCAATTATACTATCTTTCCCTTTGAATTAGCCTACCATGTGATCAAATTTGAGATTTTCTCATCTATTTCTTCAAAATTGATTTTAGTGTCGTTAAATTGACCCACTAATGTATCAACTTCTTGGAAAAATGGACTAATCCCTATTAAATGCTTACAGAAGATTGATTGTTGCTTTGATATCAATGAATTGATTTCTAAATATTCTTATATGAATTCATCCAATTTTGGGGAATCCTTTATTTGATCTGCAGTAAATCGCATCTACATGATTTCAATATCTTTAACATTTAATTCTGCTTGTCTCTGAAGTCTTAGGTCGTCAAAACTCTGTTGCATTTTTCAAGTTGTGATTTAATGTGTTCTTATGTATTCTCCTTTTCTTTTGTGAGTTGATCTTCCAGCGCTTTATTCTTTCCTCTTTTTCTTTGATCAAATTTCTCACTTCTTCTACTTTGTCAATTGTTGCAGAAGCATAAGCTCCTGAAAACTGAGATAATTTGGTCAAATTTTTAGATGGATCTATAGGTGTGTCCTTCCAAACAACATCCATTGGTTCATTTCCTAGCAGAGTAATAGAAGCATGGTCAATTTTCCTCTTTTTCCTTTGCCTCTTTATTACTTCTCGATGTTTGGGACTATTAAAAATATCCAAAGGAGGAATTTCCTCCACTTTCAAAACAATTTCTGAAGAAGGAAAATCAGGAATTACTTTGATATCTTTTGAAGTAGAGAGAGCTTTTTTTGAATATTTCTCGGGATGTTTTGGTGTTTCGGGAAAAGTTTGTGCTTGACTGATACCACCCTGTGATTCATTGATGATTTTTTCAAACTTCCCCCATTCTTTCTGCATTTGATCCTGATCAAGTCCTTTCTCAGTACTTTTATTGTTGGAAGGTTCTTCTATGTCTTTCTCTATAACATACTCTTTTTGTGATTCAACATCATTGGATGCTTTATTTGCATTCTCTTCTGAGCCATTAGTAGATAACCTTTCTTCCTGAGATTCTTGTGGGATTATTTTAAGAATATTCAAAGGCACATGTGTTAACCTTTGATGTCTGTATTCCTGAAATTCTGCTAATTCATCCGGATTTAGTCAGAGGGAAGCTAAACTCTGAACCTGTGAAAATTGTTCAGCTGCTAGAAAAAAGATCGTCAAAATGATCATCCTCATGAATAAATGCCTTGACCTTAATATCTATGGTAAAATCATACACAACCTTAACAGGGTCATATTGCCTTTCTTTAAACTCAATAATATTCAAACTGTGAATGTGTTTGAATTCAACTTGTGCATGTTTGAAATCATTTAAGAAGTAAACACCACACCGAGGTGGGAAAGTGGGCCAGATAGATTTTCTAGACTCTTTGATAGATTTGTTACACCTTTGGTAACTATTTGATATGAAATTTATCTAGCTAACACTTTATCAGGGACATACCATAGAAGTACATGTGGCGGAGTAGTACTTCCAAAAACTCTTATATATGTAAACAATTCTTCTCCAGACCATTTCACCACAGGTTGAATATAAACCCTAGATTCTTCTGATAACTTTGGATCTTTCTTGTCAACGATAGCTAGATAAATAGGGAGCATCACCCCTTGACAAATTTGATAGAAATGTTCATTGAAATAAGATTTCCAAAGATCTTTGGTGAGCTCCAGTATTGTAGCAATAATGCTACAACTCCTGGGGCTTCCTGTCTCTTAATTTTATCAACCTGGTAGTTCGTACAAACTTGGAAGCGACGGTGCTGTATGCACAAGTACTAGCTCTTGTCGCAGCTGTCACTTGGTCAGCTGGCACAAGTCCGCTAGGGCTCAAGCCAACTTCTATAGGCTCACAGAAGAAGCTTTATCAATGATGGACGAAAGCGAGCTCAAAGAAGACTAATCTACTTGGCAAAAATGAACTGAAAGCAAATCAAAACATGGAAACCCTAGGAAACCCTAATTTAACTAGTCTAACCTCTATGATGCAAAGAATGTGAAGGAAACTTCTACCAATGATGCCATTACCTCTAATAAGTGAAAATGCATGAATCTAATCTACTTGCATCTTAAAAGACATGTTTTTGTATTTTTTCTTTAATTGGATGGAGTGATTGTGATTTTGTGCTTATTAGGGTTTGGTTGTGCAGATGTGATGCGGAAGGAAGGAAAGCTTGGGAAAGGTTGGGGAGGCTAGGATAGGTCCCCAGAGATCCTTAGCATCAGTCCACAGAGGTTCCTCACGTTTAGAGGCTCAGCAACCGAGTGAGTGGCCTCCTACAGGATGTCTGCAGGGGATTCTACAGGAAACGCAGGGGTTTCTACAGGAAGGTCTGCAATTCTTCTACAGGATGTTCTGAAATGGGATGTTTGAGGATGGATGGTTGATGGAAGATGCATGGATGGTTATGGAGGTAGGATGGGGGTCTGAAGTGACCCAGGAACTGATGGATGGAGTGGTGAGGTGATGTGGAAAGCTGACTTGGCTTGAAGGTGGTTGAGACAACAATGGGGAAGAAGGTAAGGTTACTTGGCAAAAGAGAAGATGGGAGATGAGGGAACAGACTTGGTGATGGAGGAGCTGATCTGAACAAGGCTCAAATGAACGAGGAGGTGATGAAGATGCCCTGCATAGTGTTTACAACTGAACCAACAAAGACATGCAAGAAAACGAAGATCTAGTTATAAAACCTATGACCTAGTTACTTCACTCTAATCTGACCTAACAGCAAAGGAAATGAACAGAAGTTTATTTGCAGTGAAACCATGTGAAACAACTATGAAACTAAGTGATTATAAACCTAAACATGCATCCAAACTGATATCGAGTTCTGCAAATGAGATTCAAACACTAATGATTGCATGGTGAAGCAAAGAGAGTGTTTTTGTGGGCAGCAAGGTTACATTGGTCCTAGATCATTATCCCACTGAGGGAGAGGTGAGATCCAAGGTACTTGATGGCCTTTTTTTAGAGCTTTTCCTTGTCAATATCCTATCAATATATGCTAACATAAACAGCTACTTTAACCATCAAAAGAAATCTAAATAATAAAGCAAGATGTAAGTCTAAAGAGCAGATTTTATTTCAAGAACGCAGCAAACACATAAATATAAACAAGGGAGGTACTGGGCGCTTGAGATGGGCCCAACCCCAAGAACTACAGCCTCCCAAGAGCGATTTAGAGCTGGTGCAAAGCTGGATCCATCTTTATTAATCAAGAAATGAAAAGTACATCAAAACTGTCCACAAGGAGAACTTGAACATGAGATGAAAGCAAAGCTAATCTATTGCATAAAAATCGAACTACAAACTAGCTAACTAATGGCTAAAACAAAATGACTAACTAGCTACAAAATGACTAACCACTAGCTAACCAAAATGAGGCCCCAAGCCTTCTTATTTATACAATTTGAGGACCCAACAGTCCTCCTAAAAGTTAGGGACTTGGCTGCCCAAGACTTGTAGTTAACAGCAGTCCAACTTGACTTGCTTGGCTGCCCTTGTGCTCATTGATTTGGTGGCCTTTGAACTCCGAGTTGATGGTGGAGAATTCGAGGTAAGGGTCCATAAATGAGGGGGACACCTTCCTACAAATCCTCTAGCTTGTTCTCCCACGAATTTGGCTGCCAAGTGCTCATTAAGACCTTCAATTTTGTCTCCAAGTTGACCAACAAGGCTACACAAAGCACCCATTAGACTTGTTGGCATAATGACTAACCAAATTCACTCTATTAACATAAAAATAATCAAAAACATGCAATAAACAAATGAGAATGGTGGACTAAGCCAAATTAGGAGGTTGAATGAGCCCAAATAATTGTACATTTTTGGGGCTCATCATCACCCCCCTACTGAAAGTGTTGCTCATCCTCTGAGCAACCAAATCTCTCCCCTTGTCTTTGATGGCCTTGGTGACTTTCTTGGCTAGCATTTCGGCCGATTTCTCCTTTGGCTTCCCGCTTTTCAAACTTTCCTGTAGAAACAGTCTCTGTCTTCCTGTAGAAACAGTCTGATAACTTTTCTCTGTCTTCCTGTAGAAACAGTCTGCTAACTTCCTGTAGAACTGCCTTCACTGTTTTGGTCTGCGCGGCTGAGGGTGCCTTCTTCTCGAACTGTGCTGCTGCTCCACTTGTTGGGAAGGATTTTGCTGTTGCATATGAAGATGGTGTTGATCCAGCTGTTGTGACCACATAATTTGAGGTTGATACAATTCTGACTGTTGGGACTGTGGAATACTGAATTGTAACTGATGTGACTGCAATGCCTGTTGGGCTGAATTCAAAGGCTTGGTTATGTCACTGCTCCCCAGTTTTTGTAAGGTAGCAGCAGCCATAGGACGATAGTAATCTGGCTGGATGGCTGAGTTTATTATATCAGGTCTCTGATGCATGTTCATCCATTGGAGTAAACCAACACCAGGCATTGTAGGATTTTGAGAATTAACAATACCAGTCTCCTCCCCAAACCACAGTGAAGATCTCTTGATGGCACTCTCTATTTCTGATTCTTCACCCAGCATTCCTGGCTGCCGTGGGCGCTTGGTCCTGAAGAAAGGCGGAGGACAAATGAAAAATGGAGTGGCAACAGGCTCAATCTCCCAGATAGAAACTCGATTCTGCCTTTCACCAGCAGTTGATTCATCCCACCCAACCTGGATATTACGCCACTATGAGTTTGGCCATTTCATAGAATCAAGGTCACTGATCCCTGTAATGGTACCCATATATCTGCGCACGCCTGATTCCTCAGTTTCAAACATCATCCTGAACCGCATGCCAAGTGAAACCTGGGTGCCATAGATTGCTTCGTTGTACTTAGACAGAGGAATGACAAACTCTGAAGGGCTTGCCCTTGGATTGTAGAAAACGGTAAATGGGCTATGGTTTGAAGCAGCATGCGCTGCTACAGCAAGAACGCCAATATGCATGCTGTCACTAGACAGGACAGATGACGACATAGTTGCTTGTTGCCGATTTGCACGCCTTATACCCAGAAGTAGTTGTGATTTTTCATCCCTTATAAAAAGGACAGAGTCACCAGCAAAAAGTCTCTTCGCACTCACAAATACACCCCATCCTGTTGTTAGAAGATGCCTCTTTGGCTGACCACGATAGATATGTCTGAATGTCCATGCATGGTTATGCAAATCTCTGGCCACAAGTTCTTGAGCTGGTGGTTGCATCGTATAATCTAGTGGTGGAAATGAAACAAGAGGTCCCGCGCAGGCATGCCAAAGTTCAGAATTAATGCTCCTCCTTTCCCCTCGTTTTGAGCTTGAACTTTTCTAAAAATCCCGTGGTTTCTTTCTGCAGGGCTGTTTTCTGCCTTTCCTGTAGACGACATCCTGTAGAAAACCTGTAGGATGTCTCTGCGCCTTTGAATGATCTTTTCATGCGGGAGAATTTTTAACAAGCCCAAAACTTGATGAAGGACGTGAGTTTAACATTTGCAAGTGTAAATGAACAACAGTTAGCAAGTGTACCTGAACAACAATTACGTGAGTCTTCAGCCGAGCGTTCCTTTATTCACTGCGTGATTTGTGGTGAGGTGGCAAAAAACATGCGTGCTGGCTTTTTCGAACTGAAGTAATGTCATGAACTGCTGTTGTTATCTATTTGTTCTCTGCTTGTATTCAATTCCATTAGTTGCACTAGAGTTTAGTTAATCCCCAACTGACTGTGTTTTGTTTTGAACTTCACGTGAATGGCTGATCCATGCATGCGTGATTTTTGCCTTGCTGAGTGCAATTGAACGTGGCTCCCTTCTTGGCTGAATCCACTCATCTCATTCATTCATGCAGTTCTCGAATTACATTCATGAAACAGAGGAATTAAGTTAGTCACGTACCTGCAAGTTAAACGGCTGATTGTGAAGCGTGTTGCTGCATGCATGTGTTGATCTTCATTCGCTGCATGTATGGTGGCTTGACTGATGATTTATGGCTGTTTTTTTCTTGTGCAGGTGCCCTCTGGACGGATCTAAGCTGCACGCGTTCATTTCCACGTTCAACTCTGCCTGTTCAAGCTGCTGCTGCTGCATGGTCACAACCAGAACTTCTTTTTGCCATTTCTCCCAAACGGTAGATCGGTTTGATCTGAAACTCGGTGAGCATGTTCACACCATCATTATGCATCTCCCATAGCAAATTCGTGATCAATGGATGCACGGATTTCGAGAAAAATGGAAAATGGCTGAAGATTTCAGAGGTCGATTTCTCGGAAACCGTGCATCGGAATTGGCTGAAACTGCTTGGGTAGGCTACTATCACCCACGTGCATCTCCCCATGAAACAGGTTTTGAAACGGATGCACGGTTATGGAGAAAATGCAAAAATGGCTGATGGTGATGGAGGCGGATTTCTTGGAAACCGTGCATCGGAATTGCATGAAACTGCTCAGGCATGTTGTCATCAACCTTGTACAATTCCCCATAAAGCGGTTCGTCAAATGGATGCATGGTTTTTAGGTTATGGCAAAAACAAATTCTGCTCTATGGATTTTTGCCTCAAAGCTTTTTGCATGTGCTTGCATGGGATGACAAAATGAGTTTTGGCTGTGATGCAGGTATGGAGCTGATGGAGGAGGAGTTGGAAGACTGCATGAGGACTTCTGAACCCTTGAGGAAGCCAGCATGTTCGCCAAACCACTTTTTGAAATGCATGCCTAGTTTCCCACAATTTCTACAGGAAGTTCCTGTAGAAGCACAATGAGAAGCACAAGGAGGTGAAAAAATGATGGATGAAGGCAAGGGATGGACACACAAGTGCTTGCAGGCCTAACCAATAGACTCCCACCATCAGATTCACTTTTGAAATTGGATTTGGCTCGTCCAAAGGTTCTACAGGATGTTTCCTGTAGAAATACAAAGCTTCCTGTAGAAGGCACAAGAAATTCCTTTGACCTTGATTTGAGTGCTCCTCCTGTCATGAAACGTCCTTCTATAACCTGCAATGTCATTGCTGCAACATGAAATTATTCAATGGAGATTAGCTTTATTTTTCTTTTTCTTTTCCTCTTTTTTTTTGAAAAACAACTAGGGCGCCTCATGGAGGTTTTCACCCTAATTGCCTGCCTTGGGCGCCTCCAAGGGAGGTTTTCACCCAAAGATATTTTTCTATTTTCTCTTTTTTTCCAACCCATTGACCGCCTCATGGAGGTTTTCAATCAATGAGCCAATCTAAGGCGCCTCCGAGGAGGTTTTCACCTTAGATTTCTATTTTCCTCTTTTTTCAATTTTTTTTTTTTTTTTTTTTTTTTTTTTTTTTTTTTTTTTTTTTTTTTTTTTTTCTACCCTATCCTACTTGAAAAACAAACTCATTTTCAAGTATAAGAATACTTCCAATGGAGCCATGTGCACATCGAGATCAGAGACAAAATGATGTGGAGGCTCGAAATGCATGCTCTGACAGGTATCCAGATCTCAGAGACCAAATGATCTGACTTTGAAGGGATCAAACATAGTTGAGGAAGAGAGTACTGCTGCAACTTAGTGACTGTCTGGAACCATGTCTCAATATAGCTTTGATATCCTTGGTCCTTTTGCTGATCTGGATCATTCTTCATGTCACCTTCTATCATGACCTTCTGATCTTCCTCTTTTTGTTGATCTTTCTCTTGAATACATGGAAGATTTGATGGTAACCATGAGGGAACTCTCTCGATCTCTGATTCTGATCTCTTCTCTTCATCAAGTGCAGCCCATGGTTCTTTGATCTACTCTTTTCAATCCTCTTTTGCTGGATGTGATCCTTCAATGCTTTCAAGATGATCTCTTTTTTGCAATGCTTTTCCTGAGCTATGGTGAAGATCATTGAGCTCAAGAGGAGTCATTTGCACATGTTGTGCCTCAGCTTTGCAATTGGGTTGAGCTACTCCATTGTATGGCTTTGGAAATGGTACGGGTAGTTGAGTGGAGGTGTGAAATTGAGATGGAGATGGATGGCATTGTGGTTGGGTAGGCATTTGGGGTTGCCTTGGTGGAGGAGGAGGCGATGGTTGTGGATGAGCAGGTGGTGGAGGAAAATGAGCGGGATGAGAGTTGTACTGGGGCCTCCACTCCTAATAAGGTGCATTCCACTGAGGTTGTGGCTGAGCATAAGAGTGAAACGAATGAGCAGCTGGTTGGGCATAATATGGATCTGTGAAGGAATAAGGAGGAGGTGTGAACCAGGAAGGATGAGCAGGGGGACCCCAAGAAGGCATGAAGGTGGCTTGGTAAGGGTCATAATAGGTCTCGGGTGTCCCTTGTAGTTCCTGCTGGTACGGTACGGGTCCATGTGGCCTCCTTTGGTTCATATAACAGAGTGATTCAGTGGCTCCCTTGGCTCTTTGATATGTAGCTTTGATTCTGGGCAAGGAAGGGCACTAATCTGTAGGATGGTATTCTTCACAGATGAAACACACTTCTAGGGAGTGCATTGGACATTCGTTCCTAGGATGCTTTTTAAGGCACCTAGGACAAAAAATGACCAAAGCCCTCTTGGCTTCCTCTTGCTTCTTCTGGATCCGCAAGGTATCCAGTTGCATGGCAAGAAACTGCCTCATATCACTCTTGAAATCTTCGATTTGATTTTCAAATTCATCTTTGGACAAGATGTTGCTCCCAACATCTCTACCTATAGCCATTTGCTCCAGAGGAATGTTTTCTTCTTCTTCTCCCCTAGGGGTTCTTCAGATATGTCTTGATGTCCACCCAGGGGTTCTTCAATCACAGCCATCGAAGAAGAGAGAATCTTGGCTGTGTGAAGCAGTGGGGGTGTTGTGCAATCATTTTTCTAACTTATCTCTACTCCTACAAGACATGAAATGAAATCTTTTTGGTTGATTTTTTTCTTTTTTCTACTTCTACATGCAAAACTGAAATAGATTGAACTGCAACTAACTATCTTGCTAAAATGAAAATGCGGAATTGAAATGAAAGTAGGAAAGGACTAATCTATTTTGCTCAAATGAAATTGCAGGAATGAAATTCTAGGCTACGCTTGCGGAATTGAAATGCTAATCTACGCTTGCAGAATTGAAATGCTAATCTACGCTTGCAGAATTGAAATTGCGGAATTGAAATGCTAATCTATGAAAGCGGGAAATACTAATCTACTTTTGCATAAACGAAATTGCATAATGGAAATGAAATAAACTACTTAGAAGAAGATTGTAGTAGAAAATAGAAGAAAAGCGACAATCACCAATACTCTGACGCTTCCCCGGCAACGGCGCCAAAAAGATGGTGGGCTCCAGTATTGTAGCAATAATGCTACAACTCCTGGAGCTTCCTATCTCTAATTTTATCAACCCGGTAGTTCGTACAAACTTGGAAGCGACGGTGCTGTATGCACAAGTACTAGCTCTTGTCGCAGCTGTCACTTGGTCAGCTGGCACAAGTCCACTAGGGCTCAAGCCAACTTCTATAAGCTCTTAGAAGAAGCTTTTTAACTGATGGACGAAAGCTAACTCAAAGGAAGCTAATCTACTTGCGGAAAGAAACTGAAAGCCAAAAAGAAACGCAAACCCTAGCAAACCCTAGCAAACCCTAATTCTACCAACTAGTCCTACTGATGCAAAAATGAGAATGCAAACTATGAGAAGAGATGCCATTACTTCTAGGAGGGTAAAATGCATGTGTCTAAGTTATCACTATCTGAAGAAAACATCTTTTTGTATTTTTGATTAAGTTGTTGGAATTATCATGCATGTGCTTCTAACTAGTTTTCCACTGTGCAGGGATGGATCAAGGGATGAAATGCTTTGGGAAAGGTTGGGATGGTACAGAGAGGGTCTAAGGGATCCCTAGCATTCTTTCTGAGAGTTTCACAAAGTATGGAGGCCATGCAACCGTGTCTATGAACTTCTACAGGAAGTCTGCAGGGGTTTCTACAGGAAGTGCTGTAAGTCTTCTACAGGATGTTCTGAAATGGGATGTTTGAGGATGGATGGTTGATGGAAGATGCATGGATGGTTATGGAGGTAGGATGGGGGTCTGAAGTGACCCAGGAACTGATGGATGGGGTGGTGAGGTGATGTGGAAAGCTGACTTGGCTTGAAGGTGGTTGAGACAACAATGGGGAAGAAGGTAAGGTTACTTGGCAAAAGAGAAGATGGGAGATGAGGGAACAGACTTGGTGATGGAGGAGCTGATCTGAACGAGGCTCAAATGAATGAGGAGGTGATGAAGATGCCCTGCATAGTGTTTACAACTGAACCAACAAAGACATGCAAGAAAACGAAGATCTAGTTATAAAACCTATGACCTAGTTACTTCACTCTAATCTGACCTAACAGCAAAGGAAATGAACAGAAGTTTATTTGCAGTGAAACCATGTGAAACAACTATGAAACTAAGTGATTATAAACCTAAACATGCATCCAAACTGATATCGAGTTCTGCAAATGAGATTCAAACACTAATGATTGCATGGTGAAGCAAAGAAAGTGTTTTTGTGGGCAGCAAGGTTACATTGGTCCCAACTCATTATCCCACTGAGGGAGAGGTGAGATCCAAGGTACTTGATGGCCTTTTTGTAGAGCTTTTCCTTGTCAATATCCTATCAATATATGCTAACATAAACAACTACTTTAACCATCAAAATAAATCTAAATAATAAAGCAAGATGTAAGTCTAAAGAGCAGATTTTATTTCAAGAACGCAGCAAACACATAAATATAAACAAGGGAGGTACTGGGCGCTTGAGATGGGCCCAACCCCATGAACTACAGCCTCCCAAGAGCGATTTAGAGCTGGTGCAAAGCTGGATCCGTCTTTATTAATCAAGAAATGAAAAGTACATCAAAACTGTCCACAAGGAGAACTTGAACATGAGATGAAAGCAAAGCTAATCTATTGCATAAAAATCGAACTACAAACTAGCTAACTAATGGCTAAAACAAAATGACTAACTAGCTACAACATGACTAACCACTAGCTAACCAAAATGAGGCCCCAAGCCTTCTTATTTATACAATTTGAGGACCCAACAGTCCTCCTAAAAGTTAGGGACTTGGCTGCCCAAGACTTGTAGTTAACAGCAGTCCAACTTGACTTGCTTGGCTGCCCTTGTGCTCATTGATTTGGTGGCCTTTGAACTCCGAGCTGATGGTGGAGAATTCGAGGTAAGGGTCCATAAATGAGGGGGACACCTTCCTACAAATCCTCTAGCTTGTTCTCCCACGAATTTGGCTGCCAAGTGCTCATTAAGACCTTCAATTTTGTCTCCAAGTTGACCAACAAGGCTACACAAAGCACCCATTAGACTTGTTGGCATAATGACTAACCAAATTCACTCTATTAACATAAAAATAATCAAAAACATGCAATAAACAAATGAGAATGGTGGACTAAGCCAAATTAGGAGGTTGAATGAGCCCAAATAATTGTACATTTTTGGGGCTCATCAATCTTTATGCTACACATGGATTGGCGTGGGATCTTGAAGAGTCCACTTCCATCCCATAATTAGAAAAGGAAAAAAGAAACATACAACATCCATGACATAGGCAGACATATAAAATGGAGGAATGGTCATTGTAGTAACATAATGATTCCTTCTATATTTTATGATATGGTGGGCTAAGTTATTTGAAAAAATTGTGTTCCAATCCATGACTATAGAATTAGAAGCGGTATCAATGAGAAGCACCCATTCCACTGAAAACTTGGTAGCATCTGCGTACTCAAATAAGCTACATAGAATTGCAGAAATGTATAAATAAGGAGAAGCGAGAGAGGCTACTGAATACATACCAGTTCTATCCATCTTTTGCTTGCTCTGATTTTCCCTACATTGTTTTACAACTTCAGAAGGTTCTTCATTTTCAACAACAAATTTTTCCACAAATTTTTTATCATAAACCTTATGTGACAGAGGTAAATGATACATTATTCTGATATCCTCTAGTTTAATGGAGTTGATGACCACTTGGATTGAGGTCATGAATTCTCTGTCCTCAATATTCACATTTTCAATAATCCATTTGACCATATCAACATAAGGTAATAATTTGGGTCTAGCAGCTATATTATGCAAGATAGAGCATGCAACTTCAAGATAAGAAGCGTATGAAGATTGCATATCATCTATCATGGACTCCTTCTATATTTCCCTCTTGAATAGGACATAAACATTGTTGGGATGGGGCCCCCTAGAGAAGTTTTGGGGCAAAAGCTCAATTTTTTATGTAAAAATATGTAAATTCTCTGCAAATTGTGGATGCGGAGCACGCAGTTAGTTAGGAGTCAAAAAGGGTTTTTACTGTTGTTCATGTAAAAGTTAGTTTTTGAGATCTACCCATGGTCCATGGAGCATGGGATTGTATAAATAGGTGTGTCTTAGAGAGTCTAAGGGAGATCTATGTTTTTTCTAGGGGTACAAACGAAGAAGTCTAGTGCAGAGAAGTAAGTATTAGAGGAGAAAAAAGATCTGCAGCTGAGTGTGCAGAGGCCTAGAGTAGTGTTCGGAACTAAGTGCATGGACCCCTACAACTGAGTGCGCAGGGAATTATTGAGTCTTTAAACCTATACTGAAGATCAATAAAGAATATTGTTGAAGAAATTCCTGTGTTTTATCTCTTTACTTCTATTATGTATGATTGCAATATATGCTGTGATAAATGATGCATTTATAAAATAATGATGTATTGATGTGTGAATTTATTTGATCTGTCTTATTATTTGAATGAAATTAATGTTAAGTGATTACATGAAGATCATAACATTTTATGTTAAAGTTATCGAACACTTAGGTATATATGAGTAAATATTGATCTAAGAGTAATATATGGTGCATGTAAGTAGCTAATTTTCCTATTCAGGGTCCACAAAAGCCAGTCATAGACCTTCGCAGAGGTCTAGAGTCTGATTGAGGGGAGTTACAATGCTAAGCCTTAAAGGCTTAGAAATCTGCTTGAAGGTAGCTCTAGGTCATAAAAAGACATCACACTGATATTTGGATGCAGAAACTTGGTTCTAGCATCCCCCCATACTGCTTTGGGTGAGACTTTAGTCTGTGCTATGCAGATTGATGCTGAAAGGGCTAGTAGTGTAAGGATTTGTTTGGTGCAAATAACTTTGAACCTAGATTAGGATCCCCTAAGCCAATTTTTTTCCCCACGATCCAGTACCACACTCTGGTATACAAGTTGTATTAGAAAACAAAGGTGATGACTCCAGTACATATTTAGCCATGGACTGTGTTCCCTTTCCCTTATTCATCTTGATCATCCAGTCGAATAATCAAGTCTTTGTTATAGTCCCGTCATCACAAAGAAGACAAGAGTGATATTGCAGAGAATGAGAAATAGAAGTACAACAACATGCAAATACAAAAACCTTATTCAAATTAATGAAACTAAAAACACTTAAATGCATCCATAATGGTGAGAAGATATTGAATTTCTTGAGTGGAAGAATCATACATATCCATAATCTGAAACTATATTCGTGTAAGTTTTGGATTAACTCACATTATGCTAATAATCTTTTCGAAGTAGGTCATTAAAACCTGTTAATGTAACAACCTTAGTATGTGAAATATAACTTTAATGACATGTTAGTGGGTCTGTATATCATTGCAAATCAGCGATTCACAATGTCACATGATATGTTTGATTTCCATTTTTATGATTTTGTGATTTGTGAGATTGCGATACAACGGATGCAAATAGATTTTTATATTACAATTAATTCATTTGTCAGGTCCATTATGATATCACAATATGTAAAGGAAGGTTTTTTAACATGTTTTATTGCTTTTTTTGTGATTCGAAAAGTCTGACCTGATTTGACCGAAAAAGAATATTCTTAGATCATGCGTATATCGCAAATCAATGATGCTTCAATTGGCAATGTTAACTACTGCACACAAGACTTTTGCAAAATACAAAATATGATTTAATATTTGGAGTGGGGTTTTGGATTTTTGTTTAGATTTTAATGAATTTTAAATCAGATTATTTTCTAAAGGGTCCCCATTTGTTATCTAAAGGATTCTATCAAATGGGGGGTTTTTGTACAATGCAATAATTGGCGATTCACTGGAAGAACCAATTATCTCTAATAATTTTGAAATTTTGGAAACTTTCAAAGTAAACATAGTTAAGGAAATAGAAATTGCATGAAATTTTATATCAGTAACATTTCTATGAATAATAAAAACAAACTCACTTAATTACAATTCATTTGATATCCTCTTAAAGATGAAAATTCCTTTGTCTATATCAGTCTTTAATTAGTTTTAAAAATAAAGTAGGTGGTTTTTGTAGATCATATTTTTAATGTACTCATTTGTCGCAGGTAGAGTCTCTGCTACCAGAAGGCATCCATAGCCTCGACAAGGTTACCTTTTAACCAACAATGGTTCAGTACCCCGTCGAAAAAAGAATGCAATTTTTATAGATAAATTCAAAATCATATACTTATTTTCTTTTTTTCTTTCAAATAGTTTATTATTATTTTATTTTATTACTCAAAAGTCATTGTCTTGGTTTGGTGTCCAAATGATGACAATGCCACTCACTAGTTGTAATTCAACTAAACAAGCTGGTTCGTGATGAGACCCCTTGTCATAAGATTAAAATAATCTCAGGCCACTACCCTGTTTTGGTATGGAATCTTGGTAATGTTAGTCTTATTATGTCCCTATGAACATGGTAAGAAAGCTCTTGATGAGACCTCTTATCTTTTAAGTTTTAGTATATTTTAGAATTACACTCTAGAAAGAGAAAAGTTTACTGGATGGAGAGAACCTTTGACTCCTTATGAGTTATGGATGACAATTATATAGTTGGAGATGCTTATCTACAAATAGTCTTTACTTTGTTAAAGAGACCTTTCCTGACTGATAATAAAACAAAAGTTTTTTATAAAGTTGGATGTTTCTCAAAGAATAAATAATTCTGGTGGACAAAGAAATTTTATAGATTCATGAAACTAAGCTAATTTTCAAATATTATAATTTTTTCCTTACCAATCTCTACTTTTAAAAGCGAAAAATCAAAATATTTCAAAAAAATTTATTGTGAGGCCAAAAGTAAATGCTATTCAACATTTATTTTCCTAGAAAGCAAAATAATAAAAAAGATAAATGCCATAATGTACAATTAGGAGAGGTTTTCCAATAAGAAAAGATTTTTTTTCAATGTAAGCCCATTAACAGGAAGATAATCTCTTCTTCCTCATAAATCTTGTAATATGAAGGTTGATGGAACTACTTGTTCCATAATTTGAAATGGACCGAGCCACAGCCTTTGGAATTTGGTGTGTCTACCCTTTTCCTCATGTGCTTTGTCCCATTTCAAGACGAGATCTCCAATTTGAAATGACTTTGTGGAAACTAAATTGGCATCAAAAGAAGTTTTAACTAACTGTTGGTGACGAACATGTGTCATCTTTGCTTTCTTTCTTTCCTCCTCTAATTTGAGAATCTGATCATGCCTTAATTGTAATGAAGAAGAAGGATTTTCTTGAATGAATTGAACTAGGGCTAGAGATGGAATAACTAGATTAGATGGAATGATAACTTCTTTCCCATAAACCAAATTAAATGGAGAAGTGCCTATTGAGGCCTTCTTAGTGATTCTATCTACCCAAAGAGAAAATGTCAAAGATTTGTGCCAATTCTTTTGGCTTTGGTTGACAGTTCATTTAATGATTCTAATGAGATTTTTGTTAGTTGACTCTACTAACTCGTTCCCTTGAGGATAGTAATTGGCAGAATAATTTAATTTAAAACCTATTTTTAGTGCAAATTCAGTCATACTATTTCCAGAAAAATAAGATGCATTGTCAAACATGAGTGCATTGGGTGAGCCAAATCTTGTTATGAAGAATTGATCAATGAATTCAATAATTGCATCAGAATTGACTACTATTAGTGGAATTGATTCCACCCACTTGGTAAAATAATATGTTGCAGTAAGAATGTATCTATGTTGTTTTGAAGATTTAGGAACGATCTCACCTCTGACATCCAATCCACATTTTTCAAAAGGTTGTTCAATGTTGACTGGTTGTAAGGGAAATGTCGGTTTCCTTTGTATTCCAACAATTGTTTCACATACTTTGCATTTTTGCACATATTCATGAATGTCTTTGAACAATGTTGGCCAATATTAACCAGCATGAAGAATTTTGTGTTCTGTTGTATCTCCTCCAAAATGTGCACCAGCTAGGCCATCGTGGAGTTCCTGCAAAAAAAAAAATTGCTTCAGATTTCTCGAGGCATCTTAGTAGAATGGAATAATAATTTTTCCAAAATAAAAAAATATTAATGACTTGATATTGATTATATTTTAGCCTTAAATCCATTTTCCTTTTATGACTGAGTTTGGGAGGAGCAAATCCCTTTCTCAAATAGAAAAATAGATCAGCATATTGGGATTCAGATTCATTTAGATTTACCTAAAATATTTGCATAGTATTGCCTGAATATTCATCTGCTGATATGTTGGAAGCTCCTACTAGAGTTTTGCAAAAACCTTGACCTTTGATGATTTTGGCTGGTCTAGTTTCAACTCCATATTCTTGCAGTGATGTCATCCAATTTCCCTTTTCTCTCCTAATTCTCTTTGCACTATTAAATTTCTCACGAGAATGGAACTTTTACTTCAGTGTGTGTTTTAAGAAGAAAAGGTCTGAAATGCTTTATTGATTTAAAAACAACGAAATGCTGCTTTTCAACCTATGAGTAATTCAATTCATCACCTTGCAAATTGGAGCTAAATAAAGAGATTGGTGCTTCAATTTTCTCATCATTGATTTGTGTCAAAATAACTACATATGATGTTTCAGAGGCAAAAGTATATAAAATGAATTGATTAGAAAAGTTTGGAGTTGCTAAAGAGGGAGCATTTATAATTACTTGTTTGATGAGATCAAAATCTTCTTGCTCACTATGTCCCCATTTAAAAACTGATTTTTTCTTAATCATGGAGTGCAAGGGTAAAATAATTCATGAAAAGTTAGGGACAAATCTTTTAAAATTTTTTTATCTAACCTGGGAAGGACTGCATGGATGTTTTGTTGTGAGGGAAAGAGATTTCAGAAATTTCTTTTATCATATTAGGATCTATGTGAATTCCATCTTTAGATACAATAAATCAGAGAATTTTACCTTCACTTAAATCAAATGAAGACTTCTTTGGGTTTAGAGAAATTCCATACCTTTTACAATGTTCAAAGATCTATTTTAAGTCCTTTAAATGATTACTGTGTTTCTTTGAATATACTATTATATCATCTAAATAAATGACCACAATTTTATTCACCAAACCTTTGAAAGCTATATCCATGGCTCTCTAGAATGTTGCACCAGCATTGATTAATCCAAATGGCATCTTTTGATAGACGTATGTTCCCCACTTGGTTCTAAATGTGGTTTTTAGTCAATCATCTGGATGTACGAGAATTTGATTGTAACCTGAAAATCCATCCAGAAAAGACATTAGTTCTGAGCTTGCAACTAATTGTAGTACCTGTTCCATAGGAGGCAGTGGAAAGTTGTCCTTCTGACAAGCTTTGTTGAGATTGCGAAAGTCTATGAAAATTTGAATATCACCATTATTTTTCCTAACTTTTACTATATTAGAAACCCAACATGAATGTCTAATAGGAAAAATGATTTTGGCTTTAAGAAGTTTATTTAATTCAGATTTGATTTGATTTTCTAGATTTGGATAAATCTTTCTCAACTTCTGTTGTACATGCTTTTCATCGGATATCATAGGAATAATGTGTTGTATGATAGAAGTATCATATGTCTTAAGATCATCATAATTCCAAGAAAAAACATTTTTATATATTCTCAACAAATGAATGAAGGCTAACATTTCGTTCGGTGTAAGACCAAGACCTAGATTAATATTTTGTGGTTTAAGATCGGTTCCAAGATTTACTAATTTAAACCTCAATGTTGAACTTTGAAGTTTTGAGTTAGTTGGTTTCTTGAATCTGTCTTTAAGATCATACAGATCTTCCAGCTTAACTACAGATTTTGGTATAGGATTTTCACTTGTCTTTTGTTTGAGTTGGCTATCATGTTGGTTTTCATCTATTATCTGGTCATCATATGAGCCTTTGGATGTTAAAAAGTTTATGATATCCAGATCATCATTAAAAGCTATCCAATTGGTGATATTATCAGGAATAGAAGGTCTAAAAATTAATTATATAGAAAATCGGTAAGGACTATAATCTTTTGATGGTATGAGTTTGGATGCAATGCTAGCCAAAAGATCAACACTTGCATTCTGAAGTCTTAGAATTGGAGAAATATTAAATGCTAAGAAATGTGAGGTAAGGTCCTAGACTAATGATTGATAATGCTTTAAATGTCCAGAAAGGCAGTGAATAGTGTTCCTTACCTGTTTGATCACGATTTCAGAGTCTCCAAATACTTGGAGGTATTTGATATTAAGGCCTATGGCTTTGTACAATCCTTGAATTAATGCCTCATACTCAACAATGTTATTCGTGCATTCAAATTCAAGTCTGCATGCCAACATAGTTTTCTCTCCTTCAGGGCTAACTAATATGCAACCTGCCCCTGCTCCATCATTAGATTTAGATCCATCAAAAAATAGTTTCCAAAATAAATAATTAACTATAGGTTTATCTACAAAATTGATACATTTGGAAGAATCTGTTTGCGAATAATTTTCGATCTGTGAGGTAACAAAGTTCTCCAGAAAAGGTGAAGTTTGTGCATTAAAATTTCCCAAAAATGATTCAATAGAATAATTTCCAATGATATTATTATTGTATATGATGGGCTCATTTTCTCCTTCCAGTTCAGTCACAATATACTTTAAATTCTTTTCACGATCGACCCTTATTTGATTTGGCTTACCATTGTAAGGAAACCACATATGAGACCAATCTTTTGCAAAATAGTTGTGAAGCTTTTCAGACTAGTCTCTGCTGAGGATTAAGCCATAAAATTTAGGAATATTAGCGACTAGTACGTCAATTACTTGACATACTCTTGGATTGGATGAGAGTTTGATGTTAACTGAATTAATTTCTCCTATGACTTCAACTTGTGTTCGATCTAAATGTACAATATGAACAATAAATTTCTGGGGTAGAACATTTAATTTCATGCAAACTATTTTGGCATAATGTTGGATGAAGCCCCATAATCAACTAAACAATTGTGCAAATTATTATTAAATATTTCAAAAGTCAAAAGAAAAGGAGGAGTATGAGAATTAGATCTACCAGCAATTAAAGCAATATCAGTCAATTTCAATTTATTTGATAAACTACTGGGAGGCTTACCCATTCCTTGAGAAGCCTGAGAAATTACAGCAACAGGAAGAGGAGAAGTGGGGACTTATTTTAATTCCTTGAGAAATAGCTTTTGTTGATGTTTAAGCTTGCTAAGCTCATATAGCGCAATATTAGCTATGGTCTTATTCATGTCTTCGACTATGTTTTATTCCATATCATTATAAACTAACAAGGTTTTGGAAAAAGGTTAAGAATTAGATTGAGAAGGAGATGTCTAAGTAGACTTGGGAGAAGATTTCTTACCTATTTCTTTTTCTTTGACAGCAGGAGTTGATGATTTCTATTTTTGACTTGTCTGTGGCAAATCAACAGTGATCTTGCTTCTGGTGGCGATAGGTAAAGCTTCTTATTCTTCTTCATTGTCTGACAAAGGAAGAATGAAATCCCACATTCCATGTACTTCAACTAGCTCTTCATCATCGGTTTGTTCATCTACTGTTGATACTTATTCTTCTTCCAAATTTGATTCAACATTTGATATTGTATTTGGAGGTTTAGGATAAGAGATGGGACTTATTTTAAAATGTCTAAAGGGTTTTCTAGAAGAAGTTTCAGCTACTTGATTTTTTATGTCAACCATTTCATTGGACATGGTTTTAAGTACTTTTTGCAGACCTTCAAGATCGAAAGGATCTTTAGGTGTTTTATTCTTGGGTTCATCTTTGAAGGTAACCCTTTTGGATTTTATTTCTTCTAATTCATTTTTCTTCTCTAAAGAAAAAATTCGTTTCTCTATAGCTATAGCTTCTTTCATGTTTTCAGCGAAGGTTGGCTTAGCAGCTCTATCAACAAAAATAGCTACATTTGATGGAAGAGCAAAAATGTACCATTCATTTTGTACTTCAGCACTTGGCTTGGATGCCACTAGAATTTTATTTAATAATTTGTTAAAATGTGAATTGAAATCCTTAACTGGATCTCTAGATTCAGCTTTTAAGTTGGAGAGATCATTAAGAAGAGTACTTGTTGAGCGGTTATCTCCAAACTTAGTTAGGAATTGTTCCTAGAATGCGTTCCAATTATCAATGGAACTAGATGGTAATGAAAAGTACTAGGATCCTACTGATCCTTGTAAAGTATAAGAAAATATTTGTACAACAAAATCTTCTTCTACAAATCCATTTAAATTTATAGATAGCTTGAAGTTGTTTATATGTTCTTCGGCAGGAAGATCATCAACTGGATTAGAGTTTGGCAACCATTTTTCTGGATGAGCAGGTAATGGATGTAATGGTCCTACCATTTGAACGGCTCTTAGATTTTTCCATGGTATTTGAGCCATTACGAGTATCTGTGTGGAAGAAGATGCACCAGTAGTAGAACATGATTGGGTGGAGGAAGATTGTGCTCCTGCACCAGTGTAAATCACTATCTGAGATGGTGAGGTGGATGATTGGATAGAGTGAGTTTGTGATGAAGATGATGGAATAAATGAGGGATATGGTGATGGTTAAAGAACCTCACTATGAGTTTTAGACTCCAATTTCTTAGTTTTCCTTCGAGGAGGAGGGAGAGGAAATTCAAATGGAGGTATTCCAAATTTTTCACTCTGGGATCTGGTTAATATTTAAGAGGAAGGAAAATGTGAAGAAATGCTAGCTTGAGATAATTAAAATTCTTCTTGAGATAGACAAATCCCTTCTAGTTTATGAATTAAATATTGTACTTCAGGAGTTTCTACAGACGAATTTTGATTTGATTTCTTTGGGGAAACACTAGTGGATTGTAAAGACTTTTTCACAACTTCACGTTTGGGATTTGGAGATCTAGAATGTGACCAATAAGTTAGAGGTGACGGTGAGGGAGTTTTACTATTAGAATGGATTTTTGATTTAGATTTTCTTGTCATTCAAATCCCTAACCCTACTTCTAGTGCCAAAATGTTGAAGCCTCAAAATTCGTTGCGACAACATGGGGGATAACCATCCAGTCAGGGACTTGAATGTTGTCCCTGATCCGTTTGGGTTGGTGGCTCCAACTAGATTTATGGGACCAGTTTCCCAATCTTTGAAAACGATGGTAGGATGGGGTATGCATTTGATTATCAAAGCTAATTTGGTAGATGAGGGTGGTTTCAATAGAAAAAATCAAACTAACTATATTTACTATTTACCTGGGTTTAAGTAAATATTTGTGCAACCTAGATAAATGACTACCTTGAACGATAATGAATAGTATTCACACAAGAAGTATAAAACATTCATAAAAGAAATATTTCGATTAAATAGTTAATTGAAATGGTTGATTTTAAAACGTATCGCATCAAATATGTAACATAATTTCACTTATCAAAATTAAAAAAGATGACAGCTTAGCTATAGTTCAAAAGTGAAGGAATAACAGGCTGTATTAAAATATAATTGACAAACAATAAACATAAAAAGAAACAACTTAATCATTCATAAAATAATCACTACGCAATGATAAAAATACCCGATGTGAGATGATTGATCACTAGACAATAAGGCTACAACCCATGTGTTTTCTCCAAGATTGATCACAGAAAAGAAAAAGTGTGTTTCATAACAAACTTTCTCAAATAAATTTTCATGGAGTAGATCTTCAAAAATTAAAGAAAAACTTTAAAAAGTACAAAAGTGCATGTTTTAAAGAGTTTCAAATAAAATTATCAAACCCCTTTATAAATACATGAAAGGAGTTTAAATATTAAAAAATATTACAAAAATAGATAAGCACTAAATCCCAAGGAGTGAAACAACTCTCCTTAGAATTAGTGCCAAAAATGAAAAACTAAGATTGATTTAAAACTTAAAAATCTGATCATGATTGGTGTTGGCTCCTCATTTTCTTCCACTTTTCAGAGATATCCATCATAACTTGAACTTCTGAAGGCTTCCTAATGCTTATCTTTATTTGTCCTGCATAAATTGTACCTAATAGCGGTGGCGTCATATGGATGATTGAATTGGTTAAGCATCAAAGTGCCATCAATTGACTTTGTGGTTTTACCAAATATGACCAATAAGCATCCAAATTCAAATTCAAATAGTTGTCTGATTCGTTTTGCTCTTGTTGCAATACTTTCATGCCATATTAATTTCAAATCATCAATCTCAGGTAGACTTCCTTGCGAAGATCTTTGAATGAAACCTGCATACCAAAGATTATCATTAATAGTTTCAATTATATTGTTTGATGTTTCGCTTGCACTTGAAACTGCCCTTTCAGCCTGTTTTATTTGGATTTCCTAATCAATGAAGAGAATGTCCTTATGAGATTCTTTGACCTTTGGAAATTCTACTATCTTTCCCTTTGAATTATCCTATCATGTGATCAAATTTGAGATTTTCTCATCTATTTCTTCAAAATTGGTTTTAGCATCATTAAATCAACCCACTAATGTATCAGCTTCTCGGCACAATGGACTAATATCTATTAACTACTTACATAAGATTGATTGTTGCTTTGATAAAAATGAATTAATTTATAAAACTTCTTTGATGAATTCATCCACTTTTGGGGAATGCTTTGTCTGATCTGCAATAAATTACAACTACACAATTTCAATATCTTTAACATTTAATTCTTCTTGTCTCTAAAGTCTTAGGCTATCAAAACTCTTTTGCATTTGTTCAAGATGTGATTTAATATGTTCTTGTGTATTCTCCTTTTCTTTTGTGAGTTGATCTTCTAGCTGCTTTATTATTTCCTCTTTTTCTTTGATAAATTTTCTCACTTCTTCCACTTTGTCAATTGTTGCAGAAGCATAATCTCCTGCAAACTAAGATAATTTGTTCAAATTTCAGATGGATCTATAGGTGTGTCCTTCCAAACAACATCCATTGGTTCATTTCCTAGTAGAGTAATAGCAGCATGGTCAATTTTCCTCTTTTTCCATAGCCTCTTTATTACTTCTTGATGTTTGGGACTATAAAAAATATCCAAAGGAGGAATTTCCTCTTTAAAAACAAACTTTGAAGAAGGAAAAGCATGAATTACTTCGACATCTTTTGAAGTAGCGAGAGATTTTTCCAGAATATTTCTCGAGATGTTTTGGTGTTTGAGGAAAAGTTTGTGCTTGATTGGTACCACCTAGTGATTCACTGATGATTTGTTCAAAATTCCCCCATTCTTTTTGCATCTGATCCTGATCAAGTCCTTTATGAGTACTTTTATTGTTGTAAGGTTCTTCTATGTCTTTATCTATAACATACCCCTTTTGTGATTCAACATCATTGGATGGTTTATTTGCATTTTCTTCTGAGCCATTAGTAGATAACCTTTCTTCCTGAGATTCTTGTGGGATTATTTTAAGAAGATTAAAAGGCACATGCGTTAACATTTGATGTTTGTATTCTTGGAATTCTATTAATTCATTTGGATTCTGTCCGAGGGAAGCTAATCTCTAAACCTGTGAAAAGTGTTCAACTGCTAGAAAAAGATCATCAAAATGATAATCCTCATGAATAAATTCCTTGACGTTAATAGCCAAGGTGAAATCATACACGACCTTGACAGGGTCATATTTCCTTTCTCTAAACTCAACAAGATTCAAACTGTGAATGTGTTTAACTTCGACTTATGCATGTTTGAAATCATTTAAGCAATAAACACCATACTTAAGTGGGAAAGTGGGCAAGATAGATTTTTTAGAATCTTTGACAGATTTGGTTACACCTTTGCTAACTATCTAATATGGAATTTCTCTAGCTAACACTTTATCAGGGACATACCACAGAAGTACATGTGGTAGAGAAATACTTCCAAAAACTATGCTATATGTAAAAAATTCTTCTCCAAATCATCTCGCCACAAGTTGAATATTAGCCCTGGCTTCTTATGATAACCTTAGGGATTTCTTTTCAAAGATAACCTGATAAATATGGAGCATCACCCCTTGACAAATCCGATACAAATTTTCATTGAAATAAGATTTCCAAAGAGATTTATGATACACATGGATTGGCGTGGGATCCTGAAGAGTCCACTTCCATCCCATAATTGGAAAAGAAAAAGCGAAACATACAACATCCATGACATAGGCAGACATATAAAATGGAGGAATGGTTCTTGTAGTAACATAATGATTCCTTATATATTTTATGATATGGCGGCCTAAGTTATTTCAAAAAATCATGGCCAAATCCATGACTATAGAATTAGAAGTGGCATCAATGAGAGGCACCCATTCCACTGAAAACTTGGTAGCATCTGCATACCCAAATAACCTACATATCATTGCAGAAATGTATAAATAAGGAGCTGCGGGAGAGGCTACTAAATACATACCAGTTCTATCCATCTTGTGCTTGCTTGGATTTTCCCTCCATTGTTTTATAACTTTGGAAGGTTCTTCATTTTCAGTAGCAAATTTTTCCACAAATGCTTTATCATAAACCTTATGCGGTGGAGGTAAATGATACATTCTTATGATATCCTCTGGTTTAAAGGAGTCGATGACCACTTGCCTTGAGGTCACGAATTCTCTTTCCTCAATATTTTGGGTATAACTGCTATCTTATGCAAGAGAGAGCATGCAACCTTAGGATAAGAAGCGTCTGAAGATTGCATATCATCTATCATGGCTTCATTCTATATTTCCCTCTCGAATAGGCCATAAATTTTTTCCCAGGAGCTAGTACCACACTCTGGTATACAAGTTGTATCAGAAAACAAAGGCGATGACTCTTGTACATCTTCAACCGTGGATTGTTTTCCCTTTCCCTTATTCATCTTGATCATCTAGTCAATAGGTATAGTCTTATTCGTCGCTAGCCGGGAGCACTCCCCAAAGGTAGTAATGTACCAAGGGGGTGGCTGGGCTACTTGCCGGGATTAGTAACCAGAGGTGCATATATATGCAAAGGTGTGCCGCTTTACGGGTGCTTTTCCTTGCTTTCCTAACGTCAAGCAAGCAATAAATTTCAATTTACTTATTGGGTGGGGGGGCGCTGGTCGAGCCCTCTCCTTAATAGTCGAGCGTTCGTACCTCACCCTGCCGGGGGCATGATAATCAAGTCTCTGTTATATTCCTGTCACCATAAAGAAGACGAGAGTGATATTGTAGAGAATGAGAAATAGAAGCATAACGACATGAAAATACAAAAACCTTATTCCAATTAATGAAACTGAAAACACTTAAATGCATCCATAATGGTGAGAAGACATTGAATTTCTTGAGCTGCGGAATCATAAATATCCATAATTTGAAACAATATCCACGTAAGTTTCAAATTAACTCACAAGATGCTAACGATATTTTCGGAGCAGGTCATTAAAACTTTTTAATGTACCACCCTTAACACGTGAAATATAACTTTAATGATGTGTCAATGGGTCCGTATTTCATTGCAAATTTGCTATTCGCAATGTCACATGATATGTTTGATTTGCATTTTGATGATTCTGTGAATTGCAATATTGCGATACAATGACTATGAACAAATTTTGATATTACAATTAATTGATTTGTCAGGTCCATCTTGATATCACAATACATAAAGGAATCTTTTTTAACATGTTTAATTTATTTTTTTGCGATGCGAAAAGTATGACCTGATTTGACTGAAAAGGAATATTCTTAGATCATACACATATCACAAATCAATGATGCTTCAATTGGTAATGTTAACTACTTCACACAAGAATTTTCTTAAATGCGAAATGTGATTTAACCTTTGGAGTGGGGTTTTGGATTTTTGTTTATATTTTAATGAATTTTAAATAAAATTATTTTCTAAAGGGTCCCCATTTGTTATCTAAAGGATTCTTTCAAATGGGGGGTTTTTGTACGACAAAACAAGTTCCTAGCCCTCAAATAATATCATTCCTCTTGCCTACTCTTGTCTTGGATGCCCTACACATCCTCAAAGAGTATCGGATGCCAGATGATTACCCAATCCTCCAATTCTTTCTTCCCAATTGAAAACAAGAATGTTGTGTTTATCCCTTTCTCTAGAATGAGTAATACATGCCCAAGTTTCCTTTGATAGGTAAATTTCCCAAGTTCCTTCGGGAACTTGTTAGAACTCCCTCTTAGCTAGGGACTTGTCCATTCATTAACAACTTCTTCTTTGTGGGTCCTTCAACTGCTCGATCTTTTTTTTCCTTTGATGTCATGAAGTCTTTTTTCTAACTTCCTCTTGGTAGGGCACCATCCATCGATCACTTCCCTTTCTAGCTTGACATGTCATTGCTTCATGGAAAGTGGTCTTCTTGTCATATATCAAGTTCTCTTGTCATTTGGCTACTCCTTTGTCATCTTATCCATGCTTCATAATAATCTTCTCATGGATTCTTCATTGAGCTTGCTTTTTCCCATGCTTTGATCTAGTATCCCTTCATGACTTCATCCTGATATCGTTGCTTTGCTTTTGTTGGATGGCTTCTTCATCATATTTGTAGAGTAGAATCAATTATCTGCACCTTTCATATCTCTAGGCCTTCATAGGTGTCAAGCATCCTTCCTTCATTTGTTAGAGTTGTCATGCCTTCTTTCGGGAGATATCTTCAAAGTATCTTGTCAGATAGTGATTCTCTGTGATCATGGTGTTCTTCACATGATTGATCTCTTTCTTCATTTTCTTCTTCTTGGATAGATTAGTCAACCACCTTATGCTCCTTGTGGGAGAAATTCTTCATTGCTTTCTTATAGGAATATGATGAGCACCAGTATTTTAGCAAGAATGTTGCAACTCCTGGGGCTACCAACTTTACTTTATCAACTCGGGGTTCCTACAAACTTGGAGTTAACAGTGCTATGTACACAAGTAAAAGTGATGGTTCTGCCTTTTGTCATTGTTCAGCTGGCGAGAGATCACTAGGGTTTTCAAGCCAGATTTTTATGGATTAAGAAGAAGCTTGATTGTTGATGATAAAAAGAGAAATATACTCTAGGAGAAAGCTTGTCTACTGCAATAAGGAAAATGATTGAAATCCTATGCTAAAAACATAGCATTCTCTAACTGACTGTTGAGAAACTATGCTTTACAAGAATTCCAAGCTAACATGTATGAAATGATACTGTCGAAAGCATGGAATTTCAAGACATTAAACATCACTATTGTGCATGTAAAGGACTGAAAGAAATTTGTTTTGTTCTTTTTATTCTTTTTATGGAAAATCAAGTGTAAACCCTAATCTCTTTTGGTGATGTGGCAGCTGGCTTAGTGATGCTGGTGGGTGGTTGGGAGGTTTAGGAGATGGTTGGAAGGTTTGGGAGACCCTTGGGTTTCCTGGTGTGGCTTCCTAGAGGTTTTCACTCAATTCGGCCTCAAAACATGCCACTATAGGAAAACCTACCAGATGTACTATAAACCTATAAGATTTCCTGTATTTCTACAAGATATAGCTGAGAGAAAAAAATGGTTGCTAGAGGTAAAGGAAGGCTTAGGAAAGGTGGTGGATGGGTGGAATGGATTGAGAAAATACCTATGATCACTCAGAACTCAAAACCAAGGTTAGGAGATGGTTGTATTCACTCAACATGCTTGGAGGAATTTCTATGTAAAATGATGAGATTGGTGAAGGTCTTGGTGAAAGAAAGGAATGATTATGGATGGATGAAGTTGGAAGGTGGTTTCCTACTATGATATATCTTTATATTTCTGAAGCACCTACTCTGCATCAAACATTTATAATTGCCCAAAAGTCATGTAAATAAGAAGAATTCTAACAAGCTAGAAAAGAAGAATTTAATGAACTAGATGTCTACTTCATGCATGATGAAAATTGCTGAATAAAATGTAATCATGGATGAGATCTACTGTAAGACAAAAGATGGAAGATATGGTAATTAAATCCTACACTTATAAAATTGATCAAATTCTGGTTGTACAGTAAACTCTAAATATTATGAGAAAATGGAAATCTATCTTTTTGGGGCTACATAAGGGTCTTTTCCTCAAATCATGATCCCTGAGGGAAGAGGTGAGGCCAAGACACCTACTGACCGCTTTGTGGTGCTCCTTTGATCCCTTCTAACCTGCTATTGAAGGAAATAACAAATGGAAACAAACTAATAAACGACTAATCAAATCTACATTACTTGCAATGAAACACTTCTAAAGACAATTCAACCATGAATATATGAAACTAAGCCAAGAATATAGATATAAGAAGAGGAACCTTTGCTGCTCGGGTTGGACCCTAACCTGAGAGCTTCATCCCTCTGAGTTAACTCAGTGTTGGATCAAGAAAAAACTCATTTTCATTATCAAAACAAAAAAGTACATTAATGTCTTCCACAACTCTGGAGCTAGAAAATAACTAGTGTTTTTACAACAAAAATTCGAACCCTAATGAGGCTCTAGGCCTCTCTACTTATACAAATAAAGTCCCAAAATAACTTCCTTAAATCCAGGGAGGCTCAACTCCCAACCTTGAGATGAAGTAAATCTTTGTCTATCACTTGCTCAGCTGCCTTTTGATCTTCATGACTTGGTTGATTGCACTCCGAGATGGTGTGATAAATGGAGGAATATTCGAATGGGGGAGGAGTAAATGAGGAGGATATACCTCCTACAGTCTCTCTCTCTTGTCCCATTTGAGTTTCAAACCTTAGTATTGCCAAAATTCCTTGATTTTCTCTTCCAAACCTGCATTCAATGCATATTAGTCCACTAGGCATAAGATATCACTTTAACTCATCTCATTAAACAAAATATAATAAAAACATATAATAAATTGTGAGAAGAGTTGTTTTGACTAGCTAGTAGGTGAATTAAGGTCCATATTATTACCTAATGATGAGGCTCATCATCACCCCCTGTTGAAAGTGTTGCTCATCCTTTGAGAAACTCAATCAATATCCATGTCTTTCATAGCTCTTATGGCCTCCCTGACATCACATACTTCTATTGTGGTTTCCTCTTCTTGTGCATAGAATCCTACCTTGTTTTCTACCTCCTCCCACTGCTTTCTTTCTTCTTCTTCATTCCTTCCTTATAACATCCCCAAGAGTAGTGGTGGATTGAGTCTCAAGCCAATCCAATTGACTTGGAGCCTTTGTATGGATTTCTTGTACATGGGTGTCCTGTTTAGTGCTTCTCTCATCCTCTGAGGAGAGTGGTACTCTCTGATCTTCAAACTATATGGAAAATTATTCCATCTCCTTAGGCATGCTTGCATGTTGTCATCCCCTAACAATTTGAACATGTCCTTAAAATGTGTAATGTCTTGCTCTTGGGCAGCAAGATACCTGGGTGCAAGTTAAGGATCATTTGAAATTAAATTATGCGTGCTAATGACAACCATTGGAATGGACTGCTTGGCTCTAATCATAAGAGGCTCTGTTTGTTCCCTTGCCAATATCCTCTTCATTTCTCCAGCCCTTACTTCCTCATGGTTCATCCATGATGCCAAAGCCATCAATTGTAAATCCCCTAGCTTTTCATTAGGGTCCCATGCATTAATATATGTCAAAGCCATGTTATGCAAGTAGAACTTAGACATATTATCCCTATCTTCCAATGTGCTTTGATCACAAAGATCAATGAACTGTCTATAATCCTGGAATGGAATAGTGCCTCTTTGTGCTAGGGTCTTGATTTGGAACTGCAACCACTATTCCTTAAGTTATAATGCATAGAACTTAGCTAGAATCCTGCATTGGTTTACTTCCAAAGATAGACTGGCCATGGATTCCAATTGATTCTCTCTTTCTTGCAGTTGTCCTTTCAACCATGCATTTTATTCCTCGAACTGATTTTTTATTATGGCCTCTCTATCCCTGAAGCTACTTAGCTCCCTTCCCATCTCTTTGAGATTCTCCTCCATGTGACCAATGTCCTCCACTCCCTTGGACTTGGAAATCTAGATCCATCTATGAGTTCTGGCTCTTTATTTCTCAAGCTCAAAGAATAATTGAATGACAAATTTTTGTGGAATGGCCCTACCCCCCTCAATAAATCTATAGTAGGAGTCAAGGTTAGTTTGAGGACTCAGTCCCCTTAACTCTGGGTCCTCTCCCTTTGTTTCTATCTGCTTACTTCTTTCCTCATCCAACTTTTGAGTTTCCTATAGGTTTAGCAGAGTTTCCTATAGGACTACCTCAGCTTCCTGGAGGGCTTTTTGTGTATTTTGTAGGATGCCTTTTCCTTTGGATGAGGTAGACTTGGTTACAGGCCTTCTCACATAGGTGATAGGAGACTTAGGGGAGGTTTATGATGAGTATCCTTCTTCTTGAGTTTTTATAGGAGGATCCATCTTCTCCTGCTATTTAGATGAGTCCTCAATAACAATGGGAACCTTGGTTGGAGTTTGGGGCTTTCCTTGCCTTATCATTGTACTTTTCCTTGTTCTAAAGTATAAGGGGGTTTGCCTCTGTCTTTTGCCTTTTTGTTTGATAGGGGTGCTAAGGGCAGTGAGGGTAGCTATTGCCTCTCTCAGTGGGTTCTAGAGACACCTTAGGTGACTCCTCCTTGTCTTCTTCCTCCTCTTTTCCATTGCCCTTTTTACCTATGCCTTTCCCCTCTTCTTCCCCCTTTAGATCCTCATCTTGTTTATCAGTGTCCTCCTTGACATCTTCCTCTATTTCTTCATCACCTTCTTTCTCTTTCTCTTCCTCTTCATCATCTTCTATCTCCTCTTCATCCTTCTCTTCTTATTCTCCATTTGTTTCACTCTCTTATTCATCCTTTTCACTGACATTAGGGCTAATATCATATGTGAGGGATTTCATATCCTCATTTGTTTTCATGTCTCTGAAAATTTCCCATTGGATAGGAATTCTGAGGTTTTGGAGGGCATCTTCTATGATGATTCTAATTAACCCATGGTGGGCTACCTATTGGTAGTTTCCTTCCTGCACCTTTATGCTTGTATCTATCAATGATTGTAGAAGGAAGTATGGTATGTTGAGCCTGCGGTGAGGAGGTGTTTCTACTCCAAACCTCAATTCTTCAAGGAGCCTAAAGTGATAATCGCAAAACACACTATACCTACCTTCACATGATATGTATTTTATAAGGTGGTAGCTTACCTCATTCTAGGGGTATGGTAGGCTTGTTCTCCTTACTCCATTCTTCTCCTCAATGGGCTCCTCTCCCTCTAAAAACAATTTCTTCTTTGCAGTCTCTCTATCTCCCTTCTCTTCCTTTATCCAAGGAACTCCTAGGGGAAGTGTGGTAATTATGCTTATGAGTTCAGTGGTGAGCTCTATGGAGAGGCCTCTCACCACAACAATGGCATGGGTTTTGGTTAGTGGAATGATGGAGAGAGAAAAATATCGAGCCACTTCATCATCATACCCCCTCAATTTCTCAAAATACCCCATCCAATTATGCCTCATGAAGATTTCTAACATAGGAGGGTTTTGTTGAATCCTCATAGTGCTAATACACTCCCTTTTGTTAAACCCCCTTGTCATTTTGTCTGGTGAATTTTAAGGAGAAGATATGGTTGATACAAATTTTAATGCAGGAGGAAATGTGATTGAAATACTTGAGGAGACAATTCCTTTACACAATTATCAAATTCACTCAAACTAGGATATTTTTCTTTTTTATTCACTTGGAAAAATGGAAGGAAATGCAGAGCCTACCTCCTCATGCTATTTGTTGTAGCCAAATCTTGCATTTTCCCTTATGAAACTACTCTCGGCCAATCTTATAGACTGTCTGATGTATCCTATAGGATTCTTGTGTAATCCTGTAGGAATTCCTGTGTAATCCTATAGGAAGTCCTGCACACGAGAAAGATGGAATTTATTTATTTATTTATTTATTTTTTCTATAGGTTTCTTGGGTACGAGAGATATTTTGCTAGAGTGAGCCTTGAGGAGATGAATGCATGAGTGTATGGGGATCAAGGTTTATTTCCTCTTATGGTCGAGTTGAATGAGGTGGTGTGTTGGTAGCTAAGGTACGATTCTTTCTATTTTTGGACCGTTGGTCCCCACTACCACCTCATCATTCCCCTCTCCTCGTAATCAACTCCCACTTCGGGCATCCGCAGTCTCAACTACTTTTGATCTCATTCTCGTTTTCTTTGACTTGACTGCTACCATGTGTGTGGGGACTAACTATTTTGTCGTCGCTGACAGAACGAAGGTGGCAAAGTTAACTAGCCACCTTTCACTTATAAACCAACTCGCTCATAACCTTTACATCTTTTGACTACGTTATGCAAATGAGAGAGTCAAGCAAGACACTTACCTGTGGTGATAATACCTTGCTGCAATTTGTTGAGGACATGAGGTGCTTGTTGTGTGTTGGTTGCATGTTATTTTTCCTTCCTTTTTAATTGCTCTATGATGATTCCCTTGATGTGAAGGTACCTACTGTTGAAGATGATGGTGTTGCTACTACTCTGGAGCTTATTCTACCCTTGGATCTTCATGCTGGAAGCTTGCTTCAACTCATGATTTTTATTCTGTGGGATAGGCTGCTACAAGATTTCCTACAGGATGTCCTGTAGCTGCTTCTCCCTTATAATTTTTGATCATTTCCACTACTGGGACTTTGAGGCTGATGACATGGATAGAGAGGAGGTCTAGGATTGTGAATAATGAGAAGTACACTCAAGTGTTGTTCCCTTCTGCTCCATGTTTCATTTTCCTATGTGTTTTCTTTTGAAGACCGTGAATTTTTTTTGAAATTGATGTTTTGTTATGATGGATGCAGGGGTGATCATGGTGGAGAGAGGTATCATAATGAAGTTGTGATGTTGGGTTTTTTTATTTTTTGACATGGGCAGGTCATTTCCTTGCCCTAGGGTTACTCATTTTAGGATTCCAAAGCCACTGTAATTCCTACAGGATCATCCTGTAGGTTTACAGGGAATTTAGTAGAAAACACAGTACCCTTGCAAACTAAGGCAAATGAGTGAAAAAAATGAAATAAATGGTGGAGTGATGAATGATAATGGATGGGAAAGTAAAAATATGAGTGAAATAGGTCCCTTTTTTATTCCCCTTTGTTCCCTAATCATCCTCCTGCTGACCTGCAAACAATTTTTCATGATTTTTTTTTCTCTTTTTTTATTTTTTTTTTTTGAAAATGAATAGCCTGCCTCCAAGAGGTTTTCGTTCTAGCTTCTTGCCCTAGGCACCTCAGGATAGGTTTTCACCCAGAGATATTTTTATTTCTCCTTTTTTTTGACACCATTGGGCCACCCCAAGAGGTTTCAGCTCAATAGTGGGACTCAGGCGCCTCATGGAGGTTTTCACCTGACTCCTTATTTTTATTTTTCTTTTCTTAGTGACTTGATGAGGTAGGAGCTAAAACTTGCTCCACCACCATCACTCTTTTATTGATACCATCAATGAACTCTTGCTTTGACAATGGCCTCTTGTAAACTTTCAGTTTGTGCCCATTAACAAGTAAAGGAATGGCCTCTACATCTATGGTTCTGATCTACACTGAACCATTATCATGACATCTCTCTATAACATAAGGCCCTAACCATATTGTCCTTAACTTTCCCTTAAAGTCTTTATATCTAGAATCATATAACAAATCCAAATCACCTTCTTGAAATTGCTTATCCTTGATGTTATTATCATGCCAGATCTTCCTCTGAAGTTGAGTTACCTCTGTGTGTAGGAGGGCTTGCATTCTGAACTCATCTAAACCATTCAACAAGAGAAACCTCTCTTTTTGTGCATTGTTGAGATCTAGATCTAGTTGGGCTTCCATCCTCAGTGTGTTATACTCAAATTGAATGGATAGTAGGGCCTTTATCCTATATTCCATCTCATAGGGTGTGAATCCAGTGGTGGTCTTCTAGGTGGTATTATAGGCCTAGGTGGCCTCAACTAGTCTATCTTCCCAATATTTCCTGTTGCTGCTAACCACTTTGGTAAATATGCCCTCCAATGCTCTATTGGTTACCTCCACTTACCCATTAGCTTGTGGGTGATAGGAAGTAGAGGTCCTATGCTTGATCTTGTGCTGGTTGAGCAAGTATTCAATCATGTTGGAGGTAAATTGGTTGCCTTGATGAGTGACCAGTTCTCTAGGGTACCCGAATTTGTAAAATACATTCTCCGTTGAGAACTCAGCCACCTTCTCCTCTGTTGCTGCCTTAATTGCCTTGGTTTCAGCCTACTTAGTCAGATAGTCAGTGCACACAATGATATACTTCTTTTTCTTGGAAGGAGGGTCAATAGGTCCAATGAAGTCCATGCCCCACTTGTCAAATGGCTCAAAAGTCACTTGAGGTTGCAGATGCATTTCATCTCTTGGAGTAGGCTTTCCCATCCTTTGGCACCGATCACACTAACTAGTATATCTTTTCACATCATGATGAAGAGTGGGGAAATGTCAGCAAACCATGGAGAGAGAACTAAAATGGAAAATAAGTGTTCATATGGTAACTGATCATCAACCATTCCCTTTTCACCTGCAGGAAAAGTTAATCTGGACAAACAATCTGCAACAACATTTTCCTTACCATGCTTATCAACAATAGTTAGATCAAACTGTTGTAGTAAAAGTAGCCATCTAATTATCCAGGTATTCACATCAGGTTTATTCATTAAATATTAGATTGCAGCATGGTCAATATGTATGAATGTTTGATAGCCTGTAATATAATGCCTAAATTATTTCAATGAATGCACAACAACCAGGAGCTCCTTTTCGGTCACTATTTAGTTCATTTCGGTCTTTGACAGATTCTTACTGATAAAGTAAATGGCATACGAAAATTATTCATCTATCTTGCCTAGGGCTGCTTCTATGGCTTTGTGTGAGGCATCAGCATGAATATGGAAAGGAAGGGCCCAATTTTGGCCTCATAGAATCGGTGCAGTGGTTAACTTGTCCTTCAAGGTGTCCAAGGCCTCTTGATAGCTTTTTGAACATACAAACTTAGAGTCTTTGGCCAACAACCCAAATAAAGGAGAAGCCAACTTGCTGAAGTATTTTATAAACCTTCAGTAGTATCCAGCTAACCCTAGAAAACTTTTGACATCTATCTGCTTTTGTGGAGGTGGGACCCTTTGGATGATAGCTATTTTGTTTGGGTCTATAGTCCCTGGTGAGATATTGAATGACTTAGCACAGTCCCTGTATTCATCAAGAATTCACATTTTTTGGGACTGAGAGCCAGGTTCATTTCAATGCATTTGTGCACAACCTTACTTAAGTTGGACAGAGCCTCCTCAAAATCACCTCCATAAGGTGTAAATTAATCCATATAAATTTCTACCATATCATGGACTAACTCGACAAATATACTGAGGACTTATCTCTGAAAAGTGGCAGGAGCATTGTATAGGCCAAAAGGAAGGACCTTATAGGCGAAAGTATCCCAAGGACAAGTGAAGGTGGTTTTATCCTAGTCTTCTAAGCTAATCTTGATTTGATTGTACCTAATCCATCTAGGAAAGAGAAAAAAAATTTCCCTGCCAGGCCATCTAGCACTTGGTCGATGAAAGGTAGAGGGAAATGGTACTTCTTTGTGGCTTTGTTTAACTCCCTGTAATCGACACAAATCCTCCACTTACCATTTTTCTTTGGAACCAACACCAAAGGAGAGACCCACTCACTATCTGAGATAGGGTAAATGAATCTTGCATCTAGTAGCTTTTGCAATTCTTCTTTGATTATATCTTTAAGAGTTGGATTCATCCTCCTTTGGGGTTGTCAGATTGGCTTGCAACCTTCCTTGATATAAATATGGTGAGTACACATCGAGGAGTGCACTCCCTCAATTTCTTTGTGTTGGCTTGTTGGGGCCTGACCCAGGTTCAGAGTTAATTAGCTAAAAAAATCCCGGTACTACTGGACCTTTCAGAAATAGTCCACGGAGAGTGGACTGAGGTCTCACTTGAAGTAGTATGGGATGGTTCTAGAAATAGGTTTCTGCACCCTGGAGATGTCTGATGAGTTCGACTAGTCTGCGGTTTTTCCTTGCGCATAGGTTTCTTCGTGCACTTTCCCATTCCTCGCAACCCGATATACTACCTTTGTGCAGCCCTACCCAGGGGTTGTGCGTTGCACTCTGTGTCAAAACCTTTCTTATATTCCAATATTAGTTAATTATCTTTACCTGCTTGAGGGCTTTAAGTTATACTTAACAACTTAGAACCTTCATACAACTGTGCGCAGTAAATAAACAGTATATTCACAAATTATATCAGTCATGCATTAACCCAAGAACAGATACACATAATTATAGAAAAACTTCTCTTAGTTGATTCTTTCCACGGTTACAGACTCGACTTTCCCTACACACTCAGCTGCAGGGGTCTACGCACTTAGCTGCGGACTACTAGGCCTCTGCGCACACAGCTATAGAGCCTTCTCCTACCCTACGACCCAAAGACACACTTTACACTGCGACTCAATCACTTAGACTTCTCATACTTCTCTTCTATCTCCTCTTTTACACTTAGAGCCTCGCTCTATTAATACAATCCCATGGTCTGCAGACCCTGGGTAGGTATATCCAGCCAACATTACATTACAAAACTAGGGTGGAAAACCCTATGACTCTATCATACTTTCGTGTCCCATGCCTACAATTCGCGGAGATTTACAATAAGATTCGGTCAAAACTTGGGCTTTAAGCCCAAAAACATGCGTTGGGGCGATTCCATTCCCAACAGGCCCCCAACACAGACATCGTGACTCGCCCTCGAGTCACTCTATCAGCATGACAATCTTTGCATAGAGTCCCTCCAACTATTCTTGAACTACGCAAAGGTCAACAATGCATTGAGCTACTACTTGCTGGATTTGTTGCATACGTTGTTCCAAGACCTCTGTGTCAGGAGTGCTTCTCTGCATAAATGTGTGCATCCCCTGCATGTGTATGAGCTTGCCTTCGATTTTTGTCGTGATGGTGAAGGTCTTGTCGATCCAAGGTTGAATGCATACCTTCAGGATTGCTTCCTTATGTCATGTTGCGTCCACTTGCTCCTTTAGTACTTTAGCCTGCTACATCCGTGCAAGCCTCTGAGTGAGGACCACCGTCTACGCAGTTCCTCGGACACTATCGTACTGTTGTTGGAGTTCTTGTGCCTTTGTCTCTAAGTGGTGGATGTTGGGGTCCTCCTGCAGATTTGAGAGGACCTCAAATGATTCCTCCAACATACTGGTGCAGTCTCGCACTGCACCTCCAATTTCCTCCAATCCCACTGTGATAGTGCTAGTGTGCTATTTTATGACTTCCAGGGGAGTGGATGGTTGAGCCTTTAACCACATCTCGATGATCTGAAGGTTCAGCTCCAGCTGAACCTTTTTCATTTCTTCCCTCGCCTCGCGGAGCCCTGCTGCTACCCTGTGGATCCGCGCCTCTACTAGGATGGCTAGCTCTGGGATGCTTTGGCAAGCGTCATCTATCGCCTGTACTAGCTATTGATTATGTGACACCAATTCATCATGATACAAGCTTAGTTTTTCCATATTTATTCTCTACTTGCTAAGGACTTGGAGCGCACGGCTCTCCCTAGCTCGCAGATTTGCAGTTATCCCATCCTGCAACACATATAAGGTCTCATGCGGGAGTGCTGCTAGATTGATACCGAGACCTTTCAACACACTAACCAAAGTCCTATCGACCTCATTTGATGGCATTAGTGCTCCTTTTGGTAGCACTATGGTATTTTTCATCCATGTGCACACCATTTGCTCTGTTGTCGTGGATCCGATTGCGAGGTTGGTCGGAAGGGTACCAACCTGAGGGGGCACACCTGTAATTCCTGCAACTACACTCTGAGGGCCCCCAACACAATCTAGTTCTCTTACATGAAATCTTGGAGAGCCTCATTGGTGACCTCACGCACCATTTCATTGATGTCATGCAGATCACCCTCAGTTAGGGTGATTAGGTCAATGGGAAATTTCGAGTCCTTGACCTTCTTACGCGACCCTGTCTGTTCTATTAGGTGTTGGCGCTTCAGCTGCATTGACGTGGTTTATGGGTCCGCACCCCCTTCTTCTGTTTCTACTTCCTCTGCTTCCTTCCCCTGTGTCGTGTGGCCCTCACCCATCTTCGCAACGGCCTCTTGTGCTGCTACTGTTGCTGCGACCTTTTCCTGCTTAGCGGCTTTTTGTGCCACATCCCGCACTGCTCACACTTTTGCTGCCACTGCATCCTTCCTTCTCTTTTCGGTCAACTGTGTGATGCACAACTTGGCCTTGTCTTTCTTCCTTTATGCCACTGAATTCTCAATCTCTGCGATGTCTAGGGCGCTTAACTCCAGCGGCCATGCCTCTAGTACATTAAAAATGACATCGTCTGTGGCTACAAAGGGTAGCTTTACCCACTGCTTGATTGGGTCCTTGCGCGCCCTGATGTAAATATTATGCATGTCTACTTTAAATTATGCAAAAATTTACAAATTGTTGTAAACAATGGGTGACAACCATGACTTACGGTTGATCCCCATTTTGAGGTTCATCTCCATGAACACCCAGAAGATTTTTTTATCGCATATCCTCTTATCATCCTTTATGGCCCAGAGCAAAGTGTACTTCATGGCCTCTGGTAAATCCTTGTCAATTATGGGTAATTGAATATTTTCCAGCAATTCCCCAACCACGATCACTATGGACAGCAATAGCCATGCATAGTGGAAAGTTTTTCCTTGTTCCTGGGCTTCGTGGCAATTTTCTAAAAACTCCTTGCAGAAGAACTCAGACCAGTTAAACTGGACCCCCTCCATGCACTGCTCAGCCAGTGCTACCACTGATGTAGGTACTTCGTCACGCGGCACTTACACATGACCTTTCTTGCCAGGATTTGGGTCGCCACGTGCATTGCTTTCTCCTTGATGCTGGAGATGGCATGGCCCCTCTTCTTCTCTAGCTTGTACTTTTTCTTCATGGCCTATGCGATGGCCAAGTCACTGCCCTTCCCTTCCAATATGTCCATGGGGTACTCTCCTTTACATGGAAGCCAGGAGATGCAATGAATCAGGTCTACTGTGATGGGGACGGGCTCCTCCAGCCATAAACACCCATCATGCACCAGGCAAAGCAGTTGCCTGATGACAAAAATGGTTATTGGTGTGCGATGAAAGTGCGGCACCCAGAGTAGGTTTAGTAGCCCAGCCTTTTCCACTCCGCGCAACCACTTCCGTGACTCTAATTCTATCACCCCTACTGTGGTGTTCTGTTTGGGCTTCAAAAGGTTCCTAGTCTCAAGGTGAGGGAACTTCTCATGGTCAGTGAGGTCCCAATATTCAAATTTTAGGCTCGGAACTTGTACCAGTTGCGTACCTTCAAAAATAAATTTTTCTAGGAGGAGCGGGGTCTAGAGCGAGCTCTTGGTCTCGTCCAGGTCCTTGGGCACTTTCACCTTCCCTTTTTGTGGGGGGACATAGGTAGGCATTTTTCTCGCAACGTGCACAGGCTGAGTGTCCTCCTCCATGCCTTCATCCTCCTCCTCTGCAATGATAAGATCCTCTAGATATTCTCCTTCTTCATTAGTCTCTATGGTGACGGCTTCCCCTTCTCCTCCATTAACATCTTGGTGTGTAGCGGGTTCCGTGGGGACACACGTACGAGAACCATCGCTTGTTTGTCCTTCTTAGGTCTTGGTGTGCACGAGGATTTCAGGATTTCTGCTACAATCCAAACTCCTTCTGGAGCATCTCCCACAGCTAGGGCCTGCGCGGCCTCTCTAGCGGTCATTTCAGTTATCTCCATAATGTCCTGAGTAGTTGCCATCATATTCGTCCCAAAATATAGCACTCGCAAACTCAGGGGCTCAATCAATTCTCAACTCACAACAATAAGGGATCTGCTCAATTTCTCAATTCACAAATGACCAAGTGTTTTATGCTGGGTAGTGGTTCATTAATGCTTCCTTGGCGACAAATTTTTCCAAATTTTGCCCATAAATCGTGTCTTAAATGCATGCCACCCACTCCATTTTGCTGAAGTCGAGCATCCCATCGTGAATAGTGACTTCAACGATCACTTTCTTGCCAACCCACACGGTAGCACAACACCCCATGCACGGTCCCGGACCTTGTGACTTTTTGTTTCTACGTGCAGATCCAACCTTGGGTAGCTTCCGGGTAGAGTAGTTTATAGTCTGCACTTCCTTTCAACTGCTTGGAGCACTAAAACTATTCCTCCTTCGGCTAGTTAGGTGGTCGTGCCACCAATGTGTGGTTTCCTCTGGTCATCCAGCATTATTCCTAGGAAATACCTACCTTTTACCATTATTGGCATCGTCGCGCACCTTATCATTTGCAGGGCACCACCCTGGTTAATTCTCTTAGTAATATTCGGTCCAAGCCAAGGCATTAGACTGATCAATTCATGGCGATAGTGGTCAAACTTGTCAGTATGATCATGCACACCCTGTTTTGTTACCGTGGTCTTATTATCGAGAAAATCATTCCTTATTTCATCTTCTAGCTTCTTGACTTTTGCTTCTACCAAAGCACTTTTCTTCCTTAATCGCACCCTTTCTTTTTCAAGCTCTTAGAGCCTAAAATTTCCTTGTTGGATTTCTACTTCTAAGGTTCTGCGAACCATCGTATCTATTGGCACGATCATGCATGGTCTAAGTTCTCCAAGTGTTATAGGGCTTACTTCAGTTTCTTCATACTCTAGCCTTGGTGGTGCCTGTGTGGTTAGGGTTTTGCACACGGTCCTATATTCCCAGAGAACCGTTAGTACGTGGAGGTCCTAGTCAGCCCGCTTCACATGGTGGACCATGTTCAGTGCTTCACTTACTTTGTCAAAAGATTATGCGTGAATATGATTTTTTGTGCTTGGTATTACCATACTTCCTGGTCTCAAACGGAGGGGTCATTTGTGCCATTGTCTTTCCTGCACCAGTGTCTCGATTATGTCTCCTACTGTGAGTACTGTGTGTATTCCTGCAAGTTTTGTACCATATTCTTGTACCCACCTGGAAAGGTGGGCGCACGGGCCGATTTGTTTGTCATACTTGTCTTTTAACCACATCTGAGGCTTCCTAAACCATATTCACATATTCCTTATGCATGTGCTCCAGTCCTCAAAACTTCTACGGTGTCTACCCCACCATATTGCGGGCATAGCTCTTAGTACCCATTTCAGAGCATCGAAATGTTGTTGTTCCGGTACTTCTTTTTCAAATTTGTTTAGGAAGTCATCCACCTTGCTTAACTCATCATACATAGGCAGGTCTCTTACCTCCATTGCTACGCAGGGCAGCAATCTTGTTATCATGTTGCAGTTGAGCATGGTTACCTCGTGTAACCGGTTCTGCCATCTTTTTATCTCTTCGCCAGAATCTGACGTATAAGAGCTTTCGCTCTCCCATGAGATTTGGCCATCTGCGGTTGGATTTACCTAGTCTTTCTCACATGTAGTTATCTTGTAGATATAGTCTATATCATTGTCACTATCATAGTCATGCACTGGCTCTGTGTAGCGAGATCCTTCCGCAAGGTCTAAATGTACCACTATGCGCAGTGACGTTTTCTCAAAAATCATCTTTTGCTTCTTTAGATT
Source organism: Pinus tabuliformis (assembly GCA_031772625.1). Taxonomy (NCBI): domain Eukaryota; kingdom Viridiplantae; phylum Streptophyta; class Pinopsida; order Pinales; family Pinaceae; genus Pinus; species Pinus tabuliformis. The sequence goes on along the minus strand of CM062819.1, from coordinate 841,378,611 downwards.
TATCACTCCATTCATGTCAGTGGCCCAATTTATTCCCAGTAGTGCAGGGTATGGATTGTTGTCATCAAAAATCTCTATCACTTCGAAATCTGCTAGCGTGCTTGCTCCTTTGATGTCTACTGTGATTCCCTGCAATCTTCCCATAGGTAGGATCTTTTGCTAGTTCACCATTCATAGTTGGATAGGAGACCATTGCAACACAAGCTTGTCCATGTGCTCCCATGTCTACTTTGGAAGGATTTTCATGTCCAATCCTAGATCCAGAAACACTTGATCCATCTCATATTCCCTGATCTGCGCAGTCAATATCATCTCCCTTCCTATTCGCGTCGTGTGCTTCCCGAGATTTTGGACTACACGCAACTCCCCTGGCACAGTCCCAACGCATCTAGTTATGAGTTCTTGTAGCCCCTTCATAGCCTTGCTGTCATGTAGTAGGCTCATGCATGTCTCCAGGAATGTAGTGAGCCTCGATGGGTCCATTTATGACTTTAATCTATCCTTACTTCTTGAAGTGGAGGCATCAGCGAAGCTCCTCTTAGCTTCCACGAAGGTCTCCTTAGCGTGCTTCAAATCAAATTTTGGTTCCTTTGTTGGAGCCTTGCAAACCCAGGTACTTTCTTCAGGCTACTTTCCTATGTCTTTGCCTATCGTAATACTACTCTGGAGCATGATATTTACATTGGGGTCTTCCTCGCACAGCTCAAAATTCATCATTTGTAGGTTTTGAGTAGGGGGAGGATGGAGTACTCCTTTATTGCACAACCTCGCTATAAGTGTGGGACAGTCCTCTATCTCATGATCAAACTACATATAATATAAGCATGATGGTCTTGTTGGATTTGTACAATCGTGGGAATAATGCCCCTGCCCTCTACAATTGTAACATATCAACTGTCAGCGACCTCTTCATGGTACCATTCCACCTTGGCCTCATCCGCGCCCTTGAAATCCAGTGCACGCAATTCCTACATTTTGATCAAGGGCCTGTATTTTGGCATGAACTCTGTAGGCACTAATCCATCATCAATTCATAACTTCTACAGGTGCACTCATCATTTCCTACTGACCTGTAGAAATTATAGAACAACTGCTGGGAATTTTCCGTATACTTCTGTAATAGATGGCAGTTATCTGTAGCATGCTTCCCTCCTATCTAACAAATCACGCACCATAATGCGGGTGCTACACTTGGTCCTACTTGTGACTTCGGTCTTAGTGGCTTTGGCCCTCCTCTTGTGAGGTAATTCGCAAACACTAGGTAGTGGTCCTTGTTGTGTCCCTGGCCATTGCACTATACACACCACACCTCGTTGCACACTTCTGGGCGATCCGTCCTATCTTGTTTCAAACTCTACATCTCAAGGCACAAGTTTTTCAACTGCACATGAATCTGTTGGACTCCTAGGTTAGGATCTTGTATTAGAGTCTCGTGCAATCTCATTGCAACCTCCAAAGCTTCAGCCTGAGTTGTTAACCTTTTGTTGTGACTGTTAGTTTCGGTATCTTCATCCCTCCGTCAGAGATCAAATTCTCTTGTTGCATTGCATATTAGGTGTCTCTCTCAGTCAGTTGCATTCCATTAGGAGCATGGATCACCTGATAGTAGTGGCTTATTGTACATTTTCCCTCATGTCCTTTACCTGTTGGCCCATTTCCATTTATCAAAATTATCTGCAGTCACTTTTTGTCTTTAAATTTGCAAGACTCATTTCTAGGGTTTCAGTTTCATTAGGTCTAGGGTTTCATCAAAAAGTTCTTCAAAATGTCCAATAGCAGCTAGCAAGTGCATGAGGAGGTTGAATAAAGTTCTAGTACCAATAAAATTCATAATCTCATGCTCAGAAATGTATTTTTCCTCAAAACCATGTTTTGAGGAAAAACATAGTATTTTAGGTTTTTGTTGTATAAATTCATGTAATTTCAGTTCTCTTATATGTAAATCACTTCAGTGGCAACCCTGGTCACCTTACCAAGCTTCAGTAGCTCCATCCCCTACAAGGCAAACAAAAAATCAAGTCATTCAGTTCATCAAAGGCACAAATAAAATAAACTTCCCAAAAACAGAGTTGAAAAAGTAAGTCACATTGCAAACATTATAAAAGTGGGTTTTATGAATGAAAAAAATTAAAGCTCTTGTATATAAATCATTTTTACAATTCAAAAAGCTCACTAGCACTTAAAAAAGAAAGATTGAGTAAAGTGAAGGCTATGTTGAGAAAAGAAAGCAAGCTTGGAGAAAAACTGTGCAAATTCGTGGGCGCGGCACATTGGGTGAGAGGCGTGGTGCATACAAGTGGCGCGGCGCATTGGGTCACCCTCCACAGTGTTTAATTCACACTAGCACAACGCATACAGCAGGTGCGACGCATTGGGTTTGTGGCGCGGCATATAGGGGCGCGGCATATATGGCTTCAAGCCCGATTTCACCAACAAATTCATTCAAACTACCAAATTTGCTAAATTGCCACCTACTCAAGTAAGTCATCATTCTTCCATTGTCGGTGAATGAGTTTTTCTTAAAGAGTTTATGGTGATTTAAAGAGATAAGCTTGAAACCCTACCTCGCAATTTTTCTCAAAAACAAGTGCTTAGGGTTTGTAGTTTTTGTTTTTGTTGCCAAATTCCATTCCCTCACTCCCACACTCTTTGTTTCCCACATTCATTTTCTAGTTTCATCCCCATATCCCTGATTCCCATATCCCTAAATTCACTAACCCCATATTCCTAACTCCCACTATCCCAAACCCTAGCTACACATTCCTAAACCCTAATTGTTATCCAAAAATCTAAAAATTCTCCCTAAAACCCTTCTATTCCCTAAATTCCAGTCAACAACATTTCTAAAACCCCTCTTACCCTACCCCTTCACAGTCCCTAATACATCTTCAAACATTTGGTAGAAAAACATCAAAATCACCATAAATATTTTCATACTCATTGAGAAAACTCACACATTAGCAAGCATGGAATCTGATCTCTCATATGATTAAGATGAAGAGACACACAATTGTTATCGGGAAAACTAGTGTCTATGTAGAGCTGCTAGTCCCACTAAGGGTGGTAGCTACCTTAGAAACAAACAAACTAAAAACTACTTTCGTTTTCCTTTATGAGAAATAGATAAGAGAAGAATAAGGAGACCAACCTCTATCTTGCACTTGGTTCCTTGTTTGATTCCTCTCTCTTCTGATAGGTCTTTTCCACTTGCTTCCTTGTCTACCCAGCTTCAAAGTGCACCTATAGAATCAAAGCAGCATAACACTATCCAAGAACATAGATCTATTATCATAAACAATATAGGATCAGATGTATATTGACCACACAAATGCATAAATCATCAATCATAAAAGAATGTGGAGGAAAACTTGAATAGCTTTATTGATAATCAAGAAAGAGCAAAGAGGATTACAACCAATTGTTCTGACCCATCATCATCCTCTCAGCAAGAAATCCCTTCTTCACCTCATGAAAAGCTTAGATCACCCAACACTATGATATTGCACCAAGAAACCAACAACACTTCCTTACAAGATATAAAATTCCAGCCACTAGATCTCTGGGATGAGGGATCCATATATATATGTTTGCAAGGGGAATGAGTCAGCTTTTGAGATTTGATTAGTGTCCTCTCTCTGATAGTTCTTGATTCCACTTGGAGATTGATGATATCTTACTCATCCCTGGTCGAATGCAGAGAGGAAAGTGTCACATGAGAAGTTTTTGGAAGATTCCATGCTCCTCCACCTTGCAGATTGACCCTACCATTTTTCCACTCTCACCCGTCGCACCCCATAGAATGGTTTTTCAACATGCATCGCACCTACTGTGTGTATTCAGGTGGTATGCAATGCACTTTGACCATGGAGCAGGTGGGTCCAGTTTTGACCAGTTCTGAGTAGTTTTTCATGGAGAAATTTTGGGAGATGCTGTAATCAGTTGACCTTGTTCTTTTAGGGGTTGGAACAACACCTTTAGGGACTTAGGAGCCCTTAGTTTATGGACATTTATGATTGGGGTTGCAGTGCCCAAAAATTTCTATAATAGTTGCCCCCTAAAGCATGAGGTCATTAATCTTTTGATGTCGGGTGAAATGCTTTATCATGAGGATCCGAAGTCTTTTCAAGCTGGAAGGCGACCTGTAATAAGATACAACACAATACATTATCTTCATAATATTTTCATGGTCTAGCTGAGGCGAGCATTCCCATGCTTAGATTTATAAATTCATTTTCATGTACATAGGACAGACAATTGTCTGAGTGTAGACTGATGATTCTGGTAGAGCCATCATCCCTTAGATTGGATGATTATCTGTGCAGCAATGATGTACATTTGATGTCTTTATTTTCCTGAATACATTTCGCAGCCCAGATGGATGAAACTGGATCCTGGGTCTTCAATCTCGTTTGATCTTCACTCAAAGTACAAGTCGATCCATGTGAGAGATGTTCTGGAGTCAAACATTTAAAGACATCGCCTGATTACCAGCGAATGATGTAAGCTGTTAAGAGGCGTGAGAGGAATCACCGATAATGATGATGACCCTCAAGGTACTACAGTACAATTCATGTGGTGTGAATAAGGGACTTGGCATCAAACACCACGCAAAATCTTTCGGTTGAAGGCCATTGATGTAAACCTGTCACTGGAAGTGAGAAACTTGCCATTGAGGCATGCAAGCTTCAATGTACTGAAAGGATCGTTCCTAGATCGACTTCTTGGATAATGAGCTGATGTCGACAAGAAGCGATCCGTCATAGGAGGGACTTAGTGAATCCCACATCAATGACACGGAACGGAGCAAATGATTTTAATGGAGGTGAAAACGATATGGTGATATAAGGTTCAGGGTGGCGGTCATGAAAGAATGGAGCATAAAGGTATTGCAATGGGTGAGACATAGGTGAATACTCTGAGCGACTTCTCTTGAACATATCGGTGACACTAACATGATGGATTTGTAGCATTAACCCAAAATGTGGATGGTGTGACGGAACCATGGTGATGTGACCAGTGAATGGAACAACCCAACCCGACTCGGATGCGGAGTGAAAGTGTCATGTTCAAGAGCGAGTTGCTACCAACAAAGTTTCTTCAAGTTTTCTTCCCAATTTTTCCCCAGTCATTGCTGACCAGTACCTCTTTATTTTTTTCAAGCTTGAGGAGGATAACATATGCTTGTTCTATAATTTTCCCTTTGGGCAAACCCATCGCTATGTTTTAACGAGCCTAGTGATAGTGAAACTCGTTCTTGTCTATTATGTACAAGTTTGTCGCTATTCAGTTTTAACGAGTTTAACGACAAAGATAACTCGGTCCTTTTCAATTTTAGAGAGTCTAAAAAGAGACGTAAAGGAAACTCCAAAAATCATTTTTCGTCATCTAATCCCTTAAGTCCGAAAAAGTATAAAATAATACAAAAGGGATGAATTTTCGGTAATTTTAACGAGCTGAACAAAACAAGCGCTCAATCGTTTTGTGTAATAATCCCTCAGGTCCAAAAAGATTAAAATCTAAAGGAGGGATAGCACTTCCGGTCCCTTTAATGAGCTGGAGAGGACAATGGCTTGGCAATCTTTTCATATTTTACGAGTTAGTTGAAAAGAGCTTAAAGGAGACTCATTTTTTGAGGAACGAGTGATAGATTCGGGTAGCAGCTGATTCCAGGTAAGGTTTGGAATTTTCCAATCATGGCAGTGTCACAAGGATGGCTAACAGGATCACTCTTGGCAGATGTTCCTCAAAAGCGTAAACAATCAAGTGGAGGTGAATGATCGACCAATACAGAGTGGAGGTGATGATGAGAACACGACCAAGGCTTCAAAGGCTGAAGTAATACATTCACGATGGTTATTTACCGGAAATTGGTTCATTTTTTAATGAGCTTAAACGTTGGGGGAAACACTTGCTCATTGCTTATGTTTATTTTTTAGCGAGCTTGAATTTCACGTTAAAACTGCTCGATCCAGTCGTATAATAAGGATGTCTCATCTAAGATGCCATTTTTAAGAAGCTTGCACCTTACAAAGCTTTGCTCCGCATCCTTTCTTTATGAAAGTTAGGAAACGACCAATCCTACGAGTTTAAAGGGTTAGAGGACCTATAAATTTAAAAAATAAATGATAGCTCTTTTCTTGCATGCCAAAAGGTTTGCATGCCCCCAGGTATAATGAAAAATTTCCAGGTTACCAAAGACTGTTCCATTTGTGTCACAGAAAAAACACTTCCTCGGCGATGTCTACCGAAATAGAGAAAGGTGAGTGGCGCAGACGCCTCCACTCACATAAATTTGATGAGGGAATCTTATTCCAGCCTAATCCCATTTTCCTAAACGGACGGGTGTGTCAGACTAGTCACATATCCTCTGCGGAAACCTACACTATACCCAAGGTTTTCCTGCCGAAGCGGGCCAAGGTGCATGCCCCCTGGGTTTCAGTCATGTCCTACGAATCACTCGCATTCATTAGGAGGATGGACTGGAGATTGATGAGACATTCCTTGAGTGAAAATACAATTCAGGGTTGGTATATGACTATTTTCTATGTGTGAACTGGGGAATGAAAGCTGGTCTACGAGCTTGACCACTCTTCCTTCATGCAAAAAACACAATACTCTAAAGAGTGAGGAGATGACGACTCCCATGCAATAAATATAGTCTCATCCAAGGAGTAGATTATAATCCAGGGTTCCTTGGACTACCATTACGTTCATGTGAACATTTTTCCTTCTCAATGTTATCGGTACATTGGGAAGGATCCCTAACGGTCGACTGGTGTCTTTGTCAAAGCCTGTTAGATTTCTCATCTCAGGCAAAAGTGATGGCGAACCAAGCACTTTCCAAGTAGTTGAGGAAAGGATACTCACAGAAGCCCCTTCATCTATGATGGTACCGGCCATGACCATTCTATATATTTGAACAATGATTCAAAATGGTACACTGGCCGGTAAACGGGGTCTGCCTAGTAGATTCCAGTCAAAGGAAACAACCAGGTTTCTTGGAGGTGGGACCGAATAGACGGCTAGATACGACTCTCACGAACTTCCTTCCTGCGGTAAAGGAACAGGTAGACTGCACCCATGTTCATCGAAGTCTGTGCTTACGAAGAGAATTTGAGCAATGTTGTTCTTGTTCTCTTCGGTGACTATATCATTTGAAGATTGATCCTTTGAAGGCACGACCGGGTCAACTTCCGCCTCGACCTTTTGACTTTCATCTGGTGTGGATTCAGATGGTTTATCTTCAACGATAGACGTTGCGGCCGACCACAAGGGCGTGTCAGCTGGATTTTCAACTAGTGACAGACTCGGCAAGAGTTTCTTATATCTAGGAGGAAGCCGTAACGGTGAAACTGGATGGTCGTCCAAAACTCTTTTAGCTTCGTCTAAGAAGCAACAATGGTGGACGGCGTGATCACCTTCACACAAATTACACGGAAATTTATATTTTCCTTTTTGTCCAGGGGCTTCACTTTCACTAGTTGACGGTGTATGCTCAACATGATCATCAGAGGTTGATGACACCATATTGTGCAAACGAGGAGACCAGTCCCTTAAGATCTGAGGGATGCAAGGACAATCTCGATGATAATGGTCTCCTTTGCAAATGACACATGGCGATTTAGGCATGGTCGGTGCAGTGTGTGGATTTTCGCTAGATGATGCTTGGTTGCCCCTTTTCACCTTTGGCTCCTTCTTCTTCTTCTCCTTCTTCTTCTCAGTTACTTGATTTTGGGCTTTACCAGCTTCATCAAGCGAAGAGGAAGGAGGAGAGGAAGAATTGGACGAAGTAGAGGGTTGGGGGGTAACTCTGGTATCATTTAGTTGCTGACTTGATTGTCTAGGAATCGTGGTGTTTTGAATGACAGAAGTTGAGAAGAGCCATATGGGAAAGCCGATTGTCAATCCTGGAAGAGACAATGTGGCCATATGGGGCGCACCAACATCTCCCCAAGAGGAGAAGGGACTAGGATTTCCTCCAAGGGGAACTCCTTGGTTGGTGAACTCCATTTTCCTCAACTTAAGACCAATGTAGGAAAGGTGATGTTTATTCCAGTTAAAATAAATTTTAGATGCTTTGACACAACTTGTTTTTTCAATTTTGAAGAGTCAAGAAAAAAAAAAGATGATTCTAGTCGCCTTCGATTTTTAATGAGCCTGAAGTGACAAGTGCTCAGATGGACCTTTTCTGTTAAGGAGTCTGAAAAGGAACGAAAGGGACTACTCTGGAAATCTAGACAGAGGGATTACCAAACCAATCGCAAAACTGCAAAATACTTTTTACGCTATGGCAGCCAATCTTCCCAAATGCTGTGTTCAGTGCATTGCGATCGATAGGGCGGCAGACACGACTTCCTATGGATAAAGGATAAAGCCTATTGTGGTTTCCCAAAATATACTCGACGGTAAGTTGGAGCACAAGTCCGTACTGGCACTTGTCATATCAAAGTGGAGGAATCACCCAACCAACAGTGAAAACAATAGTTACCAGGCTTTACGATGCCAAAATACGTCTCTAGCCTAGACTTCTCGATGTTGTGCGTTAGGTTCCAAAGCGTTTTTAGATTCGTTAAATTTATTTTATAGTTGATCTTTCTTAAGAAATTTTCCTTTCAGGTTCACTGCGTGATGTAGATGGACAATTCCTAAAATGCAATCTAAGATGATAAACAGTCGTTTAATATTCTTTTTGCAATGAAAATCCTAGCTACTAAGGAAAGATGATTTTCTTTCAACAAAGAGCAGAGAGCACACACTATATGCACCGTCCTAAATCAAACCAACAGACAGTCTAAATGTAGATGCGCATGCATGTATTTGTTTTCAGCCTTCTTATTGTGTGAATGATAAAAAGAGAGCTAAGCGCAAATCTGAATTATTTTTCAAAGCGACAATTACTAACAAGTTTCTTTTCAAAACAAAATGAGGACAATGACGACACTTTGTTATTTGGAATTGAAAACTTGCTTTCGACACTTGAAAAACTACTAATTCAAATCAAATACAAGAGTAACAGTGTAATCGACTGTCAAGAACAATCAGATTCTCTTCTATGACTAAAAAGGACACTTGCGACACTTTCAAATCAAGAAACGACAGTACAATTACGCTACTTCTTTGTAAAGGAGAACTGAAAATGACTCAAAAATACATAAAAACATTTACAGTTCTTTGCACATTGGAGGCGGAATATCAGCAAGGAAAGGGGTTTCAAACAAAGGTGTACTGACTACAGGTAGCAAAACTCCTGAATAGAGCTGAAAAGTATGAACACAGAAGCAAAAATCTAAGAGCAGAGGAGGTCTGACCAGCGCACCTGTAGCACAGGGAAACTGAAATGCAATGTACCTACTACACTCGGGAAGTGCGATGCATTCAAGTTTTAGAGAAGAAACAGTGTGATGGACCAGGGACGAGACTTTAGCTGGGTTCCGGGTCACAGTTTGCAGCTTAGTTCAAGGATTCGGGCCGAGTAAGTGGTAGTCAGTAAATCAATCATAGGGGTAGATCTAAAGAGGTTACTAGAGCCACCACGAGGGCAATTAGAGAGCTTGTAAATCAATCATTTAATTCATAAACAAAACTCGGAGATAGATTGTGTTATCACTGAAAATGCTGTTGTCAAAATTTTTTAGCCTAGCTTAAGGATCGGGTGTTTTCGCAGTGCCTGAATTTTTTTTTAGCAGTTTCGCAGCGCCATATGTTTTAGTGATTTCGTAGCGAAAGCACTGACCTTGCAATGGCTGCGCTACGAAATCGAGAAGTGACAGAGACCTCTCTATGAACCAGGCAAAATCTATCAGGTGGAATGTGTTTGCCGGGGCTGCGAAGTTTAATCCACAGGGGTTTTCCAAATGGATCTATCAATGCTATTATGGTCTTTGTGTTGAAAAACAAGCCACTAGAATTGGTTAATGGGAAATGGCGTTGCACTTTGAATAGGATTTCCTACCAAGCTCCTGCAACTCTACTAAAGCTTGCTGATCATTTTAATTTAACCGGAGATTTCAAACTTGATTTCCCAGACAGACAAATGAACAAGACATCAAAGCTTGACATGTTAATAATTAATGGCACTTATAAAGGATTCATGGAAATCATGCTACAGAATAATGATATAACTGTGCAAAGTTATTACATGGATGGTTATGCCTTTTTCGTTCTCAGGATGGACTATGGGGATTGGATCGAAGACAGCTGAGGAACATGAAATAAATGGGATGGAGTTGCTCGTGCCACAGCACAGGTTTTCCCCAATGCCTGGACAGCAATTCTAGTATCTCTAGATAATGTTGGCATGTGGAATCTTCGAGTTTAAAATCTAGATACCTGCTATCTGGGTCAGTAAACATATGTAAGGGTTGTGAATTCAGAGATAAAACAACGAAGCTGTGTTGCCTTTGCCTAGCAATGCCCTTTACTGTGGCGCCCTCTTACGTATACAGAAACCACAATCTCATACAAATGATTAAAAAGTCGGTGTCTTCTATCAATGTTGGCATGGTTATATTGCTTGGCTTCTCAAGCTGTGTGGAGAACATATCACCAAATAAATTCAACCAAGCTGTGACAATGCTACACCTTTGGACGCTGTCATCATGACATATGTCTCAAATGTGGAGGCTTTCAATCATTCAGTGACTGCTGTACAGTGGTATCCCGAGGGAAAAATATAGTTGATGGGAAATACCAACAATTCCTCACTCTGCAAACGCAATTCAAGTAACTCAAAGCATTATATATCTATCTGCAATGACTCAGCAAGTTTGGCATGAAACTAAGGGAAGGATTACGCACCCTTAAATACAGCGCAAACATTGTTTACATTATAAACCAGAAACCAGAGTTATGAAGGGGTTTATATTGAGGTTCTGCTCTTGGATGAAAACGTTTACATCAAATATTATCAATGATGAATATTGGGTGCTAATATTTATTTCTGAATGCAGTGGACCAGCGTTGGCTATTTCTTCTTTGCCTCAATCCTTTGGTGAAATGTCGGTCTCTGAAGTGGGCATGGAGAATGCGCATTAACTGTTTGACAATATCAGCATAAGACTTTTCTTTTATGCAATGCATTGATTCAATGCCAAATGTCAAATGGTTTTTATAAGAACTTGATTGCCACAAGGCCGCCCTGATTAGTGACACGGGATGAAGATGTGGCACAAGGGTTTTGAGGAATGACGGCCTGAGCATAAACCGCAAACACAAGATGATGAACAAGTTGGCGCACAGCTGATAGGGAAAACTTCTGAAAAGCGTGTCAGAGAATCAGAGTTGCGTGGAAATACTTCAGAGAGGAGATATAAAGCTGGAAATTTGAAATGTGGATCAGAAACCGGCTACACCAAGTATCTCAAGGCGATGAATTGTGATATATGCTGCATCGAATTTAGTTTTTTGCCGTGAATGCTTTTGTATTCTTTGTGGGAAAGCTACTGATCAGAGTGTGGCATACTACTGTAATATCAGATGCGAGGGAAAGCTGAATGAAGAATTTGTTTGTGGGCATGTTGTTCACCTAGAATGTGCTCTAGTTTGTCATATGGCAGGCGTAGAGCCAAGCATTGGTTTAGATGTGGAGTATCATTGTATGCGCTGTGACAAAAAGGCGAACTAGATGATGTTTGTTTCCAGCATACTTCATGCATCTGAATCCCTGGAAATACGAGCTGATGTTGAGAAGAATTTATATCTTGCTTTACGTATTATACAGGGTACAAGGAAGACTGTGGAAGAAGCCTGCATAATAATATGGAATCATCTCTAAAAGAAGCTTCGTATTGGAACGGATCTAGCAATTCTGATGGCATAAATTTGGTCACTCAAAGAAGATCTCACATCAGTGATATACAGAGTGTTATTTTGAATCTCAGAATCCTTGTTTTTGGCCAATTTAAAGATCTGGTTACTTGCGCAAATGATTTAGTGTTAATTATGGTCATTTTTAATTGCTCACACTCCAGTTGCATATCAAGTTCTAGAGTATTTGAAACGTGTTTGGTTCCGGCATTCGGTTACAGCGTTAACACTATTCGAGCCTACCCTCAGTTTGATTGTAGTTCTGTCAAGGGATTTGCGTAAGGAGTTCATGCTTTTACCAAAGAGAGTGAGGGAACCTGGGATAGTGTTTTGGGAGGTGCTGTTGAAAAGGCACCAATTTATCAGTTCCAAACACAGATGTGTTTCTATCAAAGCCATTAAAGTCTGTTTTGTTTTAGAGGTCCATCATATTGCTTATGGAGTTAGACATGCTGCTATTGTTACAGAGTTTATATTTGAGAAATTTCCTATTGAGGATGGCATAGTGGAGGGGCTTGCAGATTCTACATCGAAGTTTAGGTCATTTGAGCACCAGCACTTAAAGGAACACCGTGATATATGTCAAAATGAGCAGAATGGATGTCTGGAAAACACACAGGATGCAATGTTAGGTCTCGACTAATGAATTTTCTGTTGGTCCACTAGATTCGGGCACATGGAATAATGGCCAGCGCATCATGGACGTGGAAACCTGGTAATTAAAGGATAAAAATCCACTTCTTTGGATTTGAATCTTTGAGGCAAACCAAAGACCGGTAATCATGAACAGTTTCCTATATTTCAGGGTGTGGGAGAACATGTATATTAAAGACCAACAAGCAATTACAAACACCTGTCACAGCCAAACTTAAAGAAGCCATGTGTTAGAGGATGAACCTGTTCTCTCATTTTCCTCGCAGGAGCACCAGCTTGATTGTAATAAATGCTTTTTCAGCATGATGAAGAATTAGAGTTGTAATTGTTTTAGGATTCCAGTGTTAATTATTTTAGGATTATAGCGCTGTCAATTAGTAATAAATGACTTTTATTAGTTAGTTTAAAGGGGAATAGGTGGCGTTAGAAAAGGGCTCCGAGCTCTCCTCATGCTGGAGGTGGCAGCTCTGAGTAGTTAGAGAAATAGGTGTCTATATAGAGGTGAAGAGGAGAATGTAAAGGGGGTTGGACTTTTTATACAAAACAGAGTTTTTTTGAGTCTATGGAAAGACTGTTACAGTAATAGAAAAACAGGTTGTTTCTTCTCAAGATTCTCAATGAATCACTTTGTTCAAATGTGATGATGGTTTAGTTTCTTAATGTTCTTTTTACAGCCTTGTTATAGCACAATCCCTCAGAATTCATATTATATGCTCTGACTTCCTGTGTGCTTGGCAAACTGTGGGTTTTGGTGAAGCATGTTTGAACATCACTCATAATTCATTTGTAATGCTCTGACTTCCTGTATGTTTAGCAAGCTTTGGTTTAGGTAAAATGTGTTTGAACATCTGATGATGCAAAGAGCCTTGACTTCCATGAGATGACTGTGATTTTGTTTATTAAATGTGAGAGACTCCATAGCCCAATGAAGACCAATTTGGTGTGTGTCCAACCAGCTTTATTTTCATAAGTGTGTGAAGAGTTAGCCCTCTGTTGTTGTGATTAATTCTCTATCAAAAGCCTGTGAGAGAGCCCTCTCTGATTAGGAAGGCTAATTCCTAGTCTAAAGTATGGTCTGAAACAGTTACATGAAACCTTGCTTGGTTGCAGCCCCTAGTACTGGTTTTGTGATAACAGATTGAAGCAACATTGATCTACTTTGCACTTGCATAGCAAATGCAGTTCGAAGGCTAGCTGGCTTGACTTCAGGCTCCGTCTGTAAGTTTATAAAGTAAACAAATGTAGATAAACAAACAATCTATTCGCTCCCCAGCAGAGTTGCCATTTTTTTATCGGGAAAACTAGTGTCTATGCAAAGCTGCTAGTCCCACTAAGGCTAGTAGCTACCTTAGAAACAAACAAACTAAAAACTACTTTCATTTTCCTTTATGAGAAATAGATAAGAGAAGAATAAGGAGACCAACCTCTGTCTTGTGCTTGGTTCCTTGTTCGATTCCTCTCTCTTCTGATAGGTCTTTGCCACTTGCTTCCTTGTCTACCCAGCTTCAAAGAGTACCTGTAGAATCAAAGCAACATAACACTATCCAAGAACATAGATCTATTATCATAAACAATATAGGATCAGATGTATATTGACCACACAAATGCATAAATCATCAATCATACAAGAATGTGGAGGAAAACTTGAATAGCTTTATTGATAATAAAGAAAAAGCAAAGAGGATTACAACCAATTGTTTTGACTCAGCATCATCCTCTCAGCAAGAAAGCCCTTCTTCACCTCATGAAAAGCTTAGATCACCCAACACTATGATATTGCACCAAGAAACCAATAGCACTTCCGTACAAGATATAAAATTCCATCCTCTGGATCTCTAGGATGAGGGATCCATATATAGATGTTTGCAAGGGGAATGAGTCAGCTTTTGAGATTTGATTAGTTTCCTCTCTCTAATAGTTCTTGATTCCACTTGGAGATTGATGATCTCTTACTCATCCCTGGTTGAATGTAGAGAGGCAAGTGTCACAGGAGAAGTTTCTGGAAGATTCCATGCTCCTCCACCTTGCGGATTGACCCTGCCATTTGTCCACTCTCGCCCATCGCACCCCATAGAAGGGTTTTTCAAAATGAATTGCACCTACTGTGTGTATTCAGGTGGGATGCAATGCACTTTGACCATGGAGTAGGTGAAATGGTCCAGTTTTGACCAGTTCTGAGTAGTTTTTCATGGAGAACTTCTGAGAGATGCTGTAATCAGTTGACCTTGTTCTTTTAGGGGTTAGAACAACACCTTTAGGGACTTAGGAGCCCTTAGTTTATGGACATTTATGATTGGGGTTGCAGTGCCCAAAAATGTCTATAACAACAGTGACTCTCCTACAGAAATGCATGCACCAAGGAGACCTCACAAGGGTGGCAAACATATACGAGAGGAGCCTACTTCACTTGCTGAATTGCAGGTCTGTCCTCTTGCTATCACATGATTCCAACACCATTCATGTTATCAGTTCTGTGAGATGGTTGCTAGAGTCCAGTATCATCATGAGTTAGCCCGGTTGTTTGTGCTTCATTTACGTAATGGCCAAACCACTCTAGCTAGTGTGACATTCACCTTGACACCGAAGTCTATTTCTCTAGCAACCGGCATTCCTAATGTCAGAGAGTAGTGGAATAAAAGGCAACAGATTGATAGGGAACACTATGAACCATACATCAAGCCCGGTTATTTGAGACAAATTAGCATAGTTTTTCCCTTTCAGTACCTAAAAGACTCATATGCTCCCTTGATGAAACTCATAATGAAGTATTTTAGTTGTGAGGGCCGGTTTTCTCGCCTATATTCTTATCATATCAGATTGTTGATGTAATTTACCAAGGTGAGAATGATGAATCTCCCCTACTTCATGTGGCAAAATATTGAGAAGATGACCACCCTAGTACAACAGAAGACTCCTCAGCAGCAGTTTAACAGTATATACCATTTTGCACTCATCAAAATTGTGGTCAAGCATCAGCTTGGTTTGCAAGGCATCTCATGGGAGGATTTCATTTCTCATGAGTTCTTCACAGCTTCTCAGGTACCTCCAAAGACGTTTCATGAGACAGGTAGACTTTCTCATCAGTAGGAGGGTCATGAAACATAGACCACTAGTGTGCCGGCGTTTGTCACCTATCAAAAGGGCACTAGCCAGTTGTTTGCAGCAATAAAGCGAGTATTATCTCCACCCGGGGTGGAAGGGGTCTCTCTTTATTCATCAGCACAGTAGGTTCAAGACAAGGGAAAGAGGCCATTACATGATGAGGGGCCTTTAGGTGAGCAGGAGACTGATTTCATTCTCATTTAGGACAATGACACGGATTTCGGCCCACAAAGCTCAAAGCTCAAGGAGGTCATCCAAGAGCAACAGGTGGATATCAATGCTTTGTCCCTCAACTTGGAAAGAGCCAAGTGGATAATAAAGTACTTGGAGCAAAGAAACAAGCAACTAGAGGATCAACAAACCATAATGGAGCTAAGAAACATACGAGAAAACCGGCAAGCTGCCAAAAGGAGGAAAGTCAAGTTCACAACACTTGAGCAAGAAATCAATGTTGATCATGAGTCTTGGTCGGAGAGGACTGATATGCACTTGGAGAGGATGTTGGAGAAAGCCATCAATGAGAAAAATATGTTGAGAAACATGGCATATCACTATTTGTCAAGGAATATGGTGTGCCAAGCTAGGATCAGGAACTTGAAGGCCAAGTTGAAGAAGAGATCGAGGAGGCAAAAAGCACAAGATAAAATTCAAATCTTGGCTAAGGCTTCCTTGGTCCAACACAGCACTTGATGGAGAACACTCAACCCAAATTTCAAAAAATTTGGGACTCTTTTTGCATTTTTGAAAATTTTGGGCTAAAATACAGAATTTTCTGCCCAATGCGTCGCGCCACCTAGTGCTCGCTTTCCATGGAGGCCTCCAAATGACAAAAAATCAGCATCTTTGGATTTGTCTTGGAAAAATATGCATGCCTACCAATGGCCAAGAAATTTTGACAGATTTTGAGCCCCCAAAAAATGACCTTACTACCCCTAATTTGACGCACATGAAGCAGTGTTGGGAGAACTCAGTTTTGGAGGGGCAGATGGAGGCCAAATTCAAAAATTCCACTTGTTCTAGAAAATAGATAGTGTTGGACACCTAATCCTAAATGGGTTAGTGTGGAAGCCGAATAGACTAAGCAGTCCAAGAGACCTTGGGATCTGAAACCCAAGAGTCACATAATGTACTATAAATGTAAATCTCTTGTTAATAAAAAAATGAATTGCATGTTTTATCTTTCATATCTCTCTTGCTGTCCATGTGTGTTTGACATGGTATCAGAGCAGGCGTATTCCTACCCTGCATAATTACTATGAGCCATTTGGTTTATGGCCTTTATGTGCAGGTTATTTCTGCCATGACTTCTGCATTTCATAAATATTTTCTCAGCTAAATTCTAGCTGCAACCTCTGTCAATTTTCCAGCCCTATTTTTAGAATTCCTAAAATTAATTGTAACTCCTTGACTGCGCCCTCTGCACTCCCTGGGCTGTGCATATTCCTTTCCTGCGTGTTGTCTGCACTGTCCATGAGCGTTTCATTAAAAAAAAAAAAGGGAGGCGCTGTGCATTAACATACCTATCCGCTCTATGGTATTGTCCAAACTGTTTTGTTGGGTGTCATATATGCGTTTCTCTGACAAATATGCACCTTCTGTCTAAACTGCGCCCTCTGTCAGATGCATTTTTTAACTTAACGCTATGAACACTATTGTATGAACGCTGGTGGACGTCAATTAAACGGATGAGGTGAGTACAGAATGGGGCTTAATGATATATGCGCTATTGGCTCTGGTGATATTTGCCTTTGTGATTACACACAAGGGAAGGGGACACGCTGTTGTGTGAGGTTTTACGTTGGTCTGTCATCACCATAGCAGTCGTTCTGCTGCTGGTCTCTGCTGCAGATTTGTGGGAGCACTCTTGAAAGTTCCATATCCTTTTATCTCATCTTAATGTTTACTGCATACGCTGTCTGTGGGTTGTATTGAAACAATATTATACGCTGTGTGCCAGTTTGATTAGCAAAAAGCTTGTCAAAGTCAGCCGAAGCCGAGAGCGTCCAAAACAAAAGAACCGCTGGTACAAAAGAACTGCTGGTTTCAAGAAATTCGGCTGTATTGGCCGTATTCTCTGCCAGGAGAGCACTCTAGTTTCCAGAAGACAATTTTTGATTTCCTCTATGCGATAGCTAACATCCCATTCCTGTGCTTCCTTTATCTAGTCTATCTGCGCCTGGTGCGATTTCTCTTTCATCAATCTATGGCTATGGCACAAGGAAATTTGATTTAGGATCTCCAAGGGGAACGATTGCGGGTAGATCAGCTGCCGGATTAAGCAGTCTTGGAGCACTCCAGGCTGGGGCGGGAAGCTATGCATCTCTTCAACCATATTCAGCAGCATATGCTCCAACGAGGACATTTGGTATTAGAGGTGGAAGTAATATTTCACACATACGGGAGATATCTGGAGCTTCTGTAAAGTTGCGTGACCCTATTACTGGTGCTTCAGAACGTGTTATTGAAATATCAAGCACCCCTGAACAGTCTCGTGCTGCCCAGAGCCTGATTCAAGCTTATATGTTGACTGGACAGAGCCAACAGTCTCGTGTGACTTCTCGGGCATATTAGCCCTGCTTTACGGCTGGTTTACACAGCCGCGATCTTTGAAGCCTCCGCCCAAATCTGAAGAACGAATGAGCAGTGTTGTTTGGGAAGCTTATATCCCATTTTTTGGGAGCTGTTGATTTGAATTCACTCGAGGTTTTATTGAAGCCTGGACGAGTCTCCTTTATATTGAATCTTTTCTGCATTATATTAAAATGCCCAGATTTTTACCAGTGAGCTATGGGAACAGGTTTTGAATCGGCTTTAGTATTTCAAAAGCCTCCAAATATATTGCGAAGATTTAGGCAACATGTCATGTTTTGGAGCCGCAACCTGTTATATTGTGGATTTCTAGGACTCTTCTCAGGATTGACTAGATATAGGGGTTGATACTGTCTTGATAAAAAGCTATTTTCGTAGTGTAGCACATGAGAGTCCATCAGGGCATAAAGAATGATCTAGCCCCAAGGCTACAAACTTGTATTTTTCTGTGGTTGTTTCAGTTGAGAAGCATATCACTGTACCTGTGCTTGAAATCTTAATGAGTATAGACTATTGGAAGTGATGTTTGGTGATGTACCTATGCTATAGAGGGTCTCAAACTTCCTCATCTCATTGGATGTGTGGCTGTGAATATATTGAAGACACTCCATATTTATTTCTCTGTCTTGGAGCTGAATACGTTGCATATATTATCACTGTGGTGTTTTCTCTGTAATGATGGAGCTTCTTTGATGTTATAACACTTATCTGCAGCCACTGTTCTTCCTAACATTTGCTGGTATATTCTACTTCAGATCTCTGTTATTGTTAGAGTTGATATATCAGATGTATATGTAATCCATTCCTGTAGTTGAAGTTCGAATTTCAAAGAGGAAAGAAGTCATTTAGTTGTGCATCCATACAAAGCGTATCTTGGTATACCTGAGCATTTTAAGGGTGAAATATATCTATTGTATCTGTGTTGGAAGGACTTTGAGCCTCTCATTCTTGCTGGACACACATCTGTTAGTGATTGGCTAAATTCTTAGCTGGAATTAGTTGAGTGCCTTTGAATACCTTCGGTGAAGTTTTTTACATCATTGGGGTCATTTCCAATAAAAAAGGGGTTGAGATTCTTGGATTTATTATTGAAGGAAGAGGTCGAGCTACCCTTGTGTATATTCGTGGAGTTTGAGCCATGTCTCCATTGCTGGTATTTGCGGATTTTTTATTCTTTTTGCATTCCTGAGCTTCCAGAAGGGATATAGAGGCAAGTTCTATAAAGTTTGAAGGAATCAGCTACGTAACTTTAAAAAAAAAATTACAGAATTTAAAGAACAGAATCTCTGAAAGTCTGGCATTGGACAATGTATTTTTCAAACTGATATTCTTAATTTTTGAAATCTTCAATAGCTGGGGTTTTTCTAGACTTGTTGAGTGTTCATTTCTTTGTTAAGACAATGGCTAGATTTGATGATGTATTAGAGTTACTGAATACACTAATACACTCCTCTATTGGTGGGAAGGTAAATGTTAGCAAAGACACTCTTTGTGACATTCAGACCTGCCTGCATGATGCACAAGAAAAGATTGAATTTTTGCAACTAGAATCTCAGTTCCAGCAAGATGAGCTTCAACAGATTTGTCATTCCAAATTGTTTTCTGCTCAAAACAATATGTTGTTCAAGGTTAAACCAGCAAGTGGTGAAATTAGTAAGATTGAGGTTGAATCAGATCCAGAATCCAATAAAGCAACAATTGTACATGCAGATGCAGAAACTCAGTCTGCACTTCCCAAGCCCATCATCAGACCTTGGGAACAGCTTGTCCACAACAAGCACAGAACTGGTCTTGGATATGACAAGGACTTGTCCTTTCATATTCCAGACTATGCCAAGCCCATTCAGTTTCAGAGTGCTGGATTCATTCATGACAGTTCACCTGCTCCTCATGACAGTTCAGCTTCAGTTGTTCCAGACTCTGCCCCTCTTCCACAGCAACAGCAACAACAACAACAACAACAGATCATAAAATGCCAACACTGTGACCGAGTTGGCCATTTGAAAGATCACTGTTTTGATCTTCATCCATGTAAGCACTGTCATAAAACCAGTCATTCTTCACACAGATGCTTCAGAAACAAACGTCCTGCAAGAACAAAGATTCATCTTGGATGGATCGCTTCTTGGCAATGGGCATCAACAGCCAAGAAGTTATTCCAAACACATGTCAGAACTTGTTCCAGAGTATTGAAGAGTCTTGCAGTTGAGTTTTCTCCATCTTCTCACCTTGTATCTGACAGGGGGGGAAATGATGGTCATCTACAAGCTTCAAAGCCACATCAAGCGAGCCTGAGCCACAACCTACCACACCAGTTTCAGAGTTGTAGCCAGAGACAAAGATGCCTGAACATGCCTTCAGTTGGCAATCTGGGACACTTCCTCTAGCAGAAGACTTCAGCTTCTTGCCAGTTTTGGAAGAGTTCCGGGAACAAAATTGAGAACACTTCCTCTAGCAGAAGACACCAGCTTCTTGCCAGTTTTGGAAGAGTTCCAAGAATTGCATTAAGCATTCCAGAGTTGTTGGTAATCCTTAAACCATCACAGGTTGAGACTTCCCTTTTCAAGTTGAAGTTTTACCTTTTATGCGGGGTGAGACCTCCCTTTTATGGTTGAAGGTTTCCCTCTTTAAAACAATAGGATCACTTCCTCTAGCAGAAAACTTCAGTTTCTTGCCAGTTTTGGAAGGGTTCCGGGAACTGCACTAAGCGTTCCAGTGTTGGTGGTCATCCTTAAACCACCGCCCTTTATACCAACAATTCATAGAGCACATTCAGCCTAGTGCTGCCATGCATTTTTTGCACATTTTGTATTACAGCTCTCTTCTTGGACTCATACATAACCCTTCGGATTAAGGGGGGGAATGTTGGACACCTAATCCTAAATGGGTTAGTGTGGAAGCCGAATAGACTAAGCAGTCCAAGAGACCTTGGGATCTGAAACCCAAGAGTCACATAATGTACTATAAATGTAAATCTCTTGTTAATAAAAAAATGAATTGCATGTTTTATCTTTCATATCTCTCTTGTTGTCCATGTGTGTTTGACAGATAGGAAGAACTTTCCAAAAAACACTTGGAGCAAATTTGGACACTAGAAAGGCCTCCAAAAGTGGCTGCAAACAGGAGCTACGCATAGGGGAAATTTTGCTCAGTTTGACCAAGTATACTCTGTTTTCCACCTAGTTCCTTGACAGTTTGACTTTTCTCTTTCTTAATGCCAAAATTATGATGCAATTTAATTTAAATTGATGGATCTTGATGTAATTATGTCAAATTTTCACCCATGGAGGTAGATTCATCTATCAAAAAGTAGTTTGCAACTGAATGACTCAGTTCCCTAATTTCTAGAGGTAAGCTGTTCCACTGCCTAATTTGTAGTTCTCAGTTTAGAATTAGTTGGAACAGCTCCTAAACTCATGAGATTGACCCCTAGAGGCTAGGATTAGTTGTTGTTATGTTTTCTCAATCATTAGCATGGTTGGAATTTTGAGAAAGCTTGGAGCTCCATTGTATACATTTTCTTAGCGGTTTTGGCTACGGAATAGACCACGGTTTGTAGCACTCTATGGGATTCATGTGGCATGTTGCTTTGATATTGTGTTTCCTTATATAAATGTAGTTTTATATGTGTTTTATGTATGCCATTATCTCTCTTGCTTCTTCTTAACTAAAACAAACAAGCATAAAGGTAGAATCCATTGAAATTGCAGTGCTCTACGTAGGGTTTGCTTAGTTAATGATGTTTTCAACTGTTTGAAGAGGATCCCTAAGGTTTTCTTGTCGTCTTCAACTCCTCACCTATCTAAATCTCTCCATTTCATTCAATTTGAAGTATCAAATCACTTGCCTACCTTGCCCCATTGAGACCTCTGCAAAACTGAGCCTCATCCCCAAGACCCAAAATTTGCCTTTCCATTTGAGCCAACAAAACATCTTTAAATTCAATCAAACTCTTTTGCACACATACCTAGCCTAAGATCTGTATTCATATTAGTCATCTCAAGCCCTCATTGATCATATTTTTTTGAGATTGACAAGGAGAGAGCCCTCTCCGGACCTGGTAGGGCTAGCTACCAGGTTAAGCGTGGTTTGATGTTACCCTAGATTCTGCCTTTCTCAGCATAAGGTAGATTTAGGCCCTAACATAGTGGCAACCATATTGGGGAAGAAATTGTTTGTTTGTTAATGTTATTCATTTTATAAACTACAAACGGAGTCTGAAGATTAGCCAGGTAACCTTCGAAACACTTTTTCTTTGCATTAGTGCAAGTAGATAAACCTACTTCAGTCAATCTCCAGTCTAGTCTTATAAATGGAATATCTAACTTGCAAATTGCCCCAGTACATCTAAGAATTCTAAGCTTTTGGATGATAAGTTTAAAGTTTGATAGGCTGAACAAGTTGGTCATGTCCATTTGATTTCTTGGAAATAATAAGACACTGGCTTCCAGAAGATATAACAGATCAAATCCGGATCTTGATCCACCTCTTGCGTACGAAAATCCCAATCTTATTCTGAGAATCGTTTGCCAAGAAAGTTTTGTGATTCCAGTGTTCAAATCTCGTTCATGTCTTGTTGTTTTTTAGTATCTTGAAGATCTTGAGTTTGACGAATAGTTTGAGTTGTCATTGTTTGAGACCAAATCTGAAAGTGTTGTTGGTTCTACTACCTTAAATCCAGAGTTTTTCAAAGATCTTGAAATTGAAAGGGCCCATAGATCAATTGACGATTATATTTTGAGACTTCAAACTACCATTACGGCTACAAAAATTCCTGGATTTTTAGAGTCTACATCTGCAACTCTTGGGTCTTCTGCAATTGCATCAAGCTCCAGAATTCCTACCGAAACTCCCTTCATTCCCACCATTCCTGTGCAACCTTCTATCTCTG
This sequence comes from Pinus tabuliformis, assembly GCA_031772625.1. Taxonomy (NCBI): domain Eukaryota; kingdom Viridiplantae; phylum Streptophyta; class Pinopsida; order Pinales; family Pinaceae; genus Pinus; species Pinus tabuliformis. The sequence goes on along the minus strand of CM062819.1, from coordinate 841,355,570 downwards.
ATAAAAAATCTACAATGGTGTGACCTCCATCCACTCCTTCTACCCCTCAAACATCCAAAATTTCTTCACCACCATCCCCACGTCATACACCCCATACACCAGTTGCACCCACTCCCCCAACATCCCCAAGACCGATTGCAAATCCACTGAGAGCAATGGTTGCTCGTTTTTCACCCCTTGTGTTGCCTCAAAATTTGGATGATATGCCCGCCGATTATCAAAGAAAAATTCCATTGTTTGATGGCACTCCTCACAGTGCTACAGCTTAGCAACATGTGGACAAGCTAACATATTTCTTCGACCTTCATGAGATTGATGTGAAAATGTGACAATGAGGCTGTTTGTACAAACCTTTGGTGGTGAAGTGAGGAAGTGGTTCAAAGCTTTGTCGGCTGCAAGTATCACTACATTGACTAATCTTCAGAGACAATTCTTGGATCGCTGGGAAGTGAAGAAAAATCCTCTTCAGATCCTTTCCGAATATGAGAACATCAAGTGGAATGTTGGTGAGTCTGTTCAAGATTATTGTATTAGATTCAATTCAGTTTACAATGCAATTCCTGATCATATAAAGCCACCTATGGGGCTGGATTTGATTAATTTTCCGAATGGTTTCGATCCTGATATGGCCTATCAATTAAGAGAAAGAGATCCGGCCACTTTGGAAGACATGCAGAAAATTGCAGTTAGCATTGAAGCTAATCTGCTTGCCAAGAGAGCTAGAACAAAGGCTGAAAAGAAGGTAAGAATAAAGGAAGAGGTTTCCACTTTAGATCAAGTGCTCCGGAAGATGGAGAAGATGTTTGATAGATTGAAAATTGACAAGCCTGAACCACAAGTCAGAAATCCCAACTTTCGTGGTTAGTAGCAACCACAATTTAGAATCAAGAAAAGAGAGTAGCGAGCACAAGACCAAGTAGCGCAGCAGCAGGTAAAGACACCCTTACAGCAGAATTTTGTACATGGTCAGGAATCAGACGATGAGGAGACTGTAATTGGAGAAGAGAATCATTTCTTTACACCCGATGATATGCCAATTTTATTACTAAATATGAGTAGTATTCCGAGAATTCAACTGTACAAAGGGACGAAAATTTCATCTTGGTGAATGAAACAGTTCTTGAGAAGGAATCCGATGAATATCAAAGAGGAAACATGAATGCTTTGTCAGCCCAACAGCAACAATATTCACTCAGAAGTAGAGATGTGCCCATAAATCCAATTCAGAAAAGGAAGGAGATAACAGCACCAAAGAATGATCCTCCCATTGTGCAGAAAAAGGGAAAAGAGACAGCTGATCCTACCATCAACAAAATGCCATCAGCAAATGAAAGATCCAATCAGCCAAGTGTGTCAAAGGAGAAAACTGAAAAGAAGGATGTTTCAGTGAAAGAGGTAGAAAAGATTTCAGTTTTTAACTTAGAAAATGAAATTGCTAAGTTAAAAGTATCTATTCCTTTGACTGAGTTGATGAAAAATAGCAGCTACAAAGGTCAGGTGTCTAAGATTTTGAATTTGGATCCATCATCTGATATGGTGAACGTGGAGGATGATAGACCTGAGTTGATTTTTGGTCCAACATTGGAAGGTCAGTCTCAAGATAGTGATGTAGCTCCTTTTTACATCAGCCTTAGGGTGCATGACTATGTATTACACAATGCTATGTTTGATTCCGGAGCCTCTCATAATCTCATGCCTAAGGCCATCATGGAGAAATTGGGGTTGGATATCACTAGAAAGTATCATGACCTCTACTCCTTTGATTCTGGTAGAGTAAGGTGCACTGGTATTATCAAAGATTTGGTGGTCAGTTTGGATCAGATTCCAGCTAAAAATGTTTTGATGGATGTGGTCGTGGCAGATATACCTCCTAGATTTGGCATGCTTCTTTCTAGATCTTGGGGAGCGAATATGAAAGGGAAAATGTAGCTTGATTTCTCCTATGCTACCATTCCTGTGTTCGGTCAAATGATAAAATTATATTGGGAGCAAAAGATGAAGTACATAATCACTAGCAAGGAGAAACCGGTAAATCATCCAATAAACTACGTACATACTGATTTAGAATCATTTGTTTTGTATTCAAATAGCTTTAATGATGTAAACAACCAAGTAGTAGAAGTAGAAGACATTCCCAAGATCACTGAAAATTTCAGAGAAGTCTTAAAGCAAGAAAGACAAAGACTTGATAATACGGCTGAGCAATCAGCCTTCCAATAGCAGCAACATATTGATCGACAGCGAGGAAAAGTAACAGAGCAAACATAATTTCAGCATTTGGAAGAGGACGAAGCAGGCCTGTGGAGCATGGATTTTTATGGTGCGGTAGGAAGGGAAGGTGTTGGAATTGGCATTTGGATATGAAACCCTGTTTTCACCCCAAACAAAGTGCCAAGCAATGTAAGGGTCTATTCTTATAAACTAGCTTTTGACTGTTCAAATAATGAGGCTGAATATGAGGCTTTAATTACTGGTTTGAAAATTCTTAGAAAGTTGAATGCTAAAAGGATTTCAATGTATGGCGACTGCGAGTTAGTTATCAAGCAAGTGAAAGGGGAATACCAAGCTAAGCATCCTCGAATGCGGGCCTACCGCAATGCAGTATTAGACATCTTGAGAGTATTTTAAGATTATACTTTGACATGTGTCCCTCGTGTTTAGAATGTCATTGCAGATTCACTTGCAATATCAGCAAGTAATTTGAAAATTCCGATGAATTCAAACAACAAGTTTGAGATTCATGTGAAACATTGCCCAGCTATTCCCAACAATCAAAAGTATTGGCAAGTGTTTCAAGATGATGAAGAGATCGATGAATTTCTACAAAATGAAGGTAAATTCAAAGACACTTCTATTGATGTGGAGTATGATGATGGTGAGGCGTATATAGAAGTCAATCAGATGGAAGTTTTGCAGCTGAAGGACAACGTCATTCCTAAAGGTCTAATACCTTTATAGGAGCTATTTGATCAAGATGATATGGCCCAGAAACTGAGCTTGTTGCCAACCGAGAAAGGAGTTGAGGATGTGAACATTGGATCAGCTAAAAATCCTAAAATGGTGAAGTTATCAAAGGTATTGCCTCCACAGGTAAAAGAAAAGTATATCAGTTTAATATCTTCTTTTAATGATGTACTTGCTTGGGATTATTCAGATTTGAAGGCATATGACACAAGCATCATTCAGCATATCATCTCGATCAAGCCAAATCAAAAACATTTTCGTCAGAAGCTAAGAAGAATAAATCCAAAGCTGCTGCCCTCAATTGAGAAGGAAGTGAATCAGTTGTACAAAGCCGATATCATCGTCCCCATAAGATTTTCAGATAGGATTTCTAATTTGGTTCTCGTTCACAAGAAAATAGGTGAGATTCGGTTATGTATTGATTTTAGAAATCTGAATAAAGTATCTTTGAAAGATAACTATCCATTGCCCAAGATGGATCACATACTTCAGAGGGTAGTTGGGGCTTCCTGCATGTCGCTACTTGATGGGTATTCCAGGTATAACCAAATTCTAGTCCATGAGGATGACAGAGACAAAACAACATTCACCACTCTGTGGGGAACTTTTCACTATGCAAAGATGCCTTTCAGATTGAAAAACATTGGTGCAACCTTTTAGCGGGCGATGGATATTGCATTCGCTAATGAAAAAGATGTTTTTCTAGTTGTTTATCTTGATGATTTGACAATTTTCTCTAACTCAGATGAAGAGCACCTCTATCATCTAAAAATTGTATTTCAGCGTTGTAGAAAGTATGGTATTTCTCTCAATCCAAAGAAGAGTCTGTTTTCCATGGATGAAGGTAAGCTTCTCGGTCATATCATATCAAAGGGGGGCATCTGCATTGATCCATCTCGATTGGAAGCCATTCAAAAGATTGATTTTCCAAGAAGTAAGAAAGAAATCCAATCATTCAATGGTAAGATAAATTTTTTACGTCGCTTTGTACCCAATCTTGCAGAACATTTAAGGGGAATCACAAACATGCTCAAAAAAGATAGTGTAGTGAAATGGACTGAGGAAGCAATTAAGTCTTTCAATTTGGTGAAATTGGCCCTTTCTTCCACTCCGGTTTTGATCAGCCCGGACTATACTCAGGATTTCATTTTGTTTTCATTTGCCTCGGATCACACTATGGCAGCAGTCTTGATGCAGAAAAGAGACCAGCTTGAGAAACCAATTGCGTTTTTTAGCAGGACCATAAGGGATGTGGCATTAAAGTACAATATTATTGAAAAACAGGCTCTTGCTTTGGTAAAGGCATTGAAAGATTTTCGGGTTTATATTTTGCATTCTCACATCCTTGCTTATGTCCCTAACGCTGTTGTTAAAGATGTCTTAGTGCAAACAGATCCAAAGGGAAAAAGAGGCAAATGGATTGCTGCATTGTTGGAATCTGACGTGGAGATCAAACTGACAAAGCTCATGAAAGGACAAGGGCTGGCTAAGCTAATGGCTGAGTCAAATTTGCATGCCTTGGACATCAATCTCATTGCTGCTATGTCTGAGGAAGATGAAGAAATTCTACCCACTCAGGTATGAGAAATTTTTCTTCTTTCTCCTTGGTGTTCAGACATTGTTTATGTACTCAAAAATCTATCATCACCACTTGGAATGGCTAAGAACAAAAGTAGGACCCTGAAATTGAAGGCTGCCAAGTTCTGTATCATGAATAATGCACTCTATTGGAAAGATCCCAGTGGTGTCTTACTCAATTGTTTGGTTGAAGAAGAGGCAAAACAGGTTATGGAAGACTTTCACAAGGGAGATTGCGGAGGCCACCTTTTCTGGAAGACAACAACCAATAAAATTTTGAGAGCGGGGTATTGTTGGCCAACTGTTTTTGCTGATGTGTAAAAAACAGTAGCAAGCTACCATGAATGTCATATTTTTCAAGGTAGAAGGAAGTTGCAGCCTTTAGCACTCAAGCCCATTGAAGTAAGTGCTCCAGTTCAACAGTGGGGTTTGGATTTCATTGGCGAAATCCATCCTTCTTCTTCAGTGCAACACAAATGGATCCTCACAGCGATGGATTATTTCACCAAATGGATTGAGGCGATTCCCACGAGGTAGGAAACTGATTCAGTAATCATTTCATTTCTTGAAAACAACATTTTGTCTCGTTTTGGCTGTCTAAATAAGTTGATCACTGACAATGCAGCAACCTTTAAATCTAAAAGGATGATTGACTTTTGTCATAAATATCAAATCACTTTGGGGCACTCAACTTCCTATTACCCGTAGGGCAATGGATTGGCGGAATCCTCAAATAAATCTTTGGTCAACATTATCAAAAAGCTGTTGGAAACAAACAAGAAAAGTTGGCACAAAAATCTGGTCAATGCACTTTGGGAAGATAGAGTAAGTCAAAAGAAATCTATAGGCATGTCTCCTTTTGAGCTTGTGTATGGTGTGGACACAGTTTTCCCAACCTCTCTTGCACTCCTGGTGGTCAAACTCTTACAAGAAGTGGGTAGCGAAGATGATCATTTGCAGTGGAGAATCAATCAAATGATTCATTTGCAGTAAACTAGAGAGGAGGTATTTCAGAACACTTTCAAGCTACAAGAGAGAATCAAGAAGATATATGACCGAAAGGAAAAAGTAGACAAGTTTCAAATAGAAGACATAGTGCTGAAATGGGATGCAAGGAACGAAGAGAAAGGTAAGCATGGAAAGTATGAAAATATTTGGAAGGGACCTTACAAGGTTGCGGCATATCGGGGCCAAAATTCCTTCCTCTTGCAAGAAATGAATGGAGAAGACTATCCCGGTGGGCCGGTCAATGGTCGGCTACTCAAACAGTACTATTTTTGAAGTATTTTCTGCTGTCATATGTATCATTATACATACCGGTTTGTTTAAATTCCATTGCAAGTGTATACTGTTTTCACGCTTTCAGTTTGGGGCCCAACGTGAAGGCTATAAAACTGAGGTTTGATTTCAGTTTTGGTTTGGTTTGTTTGAGTCAGGTCTTTTAGTCGATTTCAGTCTTGAAATTGGGTCAATTTTGAGTCACACTTCAGTCCTGAAATTAAGTCAAGAGTCTCATTTTGGTTTGTCGAAGTTATTGACTCCATAGCCCAACGGATGAAGGCACTGCGTGCTTTCCGAGATATCTCTAGTTCTTGGCACCTTCAAGGAGCTACCATCCCCATTGGAGCCAATATTAGTGTCGTTATCTTCAACCCTCCGTCAGAGATCAAATTCTCTTGTTGCATTGCATATTAGGTGTCTCGCTCAGTCAACTGCATTCCATTAGGAGCATGGATCATTTGATGGTAGTGGCTTATTGTACATTTTCCCTCATGTCCTTTACTTGCTGGCCCATTTCCATTTATCAAGATTATATGTAGTCACTTTTTGTCTTTAAATTTGCAAGAGTCATTTCTAGGGTTTCAGTTTCATTAGGTCTAGGGTTTCATCAAAAAGGTCTTCAAAATGTCCAATAGCAGCCAACAAGTGCATGAGGAGGTTAAATAAAGTTCCAGTACCAATAAAATTCATAATCTCATGCTTAGAAATGTATTTTTCCTGAAAACCATGTTTTGAGGAAAAACAGAGTATTTTATGTTTTTGTTGTATAAATTCATGTAATTTCAGTTCTCTTATATTTAAATCACTTCAGTGGAAACCCTGGTCACCTTACCAAGCGTCAGCAACTCCATCCCCTGCAAGGAAAACAAAAAATCAAGTCATTCGGTTCATCAAAGGCACAAATAAAATAAACTACCCAAAAGCAAAGTTGAAAAAGTAAGTCACATTGCAAACATTATAAAAGTGGGTTTTATGAATGAAAAAAAATAAATCTCTTGTATATAAATCATTTTTACAATTCAAAAAGATCATTAGCACTTAAAAAATAAAGACTGAGCAAAGTGAAGGCTGTGTTGAGCAAAGGAAGCAAGCTTGGAGAAAAACTGTGCAAATTCGTGGGCACTGCGCATAGGGTGAGAGGTGTGGCACATTGGGTCACCCTCCACAGTGTTAAATTTACACTGGCGCGATGCATACATGAGGCGCAGTGCGTTGGGTTTGTGGTGCGACGTACAGGGCTTCAAGCTTCATTTCACCTAAAAATTCATTCAAACTACCAAATTTGCTAAATTGCCACCTACTCAAGTAAGTCATCATTCTTCCACTGCTGGTGAATGAGTTTTTCTTAAAGAGTTTATGGTGATTTAAAGAGATAAGCTTGAAACCCTACCTCCTTGCAATTTTTCTCAAAAACAAGTGCTTAGGGTTTGTAGTTTGTGTATTTGCTGCCAAATTCCATTCCCTCGTTCCCACACTCTTTGTTTCCCACATTCATTTTCTAGTTTCATCCCCTTATCCCTGATTCCCATATCCCTAAATTCACTAACCCCATATTCCTAACTCCCACTATCCCAAACCCTAGCTACACATTCCTAAACCCTAATTGTTATAAAAAATCTAAAAACTGTCCCTAAAACCCTTCTATTCCCCAAATTCCAGTCAGCGACATTTCTAAAACCCCTCTTACCCTCCCCCTTCATAGTCCCTAATACATCTTCAAACATTTGGTAGCAAAACATCAAAATCACCATAAATCTCTTCATACTTGTCGAGAAAACTCACACATTAGCAAGCATGGAATCTAATCCTTCATATGACTAAGATGAAGAGACACGCAGTGACTCTCCTACAGAAATGCATGCACCAAGGAGACCTCACAAGGGTGGAAAACATATACGAGAGGAGCCTACTTCACTTGCTACGTTGCAGGCCTGCCCTCTTGCTATCACATGCTTCCAACACCAATCTTGTTATCGGTTCTGTGAGATGGTTCCTAGAGTCCAGTATCATCATGAGTTAGCCTGGTTGGTTGTGCTTCATCTACATAATGTCCAAACCACTCTAGCTGGTGTGACATTCACCTTGACACCGGAGTCTATTTCTCTAGCAACCGACATACCTAATGTCGGAGAGCAGTGGAATAAAACGTAATAGATTGACAGGGAATACTATGAACCATACATCAAGCCCGGTTATTTGAGAAAACTCAGCAGAGTTTTTCCCTTTTAGTACCTGAAAGACTCATATGCTCCCTTGATGAAACTCATAATGAAGTATTTTAGCTGTGAGGGCCAGTTTTCTCGCCTATATTCTTATCATATCAGATTGTTGATGCACTTTACCAGGGTGAGAATGATGAATCTCTCCTACTTCATGTGCCGAAATATCGAGAAAATGACCACCCTAGTACAATAGAATACTCCTTAGCAGTGTTTTAACAATGTATACTATAATAGAGTTCAGGCTTCTGTGATCCATATCAATTTAGAAAGGATTCTTCGGCGAAAATCACAAGGAATATCATTTGTCGACGCGTTTCGAACCAACCAGTATGGTTCATCGTCAGGACAAGTTGAAGAACAGATCCAGCTTAGCATGTTTAAATAGCTAGAGCAGAGACACCAACGGTTACCTAGGCAAGAGGTTGACTCAAGGAGCAAGGTCAAATTTAGTTGAATTAGGTAAAAAATAAATAAATAAATAACCAAATATATAAATGATAAATTATAATATAATAATGAAAATATATAAAATATAAATTTAGTTACATTAGGTGTAAGAAAAATAATAATAAATTATTTATTTAATATATAAATGAGGAATAATAATAAACTACTTATTTCTTAATTAAATTAATAAAAATAAAATAAAAATATATAAAATTTTTATATAAAAATATAAAATTTAGTTATATTAGGTGTAAGAAAAATAATTAATTTATTTAATATATAAATGAGGAATAACAATAAACAACCTTATTAATTAGATAAATGAAAAAACATATAAATTAAAAAATATAATAATAAAAGTAAATAAAAATATATAAAAAAATATAAAAAAATATAAATTTAGTTATATTAGGTGTAAGAAAAATAATAATAAATTATTTATTAATATAAAAATGAAGAATAATAATAAACTACTTATTTATTAAATAAATAAATAAACGAAAAAATTAATAAATATAATAGCAAAAAATAAATTAATTATTTAATTTATAGAAATGAAAGGTATCATTAGTAAGGTAAATACATTCATATTTAGTTATATTAGGTATAAGATAAATAACCAATTGAAGAATAATAAAACTAATAAATCATTAAATTTATTAAATAAATAAAAATATAAACGAAGAATTAAAATAATAATAAATTATTTATTTATTTATTAAAAAGGAATAAATATATAAATAAATGAAAAATGAAAAAATATAAATTAACAAATATAATAGTAAATAAATTAGTTATTTAATTTTTATAAATGAAAAAATAGAAATGGTATCATTAGTAAGGTAAAAATTAAAGGGAGGAAGTTACGCACCGGGTTAATTAGTTAGGATCAAATAATCCAATAAATAAAAATAGGAAGAGGAAATAAGGATTAGAAAATAAAATAAATTAATTATAGTTAGTTAAAGTTAATACAACTAATACTAATAATAATAATAATAAAAATAAATAAATATTAATAATAAAGCAGTTAAAAATAAATAATAATAATAAAAATATATATATATATATATATATATAATAATATTAATATAAATATAATAATTAATGAATAAATAGAAAATAATAATAATAATAAATACATAAACAATAATAGTAGTAAAACTGATGATGATGATGATGATGATGATAATAATAATAATAATAATAATAATAATAATAATAATAATAATAATAATAGACAAAACTAAATCCTAAGGAGGAGGGAGGAAGCCAACTAGGAAGAGAGAGCAGGGACCCAACATCTACTAACTTTCCAGACATCGTCTCTATTAAGATTGCTAGGCCTCTTTTCAATCTCAAGCGCTTCCCTAAACTTACGATGATGGAAATGCGAAACCCTAGCAATAACACTAGCCTCCTCAATACAAACATGATGACTGGTTTTTTCAGCATGTTCGGCTGCAGACCTTAAGCATAGGAGAGCTAAGTCTTCTGTTTTAGCCGAACATGCTGAAAAAACCAGTCATCATGTTTGTATTGAGGAGGCTAGTGTTATTGCTAGGGTTTCGCATTTCCATCATCGTAAGTTTAGGGAAGCGCTTGAGATTGAAAAGAGGCCTAGCAATCTTAATAGAGACGATGGCTGGAAAGTTAGTAGATGTTGGGTCCCTGCTCTCTCTTCCTAGTTGGCTTCCTCCCTCCTCCTTAGGATTTAGTTTTGTCTTTTATTATTTATTATTTAGTTTTATTTTATTATTATTATTATTATTATTATTATTATTATTGTTTCGATAATCTTCGGCAAAATCACATAACCAATCTTTTGTCGACGCGTTTCGAACCAACCAGTGTGGTTCATCGTCAGGACAGGACAAGTTATGGAAACAATGTTATGGATCACAGAAGTCTAAATTCCTTAATTATTATTATTATTATCAGTTTTACTACTATTATTGTTTATGTATTTATTATTATTATTATTATTATTATTACTATTTTTATTATTATTATTTTCTATTTATTCATTAATTATTATATTAATAATAATATTATTATATTATTATTATTATTATTATTATTATTTATTTATTTTTAACTGCTTTATTATTAATATTTATTTATTTTTATTATTATTATTATTAGTTGTATTAACCTTTAACTAACTATAATTAATTTATTTTATTTTCTAATCCTTATTTCCTCTTCCTATTTTTATTTATTGGATTATTTGATCCTAACTAATTAACCCGGTGCGTAACTTCCTCCCTTTAATTTTTACCTTACTAATGATACCATTTCTATTTTTTCATTTATAAAAATTAAATAAATAATTTATTTACTATTATATTTGTTAATTTATATTTTTTCATTTTTCATTTATTTATATATTTATTCCTTTTTAATAAATAAATAAATAATTTATTATTATTTTAATTCTTCGTTTATATTTTTATTTATTTAATAAATTTAATGATTTATTAGTTTTATTATTCTTCAATTGGTTATTTATCTTATACCTAATATAACTAAATATGAATGTATTTACCTTACTAATGATACCTTTCATTTCTATAAATTAAATAAGTAGTTTATTATTATTCTTCATTTTTATATTAATAAATAATTTATTATTATTTTTCTTACACCTAATATAACTAAATTTATATTTTTTTTATATGAATTTTATATATTTTTATTTACTTTTATTATTATATTTTTTAATTTATATGTTTTTTCATTTATCTAATTAATAAATAGGTTGTTTATTGTTATTCCTCATTTATATATTAAATAAATTAATTATTTTTCTTACACCTAATATAACTAAATTTTATATTTTTATATAAAAATTTTATATATTTTTATTTTATTTTTATTAATTTAATTAAGAAATAAGTAGTTTATTATTATTCCTCATTTATATATTAAATAAATAATTTATTATTATTTTTCTTACACCTAATGTAACTAAATTTATATTTTATATATTTTCATTATTATATTATAATTTATCATTTATATATTTGGTTATTTATTTATTTATTTTTTACCTAATTCAACTAAATTTGACCTTGCTCCTTGAGTCAACCTCTTGCCCAGGTAACTGTTGGTGTCTCTGCTCTAGCTATTTAAACATGCTAAGTTGGATCTGTTCTTCAACTTGTCCTGACGATGAACCACACTGGTTGGTTCGAAACGCGTCGACAAATGATATTCCTTGTGATTTTCGCCGAAGAATCCTTTCTAAAAATATATACTATTTTGCACTCATCAAAATTGTGGTCATGCATCAGCTTGGTTTGCAGGGCATCTCATGGGAGGATTTCATTTCTCATGAGTTCTTCAGAGCTCCTCAGGTACCTCTAGATACTTTTCATGAGACAGGTGGACATTCTCATCAGCAGAAGGGTCATGAGACACAGACCGCTAGTGTGCTGGTGTTTGTCACCTATCAAAAGGGCACTAGACAGTTGTTTGCAGTAGCAAAGCGAGTATTATCTCCACCCATGGTGGAAGGGGTCTCGCTTCCTTCATCAGCACAGTAGGTTTAGGATAAGGGCAAGAGGCCATTACATGATGAGGGGCCTTCAAGTGAGCAGGAGACCGATTTCATTCTAATTTAGGACAATGACACAGATTTGGGCCCACAAAGCTCAAAGCTCAAGGAGGTCATCCAAGAGCAACAGGTGGACGTCAATGCTTTGTCCCTCAACTTGGAAAGAGTCGAGTGGATAATAAAGTACTTGGAGCAAAGAAACAAGCAACTCGAGGATAAACAAACCATAATGGAGCTAAGAAACATATGAGAAAACCAAGAAGCTGCCAAAAGGAGGAAAGTCAAGTTCACAACACTTGAGAAAGAAATCAATGCTGATCGTAAGTCTTGGTTGGAGAGGACTAATATCCACTTGGAGAGGATGCTGGAGAAATCCATCAATGAGAAAAATATGTTGTGAAACATGGCATATCACTATTTGTCAAGGAATATGGTGTGCCAAGCTAGGATCAGGAGCTTGAAGGCTAAGTTGAAGAAGAGATCGAGGAGGAAAAAAGCACAAGATAAGCTTGAAATCTTGGCTGAGGCTTCCTTGGCCCAACAAAAAACTTGATGGAGAATACTCAGCCCAAATTTTAAAAAATTTGGGACACTTTTTTCATTTTTGAAATTTTTGGGCTAAAACATAGAGTTTTCTACCCAATGCGCTGTGCAACCTGGCGCTCGCTTTTGATGGAGGCCTCCAAATGACAATAACTCAACATATTTGAATTTTTCTTAGAAAAGTATGCATGCCTACCAATTTCCAAGAAATTGTGACAGGTTTTGAGCCCCCAAAAAGGTCAAAAACACCCAACAAATGACCTTACAGCCCCTATTTTGACACACAGGAAGCAGTGTTGGGAGAACTCCGTTTTGGAGGGGAAAATGGAGGCCAAATTCAAGAAATACACTTGTTCTAGAAATTAGACAGGTAGACCTTTCCAACAAGCACACTTCGAGAAAATTTGGACACCGGGAAGGCCTCCAAAAGTGGCTTCAAATAAGCGTTACACATAGAGAAATCAGCGCAACGCATGGGGGAAATTTTGCTCAGTTTGACCAAGTGTACTCTGTTTTTCACCTAGTTCCTTGATGGTTTTACTTTCCTCTTTCTTAATGCCAAAATTATGATGTAATTTAATGTAAATTGATGGATCTTGATGTAATTATGTCAAATTTTCACCCATAGAGGTAGATTCATCTATCAAAAAGTAGTTTGCAACTAAATGAATCAATTCCCTAGTTTCTAGAGACAAGTTGTTCCACTGCCTAATTTGTAGTTCTCAATTTAGAATTAGTTGGAATAGCTCCTAAACTCATGAGATCAACCCCTAGAGGCTAGGATGAGTTTTTTTTTTCCTATATCTTATGTTTTTTTAGTCATTAGCATGGTTGGATTTTTGAGAAAGCTTGGAGCTCCATTGTATACATTTTCTCAGTAGTTTTGGCTAAGGAATAGACTAGGGTTTGCAACACTCTATTGGATTCATGTGGCATGTTGCTTTGATATTGTGTTTCCTTCTGTAAATGTAAGTTTACATGTGTTTTATGTATGCCATTATCTCTCTTGCTTCTTCTTAACTAAAACAAACAAGGATAAAGGTAGAATCCATTGAAATTGCAGTTCTCTACCTAGGGTTTGCTTAGTTATTGATGTTTTCAGCTGTTTGAAGAGGATCCTTGAGGTTTTCTTGCCCTATTAAACTCCTCACTATCTAAATCTCTTCATTTCATTCAATTTGAAGTATCAAATCACTTTCCTACCTTGCCCCATTGAGACCTCTGCAAAACTGAGCCTCATTCCTAAGACCCAAAATTTGCCTTTCCATTTGAGCCAACAAAACATCTTTAAATTCAATCAAACTCTTTTGCACACATACCTAGCCTAAGATCAGTATTCATATCAGTCATATCAAGCCTTCATTGATCATATTTTTCTGAGATTGATAAGGAGAGAGCCCTCTCTCGACCTGGTAGGGCTAGCTACCAGGTTAAGCGTGGTTTGATGTTACCTTAGATTCTGCCTTTCTCAGCCTGAGGTAGATTTAGGCCCTAACAGGGACAGTGCGTTATATAGATGTAGTGTTAACAAGGCTACAAACCATTCATGGTGTTGCCCATCTATTAAGATCATGTTCACTTCGCGAATTGCACACTTCAGTCTTTGATCCAGCTCCCACGGGGTTTTGCCTGGTAGCATTGTGATTTCGTTGAATCCAATGATTGATTGTGCCTTTGATTTTGGTTTGCTAAATTCCTTGTTTAGTGCAACTTGGATATTTGCTATCCTTGCATTCAGATTGTCATTGGAAGGCTTAATGTACCACGTTAGTGCGCAATCCTGTAGAGCGCTGACCAACATTGCTTTTTTTATATTGTCGTCTGTGACACCCTGTGCTTCCCATACCACTTTTATCACGAACCAAAATTGGTCTAGATCTTCATTCCCTACTCGCTTAAACATTGGTAGCTTTATCGTGCTGGCCATACTACTTCGTGGTGGTGGCGGAGGTGGTATGGGTGAAGTCGGGGGTGAAGATGGTTAAACTAGTGGTGGTGTGGGTGGGGGTGGTATGCGTGGAATTCTCTACTTTATTAGATTGATCGCACTTCTTGGTGAAACCTTCACGAGCTCTTCTTCGCCTCCACATGGAGGTGAAATAAAGGGGCTAGTTTCTAGTTTCGTGCTACCTTCGTTTCTATAGATCCTCCCACTCTATGTAGTCCCAAACATTAATTTATTCGCATAACTCGCTTTCCACACAGTAGCATTTTAATCCAAGTGTTCAAAGATTTAATGTACTTACCTCGCAATCCCTTGAGGAAGCACCATTATGCCTCGCTATAGCTGATTGAAGTATCTACCACGAATTTAGTGATGGATCCTCCTATGACTCAATCCAGCCAATGATTGACAATGCATGCAATCCTATCTTCTGATGCTTCCAGTCTGTGCACCAATTCCGGAGTCCATACAATAGGTTTGTCGAGTTTACACCTTCCTTGGCTATCTACTAGCCTTGCAATCCACTCGTACAACTAAGTAGGGAAGGATGTAAAGAAAATTTTATGGATTTCCATATATAAGTAGCAATCTAACCACTCTTCCTTTGACAGTTGCAGATTCCTTTTCTCCTGCGCCGCGAAATCGTGAATATTTCTGTCCAACCACTCTTCAATTCCTTTCTTGGTCAGATTCCAACGATACGACATCAGACATCTCTATGCAGATCTCAGTCCCGACAACGAAATGATTTGTTGGCTTGTTGGGGCCTGACCCAAGTTGAAAGCTAATTAGCCAAAAAAATCCTGGTACTACTAGCTCTTTCGGAAACAGTCCGCGGAAAGCAGACTGAGGTCTCACCCGAAGTAGTATGGGAGGTTGCTAGAACTAGGTTTCAGCACCCTGGAGATGTCTAATGAGTTCGACTATTCCACGGTTTGTCCCCGCGCGTAGGTTGCTTCGTGCACTTTCCCGTTCCTCGTGGTCTAATATACTGCCTTCGCGCAGCCCTACCCAGGGGTTGTGCACTGCGCTCTGCGTCAAAACCTTGCTTTTATTCCAATATTAGTTAATTATCTTTTCTTACTTGAGTGCTTTAAGTTATACTTAACAACTTAGAACCTTCATACATGTGTGCGCAGTAAATAAATAGTATATTCACAAATTATATCAATCATGCATTAACCCAAGAACAGATACACAAAATTATAGAAAAAATTCTCTTTATTGATTCTTTCCATGGTTATAGACTAAACTTGCCTTTCACACTCAGCTACAAGGGTCTGCGCACTTAGTTGCGGACTACTAGGCCTCTACGCGCACAACTGTAGAGCCTTCTCCTACCTTACGACCCAAAGACACACTTTACACTACGACTCAATCACTTAGACTTCTCATACTTCTCTTCTATCATCTCTCTTCTATCTCCTCTTTTACACTTAGAGCCTTGCTATACAATCCCATGGTCCATGGATCTTGGGTAGGTCTATCTAGTCGACATTACATTACAAAACTAGGGCAGAAACCCTGTGACTCTATCATACTTTTGCGCCTCGCGCTCGGAATTCGTGGATCTTTACAACACGATTCGGTCAAAACTTGGGCTTTAAGCCCCAAAACATGCCTTGGGGGGATTCCATGCCTAACACTTTGTAACTCCAAGCAAAGGCATCCAGATGTTCCTTTAGCATGTTGCACAACTTCTCTTCTTGGAGAACAGAGAGAGATGGATTGATTTTAAAAGTTCTCTCGGGGCCGAATTCTATGGTTTTGACATGGATAGGGTTGGAATTGGCTAAGCATAGATCAATTTGATGGTTGTTTTGGGTTTCCTTTACTAATTCTAAGGACAATGTACTAGGAGTTGGACTGTGGAGTATGTGTTCGATCAAATCATCTTCATCTTGTTGTCCCCCTCCCATGGTTGTTTCTAAATTATAGAGTTGAGCTGAATAAACTTCATCTTCCTCCTCTTCCAGCCACAAAGGTAAGTCATGTTATAGAGATGGCTGAGCAGGAGGGTATAGGACTAACTATTTATACATATGACCATCAATATAGGAGGGTATAGGATTAACTGCTTGTACATATGCCCATTCTTGATGGTCATATTACCAGCTCTGCAACTAATGTAAGCATTAGCAGTGGCTAACCAGGGCCTCCCAAGGATGAGAGGGTAACTAGTAAGCTTATCCTTAGGTTGGGGAACTAGGAAATATGTAGGGTATTCCCAAGAATCAATGGATACCATCACATCCTCCACAATCCCCTCAAGGGTCACTGTGGAGCAGTCTACAAGTTGCAGAACTATTGTGGTCTTTCTCAATAAACCTTGGAGGTTGAGCTTGAGCATGGTGTCCTTGGTCATCACATTAATGGTAGCCCCAAGATTGATCAAAGTGTGTGGGACAATGGTGCCATTGATGTGCACATCTCCTACAGGGCTTCCTAGGTCTAAATACTTTGGATAGATTACCTGCCCTAGCATTAAGTCGGATATCTGTCCAATGACATTAATGGTAGGGGCATCTCTTCTTTGCCTCCCTGGATGCTTGAAGCACTTCTGCTTAATCAACTTTTTGTCAATAGGTACATCTTTAATAGCTTGGAGAAGTGGGATTTTGACACATAGGTTTTTCAATTCTCCCATAAGTTTAGTCTCTTCTGGGGTAGGCTAGAGTGGTTGGGTTAATCTCTTAGGAAAGGGTGGTGGATTTACTTTAATCATGATTTCCTCTCTTTATTCCTCAACCTTCCTAGGTGGAGGTAGAGGTTGATTGTCCCGAAGTACTATTCGGGATCTCAGGTTGATTTCTTGAATTTCCAAAGCATAAGCTAGATAGGATGTCTCTCCACTATATATTTGTTGTGTCTGTCTATTGTTCAGGTTCGAATTTGGCTGGGCAGGAATCTGGGGTTGTTTAGGTGGAGCAGAGTCTAAAAGTTGTGGTTAGGCAGGTGGTGAAGGAAATAAAGCTAGAACATTGTTTTATTGGGGCCTCCACCCCTGGGGCGGTGCATTCCACTGAGGTTGTGGTGGAGCATATGGTTGAAATGACTGGCTGGATGGTTGGGAATAATACTGAGGTGAAAAGGACTAAGGAGGAGGTGTATACTAGGAAGGATGAGCAGGGGACCCCCAAGAAGGTATGTGGTCTAGTTGGGGTTGTAATATGCATGGGATGACCCTTGCATGCCCTGCTAGTATGGCCTAGGCCCATGAGGTATCCTTTGGTTTATGTACGAGAGTTGCTTAGTGACCCCTTCAGCTCCTTGATATACAACTTTGAGTCCAGGCAAAGAGGGGAACTCGTCTTTGGAGTGGTTTTCTTCACAGACTGAACAAATTTCAATAGAATTCAATGGAAATTCATTCCTAGGGTGCCTCCTGGTGCATCTAGGACAGAAAATTTGCCAAGGCTCTCTTTTCTTCCTCCTTATTTTTCTTAATGTGCATAGTGTCCATCTATATGGAAAGGGTTTGCAGCATCTCACTTTTGGAATCCTCCAATATATTTCCAATTTCACCCTTGATGGATGAATTGGAAGAGGATGGACTGACCATAGGTTGACTACCCCTACCCTTTTTCCTAGTTGCCCTATAATGGTTTCTAGAGACAGTCTTGACATCCTCATAGGGTAACTGTTAGATATCCACTCCTACTAACAAGTGTAGGGTATCCAGAAGATATTCCTTTACTCCTCTAAGCAGGACCAACTTCAGTGACTCAGGGTCAAGTGTGTACCTAGCCCTTTTGTAGCTAAGCTGTAATATTTCTTCATAATCCTCTAGGGATTCATCATTGCCTAAGGTCATCCTAAAAATTTCATCTTTAGTGCCTTTAGACATAAAGTAGTCAAAATAGTTGTTGTTGAAGGCTTGCTGCATCTGAGCCCAAGTTGTGATGCTATCTCCAGGTAAACCCATGAACCAATGCAAAGTTGCATCCTTGAGAGTGGATGGAAATAGTTTCAACTTCTGCTCATCATTTGTATAGTCATAGGTTTGGCATATGACAACAAACTCAAATAAGAAAGTGTCTGGGTATTCTATGGTTAGGCCATGGAAATGAGGAAGGGTAGAGGGGCTTATATTTTTCATCTTAGTGTCCCCATTGGTTTCCCTAATGGGGAAGACACCCTCAATTCTTTCTCTATTTCCTCTAGCATTTTTGTTTTAAGCCATTGGTTCAGTAGGAATGGGTTCTCCTTCTTCTTCTTCCACTGTAGGTTCTTCAAATATGTCTGGTTTCTCACCTAAGGGTTCCTCTAGTTCACAGCCACCGAAGAAGAGGGAAGGTTGGCTGTTTGAAGTAGTGGGGGTATTTGGAAAAAATTTCCCTAAGTTATCCCTATTCCTACAAGGCATGAAAAGAAATGTTTTTGTTTTGTTTTTTGTGTTTTCAAACTTTGAAAGTAATTGTAGAATTGAAATTGCAGACTGAATGAAAAATTAACTATTTGATTGAAATCTTACTTGCAGAATGGAAAGGAAAGCAAAGAATGTAGCATGGAAAAGGAAACAATCTAAACTACTTTTGCAGAAATGAAACTAATAGCAGAATATCAGAAATAAGAAATGGAAGAAAGAAAGAAGTAATCAAATTTTACTTAGACACCTCCCTTTCAATGATGCCAAAAAGTGATGAGCACCAGTATTGCAGCAAGAATGCTGCAACGCTTGGGGCTACCAGCTTTATTTTATCAACTCGGGGTTCGTAAAAACTTGGAGGTGACAATGTTGTATACACAAGTAAAAGTGATGGTTCTACCTTTTGTCATTGTTCAACTAGCGAGAGACCACTAGGGTTTTCAAGCCAAAATTCTATAGATGCAGAAGAATCTTGATTGTTGATGAAAGAAAGAGAAATCTACTCTAGGAGAAATCTTTTCTACTGCAATAAGGAAAATGACTGAAATCCTATGCTAAAAACACACCATTCTCTAACTAACTGTTGAGAAATTGTGCTTTACAAGAATGCCAAGCTAACATGTATGAAATTATATTGTCTAAAGCATGGAAGTTCAAGACATCAAACATCACTATTGTGCATGTAAAGGACTGAAATAAATCTGTTTTGTTCTTTTTATTCTTTTTATGGAAAATCAAGTGTAAACCCTAATCTCTTTTGGTGATGTGGCAGGTGGCTTAGTGATGCTAGTGGATGGTTGGGAGGTTTAGGAGATGGTTGGAAGGTTTGGGAGACCCTTGGGTGACCTGGTGTGGCTTCCTAGAGTTTTCCCTCAATTCAGCCTCAAAACAGGCCACTACAAGTGTTAGTGTCAGTGTTTGCACACTACCATCAGTGATCAAAACTCCTCTTTTCATATTCATATTAGGGTCTTGCTTAGAATTTTTTGTCATTCTACCTAGGTCATCATTCAAAAATTTACTCATTGATGGTAACGCTAGTAAAAAAAAAAACCTCACTCACCTACACTCCATCTACCTCCCTTGACCTTTTCCCATGCCCATTCTTCTCATTTCCCTCTCCTAGGGTTTTGAGGACATTTTTCTTGGTTTCATGATCTCCATGGTTAGATCATCAAAAAAACTTGTATCCTGATGCTTTTACACCTTACCCTATCCTTAATATACCTTCCTAAACACTTCCCATCACTCATGTCCCTCAAAATCATCATTTTCTACAAACCCTAGCCTATTGCTACACTTTTCACACTTTTCTAGACTAGGCCTGTGTTTCACCCTTTTGGGCCCCTTCCCCTCACTCAATCCTTAAAATTATTGCTTCCATTACTTCCTAACATCCCTCCCTACCTCCCAAAATTTTCCTAATAATTTAGAAGCCCGCTATCCCCTTCATTTCCCTTCATTCCTATAAATTTCCCAAATCCCCTATTTTGCCTACGCTAAACCTTAATTTCCTCTCCCACTGAGCTAGGGTTGGCTATGGAATTAGAGACATTTGAGTAGATTAGGCCTAAGGGATCCCATTTCAGCAAGTATGAGGCCATTCCAACTCATAAACATTATGTATCCATCATTTTTCAAGAAGTCATTCCAATGGAAAAATCATTTGCCACACATAGGGCCAGTTTTTCTTCAAAGTATGTTTCCAACCAAACATAGATGAATTTTACAAAACTAAGATAGGTTTTTGTCCATAATAGTCCAAGTAACAAAAACCTCATTCCTTTTTTATATAAGTGGTATTTTTTTGGATAAATGTAAAACATACAGGTGCTAAAAGAGGTTTTCTGCACTTCTAGAGTGACATTGGGAAAATCAATTTTTCTCCTAAATGGAGTGTCCAAATGACTTGATTAATGGGGAAAATGATAACTAGACAGAAATATATTTTCAATGAGCTATCATGAGCTCAATTGGAAATTGAGGAAGACATCCAAACGTTTCCTGCAAGAGCACACTTCATATTTTCACCCTCATTCTGCACTTTTGAACGAGTCTTGGGAGAATTGATATTTGAGGGGCTATACTTGATCATTTTTAGTGCTTGATAGGTCCATTGTGTAACCAGGAGAGATATATTTCCAATGAGATATCCTGGGCTCAATTTTGAAACCGGGAAACCCCTCGAAAGTGGATCTAAAGTTGGCACTGCGCTTAGAAGAGAGGCACTGCATTTAGAGCTTTGGGCGTCACGTTTTTTAACATAGATGTTGTGCTACTGGGCAAGGCACTGCACTTTTCCAAGAGACCTCAAAATGAAAAATGGCCACCACCATTGGATTCATAAGGCAAAATAAAGTTAGGAAAACCACTTTTCTAAGTCTTTTTGGGTCAATTGGGTAGTCAAAAGGTCAAAAAACACCCAAAACATCATGTTTTTGCCCTGTTTTGGAGGTCGACGCTGCGCTTTTGACCATTCATGGGAGAATCAACTTTTGGAGGGTCAACACTTGTGCATTTTGGAAAAAAAAGGTATATCTGGAAGCTAGATAGGACAGGATTTCCAATGAGCTATCTGTTGATGCCTTGAAAATCGCTGCAACAACATCGGGGATAACCACCCGGTCCGGACCTTAGTACAGCTCCTTTTCCGTTAGGAATAGTGGCTCTGACTGGGGATAATGGGACCAGTTTCCCAAAAATGGATAAAAGGGATGAATGGATGATTTATAAACTAAGCTAACGATGAGCGAATAACTAAAACTATTAACACGAATACATAGACTATAATCTGTCCCAGGAACTTATTGATCCTTAAAGTGCAGCGCTTGATGATCTGTGTCTATAAACAGGCATATAGATGACTCTATTTAACAGACATAGACATTATTTCATTCATGATTACTATGCTTAAATAGTTAAGCAAAGCGATTGAAGCGATATTAACACACTTATCATTTATATCATTGACATATACATGATTAAAAAGAAAGGCACATCATAAAACATCCAATAGTGGAATGAATGTAGATCTGCTGTTACAGCGCATGCATATAATCAATAATAGCAAGAATAATCACATAACAATTCATATGAAAGGAATGAATTCAGACATAGATAGAAATACCATATGAGCTGCTTGACACTCCCAATATCAATCGCTACTTGTAATTCTTCCTTCAACGCAGAAATATTCTCAACAAAGACAATAGTGCACAATTTCATAAAAAACCTCCTTGTTGAATTAAGAACAACTGGTCCAGTTTCATAAAAGAATATTGACTGAAGCACAATAGTGCAAACTTCAGTCTTTAAGTCTGGTACAAAACTTTACGACCCTTTCCAAAACAATGAAAGGGCCTATAAATACTAAACTAATCTAAATATCTAATAAACTGAAATCCTACTAAATCGGTACCAATACATTTTGATCCTATTTTCTTCAGCGATCTGGCACTCGGTGGCATGATTCATCAAGTAGGTTGCTTGCCTTTAAATCTGAGCTGACTTATCGCAAGCATTGGCTCTACTTCAGGAGGTTTGTTGAGGCGCGAACTGAGCTGGGCGGCATAGGTGGCATCCTGAATATCGGGAATCATATACCCGATTGCATCTGTTAGGCACTTAAGGGCGGCTCTCTGTGTATGCGGCTTTACCAGGAAGAACCAATATGTGTCCCAGGTTAAACTGTTAATCCCAACGATTAATCTCCCTTTTTCCTCTAAATCAGGATAACATGATTGCTCCAATGTGTTCGTTGTTGTCAACTGTCCTGGTGTGCATTGAGAGATCATGTTTGATAAGTAGAGAGTGTTATTAACCAGTTCAACTAGATTGCTGGAAGTTGATTTACATCTTGAAGCCGCCCTCTCTGCTTTCATCAACTGCGACTGCCATTCTGTGAAGAGTATATCTTTATGTGTTTCTAGGATCCTGGGAAAATTTGTCGCTTTTCCTTGATCAGAATCTTGCCAGTCAAGAAATGCAGCTATGATTTCTTCGGCTTGATCTAATTCATTTCTGGCCTTCTCTACTTGCTGATTTATGGATGCCGTTAATTCACACAGTGGCTCTGCCTGGGCGATTTGTTGACACAGAAGCTTAATTTGAGATATTAATGTAGTATTTATTTGTAATGCTTCTGTTCTAAATTCAGCCACTTGTGGAACGCCCTTTGTTTTCTCGAGCTGTGATGATAATTGAGCGATTTGCTCATCTTTTGTCTTCACCATTTGCTCGTTCGCTGCCTTCAATTGTGCCAATGCCTCTGATAATTCCTTCTGTTTTTGGATCGCACTTTGGTCGATCCTTTGCTTTTCTGCCTGCAATTGTTGAGTTAGTTGACTGTTCACTTGCTGTTGTGTCAACAATTGCTGCTCTGCCTGCTCTGCCTTCTGCTTTGTCTCAGCTAACTCTGCCTGTAATGAGAAAATCTCTTGATCCTTGGTTTTCAGTAGAAGACTTACCTCCGATGCCTTATCAATTGTCGCTGCCGAATAGGCTCCCGCATACTTTGATAGTTTTGTCAGGTCATCAGAGGGGTCAACTTCCTCCTTCCAAACCACATTGCCCATAACAATTTGCTCTGGGAAAAGGGAAGGTTGATCAGTCCTTCTTCTTTTCCTTTGTCGTTTAACCACTGCTTTATGCCTTGGGCTGTAGAAGACATCCAGGGGTGGAATATCTTCTACCTGGAGAATGATTTGGTCGGAGGGGTCCTTTGGTATTATCTCAACCTCTTTAGAAGTGGGTGGGCCGCTGGTTCCACTCAGAACCTATGATGAAGTGATTTCCGGTGTGTTCGTTGTCTTGGAAGTGTCTGTATCTTTTGAACATTCCAAACCACTGATAATGGAATCAAACTGTTTCCATTCCTGGAGAAATTTAGGGTCAATATGAGTATCTATATTGACATCAATGGTGGCTTGTTTTTCCTTTTCAGCTTGGGACTCCTTCCGCACTTTTTCCTGCTCTTCCTTCTACTCTTCCTCTTGTTCTTTCTTTTGCCTTTCCTCATTCTCTCTTCTCTGTTTTTCCTCCTGTGCTCTCTTCTGTTTTTCTTCTTTTTCTTTTCTCTGTCTTTCTTCTTGTTCTCTCCTCTGCTTTTCCTCCTGTTCCTTCTTATGATCCTTTGTTATAACCGGAGGTTCCTTTGACTGTTGCCAACCAGGCCCGCTTGATGATGTCGCTGGGGTTGTCGCCAGTAAATCTAGAGGCAGAGTTTTCAACCTATGTTCTCTAAGTTTATTAAATTCGGTCAACCCTTCATCATTATATTTCGCTTTGGCAAATTCTTTAACCTGATTTATTGACTCAGCTGAAGAGAACAGGTCGTTAAACATATCTTCCTTATGGTCAAATCTTGTCAATTTGGCCTGTTCTAATGCATTATAGACAACTTTGTTTGGGTCAAAAGGCCTATTTGGGAGAGTCACCAGAGTTAAGGATTGAATCTTTGTGGCTTCCTTTTCTGCATGTTTGAGATCATGCAGAGTATAGACACCACACCTCAAGGGAAAAGAGGGCCAGCCCTTCTTCTTTTCTTTCTTGAGAGTCCGTGTAACACTCTCAGCCATAATCTGGTAAGCGATTTGCCTTGCCAGCAGTTTATCAGGTATGTATAAAGGGAGGACATGGGGGTCGGCTTGGCTGCCGAAAACTCTTATGTAGGAAAATCTCTCCTCTCCAAACCATCTACCTATTGCGGTTAAATCAAATTCGGCTTGATAGGAAATCTTGGGAGCAGGTTTATTGAAAATGGAATAATAAATAGGCAACATAAAGCCATTACAGACTTGTTATAGATGATGTTTATAAGAGGATTTCCACAATTTCTGATGATATATATGAATAGGCGTGGGGTCTTGTATAGTCCACCTCCAGCCGAGTACGGGGAATTCAGAGTTAAAACACAGGGTATCTAGAATATAGGCACTATAGTAGAATGGGGGAATCACCCTTTCAGAAATACGGGTCTTGCTTCTAAACTCAAGCACAACTGTTGCTAATTTGTTTGAGAGGATAGTGGCCCAATCCATAATTACACTGTTGCATGCTGCTTCCATTAGGGGAACCATTTCTATGGTAAAATTAGCAGAGTCATGCAATCCCCACAATCTACACATCATTATCCCAGCATAGCAATAAGGAGAGGCCAGGGAATCAACTGAGTACTTACCAGACGACTCATGTTTGTGCTTGGCCGGATTTTGTCTCCAATCCCGAATGGGTTCGGATTCAACTTCATTTTCGTTTGCGAATTTCTCCAGGAACGCCTTATTATATATCTTCTCTGGCTCGGGCAAATGATACATTTGCCTTAGATCCTCCGCCCTGAATGACCCGAAAATTCTCCCGTCTCTGGTGCTGAAGGTTCTATCCAGGATTGGGATTTCTTCAATCGCCCATCGCACTACGTCTGTGTATGGGAGAATTTGCTCCCTAGCTGCTATCCGGTGAAGGAAGGAATCAGCTAAGTCCTTGAGAGTACCCTCAGACTTTCGGGTTAAATCCACAGTAGCTTCTACTGTTGTTACTGCTGGTTCTTCGGCTTCAATTAGGTTGTAGGTACCTTGCCAAGTAACTCTGATGAGACCCGAACATGTA
Organism: Pinus tabuliformis; assembly: GCA_031772625.1. NCBI lineage: Eukaryota > Viridiplantae > Streptophyta > Pinopsida > Pinales > Pinaceae > Pinus > Pinus tabuliformis. The sequence goes on along the minus strand of CM062819.1, from coordinate 841,330,056 downwards.
GTATCAGATATCAATCCCTTCTTTTTGTCCACGACAGCTTGTCCTGCAGCTGGTGTAGCGGAAGCGCCTGTGGTCTTCTTGGATTTCTTCCCCATTTTGCTTGAGCTTTCTCCTTTGGATGAATTCTGCACAGAGGCGAAAATAAACGTAACACAGAGATATGCCAATGAAAATCCAATATGGGAAAGATATATTGATCAAAGCGTGTTGAGAGATTAACTCTTAACAATGGCCACATATACAATCCATGGGAAGATCTTACAATTACATTAAATGGCCGTTTAAAACCTGCCACCCCTTAAATGCCCATTATACCATTATTTGGCCGAATGACCCGTTTAAGCGTGCTGTGGATGTTTTTGGCGGTTGAGCGCAGGTGAATGATTGTTTAACAGATCAAGCTTTAAATATGAATGAATCGTAATATTCCTCCACTTAACGACTTTTTGAAATCCGCGCTATATCGCCATAGGCGATCGGGGAGAGCTTAACCTCTTGTATTGGCACCATTTAAAACCCCCGATCGCCGATAGCCGATATCGCATCGCGTTGGGAGCATAGGAATTATATAAGACATGCATTATATATCGCCGATCGCCGATCACCGATATCGCATCGCATCGGGGTGAATGGCTTGGGGAAATTTAAGACTGTGTATAGAGTATCGCCGATCACCGATCGCCGATTGCGCATCGCATCGGGGCTAAAGGCATGGGGGCGCTTTAAAATGTGCATAGAGTATTGCCGATAGTCGATAGCGATATCGCATCGACGGAGACCTATGTGCCACTTATTTATGTACCTTATGTTATTGCGATATGCGATCTTGCAATCGCTTTATCGCAATGATAAAGGATTGTTTTATTTGATCAAATGGGTTTTTCAAAAGGCTTTTTAATGATGTTTTCATTTGGTTTTCGGACCTTTTTCAAATAATGCAATATTGATACCAATTAAACTCTAAAGGGACCCATTTCATATGATAATTTTGTAAATAAACATCATATGAAATGGGGGGTTGTTGTAGGGCACAACAATTGGCGATTCGCTGGAAGAACCAGTTATCTCTGGAAAGCATAGAAATACTTAAAATTTTTCAAAATAGAGTTCTAATCAAAGGGGAAAATTCTAATATAACTAGGTATATATGCATTCCGAGTAAAATGAAACTATTTTGCTAACTTCCTTTCTTTTTTAAGAAAATAAATGCATTCTAAGTTTTAAATAGGCCTTTATTGGTTTATAATGATAAAACAGAAAACCTTTCCAAATCAGCTTTTATAGTAAACTCATCTGTCATAGGTAGAGCCTTTGCTGCCAGCAAACGTTCATAGTTTCGACAGGGATACCTTTTAGCCATGTTATTGTCCATTGTCCTATCCAATTAAGAGTGTGATTAACAGAATGAATTCAAAACATGTTTTCATATTTTGTATTTCATTTCCTTTTTCTATTATTGATAAGATAAAAAGCCATTGTCCTGGTTTGGTGGCCAGCTATTGACAATGCCATTCACTGGTAGTAATCTAACCGAACAAGCTGGCTCGTGATGAGACCCCTTGTCTTATAATTTTAAGCCATTACCCTGTTTTGGTATGCAGTATTGGTTATGTCGGTTAAACTATTTCCCTATGAACATGGTAAGCAGGCTTGTAATAAGACCTCTTATCTTTAATATCAGATATTTTAGAATTACACTCTGAGTAATCATAAAATTTAGTGAATGGGATGAACAATCTTCTCCTTAAGAGTGAATGGATGACAGGGTAAGAGTTGAAGATGCTGAAATTGGATTAGCTTCTATCTTGATATTGATAACCTTTTGAGACCAATTTGAAAACAGAAAATGATTTACAATACTTCTAAACATTTGAGAGGAGTTCACAAAACTTGAAATGTGGTTTCAAAATACAATGATACCTAATTTCCTAGACATTATCCCTTTTGGTTAAGAGTTCTATTGTTTTAAAAGAAAATATCACACTACTTCTGTAGATCAAATTTTCAAACACAGCAAAGGTCAATAGAAGATACCTTACAACATTATTTTCTACAAATCTTACAAACTACAAAAATCTATCAAACTAAAAGGAGAAGGGGTTACCTTCTCAATTAAAGGATTTCTTCAAGATAAGGCCATTAACAGGGAGAGAATCTCTCAACCTTGATAAGTCTTGCAATATAAAGGTTGAGTGGCCTATCTTTTCACAGATCTGAAATGGTCCAAGCCACATCTTCTGGAACTTGGTGTGTTTTCCCTTGTCCTCATGGGCTTTGTCCCATTTCAGAACTAAATCATCGACTTGAAATTGTTTTGAACCGGATGAGACTGAATCAAAAGCTGCCTTGATGATTTGCTGATGTTTGGCATGAATGACCCTGGCTTTTTCTCTTTCCTCTTCTAATTTTAGAATTTGATCATGTCTAAGTTGAATAGAAGAAGAAGGAGTTTCCTCAATGAATTGAACTAAGGCTAGAGAAGGAAGAACAAGATTTGTGGATAGTACTGCTTCTTTCCCATACACAAGGTTGAATGGGGAAGATCCTATAGAAGCTTTCTGCGTTATCCTATCAGCCCATAAAGCAAACATTAAGGATTTATGCCAGTTTTTATGATTCTGTTCGATAGTTCGCTTAATGATTTTGATCAGATTTTTATTAGTAGATTCCGCTAAACCATTGCCCTGGGGATAGTAATTAGCAGAATATTTCAATTTAAATCCTCTTTTAATAGCGAAATCAAACATAGCATTGCCCGAGAAATAAGATGCATTATCAAAAACAAGAGCATTTGGGACACCAAACCTGGTAATGATGAATTGATCTATGAATTCAATGATTACTTCAGAATTTGCTGTCTTCAAAGGGATTGCCTCAACCCACTTAGTAAAATAATCGGTAGCAGTAAGGATATACTTATGCTGTTTGGAAGACGGTGGAGTAATTTCCCCAATGATATCCAATCCCCATTGCTCAAATGGTTGTTCAATGTTGACTGGTTGTAGAGGGAAAGCTGGTTTACGTTGTCTTCCACTAGAAGTTTGGCAATTGAGGCATTTCCTTACATACTCGTGGGCATCTTTAAACATAGTAGGCCAATAGTATCCAGCATGAATAATTTTGTGAGCTGTTGTGTCAGCTCCAAAATGTCCTCCTGCTGGTCCATCATGTAACTCCTGCAAAACCTTTTGTGCTTCAGGTTTCTCAAGGCATCTTAATAAGATAGAATCATAATTCTGTTTAAAAAGCACATCATCAATAATTGTAAAATTCTTTGCTTTTAACCTAATGGCCCTTTTGTTCTTGTAAGACAGGTTTGGAGGTGCATAACCATTCTTTAAATAAAAGATTAAATCCGCATATTGAGATTCAGAATCAGTAACACTTATCTGATTGATTACTTCAATTTGATCTGTATCGCTTGATTCTGGAATATTGGACGCTCCTGCCAATATCCTGCAAAAACCTTGGCCCCTAACAATCTTTGCTGGCCTAATTTCTAAGTCATACTCTTGAAGCGCTGTGACCCAATTTGCCCTTTTTTCACCCAGTTCTTTTTGGATTAATAGTTTCCTAACTGCAGGGAAAGGAACTATAACTTTTGTGTGGGTTTTCAAAAGGAAGGGTCTATAATGCTTGACTGCTTTAAATACAACAAAGGCTTGTTTTTCTACATTGGAGTAATTCAATTTAGCACCTTGAAGATTTGAGCTAAAAAATGAAATGGGTGCTTCCAAATTGTGATCATTTAGTTGCGTGAGTACTGCAGCATACGACGAGTTGGATGCGATGGTATACAATGTAAAATGATTAGAAAAATTTGGAGTATTTAAGGCTGGGGCATTGATTATTGATTGCTTGATTAGATCAAAAGCTTCTTTTTCTGCTGATCCCCACTTAAAGACTGAATTTTTCTTAATCATTGTTTGAAGTGGCAAAATAATTTGAGAAAAATCTGGAACAAATCTTTTAACAAAATTGATCTGGCCTAAAAATGACTGCATCGATTTTTTATTGTGTGGGAAAGGGATTTCAGAGATTTCTTTGATTCGATCAAGATCAATATAAATGCCATCTTTGGACACAATAAAACCTAAGAGCTTTCCTTGATCAAGAGCAAAGAAAGACTTTTTTTGGTTAAGGGAAATACCATATCTTTTGCAACGTTGAAAAATTTGATTTAGATCATGCAAATGATTATACCTCTCCTTAGAGAATACAGTAATATCGTCTAGATAGACGACTACTGTTCTATTAATCAACCCTCTAAAAGCTATATCCATAGCTCTTTGGAATGTCGCTCCTACATTTATAAGTCCGAAAGGCATTTTTTTATATGCATATGTTCCCCATTTTGTTCTGAATGTAGTTTTAAGCTGGTCATCAGGATGAACCAAGACTTGGTTATATCCTGAGAAACCATCTAGAAATGACATCAATTCAGAGCCTGCTACTGATTGAAGTATTTGCTCCATAGTAGGTAATGGGAAATTGTCTTTCAAGCTTGCTTTGTTCAACTTTCTGAAATCAATACAAATCCGAATGTCGCCATTTTTCTTTCTGACTGGCACCATATTAGAGACCCAGTTTGAGTGTCGGATAGGAAAAATAATCTTGGCTTTCAAGAGTTTGTTAAGTTCCGATTTTATCTGGCTCTCTAAGTTTGGATGTATTTTTCTTAACTTCTGCTGAATAGGTTTCTGATCGGGAAGTACCGGAATGGTATGCTGGATAATGGATGTATCATAAGTCTTCAAATCATCATATTTCCAAGCAAAAACCTGTTTATTTTTTCTTAACAGTTTAATGAATGCCTCTTTCTCTTCAAAGGAAAGTCCTAATCCTAAATTAATATTTTGAGGAGCTTGTTCGGTACCTAGATTTATCAATTCAAACCTTAGGGTAGAGCTTTGGAGTTTTGCATTAGTTACAGGTTTAAACCTATCTTTAATATCATAAAGATCTTCCAGCTTTACCACAGGCTTAGGAATTGCATTTTCCTGAGGTGTTTCTCTCATTTGGGAGTCATGCTCATCTTCCTCAATGATTTGATTATCATAGGACTTCTCAGAAGTTAAGAATTGTAAAATATCCTCATCATGGTTGAATACTCTCCAATTAGTGACATTGTCAGGAACTGAAGGCCTAAAAAGCAATTCTACGGAAAATCTATCTGGGCTGTAGCCTTCAGAAGGTAGGAGCTTGGAAGCTACATTAGCTAGGATATCGGCTGCCGAGTTTTGAGACCTGGGAATGGAAGAAATGTTGAATGCGGAAAAGTGCGAGGTAAGTTCTTGTACTAGCGATTGATAATTCTTGAGGTGATTTGAAAGACAATGAATTGCATTCCTCACCTATTTAACAATAATTTCAGAATCGCCAAATACTTTTAGATATTGCACTTTAAGGCCGATTGCTTTATATAATCCCTGGACTAAGGCTTCATATTCGGCTATATTGTTAGTGCAGTCAAATTCTAGCCTACATGACAGCATTGTCTTTTCTCCTTGTGGGCTAACCAAAATACATCCTGCTCCTGAGCCCTCGCTAGACTTGGACCCATCGAAATATAAAGACCAAAATAAAGAGGTATTAACAAATGTATTTACAGTTTTCTCAGCATCATTGAAACATCTAGACCTATCAGTTTGTGAAAATTTCTCAATCTAAGATGTAAAATGATTGACTGAGAAAGCAGATGGTTGGGCAACAAAGTTGCCAAAGAATGATTCTGATGAATAATTCCCCAAAATGTTGTTGTTGAACGCTACGGTTTGGTTTTCTTTCTCAAATTCAGTAACTGTGTGGGTCATATGTTTCTCTCAATCGATCCTTATTTGATTTGGCTTACCCTTATAGGGAAGCCACATATGTGACCAATCAGTGGAAATATACCCATGCAATTTTTCGGACCAATCCCTACTCAAAATTAAACCGTAAAATTCAGGTATATCGGCTATTAGGATGTCAATCCTTTGTACTACTCTGGGATCAACAGACAACCTGATAGTTACGGAATTAATTTCTCCCACAACCTGCACTTTGGTCCTGTCCAACTGTACAATATGGATAGCAGACTTCTGGGGTTCAATGTTCAGTTTAGAACAAACTGAAGCTGGCATTATGTTAGACGATGCCCCTGAGTCAATTAAATAGTTGTGCAGGTTTCTATTATAGATCTCATAGGTTAGAAGGAAGGGTGGAGTATGAGAATTTGATCTATCTCCAATCAGAACTGAATCAGTAGCTTCAACCATACCTGGAGGAGGTTGGCCTGAATCATTAGCAGCTTTTGCACTGAGAAGAGGTGTAGAGGGAACAACATTCAATTCTTTAAGAAGTAATTTCTGCTAATGCTTTAATTTACTAAGTTCAAACATGGTAATGTTTGCTTTAGTTTTCTTCATGTCATCAACAATGTTATACTCCATTGAATCAGATACCACTAATGTTTTGGATGTTGAAGGAGTACTAGAAGTTGAAGGCTGGTTTTGGGGAACTGCTACAAGTGATTTCTTTGCAGGTGTTTTTTCCTTGGTTGTAGCAGCACCAGCACTCCTTTTCTTTGATGTTACCTGAACAGGTTCGGAAGTACTTTTGCTTCTAGTAGTGACCGGGAATGCTTCTTCTTCGTTATCGGTATCGGAGTTGGGGAGTATAAAATCCCACATTCCATCACATTCCACTACTTCTTCTTCATCATCAGTTGGTGAGATTGTTTCTTCTTCCTCTTCTTCTTCTTGCTCTGAATCTGCATTAGATATGACATTTGGTGGCTTTGATTCATTTCTCTTATAAGTCTTAAAGGGTCTTTTGGTTGAGGTTTCAGCTACCTGTTTCTTTATCTCAACCATTTCATTCGATAAAGTTTTTAGGACTTTTTGCAAACCTTCCATGTCATATGGGTCTTTTGGGGTCTTCTTCCTTGAGTCATCTTTAAAAGAGACTTTCTTGGCTTTTCTGTCTTCCAGAGCAGCTTTCTTCTCTAGAGCATTGATGCGTTTTTCCATAGCAAGTGCTTCTCTCATGTTTTCAGCTAAGGTAGGTTTCCCAGCCCTGTCTACAAAAATGGCTATATTGGCAGGTAGGGCGGTGATATACCATTCGCTTCGAATTTGTTCACTTGGTTTGGAGGCTGTAGGGATTTTATTCAGGAGTTTATTGAAGCGGGCATTAAATTCCTTAATTGGTTCCCTATGCTCTATTCTCAGATTGGAGAGATCGTTTATTAGGGTAGCCAAAGACCTATCATCTCCATATTTGGTAAGAAACTGCTATTGGCAAGTGTTCCAACTGGTAATGGAACCAGAGGGTAAAGAGAAATACCAGGATCCTGCTAATCCTTGCAAGGTGTAAGGGAAAAGTCTAACAACAACATCTTGTTCTGTTACTCCTTTCAAGTTGGCTGCTAACATGAAATTATTAATGTGTTCCTCAGCCTGGGTTCCATCATCTGGATTAAACTTGGGTAGCCATTTTTCAGGATAATCTGGTAATGGATGCAATGGTGCAGGCATATTGACTGCACCAGGTCTGGTCCATGGATCTGCCATTATAATAGCAGTAGTGGTTGATACTATCGCTGGAACTCCAGATGTCTGGGAAGGAAATAATGTTGAGGAGTGAGCAGGCTGGGATGTTGAAGCTTCTAATCCCTAGTGAACAACAATATGTAATGGGGGAGTGGATGGTTGACTTTGCAGATGGGAAGTCGAAATGGAGGATGTGGATGAAAGCTCTCCACTGTTAGATTCTTCAGTATATTTCTTCGCCTTTTTCCTTTTGGGTAAAGGGAACTCAGTGGGTTCAATACCGAGCTTTTCGCTCTAAAGTCTGGTGAGAGGATGAGATAAATTGAACTGCGAAGTCGCACTGCTTTGTGATACCTCAGATTTCTGTGGTGAAATCGAGAAGCTCTGAAGTTTGTGGATAAGAGACTGGACTTCAGGTGATTCAAAACTTAATTGTTCTGGAGTATGATGGGTTTGAGCAGTGGTAGTTGATTCCTCTTCTTCTTGTTTGGATACTGGAGAACCAGCATGCAAATGAGAAGTTCAAGGGGATTCGGAGGGAGAATTACTCTTAGAGTGTGTCGTGGCGGAAAAAGTCGTTTGTGCGGACACAACTGACCTCCCTAGGAGTCTAAACTCTCTAGCGACAAACAAGACAAAATGGAGCGATCTTTCTCTAAATACACCTTTTAAAACATGAAAACTACAAGTGTTTAGGCTTACCTTATTCCAAAACGCTGTTGTTGTAGTCCGTCCTTGCCGATCCGGATGAGCTCCTCCTTCACATCAATTCCTGCAACCACAAACAATCAAACAATTACCAAGCACTTGCATCTCATATAATAAAACATATATTCAACATGCAGACCAAGGAACACATGAAATAACTCATTAACACAAGCTATTGAGAAAAATGAACCAGTTTGTATTAATAACGAAACAAAGAAACTCTTACAACCTGGCCTTGGTGTTGTGCAAGTTCCTCCCAGGGTCCATCAAGGGTTTTCCTCTACTTTGACAAAGCTCACCCACTTCCAAGTAGAATCAAGCAAAGACAATCTCTCCTCACAAGGTTCTAAATGGGAGTCCTAATTCCTGCAGCATTTACCCAAAGAAAATGTATAGCTTCAACCTCCTCTCCCTCTGGCTCAATGCCTTTATTTATAGTGCTGTAAAGAGGTTATTCAGGTCCACCATCAATGGGATAATCCCCCTCTTTGGGTGGGATAGCTCCCTTATTGATGGGATAAGTTCCTCCTTAATAGGGATACATGAACCAACTGGAGGCGCATCCATTTCATCAAACCGACCTCTAGAAAGTTCTAGAAGTAACCACAAGTAACTTTTTTAAGATGAAACTTGCGCATTTTTCCTTTTACAGAAGGACGCACCTGTCCCTTAACATACAGAGCGTCCAAGGGCGCATCCTTTGTGAACATTGTGAGCGTCCCCGCAGGTAAGGCTTGAGAGAACCTGCGTTCCCAGAGATAAACACATTTTTTACAAGACTTTCTCTCTTCTTTGAGTTTGATATGGATAGCAGAGGCATAAGACTTGCCTAAGAGGGTAGCATGACTGTTGATTGAGCCATACTAACTGTAAATAGTCATGGTGACATTTTTTAGTGTAACAGATTGCCCCCTAAAGTGCGAAGCCTGGAATAGATTAAGGTTTTGTAATTCTAGGAAGGGTGAAGCACTTTATCATTTCAAGGATTGTCTTGTGGATGACCTGGTTGGAACCTGCAATTTTCAACACAAAATACATGTATAAGATTATATCATCACTGAGGTAGGCATTCCCATACTCAGATTCAAAACTTTAACTAATGGACTAACTACTCTGATACAGGAATGATCTTGCAATACATCATTTTTATAGACTTTTGTAGACACAGTATGGACGCAGCCATCTGTTTATGATTAGTCTACATAGATAATGAATACAAAACTCCTCGCAGCCTGGATGGTAAAAACTAGATCTAGGGTCTTCACTTCTACTTCCCGAATTGGTACGATTCTAGCCATGTGATTAAATGATTTGATGTCGAACATGTTAGAAACCACTTGATTACCAGTCGATGATGTAAACTGTTAACAAGCGTGAGAGAGACCACCAGTAATGTCAATGGTTCTCAAAGTACCAAGCACAACCCGTGAAATGTGAATAGATGTTTTGATGTCGAACACTTCACGGAATCCTTTGATCGAAAGTCAATGATGTAAACTGACGTCAAAGGCGAGAAACCTGCCATTGATGCATGCAGACTTCAAGGTACTGTCGATTCCTAAGTCATCTTTCTAGATAATGTGTCGATGTCGATAGAAAGCGACCCGTTGCAGGCAAGCCCGCAACACGAAATCATTGTTCAAGTTGAAGAAATGTTGCTGTAAGGACTGACTCAGGGATGCTCAAATGGATGACAAGTATTTTGCAGATGAAAGTTTTTCTTGCAGACCTCTTGAACACATAACGACACGACAGATGGCTTGGTGACGACTGACTCAAAGTTAATCCCCGGAACCCGGTTAAAGACTTTCAAAGTGGTTTGATCAACTGTGAGGTAAAAGATTTCCCAACATAGGTGAATGAAAAAGTGTCGTGTTCAAGAGTGGTAATAAAGTTTCTTTTGAGACAAAAGGTAACAAACAGGTTCATTCTTCTCTCTTTTCCCCCACCATTTCTGGCAAGTACCTCTTTATTTTTAACAAGCTTGAGGAGGATAACATATGCTTGATTATAAGCTCATCCTTCGGACGAGTCCAACCTAGTTTAAATTCGAACCCTAGGAAGGAGTGGTTCGTTCCTGTTTGTAATTGAACAGGTCCTCTACTGTAAAATTTTAACGAGCCCAGTATAGGAGAAACTCGGCGTTTTTCAATTTTAGAGAGTCTGAAAAAAACTAAAGGAGACTCCACGTTGAACTTTTTCGTACATTTGTGTCCCTCAAGCCCGAAAAAGTATAAAATAATACCTGGGGGAACCGCTTGATCTTGCGACCAAGGAGTACTTTCATCATAGTGTCGTTTACCTGAAAAGTAAAAAGCGATCAAGGACACGTCGTTTTATTTCCTTATCGAGTTTGAAACGACAAAAACCCGGCAATCTTTTCCTGATTTTGCGGTCAGAAAAGAGCTAAAAGGGGACCGTCTTTTAATTCCATTTTAACGAGTGTAAAAGAAACGCTCGGCGATCTTTTCATGTTTTAGGAGTCAGAAAAGGGCTTAAAAGATGACTCTGATATTTTTGTTTGTGAAAAATGACAATTTCCCTCGAAATCCCTTTGTCCTGCACAAAAGCAACACATTACTCATACCTGTTTAAAATAGGCAAAAATACATCGAAAAACATCTTTTCATGGTAAAAAATGAACTAGTTCATCCAAAAAACCTATAAAAAGACCTTTTACCATGTCATTTTTACCGTTTGACTGTTGAGGTTGAAAAAGGAGCTTTTGACAAGAAACTTCCCGTGGTCGCTGCGGAAAATCCGACCATCGGAACCGAACGCCATCTTATCTAGGTATTTTACACATCCTACTCTACATTTCTATCCGTTTAGAATTAATTTTTAGGTCTTAGTTTCATTTTTTTGGGGGGTTTTGGTTTTGGAATGCGCCTCTTGGCGGACGCGGGTGCCCTTTGGGTGACCCGCGTCCCCCGAATTTTTCCTATACAGGAAAATGGTCGGAAGACGCAGTCCGCCTTCAGGCCAGCCGCGTCCGGGCGCCCTGTGCTGTAAAGGTGGGGTGCGTCTTCCGTGAAACGCGCATTTCAAAACCCCACCCCCCTCAAATAACTATCTAAAAATTCCCAAATCAATTTCTAATGACTATTTCTGGTGTGCAGGGCATTAACCATGTTAGATTGGAGAGAAAGAGAGCATGTAGAGGATGATGAAGCTGCAATAAATCATCAACCTTCCCTGGATGCCCTAAGAGCATGCGGGTTATACAAATACTGGACCATACCGGGCATGAGGGGCCAGGTAAGATTCTTGGAATGGCTGGTTGAGCGATGGAACGTTCAAGAACAATGCTTTTACATAGGAGGGTACCAGCTCGAGATAGAGCCCTCGGATGTATACTTTCTCACTGGCTTGCTGAACAGAGGCGAGCAACTTAGTCTTGCGGGGACTAGGCCGGGTGGCCAATCCCTTGATAGTCTCCGCGACGAGTGGTGCACACCTGGGGCTCACCATTCGAAAGGCATAGAGATAAAACACATCACTCTGCGTGAACTCAAAGTCATAGTGTTCACGGTTACCAGAATTTGCGGCGCGGCCGCTTTACACATTGCTTCCGGATCCCAAATGCGGATGGCAATTGACTGTTACCAAGGCACCATTTTCAACTGGTGTGAAGCTGTGTCGGCTCATATGAAGAGCCAACTGACCAAGGCAAAGAACGGATGACTAAAGACTTTTGGATATGGGCCTCTAGTCGTGAGCTTTGCCTTGGAGAGAGTTCCAATGCTGATCCCTCAGCAACTCACTGTTGATATCTTGGGTCCTCGGGAGCCAAAGCTGATACGATGGGTTGCGGTGATGGCCCGGCATCCTGACGAGGGCACGGCGGTGGTTCGATTCTCAGATAGTTACTTTCACTGGTTAGAGGACCAGGTTTTTTCGATACAGGACTTTCCGTATGCCGGAGTGGATTTTAGAGGTGATCCGGACATGGTTCTTCCACCGGGAGAACAATGGGATGACAGAGGTACTTTATTTTTCACAAGTTTTCTAATTATGTATTTTTTATTTTTCATATATATCGTCTCAAAACTAACAGTAAAATTTTCAAAATGCAGATGTTGGTCCACAGCGTCCAGCCAACCTCCGCCTTTTGATAGACTACATCCAGCTGCACCGGTACCGGCCCCACAGGACGCGGCTGCAGAAGTACTAGCTGAGTTGGAGCATGATCTAGAGCGTCTCACGGCAGATATACCTGAGACTACTATGGACGAACAAGCGTGAGAGAGACCACCAGTAATGTCAATGGTTCTCAAAGTACCAAGCACAACCCGTGAAATGTGAATAGATGTTTTGATGTCGAACACTTCACGGAATCCTTTGATCGAAAGTCAATGATGTAAACTGACGTCAAAGGCGAGAAACCTGCCATTGATGCATGCAGACTTCAAGGTACTGTCGATTCCTAAGTCATCTTTCTAGATAATGTGTCGATGTCGATAGAAAGCGACCCGTTGCAGGCAAGCCCGCAACACGAAATCATTGTTCAAGTTGAAGAAATGTTGCTGTAAGGACTGACTCAGGGATGGTCAAATGGATGACAAGTATTTTGCAGATGAAAGTTTTGCTTGCAGACCTCTTGAACACATAACGACACGACAGATGGCTTGGTGACGAATAACTCAAAGTTAATCCCCGGAACCCGGTTAAAGACTTTCAAAGTGGTTTGATCAACTGTGAGGTAAAAGATTTCCCAACCCAGGTGAATGAAAAAGTGTCGTGTTCAAGAGTGGTAATAAAGTTTCTTTTGAGACAAAAGGTAACAAACAGGTTCATTCTTCTCTCTTTTCCCCCACCATTTCTGGCAAGTACCTCTTTATTTTTAACAAGCTTGAGGAGGATAACATATGCTTGATTATAAGCTCATCCTTCGGACGAGTCCAACCTAGTTTAAATTCGAACCCTAGGAAGGAGTGGTTCGTTCCTGTTTGTAATTGAACAGGTCCTCTACTGTAAAAGTTTAACGAGCCCAGTATAGGAGAAACTCGGCGTTTTTCAATTTTAGAGAGTCTGAAAAAAACTAAAGGAGACTCCACGTTGAACTTTTTCGTACATTTGTGTCCCTCAAGCCCGAAAAAGTATAAAATAATACCTGGGGGAACCGCTTGATCTTGCGACCAAGGAGTACTTTCATAATAGTGTCGTTGACCTGAAAAGTAAAAAGCGATCAAGGACACGTCGTTTTATTTCCTTATCGAGTTTGAAACGACAAAAACCCGGCAATCTTTTCCTGATTTTGCGGTCAGAAAAGAGCTAAAAGGGGACCGTCTTTTAATTCCGTTTTAACGAGTGTAAAAGAAATGCTCGGCGATCTTTTCATGTTTTAGGAGTCAGAAAAGGGCTTAAAAGATGACTCTGATATTTTTGTTTGTGAAAAATGACAATTTCCCTCGAAATCCCTTTGTCCTGCACAAAAGCAACACATTACTCATACCTGTTTAAAATAGGCAAAAATACATCGAAAAACATCTTTTCATGGTAAAAAATGAACTAATTCATCCAAAAAACCTATAAAAAGACCTTTTACCATGTCATTTTTACCGTTTGACTGTTGAGGTTGAAAAAGGAGCTTTTGACAAGAAACTTCCCGTGGTCGCTGCGGAAAATCCGACCGTCGGAATCGAACGCCGTCTTATCCAGGTATTTTACACATCCTACTCTGCATTTCTATCCGTTTAGAATTAATTTTTAGGTCTTAGTTTCATTTTTGGGGGGGTTTTGGTTTTGGAATGCGCCTCTGGCGGACGCAGGTGCCCTTCGGGTGACCCGCGTCCCCCGACTTTTTCCTATACAGGAAAATGGTCGGAAGACGCAGCCCGCCTTCAGGCCAGCCGCGTCCGGGCGCCCTGTGCTGTAAAGACGGGGTGCGTCTTCCGTGAAACGCGCATTTCAAAACCCCAACCTCCTCAAATAACCATCCAAAAATCCCCAAATCAATTCTAATGACTATTTCTGGTGTGCAGGGCATTAACCATGTTAGATTGGAGAGAAAGAGAGCATGTAGAGGATGATGAAGCTGCAATAAATCATCAACCTTCCCTGGATGCCCTAAGAGCATGCGGGTTATACAAATACTGGACCATACCGGGCATGAGGGGCCAGGTAAGATTCTTGGAATGGCTGGTTGAGCGATGGAACGTTCAAGAACAATGCTTTTACATAGGAGGGCACCAGCTCGAGATAGAGCCCTCGGATGTATACTTTCTCACTGGCTTGCCGAACAGAGGCGAGCAACTCAGTCTTGCGGGGACTAGGCCGGGTGGCCAATCCCTTGATAGTCTCCGCGACGAGTGGTGCACACCTGGGGCTCACCATTCGAAAGGCATAGAGATAAAACACATCACTCTGCGTGAACTCAAAGTCATAGCGTTCACGGTTACCAGAATTTGCGGCGCGGCCGCTTTACACATTGCTTCCGGATCCCAAATGCGGATGGCAATTGACTGTTACCAAGGCACCATTTTCAACTGGTGTGAAGCTGTGTCGGCTCATATGAAGAGCCAACTGACCAAGGCAAAGAACGGACGACTAAAGACTTTTGGATATGGGCCTCTAGTCGTGAGCTTTGCCTTGGAGAGAGTTCCAATGCTGATCCCTCAGCAACTCACTGTTGATATCTTGGGTCCTCGGGAGCCAAAGCTGATACGATGGGTTGCGGTGATGGCCCGGCATCCTGACGAGGGCATGACAGTGGTTCGATTCTCAGATAGTTACTTTCACTGGTTAGAGGACCAGGTTTTTTCGATACAGGACTTTCCGTATGCCGGAGTGGATTTTAGAGGTGATCCGGACATGGTTCTTCCACAGGGAGAACAATGGGATGACAGAGGTACTTTATTTTTCACAAGTTTTCTAATTATGTATTTTTTATTTTTCATATATATCGTCTCAAAACTAACAGTAAAATTTTCAAAATGCAGATGTTGGTCCACAGCGTCCAGCCAACCTCCGGCCTTTTGATAGACTACATCCAGCTGCACCGGTACCGGCCCCACAGGACGCGGCTGCAGAAGTACTAGCTGAGTTGGAGCATGATCTAGAGCGTCTCACGGCAGATATACCTGAGACTACTATGGACGACATTCCTATCAGGCTTCAGCGCTTCGTAGTCGCGGTCCCTGGACCGTTTAGGAGATTTTTGCGTAAGGTAGCCCGCGCAGTGGTGTCATACAGAGAGCACCACCAGTGATTGACTAGTCACTTTTGTAGTCACATGTGACATTTTGACTTTTTGTACTATCATTTTGCCGATCATAAGGTGTTTTCAACCTATGATCGAAGACGATGTATATATTTTTTGACACACTTCTATCTATATATATCACTATTACCGGCTTATCTTGTTTAACATATGTGATGAAATGTTTTTAAATTTACTTGCATGATTATCGTAAATGTCTGTCCAACATTCGAGAAGCAATTGCATCTGCTAATGTATTCAAAGACCTTGGAATATGTTGATATTCAATGTAATCAAATTCACGTTCCAAGAGACGCACTCTCAAAAACAACCTTAATAACACAGGATTTCTAATGGCATAAACTCTATTAAGCTGTAATACAACAAGTTCAGAATCTAACCTCACTATCAAACGTCGAATTCCAAATGAAATAGATTCGGATAATAATTCAATCACTGCACTGTATTCTGCAATGTTGTTCGTTGTTTGACCGAGGCTTACCCCATGCATAGAAACTAACTCGTCAGAGGGCGAATAGATAACCCAAGCTGCGGAAGAGATATTCCGTGTACTACGACAAGCACCATCAGCAAATCCAATGTATGTTTGGAGAGGCGTCGACATCTGCAATATCAAGAGTAAAACCAAGATAAGCCAGAATAACGACGAAAAACCACACTCTCTAAGCTAAGCACACTGACTAAACTAACACACTTGCTAGCTAGAAAGAAAATCTAACCTATCTAAAAATTTCTCCATACCCATCATTTAAGCATAATACCTCTTTAGGTAAAGTCCATTTCTGGGTTTACCCAAAGAGTCCCCATCAAAATCAACCAGCTCATAAGCCCCTTTTGCTAGCTTTCGCTTTACAATGTAGGGCCCATGCCACATGGGAACGAATTTTCCGGCACCTAGCTTATCGTTAGCTTGATCATATAATAGTACTAGGTCTCCTTCCGAAAAACTTCGAGGGGTTACATTTTTATCATACTGAGCTTTCATTCGCTTCGCGTGAGTCTCGATAGCCAATGTAGCGTCACGTCGAGTCTCATCTAATTTAGCCAAGTACAATAACCGTTTCTCCTCTTCGGAAGTAGCTGGAAGTAATTCGACAGCCATTTGAAGTGATGGGATTTCGCATTCAATGGGTAACACAGCTTCCAAGCCATAAACTAGCTGGAAAGGAGTGAACCCTGTTGAATTTTTCACTGAGGTTCGATATGCCCATAGCGCCGAAAATAACATGTTGTGCCAATTCGTTCGATGGATACCAATGATCCGTCGAATCATGATGACTAGAACTTTGTTGATAGACTCAACCAAACCGTTGGCTTGCGGATAATAAGGAGTAGAGCTATCGTGGCGCAAACCAAGCTGGCTTGTAAGCTCAGTCATCATGATGTTTCGAAAATGGCTCCCATGGTCAGTAATGATTGCTTGTGGGACACCAAACCTAGTTATGATATGATTGAATACGAAAACTGCAGCTGTTTTGCCGCTTGCGTCGAATGTAGGCATCGCCTCGGCCCATTTAGTAAAATAATCAACCGCGAGGATGATATACGCATGCCCCCCGGCCGAGTGAGGGTTACAAGTAATAAAGTCGATACCCCATTTGGCGAATGGACCAACGGCAATTATAGGGTGGAGAGGAGCAGGTGGAGCGCGCATCTTGCGATCAAACACTTGACAGTTGTGGCACTTCCTGACTGCAATGATACAATCTTTAAACATAGACGGCCAGAAATAGCCAGCGCGCAACACCTTCTGAGCTGTGGCATACCCAGACATATGACCGCCACATGCTCCAGAGTGACAATCATTCAAAACTCTCTCAGCCTCTTCGTGAGTTAAACAACGTCGAAAAACTAAGTCTGCCCCCCGGCGATAAAGTGTATCTCCAATAATTTTGTATTGCTGGGATTGAAACCGAATTTTTCGACGTTCTTCTTTGGAAGCTTCAGGCCGAAAGGTTTGGGTTTGGAGATAGATGATTATATCCCCGTACCACGGATCTAAAGTACTGATAAGAAACAAAGATTCGTCCGCAATGGACTCCTCTGCCACAGTCTCTGTGTCAGCACTCGGGAAATCACACATCAATTCCGCAAAAACTAAGGATTTCTTAGACTTGGACTTCTCGAACTCCAAGTCGAACTCTTGCAGGATAACAATCCATTTAGAGTACTTGCCCCCTAGCAGTTGTTTTGTCAAAATATAAATCATAGGGTTGCAATCCGAAATAACTGTAGTTTTACGGAGAAGAATGTAGTGACGAAAACGCTGGACAGCTTGAACGGCTGCCAGGGCCAATTTCTCCACATGCGAATATTTTAACTCAGTGGGATTTAAGGTCCTACTAAGATAATATATCACATGCTCCGCTCCGAATTCATCTTCTTGAACTAACACCATTCCAATGGTGGAATGCGAAGCTGCGAGGTATAAGAAGTAGTCCTGGTTGTAGTTGGGAGGATGCAACAACGGTGCATGGGTCAACGCGTGTTTAAGTGCATCAAAAGATTGTTGGGCAATCTCGTCCCAAAAGAATTGTGCGTTCTGTTTCAACAACCGTGTAAAACCTTTAGTGACCTCGGCGTAGTTTGGGATGAATCGGCGTAAAAAGTTCGCTTTCCCTTGCAAACTTTGGAGTTGGCGCAAACTCGAAGGAGGAGGCAATTTGATGATAGCCTCGACTTTCGAGGGATCGACGCGAATGCCGGCTTTTGAAACAACAAATCCCAGCAATCGACCTGTTTCTATACAGAAAACACACTTGTGGGGATTCAACCGAATTCGATAATGCCTACACCTCATAAAGATTGCTCGTAGGTGGACAAGGTGATCAGCTCGATGTAAAGAATGAGCAGGCAAATCATCGAGATAGGGTTGCACAATGTGCTTGATGTCATGAAATGCATAAGACATCGCCCGTTGAAAAGTGGCCCCGGCATTCTTAAGCCCAAAAGGTAATTTGCAATAAGCAAATGTCCCCCATGGACAAATGAATGCCGTTTTTGGTTGGTCGGCAGGTAGAATATTGATTTGATTATAGCCTGAAAAACCATCCATGAAGGAAAACATTTCACTTCCGGCACAATCATCAATAATTTGATCGATATAAGGCGTAGGATAGTTGTCTTTTGGACAAGCTCGATTTATATCCCTATAGTCGATACAGATTCTTATTGTTCCTTGTTTCTTGTTGACCGGAACAATATTCGATACCCAATCCGTTAACGGGATCGGATAAATGAAACCTGCTTTCAACAGCTTTTCGACTTCTGCTTTAATCGCAGCCGCTTTTCGAGGGTGAATCTGACGCAACCGTTGCCGGACGGGTTTAGCATCCGGGTAGGTCTTTATTTCATGAACAACAATGGCAGGATCAATTCCCGGCATTTCCTCGTAAGACCAGGCAAACACGTCGCGGAATTCTTGGAATAGGGCCTTGTAAGTTTGGATTTCTTCTTCTGTACATGCGGCACCTATATGAATGTTTCCTCGATTCCGGGCTTCACTGAAATATCAATGGGAATAGTACGAGAAATATTCCCTAAATTCAACTCTGAATCAGAATGTTTCGTTGGATCCTGAGCGTCTTTGACATATTCAGCGGTAAAGATAGATGAAAAATCATTTTCAAATGCATCATCCTTAGGTAAAAACGAAGATCTGTGATGGAGATCCTCCCATGGTAGATCATCTACACTTAGGATTTCGCGAAGTTGTTCGTCAGATGACACGACTTCGGGAAACGCTATCCGTTCTAAGGTTGAGGTGAAAAGTGATTCTTCACTGACCACATTCATTTGGTCGATTTCGGTTGAATGAAAGTCGGTAAAAGACATGACAGCTTCATAAGCAATTTCATATGGACTCAAAGGCATAGCATCACCGAATGAGTCTATCTCAGAGTCAGATGGGACAATCCAAGGATCATCATAAATAATGTTTTCTGATGTAATCATATGAATTGTTGCAAATGAAGGGTCTACGTTGAGTGGAGGGAGAGGAAAAGTTCCCAGTAAACCGGAATCCTTAACTAAACCTACACCAACGTCCCTATAAGGGATTGTCGTCTTACCGACATGCTGGATACTCTCTGAAGAGGCTGGGTCGGATGAAAAGTATGTCAGCTGATCAATAGTCACGATCTTACCGTTATGTGGAAACTTAATTACTCTGAAGACCGATGAAACGACCGCTGTCATAGCATATGACCAACTTCGACCCAAAAGAAGGTTGTAGTCTAGAGGGGCATCAACCACTTCCACATCCAGACTAACGGTTTTACCTTCTACCCCTATAGGCAATTCTTGTAGAATACCAAACGGACGGAACCCACGGCCATCAAAGGCCTTAAGGATGGTGGGGGATTGGTTCAACGAAGGAGAACCAAGCGATCTCCAACATTGAATCGACATAATACACGTAGAAGCTCCCTCATCAATCACAGTCCGATGAATAGGCCTGTTTTTGACTATCACTGGAATTTGGAAAGCCATTTGATGGGGGAGACGTGGTGTACTATTTTCTAGATCAAAGATCATTAGGTTCGGGTCCTGAACATCAACAGCTCCGATAGCCGACAAAAGCAATTTTCGTTGTGCTGGGCATGATTGCAGCACTTCTAACGCCGACATTGCTGAGGGTGAAACAGCTAAGTCCTCAACAATGTTGTAATTCTGGGCTGCTCTCGCATGTGGATTGAAAGCAGACCTTCGAAGTACACCCTTGGCGGGCGGTTAATCACTAAGTCTGGGTTAGGTTTTTCGATCTGTAGTGGATCGGAACCAGGAGCTGAGGTTGATGGGTTAGAGTGAGAAGATTCTGCTTCCTTACCATCAACAGGAGCCTTACTACCATAATCTTGCGATCGAGTCGCAATCCTCACATGAGACATCATCAAAATGGGTTCTTCACTGGCATTCGAAGAAGAACCTATCATCTTATTCTCCTGCTCTGGAAATGGATTTTTTAACACAGCAGGAGTGGGAGAACCTTTGACTATTTTCACAACCTCGGCCCGATGAGGGCAATCTCTCGTAAAATGATCCTCTTCACAAATAAGACAAGGATATCGAGGTTTGCGCTTTTCGTCATTGGTTTCCGACTTTTCAGTTTTCTCCTTTGGAGCCTTGTCTGCTTTAGCCTTCTTCTTTCCTTTCTTCTTCCCACCGTTTTTTGATTTGGCCGTAGATGACTCTACAGCGTGAATGTCGGCGGTAAGTTCAGGAGGAGACTCTCCTGTCGGAGAATCAGGCAAAGTGATAATTGGAGTAGTTGAAGCCTTGGAAGACTTCTTCTTGCTCTTCGTAGTCACGATACCAATCATACCATCAGCGGCATGAGATCCCGAAGGAGCAGCAGCGATTTGATTCGACTTTGGAAGATCCGGAATCTTCTCGTGTAACGTACCCGACTGAGTGTAAACTAAGTCAAGGTATTGTGCCTGAGCAATGACTTGCTCCTCAGTAACTACTCCGGCCTTAGCTACATCTTCAGTAATCTTCGGTAATAATGATTTGACAAACCATTCAGCTAAGATTTGGTCCGGGATAAAAACTTTCACTAATCTCCTTCGACGTCTCCACTCATGAATGTGATCAGAAATATACGTGGACGTCGATTGTTTTAGTGAAGTTAATAACTCTGTGCCGTTATCGTATCTGACCGGCAACTGAAAGTGAGTTAAGAACGAGGTAGCTAACTGGCTAAAGTTGTAAAAAGAGGCCCGTGGTAACTCAATGTACCACTTGGCCGCGAGACCAATGAGTGTACGCTGGAAAAGACGTAAGGGGATCGAATCATCTGAGATAGAATTCGAAGCACACCAGAGGTGGTAAGTCATCACATGATTGGACGGATCCTCTCCAGACTTACCTTCGAACTTGGGTATGTCGCTGGGCAACTTATTTGGCATTGGCGGCCAGAACTGAAGATATTGAATTGGATCGTTCGTTAGGCGCGTCAAGTCGGGTAAATCCAAAGTTGCAATAAACGGTAACTGCCGGTTAGGATCTCTAAAACTCTGGGTCACAATACCAGCCCCAGGAGGAGGATATCCAGGATAACTAGGAACAGGAGTCGCATTTGGGATATTATATCCTCCTGGAAAACCAGGATTAACCGGACCGTACTGGGGTTGTTGAGGTTGTTGATAAGTGTACCCAGGATACGGTTGATACTGGTAAACCGGTTGTTGGACAGCTTGCCCATGTTGGTACTGTCCCTGGTACGGAGGTTGAACAAATTGAGGTTGAGTAGTGACAACCGTACTTATACCAGGCTGACCTACAGGCATCTGGACCGTGGTTTGAATCGTAGATCCAGACAACGGTAAAGATGTCTGAGGTGTGGTAACAGGGACAGTAGAAACTGGAGCCGTCGATACTCCAGAAGTAAGTATGGTAGATGTAGCGGTAGTTGCAGCAGCCGTTTGAGATGGAGTACTAGGTGCAATTGACGGCTGAGTAACTACCGAAGTTACAGAAGTTTGAACATTTGGCTGGACAGGTTGCGGTTGCTGGGTTGGACCAGAAACTACGGGTTGTCCAGCTTGAGGAACCATCTGTACACTTGGCTGCAACACCTGTTGACCCTGTGATGGATCCCACACTAACATTCCAGGGTATTGACCCGTAACAGGTTGAGGATACTGAGATCCATAACCAGATTGAGGGTAGGATTGATAATTGTAAGGTGCAGTTCCCATACTTGGAACATATGACTGACCTTGAGGCGGTTGATAACCTTGACTTGAGTATTGACCTTGAGGTTGATAACCTTGAGGTAAATACTGATACTGGGGTTGACCTTGACCTTGAGGTTGGTACCCTTGAGGTTGATAACCTTGGGGTTGATACCCTTGAGGTTGCCATCCTTGAGGTTGCCATCCTTGAGGTTGATATTGATACTGAGGTTGACCTTGGGGTACATATTGAGGCTGGGGTTGACCTTGAGGCACGTATTGCACCATAGGTACATACTGACTTTGAGGTTGCCCCCCAGACACGATTTGTGTACCTTGAGGTTGCCCCCCAGGCGGTAATTGGCCACCTTGAGGTTGGGAAACGGGAACTGAACCTGACATCATGTAAATGTCTCCTACACCCAATGGTATATTACCACTGTTTCCAGCAAATAACCCATGATCAACGGGTTGAGGAGATGCCCCCGCAAAGGTACCAGAAAGTGACTGATACCCAGTGGGAACAGAAGGACCGCCGTGTAAAAAAGATTCAGGACTTTGAGTAAACACGGACGACTGACCAGACATATTTACAGGAGTATGAATACCTCCAGGTGGAAAAGGAGTACGAGGTGTAGAAAAACCTACTGAGTTGTCTAAAAAATTGGTTAACGCAAGGTACCAAGAAGTACTTCTAGGAGGACTGTAAAAGATGGATTCACGCTCCCTTAGATCAATAGTAAGTTGACCTTCAAGGTGAGAGACACCTATATCCTCTTCTGGAGCAAGTTCTTCTATAGCAATCAAACCAGAAGGTAGATTTTCGGTGATAATTCTTTCTATTCTTGGTGAATCAGGAACACTAGAAGTTGGAGTAACAGGTTCAGATATTTCAGGTTCTTCGCCTGTATCACTGGCAGACGAAAAACTACCAACAAGCTCGGAAACTGTAACAGCTTCGGGATTATAACCTGTCTCTAAACTTTGGTAATCTGGATGGACTACCAAGGAAGATTCTCCTTCTTCAGGTGAACCTACTCTACTGTCACTAGGAGGAGTTACAAGGACCTTTAACCCTTCGTACTGACCCGGAATGTCTTCAGGAGATTCACCCCGTGATTTATGGAGTTTTCTTAACAAATCTATTCCGGTAACAATCTCAGGAGACTTGCCCCGAAGTCTACGGGACTGTCTCGGTAATTCCGCCACAATTAAAGATTTTTTAACTACAACACACGAAAACAAAGTAAAAATTTCAAATCAAACCACCTAAAGTCTTCTAAAGAAGCAAGCAAATTTGAAGCACACGCCTAAACAATCTAGAGCGTCAAACCAAACACAAACAGTAGTCTTCCGGACCAAAAGCGCTAGTTGGTGATTAGGCCCAACCTCGCAGGATTCAGTACAGAAATGGCGGGTGGAACAGTTACCCCGACAACCTGCTTAATGAATAGACCGGCACAAGTTCCTCCACTTTAACCGTCTCGAAGTGAAGTGAACCCCCCGAAAATCCAAGTGAGTATAACCGACGTCTGCTCCAGGTACAGTGGGACCTTCCCTCCACCGTCACCTCGGTAGAACCCTAAAGATTATGGTCACTAAAGTTACCAATCACAACAATTACACCTGGGGGAACAGTCTAAACTCGACAGCACGCAAGGGCAGAGTAACAAGCTCAATCCCCTTACCGGCTCCTTGACAGTAATCCAAGGTTTACCGATAAGTGACCCCTGGCTCCTCGACAATGGTTAATCCGAGGTTTACCGTTTGTAATACGTATTGTCTGGCGTCGTTCCCAACGAGGGGGGAATGATCCCCTCACTGGTTCGGACACGAGCTCGTGCTTCTCCTTTAAGAGGAGCTTTCCCAGAGTGCAATTGAAACAATTGGATTTATTCTACTCAAGATAAACTATCTGTTTGGTTTTGTAGTCTTGGAGAGTTAAGTACTCACCTACTCCAAGACCCTAGCCTAAGCTATGTTGGTGTTTCAGAGCCCTATAAAAAATAAAAATTACTAGATTGATTTTAATTTAAGCGTTACTTTTAAGGTTGTTTCTTAAGTCAAAAGGTGATGGAAGTGAAACCAGTGGTGTGTTGACTCGACTCGAAACCACTACAAAATGCACCTAGGATGATTTACCCACTACTTTACTTTTTCGATGAATTGCTTAACTAAAAAGTTGAGAGAATGCAATTTTTATAAAAGCAACTTCTTAATTAAAGACAATCAAAGAAACAATTCGTTTGTCTTTTCCAAGCATAAAAACATGACCGCTCTTTACTTGCACGAAAAAAATCTTTTTCTTCCAAAAACTTTAAATGCTACTTGAAACAAACTTTTAAAAGGAGATGTTTTTGTATTTTTCTTATTTAACGAAAAACATAAATCTATTTTAATAAAAATCAATTGCAAACTCTGCAATCTATGAAAATTCACTCAAAAAATAAAAACAAACAAATCAAAAGGAAATTACCCTAATTAAACCTAATGAGGCAAAGCCAAGAATGATTATTCTAAGGTGTTTTACTTGATCACAATCAAATCAAGGACTAGCTTATTGCAGAACCAAAAACTAGTCAAAACAAAACTCTAATCTTTTTGTTCTTTTGTAAAATGGAAATCAACACTTTATAAACAAGTAATTCGAAATTTGACCCAAAAGACAACTTAAATGGCAAGCTGCTCACACAAGGAGACTTTACGACAGGCCCGAATTCTAAGAAGGCTGACAAACCAGAGAGATCTAAGGCTGGACAACTTTCTACCGTCAAAGTCACTACAGGACCTATTCAAAAATCAAATCCTAGGCCGAAACTTCGTTGAAATCCACTAAAACACTCAAAGCTCACAAAACAAGTTCAGGTGAAAATTTTTGACAGGGTACTAAAGGATCTGGGCAGAAAACACTAAGAAAAAACAAAATCTAAAAGCAATTAAAGCAAAAATGGAGTTTTCCTAAATTTTTACAGGAAGACGCAGGCAACCCGTTAGAACAGGCGCGGGCCCGCTCTGTGCAAATGGCAACAGCGCGTCCAAAGACGCACTGTGCAGTACTCAGAGGGTGCGTCCTTCTGGAAAAGTTAAGAAAAACCAAATCTAACTAAATCTAAAGCTAAGCCACCCAAATACTAATTCTCACAGTCAAAAACCAGAAAATAAAAATGATTTTCTCAGAGCAAAGTTCACACAAAGGAAAAGACTTTCACATTAATGGCTTCCCCAGTGGAGTCGCCAATTTGTCGTGGCGGAAAAGTCGTTTGTGCGGACACAACTGACCTCCCTAGGAGTCTAAACTCTCTAGCGACAAACAAGACAAAATGGAGCGATCTTTCTCTAAATACACCTTTTAAAACATGAAAACTACAAGTGTTTAGGCTTACCTTATTCCAAAACGCTGTTGTTGTAGTCCGTCCTTGCCGATCCGGATGAGCTCCTCCTTCACATCAATTCCTGCAACCACAAACAATCAAACAATTACCATGCACTTGCATCTCATATAATAAAACATATATTCAACATGCAGACCAAGGAACACATGAAATAACTCATTAACACAAGCTATTGAGAAAAATGAACCAGTTTGTATTAATAACGAAACAAAGAAACTCTTACAACCTGGCCTTGGTGTTGTGCAAGTTCCTCCCAGGGTCCATCAAGGGTTTTCCTCTACTTTGACAAAGCTCACCCACTTCCAAGTAGAATCAAGCAAAGACAATCTCTCCTCACAAGGTTCTAAATGGGAGTCCTAATTCCTGCAGCATTTACCCAAAGAAAATGTATAGCTTCAACCTCCTCTCCCTCTGGCTCAACGCCTTTATTTATAGTGCTGTAAAGAGGTTATTCAGGTCCACCATCAATGGGATAATCCCCCTCTTTGGGTGGGATAGCTCCCTTATTGATGGGATAAGTTCCTCCTTAATAGGGATACATGAACCAACTGGAGGCGCATCCATTTCATCAAACCGACCTCTAGAAAGTTCTAGAAGTAACCACAAGTAACTTTTTTAAGATGAAACTTGCGCATTTTGCCTTTTACAGAAGGACGCACCTGTCCCTTAACATACAGAGCGTCCAAGGACGCAGCCTTTGTGAACATTGTGAGCGTCCCCGCAGGTAAGGCTTGAGAGAACCTGCGTCCCCAGAGATAAACACATTTTTTACAAGACTTTCTCTCTTCTTTGAGTTTGAGATGGATAGCAGAGGCATAAGACTTGCCTAAGAGGGTAGCATGACTGTTGATTGA
Organism: Pinus tabuliformis; assembly: GCA_031772625.1. Classification (NCBI taxonomy): domain Eukaryota; kingdom Viridiplantae; phylum Streptophyta; class Pinopsida; order Pinales; family Pinaceae; genus Pinus; species Pinus tabuliformis. Next base: position 841,303,671 of record CM062819.1, on the reverse strand, counting down.
GCCATACTAACTGTAAATAGTCATGGTGACATTTTTTAGTGTAACAGAGTGGCTTGCAGATTTGGGTTTGCTTGCCATTCACAGTTAGGCCCTCCTTCTAGCACCAAAAATGTTGATACCTTGAAAATCGCTGCAACAACATCGGGGATAACCACTCGGTCTGGACCTTAGTACAGCTCCTTTTCCATTTGGAATAGTGGCTCTGACTGGGGATAATGGGACCAGTTTCCCAAAAATGGATAAAAGGGATGAATGGATGATTTATAAACTAAGCTAACGATGAGCGAATAACTAAAACTATTAACACGAATACATAGACTATAATCTGTCCCGGGAACTTATTGATCTTTAAAGTGCAGCGCTTGATGATCTGTGTCTATAAACAGGCATATAGATGACTCTATTTAACAGACATAGACATTATTTCATTCATGATTACTATGCTTAAATAGTTAAGCAAAGCGATTGAAGCGATATTACCACAATTATCATTTATATCATTGACATATACATGATTAAAAAGAAAGGCACATCATAAAACATCCAATAGTGCAATGAATGTAGATCTGTTGTTACAGCGCATGCATATAATCAATAATAGCAAGAATAATCACATAACAATTCATATGAAAGGAATGAATTCAGACATAGATAGAAATACCATATGAGCTGCTTGACACTCCCAATATCAATCGCTACTTGTAATTCTTCCTTCAACGCAGAAATATTCTCAACAAAGACAATAGTGCACAATTGCATAAAAAACCTCCTTGTTGAATTAAGAACAACTGGTCCAGTTTCATAAAAGAATATTGACTGAAGCACAATAGTGCAAACTTCAGTCTTTAAGTCTGGTACAAAACTTTACGACCCTTTCCAAAACAATGAAAGGGCCTATAAATACTAAACTAATCTAAATATCTAATAAACTGAAATTCTACTAAATCGGTATCAATACATTTTGATCCTATTTTCTTCAGCGATCTGGCACTCGGCGGCATGATTCATCAAGTAGGCTGCTTGCCTTTAAATCTGAGCTGACTTATCGCAAGCATTGGCTCTACTTCAGGAGGTTTGTTGAGGCGCAAACTGAGCTGGGCGGCATAGGTGGCATCCTGAATATCGGGAATCATATACCCGATTGCATCTGTTAGGCACTTAAGGGCGGCTCTCTGTGTATGCGGCTTTACCAGGAAGAACCAATATGTGTCCCAGGTTAAACGGTTAAATTGGGATAACATGATTGCTCCAATGTGTTTGTTGTTGTCAATTGTCCTGGTGTGCATTGAGAGATCATGTTTGATAAGTAGAGAGTGTTATTAACCAGTTCAACTAGATTGCTGGAAGTTGATTTACATCTTGAAGCCGCCCTCTCTGCTTTCATCAACTGCGACTGCCATTCTGTGAAGAGTATATCTTTATGTGTTTCTAGGATCCTGGGCAAATTCGCCGCTTTTCCTTGATCAGAATCTTGCCAGTCAAGAAATGCAGATACGATTTCTTCGGCTTGATCTAATTCATTTCTGGCCTTCTCTACCTGCTGATTTATGGATGCTGTTAATTCACACAGTGGCTCTGCCTGGGCGATTTGTTGACACAGAAGCTTAATTTGAGATATTAATGCAGTATTTATTTGTAATGCTTCTGTTCTAAATTCAGCCACTTGTGGAACGCCCTTTGTTTTCTCGAGCTGTGATGATAATTGAGCGATTTTCTCATCTTTTGTCTTCACCATTTGCTCACTCACTGCCTTCAATTGTGCCAATGCCTCTGATAATTCCTTCTGTTTTTGGATCGCACTTTGGTCGATCCTTTGCTTTTTTGCCTGCAATTGTTGAGTTAGTTGATTGTTCACTTGCTGTTGTGTCAACAATTGCTGCTCTGCCTGTAATGAGAAAATCTCTTGATCCTTGGTTTTAAGTAGAAGAGTTACCTCCGATGCCTTATCAATTGTCGCTGCCGAATAGGCTCCCGCATACTGTGATAGTTTTGTCAGGTCATCGGAGGGGTCAAATTCCTCCTTCCAAACCACATTTCCCGTAACAGTTTGATCTGGGAAAAGGGAAGGTTGATCAGTCCTTCTTCTTTTCCTTTGTCGATGATGAGCCCCAAAAATGTACAATTATTTGGGCTCATTCAACCTCCTAATTTGGCTTATTCCACCATTCTCATTTGTTTATTGCATGTTTTTGATTATTTTTATGTTAATAGAGTGAATTTGGTTAGTCATTATGCCAACAAGTCTAATGGGTGCTTTGTGTAGCCTTGTTGGTCAACTTGGAGACAAATTTGAAGGTCTTAATGAGCACTTGGCAGCCAAATTCGTGGGAGAACAAGCTAGAGGATTTGTAGGAAGGTGTCCCCCTCATTTATGGGCCCTTACCTCGAATTCTCCACCATCAGCTCGGAGTTCAAAGGCCACCAAATCAATGAGCACAAGGGCAGCCAAGCAAGTCAAGTTGGACTGCTGTTAACTCCAAGTCTTGGGCAGCCAAGTCCCTAACTTTTAGGAGGACTGTTGGGTCCTCAAATGGTATAAATAAGAAGGCTTGGGGCCTCATTTTGGTTAGCTAGTTGGTAGTCATTTTTGGTAGCTAGTTGGTAGTCATTTTTGTAGCTAGTTAGTCATTTTGTTTTAGCCATTAGTTAGCTAGCTTGTAGTTCGATTTTTAGGCCATGGATTAGCTTTGCTTTCAGCTCATTCTCAAGCTCTCCTTATGGACAGTTTTGATGTACTTTTCATTTCTTGATTAATAAAGATGGATCCAGCTTTGCACCAGCTCTAAATCTCTCTTGGGAGGCTATAGTTCTTGGGGTTGGGCCCATCTCAAGCGCCCAGTACCTCCCTCGTTTATATTTATGTGTCTTTGCTGCATTCTCATAATAAAATCTGCTATTTAGATATTGTGTTGTTGTTTAGGTTGCTTTTGATGATTAGAAAAGGTTTTTAATGTTCAGATTTGCTTGATAGGTTAATCACAGGGAATATATTCAGAAAAAGGCTACCAAGTACTTTGGATCTCACCTCCCCTTCAGTGGAATCATGAGCTGGGACCAATGTAACCTTGCTGCCAACAAAAACACTTTCTTTGCTTCACCATGCAATCATTAGTGTTTGAATCTCATTTGCAGAACTTGATATCAGTTTTGATGCATGTTTAGGTTTATAATGACTTAGTTTCATAATTGTTTCACATGGTTTCACTGCAAATAAACTTTTGTTCATTTCCTTTGCTGATTAGGTCAGATTAGAGTAAAGTAACTAGGTCATAGGTTTCATAACTAGATCTTTGTTTTCTTGCATGTCCTTGTTGGTTCAGTTGTAAACAATATGCAGGGCACCTTCATCACCTCCTCAAGTTCTATTTAACCTCTGTCTCACTCATTTACCCTCCAACTCTCTCATTTCCCACATAGCTCCATCTCCTTCAACTTTCGTTGGTTCCATCCTTCCAATCATCAAACCATTGCATACACTCTTCCCTCATCTGATTTTCCAGCTTCTGAGCCATCACCAGCCTTATTCCTACCTTACCCATCTCCCCCTACCATTTCATCACTCCTCCATCACGCCAAACACTCACGGCAGGTCATCCTGTAGCCGTTTGTAGACATCCTGTAGAAACCAGAGTATCCTGTAGGATCCCCTGCAGACATCCTGTAGGAGGCCACTCACTCGGTTGCTGAGCTTCTGAACGTGAGGAACCTCTGTGGATGGATGCTAAGGATCCCTAGGGACCTCTCCTAGCCTCCCCAACCTTTTCCACGCTTTCCTTCCTTCTCCATCCCATCTGCACAACCAAACCCTAGTTAGCACAAAATCACAATCATTCCATCCACTTAAAGAAAAAATACAAAAACATGTCTTTTATGATGCAAGTAGCTTAGATCCATGCATTTTCACTTATTAGAGGTAATAGCAGCATTGGTAGAAGTTTCATTCACATTTGCATTATAGAGGTTAGACTAGTCAAATTAGGGTTTCCTAGGTTTACATGCTTTGATTTGCTTTCAGTTCATTTTTTTCAAGTAGATTAGTTTTCTTTGAGATAGCTTTCGTCCATCATTTAGCAAGCTTCTTCTGAGAGCCTATAGAAGTTGGCTTGAGCCCTAGCGGACTTGTGCCAGCTGACCAAGTGACAGCTGCGACAAGAGCTAGTACTTGTGCATACAGCACCGCCGCTTCCAAGTTTGTACGAACTACCGGGTTGATAAAATTAAGAGACAGGAAGCCCCAGGAGTTGTAGCATTATTGCTACAATACTGGAGCTCACCATCTTTTTGGCACCGTTGCCGGGGAAGCGGTAGAGTATTGGTGATTGTTGCTATTCTTCTATTTTCTACTACAACCTTCTTCTAAGTAGTTTATTTCATTTCCATTATACAATTTCATTTATGCAAAAGTAGATTAGCCTTTCTTGCTTTCCTAGAATAGTATTTCCTGCTTTCATAGATTAGCATTTCCTGCTTTCCTAGAATAGCCTTTCAATTCCACATTTCAATTCTGCAAGCGTAAGATTAGTGTTTCAATTTCACAAGCGTAGCCTAGCATTTCATTCTTGCAATTTGATTTGAGCAAAATAGATTAGTCCTTTCCTGCTTTCATTTCAATTTCGCAAGATAGTTAGTTGCAGTTCAATCTATTTCATGCCTTGTAGGAGTAGAGATAAGTTAGAAAAATGATTGCACAACACCCCCACTGCTTCACACAGCCAACGTTCTTCTTCGATGGCTGTGATTTAAGAACCCCTGGGTGGACATCAAGACATATCTGAAGAACCTATAGGGGAGAAGAAGAAAACATTCCTCTGAAGCAAATGGCTACAAGCAGAAATGTTGAGAGCAACATCTTTTCCAAGGATGAATTTGAAAATCAGATCAAAGATTTCAAGAGAGATATGAGGCAGTTTCTTGCCATGCAACTGGATACCTTGCGGATCCAAAAGAAGCAAGAAGAAGCCAAGAGGGCTTTGGTCATTTTTTGTCCTAGGTGCCTTAAAAAGCATCCTAGGAACGAATGTCCAATGCACTCCCTAGAAGTGTGTTTTGTATGTGAAGAATACCATCCTACAGATCAGTGCCCTTCCTTGCCCAGAATCAAAGCTGCATATCAAAGAGCCAAGGGAGCCACTGAATCACTCTATTATATGAACCAAAGGAGGCCACATGGACCTAGATCTTACCAGCAGGAGATGCAAGGGATACCCGAGACCTATTATGACCCTTGTCAAGCCACTTTCATGCCTTCTTGGGATCCCCCTGCTCATCCTTCCTGGTCTACACCTCCTCCTTGGTCATATCCTCCTTGTTCCTTCACAGATCCATATTATGCCCAACCAGTTGCTCATTCATTTCACTCTTATGCTCAGCCACAGCCTCAGTGGAATGCACCTTATCAGGAGTGGAGGCCCCAGTACAACTCCCATCCCACTCATTTTCCTCCACCACCTGCTCATCCACAACCATCGCCTCCTCCTCCACCAAGGCACCCCCAAATGCCTACCCAACCACAATGCCATCCATCTCCATCTCAATTTCACACCCCCACTCACTTACCTGTACCACCATTTCCAAAGCCATACAATGGAGCAGCTCAACCCCATTGCAAATCTGAGGCACAACATGTGCAAATGACTCCTCTTGAGCCCAGTGATCTTCACCAAAGCTCAGGAAGAGTGTTGCAAAGGAGAGATTCTATTGACAACATTGAAGGACCAAAAGCAAAAGAAGATTCAGAAGAGGAAATCAAAGAACCATGGGCTGCACTTGATCAAGTGAAGAGATCAGAATCAGAGATCAAGAAAGCTTCCTCATGGTTACCATCAAACCCTCCATGTAGTCAAGAGAAATATCAACAAAAAGAGGAAGAAGAGAAAGTCATGTTAGAAGGTGACATGAAACATGATTCAGATCAGAAAAAGGACCAAGGATATCAAAGCTATATTGAGACATGGTTCCAGACAGTCACTAAGTTGCAGCAGTACTCTCTTCCTCAGCTATGTTTTGTACTTTCAAAGTCAGATCATTTTGTCTCTGAGATCTGGATACTTGTCCAAGCATGCATTCCGAGCCTTCACATCATTTTGTCTCTAATCTTGATGTGCACATGGCTCCATTGGAAGTATTCTTATACTTGAAAATGATTTTGTTTTTTTCAAGTAGGGTAGGGTAGAAAAAAAAAAAAAAGAGAAAAAAAAAATGAAAAAAGAGGAAAATAGAAATCTAAGGTGAAAACCCCCTCGGAGGCGCCTTAGATTGGCTCATTGATTGAAAACCTCCATGAGGCGGTCAATGGGTTGGAAAGAAAAGAAAATGAAAGAGAAAAAGATCTTTGGGTGAAAACCGCCCTTGGAGGCGCCCAAGGCAGGCAATTAGGGTGAAAACCTCCATGAGGCGCCCTAGTTGTTTTTCAAAAAAAGAAAAAAGAGAAAAAAAAAGAAAAAGAAAAATAAAGCTAATCATCATTGAATAATTTTATGTTGCAGCAATGACATTTCAGGTTGCAAGAAGGATGTTTCATGGCAGGAGGAGCACTCCAAATCAAGGTCAAAGGAGTTTTTGTGCCTTCTACAGGAAGTTTCGTATCTTCTACAGGAAGCTTACAAAAAAGCCAAATTGATCTCCAAAGAGGACCTGAAGGCTTGGAATATGTCCATGAGGCCTACACTCATCTATGTTTCCACTCCTCACCCCTTTTCCATCATTTTTTCATGTCATTAAGCTTCTTTCCTCAAAACTGTGTCTTCTACAGGAAAGCTCTGAACTTCTACAGGAAACATCCTGTAGAGCCTTTGGACGAGCCAAATCCAATGTCCAAAGTGAATCTGATGGTGGGAGTCTATTGGTTAGGCCTACAAGCACTTGTGTGTCCATCCCTTGCCTTCATCCATCATTTTTTCACCTCCTTGTGCTTCTCATTGTGCTTCTACAGGAACTTCCTGTAGAAATTGTGGGAAACTAGGCATGCATTTCAAAGAGTGGTTTGGCAAGCATGGTAGCTTCCTCAAAGGTTCAAGAGTCCTCCTGCAGTCTTCCAACTCATCCTCCATCATCTCCATACCTGCATCAAATACAAAATTCATTTTGTCATCCCATGCATGCACATGCAAAATGCCTTGAAGCCAAAAACACATAGAGCAGAATTTGTTTTTGCCATAACTTGAGAACCATGCATCCATTTGACAAACCATTTTATGGGGGATTGTACAAGGTTGATGAAAACATTCTTGAGCAGTTTCAGCCAATTCCGGTGCACGGTTTCCAAGGAATCAGCCTCCATCACCATCAACCATTTTTGCATTTTCTCCATATCCGTTCGTCCGTTTCAAAACCTGTTTCATGGGGAGATGCACATGGATGATAGTAGCCTGCCCAAGCAGTTTCAGCCGATTCCGATGCACGGTTTCCGAGAAATCGACCTCTGAAATCTTCAACCATTTTCTATTTTTCTCGAAATATGTGCATCCATTGATCACGAATTTGCTATGGGAGATGCATAATGATGGTGGTAACATGCTCAGCATGTTTCAGATCGATCCGCTTTGGCGTTTGGGAGAAATGTCGAAAACAAGTTCTGGTTCGGGGAAGATGCAGCAACAATAGCTTGAGTGTGCAGATCTGAATGTGGAAACGATTGTCTGGAGCTTGGATCCGTCCAGAGGACACCTGCACAGAGAAAAAAACAGCCATGAATCATCAATCAAGCCACCATGCAACCACATCAACACATGCATGCAGCAACACGCTTCACAATCAGCCGTTTAACTTGCAGGTATGTGACTAATCTCATTCCTCTATTGCATAGATTTAATTGGGAACTGCATGAACGAATGGGATGAGGAATTAAGCCACGGATTAGCAAGGCTCAATTGATTGTCTGCTTCAGAACTCCGCCGGCAGCCACGCAGTGCACGAGGACAATGGACTCTCGTAAAAATTAAAAAAAAATTAAAAGAAAAAACAGTGATAGAAAGTTTAACTCCAATGAACAGGATGTCAATTAATTAACAGAGAGAAGAAGTCATGTATCACTGCAGTTTGAAAAATCTAACGCACGTATGTGCCACCTCACCCCAAAAATCACGCAGAATGAGCGCTCAGCTGTTAGTCAACCTGCACACAACTGGAAGTGTGGATTTTGTTGGTAATTTTTATTAGCACAAGAGCAGCCGCCATCAAGATTGCTGCAGAAAACTCTTATGCCATTGCAGAACTACAGTTTGCATGGGGCCAACGTGCACTTCGCCAGCTCACCCTCCATCAGTGGAAGCTTCCATAAGCAGCCAATTGAATGCAACCGTGAAATGCCCTCACCATCCGCTGATTAATTTGCACTTGCATTTGAATCCATAATAGTAGTTCTCCTGTGTGTGCACGGAATGTTCAACTGATTCTACGTCAAATTCTCTTCCATGGGTCCTATTAAGAAATTCCTCTGTTGGAAGCGATAAACCATTGTAACACTCACCTATGCACATGTCCAATCTCTGTTTTGCAATAGGTTACATGGTTGGTGTAAAAATCAGCTCTGCACTATGTCTGTGAGAGCTTAATTCTTGTTGATCAGTCGAGTTCTGGGGTAGCAGCAGTATTATGACCCGATAATTGGTCAAAGGAGAGGTCTACACAGTGATGAAACTCTGTCATAAGAACCAAGAAGAAAAATCACAGGAGCGCAGTTCTACAGGAACGCAGTCATCTACAGGAAAGCGGGTGCCTCACGGAAAAAAGTTGGCCAATTAAAGAGGTAACCCTGAACTTTGCATGCAACTGGTTAGTAAAAGTGGCAAGACCTTCGTCCACAATCGGGTCATAAAGATATTGGTGGAATCGTTGTTTGATGTGCCTATGCTATCGTTCTACAGGATGTCGATATAAGTAGACTGTGTTGAATTTTGTGGATTATGTGCATGCTCTGTCTTAATAGACCAAATCTCTGTTGCATTTGCCACCCTTAATTAAAACGACCGTGTTCATCATGCCGGGTGGTTTTATAGGACGGGAACCCACTGAGTCCACTAAATTGAGGGAAAACCCGGCAGTGGTAGAGCCCTTCCCCAGAGCACAATGGATGCCTTTTTGTGATAAGCTGCAGGATCATTGAGAAGCAGGCTTCTACAGGAAGCCCAAAAATCATTAAGACACAGGCTTCTACAGGAAGCCCGAAAACAGAGATAAAGGATTCTACTGGAGGCCCAAAATTGCAGAAACAGGCTTCTACAGGAAGCTCGAAATTGTAGAAACAGGCTTCTACAGGAAGCACCAAAAAGGTAAAACCCAAAGAGAAGAAGGTGGACATCCTAGCTAAGGAGGCAGCATCCATACTTGCCACCATTAGCACACCTCCAAGACCAAAAGGGAAGGGAAAGAGGCAAACCTTCATGTACTTTAAAGTAAAAAAAAACACACAAATAAAAGTGGGCAAACCCAAACCACTGTCAAAGGAGCAAATTGTCATTAAGGACACGAAAGCGAAACAAAAGGAGGAGCCTCCTTCAAAGATATCCATCAGCTATGAACAGGGAAGCCCGAAGACATCCACTTAGAGAGAAAGAATGAAAATGTTGGACACAAAGGCCTCTCTACAGGATGATGAGACTGTTTCTACAGGAAGCCAGCGAACTGTTTCTACAGGAAGTTTGAAAGAAGGAATCCAAAGGAGAAATTGGACGAGATGATTAGCCAAGGAAGTCACCAGGGCCATCAAAGACAAGGGGAGAGATTTGGTTGCTCAAAGGATGAGCAACACTTTCAGTAGGGGGGTGATGATGAGCCCCAAAAATGTACAATTATTTGGGCTCATTCAACCTCCTAATTTGGCTTATTCCACCATTCTCATTTGTTTATTTCATGTTTTTGATTATTTTTATGTTAATAGAGTGAATTTGGTTAGTCATTATGCCAACAAGTCTAATGGGTGCTTTGTGTAGCCTTGTTGGTCAACTTGGAGACAAATTTGAAGGTCTTAATGAGCACTTGGCAGCCAAATTCGTGGGAGAACAAGCTAGAGGATTTGTAGGAAGGTGTCCCCCTCATTTATGGGCCCTTACCTCGAATTCTCCACCATCAGCTCGGAGTTCAAAGGCCATCAAATCAATGAGCACAAGGGCAACCAAGCAAGTCAAGTTGGACTGCTGTTAACTCCAAGTCTTGGGCAGCCAAGTCCCTAACTTTTAGGAGGACTGTTGGGTCCTCAAATGGTATAAATAAGAAGGCTTGGGGCCTCATTTTGGTTAGCTAGTTGGTAGTCATTTTTGGTAGCTAGTTGGTAGTCATTTTTGTAGCTAGTTAGTCATTTTGTTTTAGCCATTAGTTAGCTAGCTTGTAGTTCGATTTTTAGGCCATGGATTAGCTTTGCTTTCAGCTCATTCTCAAGCTCTCCTTATGGACAGTTTTGATGTACTTTTCATTTCTTGATTAATAAAGATGGATCCAGCTTTGCACCAGCTCTAAATCTCTCTTGGGAGGCTGTAGTTCTTGGGGTTGGGCCCATCTCAAGCGCCCAGTACCTCCCTCGTTTATATTTATGTGTCTTTGCTGCATTCTCATAATAAAATCTGCTATTTAGATATTGTGTTGTTGTTTAGGTTGCTTTTGATGATTAGAAAAGGTTTTTAATGTTCAGATTTGCTTGATAGGTTAATCACAGGGAATATATTCAGAAAAAGGCTACCAAGTACTTTGGATCTCACCTCCCCTTCAGTGGAATCATGAGCTGGGACCAATGTAACCTTGCTGCCAACAAAAACACTTTCTTTGCTTCACCATGCAATCATTAGTGTTTGAATCTCATTTGCAGAACTTGATATCAGTTTGGATGCATGTTTAGGTTTATAATCACTTAGTTTCATAATTGTTTCACATGGTTTCACTGCAAATAAACTTCTGTTCATTTCCTTTGCTGATTAGGTCAGATTAGAGTAAAGTAACTAGGTCATAGGTTTCATAACTAGATCTTTGTTTTCTTGCATGTCCTTGTTGGTTCAGTTGTAAACAATATGCAGGGCACCTTCATCACCTCCTCAAGTTCTATTTAACCTCTGTCTCACTCATTTACCCTCCAACTCTCTCATTTCCCACATAGCTCCATGTCCTTCAACTTTCGTTGGTTCCATCCTTCCAATCATCAAACCATTGCATACACTCTTCCCTCATCTGATTTTCCAGCTTCTGAGCCATCACCAGCCTTATTCCTACCTTACCCATCTCCCCCTACCATTTCATCACTCCTCCATCACGCCAAACACTCACGGTAGGTCATCCTGTAGCCGTTTGTAAACATCCTGTAGAAACCAGAGTATCCTGTAGGATCCCCTGCAGACATCCTGTAGGAGGCCACTCACTCGGTTGCTGAGCTTCTGAACGTGAGGAACCTCTGTGGATGGATGCTAAGGATCCCTAGGGACCTCTCCTAGCCTCCCCAACCTTTTCCACGCTTTCCTTCCTTCTCCATCCCATCTGCACAACCAAACCCTAGTTAGCACAAAATCACAATCATTCCATCCACTTAAAGAAAAAATACAAAAACATGTCTTTTATGATGCAAGTAGCTTAGATCCATGCATTTTCACTTATTAGAGGTAATAGCAGCATTGGTAGAAGTTTCATTCACATTCTTTGCATTATAGAGGTTAGACTAGTCAAATTAGGGTTTCCTAGGTTTACATGCTTTGATTTGCTTTCAGTTCATTTTTGTCAAGTAGATTAGTTTTCTTTGAGATAGCTTTCGTCCATCATTTAGCAAGCTTCTTCTGAGAGCCTATAGAAGTTGGCTTGAGCCCTAGTGGACTTGTGCCAGCTGACCAAGTGACAGCTGCGACAAGAGCTAGTACTTGTGCATACAACACCGCCGCTTCCAAGTTTGTACGAACTACTGGGTTGATAAAATTAAGAGACAGGAAGCCCCAGGAGTTGTAGCATTATTGCTACAATACTGGAGCTCACCAGTCGTTTAACCACTGCTTTATGCCTTGGGCTGTAGAAGACATCCAGGGGTGGAATATCTTCTACCTGGAGAATGATTTGGTCGGAGGGGTCCTTTGGTATTATCTCAACCTCTTTAGAAGTGGGTGGGCCGCTGGTTCCACTCAGAACCTGTGATGAAGTGATTTCCGGTGTGTCCGTTGTCTTGGAAGTGTCTGTATCTTTTGAACATTCCAAACCACTGATAATGGAATCAAACTGTTTCCATTCCTGGAGCAATTTAGGGTCAATATGAGTATCTATATTGACATCAATGGTGGCTTGTTTTTCCTTTTCAGCTTGGGACTCCTTCCACACTTTTTCCTACTCTTCCTTCTACTCTTCCTCTTGTTCTTTCTTTTTCCTTTCCTCATTCTCTCTTCTCTGTTTTTCCTCCTGTGCTCTCTTCTGTTTTTCTTCTTTTTCTTTTCTCTGTCTTTCTTCTTGTTCTCTCCTCTGCTTTTCCTCCTGTTCCTTCTTATGATCCTTTGTTATAACCGGAGGTTCCTTTGACTGTTGCCGATCAGGCTCGCTTGATGATGTCACTGGGGTTGTCGCCAGTAAATCTAGAGGCAGAGTTTGCAACCTCTATTCTCTAAGTTTATTAAATTCGGTCAACCCTTCATCATTATATTTCGCTTTGGCGAATTCTTTAACCTGATTTATTGACTCAGCTGAAGAGAACAGGTCGTCAAACATATCTTCCTTATGGTCAAATCTTGTCAATTTGGCGTGTTCTAATGCATTATAGACAACTTTGTTTGGGTCAAAAGGCCTATTTGGGAGAGTCACCAGAGTTAAGGATTGAATCTTTGTGGCTTCCTTTTCTACATGTTTGGGATCATGCAGAGTATAGACACCACACCTCAAGGGAAAAGAGGGCCAGCCCTTCTTCTTTTCTTTCTTGAGAGTCTGTGTAACACTCTCACCCATAATCTGGTAAGCAATTTCGCTTGCCAGCAGTTTATCAGGTATGTATAAAGGGAGGACATGGGGGTCGGCTTGGCTGCCGAAAACTCTTATGTAGGAAAATCTCTCCTCTCCAAACCATCTACCTATTGCGGTTAAATCAAATTCGACTTGATAGGAAATCTTGGGAGCAGGTTTATCGAAAATGGAATAATAAATAGGCAACATAAAGCCATTACAGACTTGGTATAGATGATGTTTATAAGAGTATTTCCACAATTTCTGATGATATATATGAATAGGCGTGGGGTCTTGTGTAGTCCACCTCCAGCCGAGTACGGGGAATTCAGAGTTAAAACACAGGGTATCTAGAATATAGGCACTGTAGTAGAATGGGGGAATCACCCTTTCAGAAATACGGGTCTTGCTTCTAAACTCAAGCACAGCTGTTGCTAATTTGTCTGAGAGGATAGTGGCCCAATCCATAATTACACTGTTGCATGCTGCTTCCATTAGGGGAACCATTTCTATGGTAAAATTAACAGAGTCATCCAATCCCCACAATCTACACATCATTATCCCAGCATAGCAATAAGGAGAGGCCAGGGAATCAACTGAGTACTTACCAGACGACTCATGTTTGTGCTTGGCCGGATTTTGTCTCCAATCCCGGATGGGTTCGGATTCAACTTCATTTTCGTTTACGAATTTCTCCAGGAACGCCTTATTATATATCTTCTTTGGCTCGGGAAAATGATACATTTGCCTTAGATCCTCTGCCCTGAATGACCAGAAAATTCTTCCGTCTCTGGTGCTGAAGGTTCTATCCAGGATTGGGATTTCTTCAATCGCCCATCGCACTACGTCTGTGTATGGGAGAATTTGCTCCCTAGCTGCTATCTGGTGAAGGAAGGAATCAGCTAAGTCCTTGAGAGTACCCTCAGACTTTCGGGTTAAATCCACAGTAGCTTCTACTGTTGTTACTGCTGGTTCTTCGGCTTCAATCAGGTTGTAGGTACCTTGCCAAGTAACTCTGATGAGACCCGAACATGTAGTATCAGATATCAATCCCTTCTTTTTGTCCATGACAGCTTGTCCTGCAGCTGGTGTAGCGAAAGCGCCTATGGTCTTCTTGGATTTCTTCCCCATTTTGCTTGAGCTTTATCCTTTGGATGAATTCTGCACAGAGGCGAAAATAAACGTAACACAAAGATATGCCAATGAAAATCCAATATGGGAAAGATATATTGATCAAAGCGTGTTGAGAGATTAACTCTTAACAGTGGCCGCGGATACAATCCATGGGAAGATCTTACAATTACATTAAATGGCCGTTTAAAACCTGCCACCCCTTAAATGCCCATTATACCATTATTTGGTCGAATGACCCATTTAAGCGTGCTGTGGATGTTTTTGGTGGTTGAGCGCAGGTGAATGATTGTTTAACAGATCAAGCTTTAAATATGAATGAATCGTAATATTCCTCCACTTAACGGCTTTTTGAAATCCGCGCTATATCGCCATAGGCGATCAGGGAGAGCTTAACCTCTTGTATTGGCACCATTTAAAACCCCCGATCGCCGATAGCCGATATCGCATCACGTTGGGAGCATAGGAATTATATAAGACATGCATTATATATCACCGATCGCCGATCGCCGATATCGCATCTCATCGGGGTGAATGGCTTAGGGCAATTTAAGACTGTGTATAGAGTATCGTCGATCGCCGATCGCCGATTGCGCATCGCATCGGGGCTAAAGGCATGGGGGCGCTTTAAAATGTGCATAGAGTATTGCCGATAGCCGATAGCGATATCGCATCGGCAGAGACCAATGTGCCACTTATTTATGTACCTTATGTTATTGCGATATGCGATCTTGCGATCGCTTTATCGCAATGATAAAGGATTGTTTTATTTGATCAAATGGGTTTTTCAAAAGGCTTTTTAATGATGTTTTCATTTGGTTTTTGGACCTTTTTCAAATAATGCAATATTGATACCAATTAAACTCTAAAGGGACCCATTTCATATGATAATTTTGTAAATAAACATCATATGAAATGGGGGGTTGTTATAGGGCACAACACTATCCTGGGCTCACTTTGGACACCGGAAACCCCCTCAAAAGTCGAGCTTTAGTTGGCACTGCGATTAGGACAATGGCGTTGCGCTTTTGACACATTTTCCGAGTTTCTCAGTTTTGTAAATTTTCTCAATTTTGACAGTTTCACCTTGACAAATCATGCTTGTACCAATGTAATTGATGGATGTAAATGTAATAATGATTTTTTTACTATATATAGGGTAAATAAATTAGGTGAAAGCTCCTTTTATGATGTAATAAATTAGTTTCCTAAAGTGAGGGATGAGTCACTTTGACCAGCCTACACTCTAGCTATTAGTTTAGTTTTTGGTGGAACTGCCCCTCCTCTCATGAATTCCACCCCTGAGATGGGAGGAGTTTGTTTTGAGGTCTATATATTCCATTTCTTCACACTTTTCATAGGTTGGACTCCATTGGTTGTTGTACTAGTGTTTCAGACTTTGGCACATAATATATTGGATGAGCTGCAGTTATTTTGGTGGGATTCCTATGGCATGGTATTTTGATATTGTTTCTTCTTCAGTTACATGTGTGTGAATGTTTTGTATCTTCCATGATCCATTTCACTTCTAAATATGTTTGATTTTCAAGGTGTGATAAGAAGAATACATCTCGTATGATTTGTTTTGGGAAAATCATCATAATTTGTTTAATTTCTTCAGTTTAAAAACAATTCATGATCTTCATGCTCGTTTTAGCACCTCACTAGTCTAAACCATATCATTACTATATTACCAAGTGTTAAAGTAACTTGCCTACCTTGCTCCATCATATGTCTGCAATTCTGATTCTCTTTTTCCCTGACCTAGTTCACTCTCTGACCTAATTCACTCATCCGGTGACTACCCCAATCAAATCAAATCAAAGCCCTGAGCTACTATATCTAGCTTAAAACCCTAATCCATCCAACCCTTTTGGGTTGTGATCCTTTGGAGAGAGTCCTCTCTGGCTTGGTAGGGCTAGCTACCAAGTCAAAAGGTTGGTCTGTGGTTACCTCAACTGGACTCTTCCTCAGCCCTGGAGATCTGAAGGAGTGATAACAACAGGAAAACCTATAGGATGTACTAGAAACCTACAGGATTCCCTATATTTCTACAGGATATAGATGAGAGAAAAATGATGGTTGCTGATGGAAGGCTTCAAGAAGGTGGTGCGTGGGTGTAATGGAGTGATAAAATGCCTAGGTTCACTCATAACTCAAAACCAAGGTTAGGAGATGGTTGGACTCGCTCAACATGCTTGGAGGAATTTCTATGTAAAATGATGAGATTGGTGAAGGTTTTGGTGAAATAAAGGAATGATTATGCATGGATGAAGTTGGAAGGTGGTTTCCTGCTATGATATCTCTTTATATTTTGGAAGCACCTGCTCTGCATCAAACATTTATAATTTCCAAAAAGTCACGTAAACAAGAAGAATTCTAACAAGCTAGAAAAGCAAAATTTAATGAACTAGTTGTCTACTTCATGCATGAGGAAAATTGCCAAATAAAATGGAATCATGTATGAGATCTACTGTAAGACTGAAGATGGAAGAGATGGTAATTAAATCATACACTTGAAAAACTGATCAAATGTTGGTTCAAGTACAGTAAACTCTAACTCTTATGAGAAAATTGAAATCTATCTTCTTCGGGCTGCATAAGGGTCTTTTCCTCAAATTATGATCCCTCAAGGAGGTGAGGCCAAGACACCTACTGACAAATTTGTGGTGCTCCTTTAATCCCTTCTAACCTACTACTGAAGTAAAGCACAAATGGAAGCAAACTAATAAACGACTAATCAAATCTACATTACTTGCAATGAAATAATTCTAAAGACAATTTAACCATGAATCTATGAAACTAAGCCAAGCATACAGATACAAGAAGAGGAGAATTTGCTGCTAGGGTTGGGCCCTAACCCAAGAGCTTCAACCCTATGAGTTAACTCAGTTCTGGAGCAAGAAAAAGTTTATTTTCATTATCAAAACATAAAATTACAACAATGTCTTCCACAAGTTTGGAGCTCGAAAATAACTAGTGTTTTTACAACAAAAATTTGAATCCTAATGAGGCTCTAGGCCTCTCTACTTATACAATTGAAGTCCCCAAAGACTTCCTTAAATCTAGGGAGGCTCGACTCCCAGACTCAAGATGAAATAACTCTTTGTCTATCACTTGCTCAATTGCCTTTTGATCTTCATGACTTAGCTGATTGCACTCCGAGCTGGTCCCATTCGAGTTTCAAACCTTAGTCTTGCCAAAATTCCTTGATTTTCTATACCAAACCTACATTCAATGCATATTAATCCACTAGGGATAATATCTCACTTTAAATCATCTCATTAAGCAAAATATAATCAAAACATGTAATAAATTGTGAGAAGAGTTGTTTTGACTAGCTAGGAGGCCAATTAAGGCCCATATAATTACCCAATGATGAAGCTCATCAGACTAGTCAACATTTCTTCTTTACTTGCTTCTTAGTCAACAATCTTATACTCCTTATGTGATTATTTCCTTTTATTGACCTTCATTGCATTATAGTACATGACTTAGAGCATGTCATTGGTGAAAGAGATTCTTTGATAATTTATCATGTCATAGAACTATTCCCATGACTCAATAATATACATATAATAACATGACTAAACTTTGATGCATACATACCTCATCTTGATTCTCCTTTGATCATCTTAGCTTCATTTAGTTGTCCTTGGTGTGGCCCTTCTTGCTTCATCTTAGATTGCCTGCATATCATCCTTTTCTTGAATCCCATGAATGGGACTCCGAATGAGATATTTTCTTTGGCTTATGAACCTTCTTTTGAAGATTCCATCATAGGATCTAAAAGACCCTTGCCTTGCAAATGTTTCTTTCCTATTGATGATGGAGGTCTTCTAAGATTCTTAATCGTGATCAATTTTCTTTCATTGTCGATGAGGTACTATTCTATATATGCTCCTTCTACATGAATATCTTGAGCTATGTCCATCATGCTCCTATATTCTAGAAGAAATTTCTAACCATGCACTTTGTTTGCATTTATAAATGTTCTTTCTACATGAGTATCTAGAACTCTATGTACTTCATGCTTCTAGATTCTAGAAGATGTTTCTACCCATCCAATTTTATTTTATTCCTACATGCTCATATCCTACTCAAAACTTTGAAATAAGACTTTAAGTAAAGAGTTTGAATTAGTCATAGTAGAGATCTGGAGGATCTTCCTTCTTTTTCTTCTTTCTTCTTCTTTCACCTCTTGAGTCGTGTGAGATTCTTCCCTCTTTATTTTGTTGTTGTTGTCCTTCTTAAGATTAGGACAATTCCTTTTGTAGTTTCCATATTCTTGGCATCCATAACATTGGATTTTGGACATATCTTTGTTGTTTGTTCTTTGTGGGCCAAATTTTCCCTTTCTATTGGCCATGGTAGAAAATACTTGCTCCTTTGATCCCACATCTTCCTTGGCTTTGAGTCTAGTTTCCTTTGTTTTGCATAGAGACCACATTTCACTTAGTGTGGTAGCTTCCTTCTTGGAATATATGTTAGATGTGAAGTTGCCCCAATCCTCAGGTAGATCATTGAGTACTACAGTTGTCATTTCTTTGTCAGACATGCTTCCCCTAGATCTTGAAGTTGGTATCTCATCTCAGAGGTCTTCATGAAGTAGGGAGCTATTACTTCCTTTGATATCTTTATCTTATACAATTCATTTCTTAGAGATATCACTTCTCCAACGGTTATTACTGAGAATAGATCTACTAGTTTATCATAGATTTTTTTTGATGTTTCAAATTTGGAGACATAAGGAATGAGAGAGTCCTTGATAGATCCTATTAGAATCCTTTGAGCTCTTATCTCATCCTTATTGTACTTGGCTAAGGCTTGTGTTTTTTCCTTAGCAGGGATAGAAATATTCCCTTTGACATGTTCTAGAAGTACATTCTCTTTGAGAAGTAAATCAGTCCTCTTCTTCCATGCAAGAAATTTATTGGTACCTACCAATTTGTTTCTTTCCTTGCAAAAGACATTGATGTATATTCAGAAGGGGACATATACTTGATAGATTTTTAGATGTATTGGATTTGCTTTCTCCTTGAAGACTTGATGGCTTGCCTTCCTAGGATCTTGATGTTCTTCAAGTTGCCTTCTCCAAGTGGACTTTCTTGATAATGAGATTTTCTTTGTGACTTGTAGATGATGTAGTTCCCTCTTTGATCTTCTCTTCTTTGTAGGTGCCTTTATGTAAGGTTCTTCTTCTTGCTTTGTAGTCTTCCTTGATGAATGATAGATTCTAGTCCTTCTTATCCTTGAAGTGATTGAGACTTCTTGGCTTGATGATTCAACTTTGTAGATGTCCTTCCTTGATGAGTCACCTTATGAGTGTTCTTGAGATTCCATTTCCTTGATGTGTTACCTTAACTCCAATACCATGTTGAATAATCTAGGGAAATTAGGTGTAGAGTGATTCTTCAGGACTAGATAACAATTTGTGAAGTCTTTTTACAATTTGTTTTTGTTAGCTTAATCTTCTTGTTATATTATTAATGCATGTGTGTGTGCTTCATCAAACTTCTATCAAAACATAAAACAATAACACAAGATGTTGGCTCTCTACCAGGGCCAAAACCTCTCTTCTCTTGAGAGGAAAACCCTTTGGTAAGTTTTATCTTATTGAAGCTTCTTTCTTGATCAATGCCAAGCCCTACACCCTTGACTAGAATATCCTCCAAGCACAAGTCAAGTCCTTCCTTTTCTCTGCACTATGTTTCCTCAACACTTTATCCACCTCCTTCTGGCACTTTTTCCTTCTTCCAACACTTCATTCTTCCTTCTACTGTTAGTATACCTTCTAGAAGATATACTTATCTTTTGTAGTTGGTGATATCCTTCACCTAAGGATACTCCTTCCTTCTCTTAATCAACCGAGTCCCTTCTTGATGTATAGTGGTAGGATTAGTGTGACAGAACTACAACCCTATTTCTTGCATGTGTGAGAGGTCTTGTTGATGTTATATGGCTCCTCTTTCCTTCGCTTGAGGTCCTTCCTTCTTTGATTGGATAGGACGCTTAGTAGGCCTAGTATGTAGCCCAAACAATGAGGTGTGATGGGAGGTTACTTGTTGTTGTCCTAACCACATATAGCCCTTCCTTATCTTCACACGTGTGGCTGGTATTGGTCCTAAAATAATCCCAAAACCTTCACTCTTTCTTCTTTCTTCTTCGCTGCACTAGAGGCTCCTTTTACATCCCTTTCTCGACTTCTTTTTCGGTCCTATACCTTTGTTGATTTTAGAGTGAGTTGCTTGTCATTTGAGGGAGTGGACAACTTCTATATATAGAAGATTACCTCTCCTTTTGGCGGACTTTCTTCCTTGAGGCTGACTTGACTTCCTTTCCTCCAATGGATGCTTTTAATGGTGCCATTGTTTCTTTTGATGGTGTCTTTGCTAGGAGGAGACTTGAATTTGCTTGGAGGTGCCATATTTGACTCTTATACATAAATATACATAATGTAACATACCCTTAAGGTCTTTAACATAATTCTTTTGACTCTTTGACTCACCTATAGCAATTTACATGTGCTAGACCTACTTCAATGAGCAAGAAATTCATTGACATATATTATAAAAATAAAATTTCTTTTCTTGAATAAATACAAATATCAAAAGAACATTTATGAAGACCGAACCTAGTTACATTTCCTTCAACGCATGTTGGATATGTAGCATTGTGTACATATTGTACTAAGCGCACCATGGATATGTGGTGTTGTGTGCATATGGTGTTGTGCACATGTTGGATATGCAGTGCTATGTACATGGTGCATATGAAAAACTATGGACATATGGTGTTGTGTGCATGTTGTACATGTGGTTCTATGTACATATGGTGTTGTGTGCATGACTATACAAGTGGTGCTGTGAGCATGTGGTGTCGTGTACATGTTGTACATGTGGTGTTTTGAGAAGGTGTTGTTGTGTACATGTCGTGCATATGGTGTTGTGTACATGTGGTGTCGTGTACATGTCGTGCATGGGGTGTTGTGTACGTTTTGCAGTGTGTACACATTGTACAAGTGGTACAATGTACATGTGGTATTGTGTACACGTTCTGTAGGTGGTGTTGTGTACATGTGATGTTGTGGACAAGTTGTGCAGGTGGTACTTTGTACACATGGTACTGTGTACATGTTGTACATATGGTACTGGTGTATATGTGGTATTATGTGCATGTCGTACATGCTGTGTTGCGAGCATGCAATACTATGTATGTGCGTTGTGTAGTTGCAGTATCGTGACAAGTGTACTCATTGTGTTGTACTCTATGTAGTACATGTATTGTGTTGTGTTGTACACTAGGTGTAGATGGTACATGTGTTGTTTGGTGTTGTACATCGAGTATAGATGTATTATGTTGTGTTGTACGCCAGGTGTAGGTACATGTATCGTGTGGCATTGTACATCTAGTATAGATGTATGTGTTGTGTTGCATATTAGGGGTAGGTGTATGCAAGCTATGGTGTCATACATTTTGTGTGGATGTATGTATTGTGATGTACATTCTTTATGTGTACATGATTGAAGAAAAGAAAAAGGAACTAGGTGTTTGTTGGGTGTGGCAACCGATTCAGTGTGCGTACGAAATAAGGAAAAAGGTAGAAGCTAAGGATTGATTAAAGGATAAGTATTAGTATTTTATTTCAATTTTATTATGCAAGTGATTTATGATTTTGGTCTATGATGATTACATGTGATCTATGATTTTGGTTTGTGATGGTTATATGTGATTTATGATGTTGATCTATGATGGTTGTGTTTTGAGCTAACTTGATGTGCTATGTTTATACATGATGATTCGGTCAAAGATGCTAGTTTGACTTTTTGTAAAAGGAAGTGAAAAAAATTGCAAGTGTACCATTTTGATGGGCCACCAATGAGGTACGATTTGAATTATTTCAATTTATTTTGAATCTAATGGGAGTTATGTGCTTGGTACAGGAAAGAATGAAATGCTTGGTTGAGTGGTCGAAACTGATAGAAAGAATTAGCAGTAATAACAAAAGGAATTGAAACATGTAGCAGTATGCTGGTAAAGCATTCAGGAGAAGGGCCATTGTGAGACTCTGGTACCCAATAGTGTCCATTGATTTCCATGAGCATGATATGACTAGTATGATGGTTTGAGGTAGGAATATGTCTTGGTTTTTGGACCTTTTGATGCGAGGAAACCTTGTCGAGGGATGGACTGCCCGGGATGGGGGTACCAGCAGAAATTAGAAAGTGTGTGACTACACAGAAGGGGGTGAGTATATTTCCCAAGGGACTGTGTAGGAGAGAAGGGAAGGTCAGAGATATATTTATTTGGACATTAGCATTGTCAGATGGAATCAAATGCACATTGGGAGTGTTCCATGGAATAATGAGCCTTTAACTGTTCACTGAGAGGACAAGTGGCACGGGTTATGGCATGGGACATTGTATGCATATTTGACCTTGCAATGGATTCTGGACTTCCTCGGAAGGAAGTGAATCCTCATATTACTTTGAGGGTAGAAGTGTGAACCTATGGATTCCCTTATTGTGGAATCAGACATCGTATCTTTTTATTTTCTGGTTAAGAAAATGTGCATGTATGTATTATTGTAAGTATTGTATCGAGTTGGATTTATAGAGCTCCATAGACAGTATGATTATTTTTTGGGTGAAGAAAATGTGTATGTATATATGGTTATTATTGTGAATATTTTAATAGTTATGTTATAAATCTCTAGTAAATGGTATGTTTCTCATGATTTAGTAGATGGTCATTGTAAATACTACAACAAGCTATGTGATAAATCTCCATGGGCAGTATGTTTTGCTTTCAACAATCTTAATGCTTATAAGTGTCATTGGACAACAAGGATGGTGTTCCCACAAGGGGGAGAGTTCTCCAATAACCCTAGTTAAAAATCCATGTAAAAATATATAATACCACGGTCATGGGACATGTATTCCAAGTTGAATGGTGGGAAAAATGTCATAGTAGGGTGTCACTTTGATTTATTATGGCTAAGGAAATTGGAAAAGACAAAGGCAAAGGATTTGGAAAGGCATGAGGAATTTATTAGCATGTTATTTATGAAAATAAAGGAAATTAGGAGAAAAGGAAGGTGAAAGGTCACATGTTGCATGTGAGTAAGAAATTGAAGGACAATATTGGAAAATGAAGAAAATAGAGGCCTCGTTGATAAAAAGGCTTTTGAGGATCAGTTGACAAGCTTGTGCTCAAGCTTTTGAAAGGTTTTGGTGGAGATCTCTTCTATTCTCTCTCTCATACTCTTGGACACTTAGAGTTTTCTTGGAGCACTCTTGGAGGAGTGTAGCATACTTGGAATTTGGAGCAAGGAGGCAAAGGAAAAGTAGGAAAATGTAAGAGGAAATCATGATCAATAGCTACGGTGGGTTTTTCTTGCAGGTACCAAGTTGCATGTATATTTCCTTGCTAGTTTTGGCATGCATGGCACATGCATGTGGTTTCTTGGTTATGATATGTCATTAGCATAGAGGATTGCCTAGATTGACAGTGATTTTGTGTAGCCTTGACATTTCCTGGATAGCCATGGTGTTGTGGGTTTTACTTTTATTTTCGTGTTGGTTCTCATATTCATCTCATTGTGCATGGAGTTATTAGTTCCTCGAGCCTTGGTTGGACAAACGATTTGGAAGCCCTATAATAACTTGGGTTGAGTTACTAGTCCTAGAGCCTTGGTTGGACACACGCCCTGGAAAACCTGTAACAAGTTGGGTTGAGTTATTAGTCATGGAGCCTTGGTTGGAAAAACGCTCTAGAGCCCTTGGTGGGTTGAGTTATTAATCTTGGAGCCTTGGGTTGAAAAATACTCTGGAGCCCGACAAAAGTTGTGGGTTGAGTTACTAGTCCTTGAGCCTTGGTTGGACAAATTATTTGGAGCCTGAAAACAGCCATGGGTTGAGTTACTAGTCCTAGAAGTTGGCTTGGAGAAAATGCTCTAGAGCCTTAGATAACTTGGGTAGAGACCAATCTAGTGATGGTTGGTGATGTTCGACTGTGGGGTGGAATCACTAGTTGAGGGTTAAGGTGGTTTAGCTTCTGGAATCCCTATATGGTTTTGAGTGATGTGTTTTATGAGATCCCACATTCATGCTTGGAATATGGCATGAGGGTGATTGGATGAAGAGAGACTTGGCTCAGTTAATCTACGGTCGGGTGGAACGTGGTAGTCCCATACTGGGTTGGCTTTTGCATCATTAATATGAGGTTATTTATCTTTTATTTCATGAGTATTATAGTAGTATATATGTGGATTATATGGTTATTGTTTCCTCGGTATTTCTTTTGTTATTATGCTGGTTATGCACATGTATCATGACAGTGGATATGTATGGCTCTCATCATGTTTTTACTTGTAAATGAATGAACAATGTATCTATGGCGTAATAGATGATAACATAGCTAATCAGGGAAAATTTTAAGAACCCCCCCAAATTTACATGTATAATAAATGGGTGAATCTCCATGGTATATAGGAAAAATGGAAGGCGATTTTATCAATAATATGATATGTATATATATTTTTTGGCGAATCTCTCACCAAGCATGGCGAATATTTTACTCAATTATAAAATCTTGTGTTTATTGAATACACAAATGAAGTCATTGCATTTCTTTAAAATATATTTTGAAATCAAAATTACCGAAATTCCATATCAATAACCTAGTGGGTGTAGGATAAAATTCACCCATGCCATTCAAAGAAAGCATGAGAAAACACCTAATACTATATATAAAACCAAGAAAAATTCAAATTCATCACTTCTAGGGACCTCGTAACCACCCTGCCAATACACAAGTATGTTCCTGTTTGCAATTAGAAAAATTACCCAAATTGCAATTTGTTTACCCCACTTCTAGGGACCTCGTAACCACCCTGCCAATACACAAGTATGTTGCCGTTTTCAATTAGAAAAATTACCCAAATTACAATCTGTTTACTCCAGCATATGTTGGAAAGTTATAGAAGGATGACTAGTGAAATCAATCCATTCCTTTTAGCCCTGGATTTGTTTCAGTTTAAAACAGAAGTATACATTTATATACTTGTCCAATGTCTATGCTTTAACCATTCACCTTAAGATGTTTTTACAATATAATTTCCTAAGTCTATTTAATATCTTCATTATCATAAAAACCAACCTATATCCATCTTAACTCCACATCTACCACTCTTAGGGGGATGAAATCTATTTATCCCTCTGAGCACTTGGTAGACCCAGAATTAAGATGGATCTAAGATAGAATTTCCCCTTTAAATAGTATATGCTCACAGGAATACCATGGGTCAATACCATGGGTTATCATAAACCTAGAGCTTAAAAATTACTATTAGTAATTTATAAAAATTAATAAAATTAATAGTTGATTTTTATTTTATTTTTTATTTTAACCAAGCTAAAATGTTTAACATACATTAAATTACAACATCCATTTTTACTCTTGATCGAATCAAATATTTTTTCACTCTATGCTAGTTTGCATATCACGATATTTGATACCTCTCGGGGGTTAGTAGATCCAAAGTAACGATGGATCTATGCTGGTTTAATTCCCCCATTTAAATAGGCTACATTCCAAGTGAATACCATGGGCCAATACCATGTGCCATTTTGGTGAATACCATGGGTCAATACCATGTGCCATTTTTATTTTTATTAATACTAATATTAGGGTTAATAACATTTTTTTTGCATGGTATTAATAACAATCTAGTCCATGGTATTTGTCCCATAGTATAAATATAAGGTGACTTATGGAGTAAATATAAAAAATGTTTTATTTGTTTACCATACCTCTCGTTTATTTATATTTTTATTAATTTACCATACCATTCATAAATACAAGGTGACTTATGGAGTAAATATAAAAAGATGTTTTATTTGTTTACCATACCTCTCGCTTATTTATATTTTTATTAATTTACCATATCTCTTTTACAAATATGGTATTTGGCCCATAGGATTCACTTAAATAAAACCTCTTTCTTGAGCCTTCATAAATAGAATGAGGGTTATGGACTAAATATAAAAAGAGGTTTTATTTATTTACCATGCGTCTAGTTTATTTATATTTGTATTTATTTACCATACCTCTCATTTATTTATATTTTTATTAATTTACCATACCTCTTTTATAAATATGGTATTTGGGCCTTTGGCCCATATGATTCACTCAAATAAAACCTATTCTTGAAAATGGGTGAATGGAAGGTTGTAACTCCTAATTTCAAGGGCTAAATTTACCTTTTTTACCCTCTCCCTTAAAATAGGGTGGGCGATTTGAGGTGATTTGTAAAAATGTACTATGATACAAAATATTCGCCCACTAAAAATTTAAAACCCCTTAATTTCGCCAAAGGGAGAACATTCGCCCCTAAAATCACCCCTATAGCTAATGTGATAAGGAAAAAATGCCTCATAGAAAATCTCATATAAGTATGAGACCTCTATGCTCAACTTTGCTATTAAGACATGTAGATTTCATATTTGTGATATGTTGATGAAATTCCTATCATGGATAGTAGGGATCTAGTCTAGTCCTTGTCAATGTTTTTGCAAATGTATCATTGTTCTATTGTATAAATTCATTTATGAGCCTGTCATTGAGTTCTGGGAAGTGACTTGGGCTCTGGGCATAAAAAGTGGCACAAATCCCAGAGTCACAATCATAGGTCTAAGGAGAAAAGTCCCCAGACACATGCATACCCATGTTCTGGGAGCATTTGGATCCTCCTTGATGCATGATTTTCCATATCAAGGGAGCATCTCGGTGTTTAATGGTGTAAAAACTTTGTGGGACCCAAGGGATGGTTACTCTAATGGGTGGGATGGATCCTAGTAGTTTTATTGTTGATGTGGAAAGTTTGTATGGTGTGTTTCTGTCGATTCCACTTCCTTAACTGACACATAGGGAGTCGAATCATATCATAGTAACTTCTCATTACATGTTTACCACGGTTGGCCGGTTACTTGGGTAGATGTGGGAGGAGGGTGGTACAACCACTAGTACAAAATGACTAATTAGTTACTAAAAAAATGACTAAAATTTGCATATAAATGACTATTTTTCAGTCAGTGACCAATAGTGGCTAATTTACAATATCTTATAATGCGACCAAATTTTATTCATTTTTAGCTTATTCATTAGTTTTTTGTCTCAATTTTATCCTCCAGTAGTATATTTAGTCATCAATTAGGCCATTAATGTAGTCATTGGTTTAGTCATTTATTGCCACAATTAATGACCAAAAACATAACAAAATATACTACTAAATGATCACTTGAGAAAACCAATTAATGACCCAAAAAGTATGACCAAAATGTTGATCATGTTATAAGATATTGTAAATTAACTACTAATAGTCACATATATGCAAATTTTAGTCATCGTTTGAAACCAATTAATGACCAAAAAAATATGACTAAATTTCGGTCTTGTTATTAAATACAATAAATTAACTACTACTAGTCGTATATATAAAAAATTTAGTCATTTGTAATCACAAATTTATCATTTACAATAATCATTTTTTTTTGTAGTTTCATATTCATTATATAAATGACTGATTTAGTAGTTTATATTCATTTCATTTACTTTCATTAATAATCATTATAAACGACTAATTTCGTCATTGTATATTTATTCTATTTGTATTCATCATCAATCAATATAAACTACTAATTTAGTAGTTTTAGATCAATTTAATGTTTATTATTAATCAACATAAATTAATTAGTATGGTTTTGCGAATAATTTTAAAAAATGTCATACAATATTCATGTTCATTTAATATGAAAACACAAAGTTACATATGTTAATTACAATTTTAAAAAATATCAAATACAACTATAAATAATTTCAACCACAAATTATATTATATGAAATGTCAAATATTACAATATGAGTTTCCAACTTTATATTGGTTGGACTACAATTTACACATGAAATATTGTTTCATCATTTCAAAATGTTATCATTTTGTTGCCAAGGCATTGCAAGTGAATTTACCAACTCTAAAGATTTGGCCATCATTATGTATGTGTGTGTCTCATGTAGGATATTGAATTTAAGAGTATCACCAAATTGGTTCTCTATTGGCTTCAAAATGGCTTCCGCTCCACCAAGAGCCTTAATAACATTTGTTCAATAATTATTCAGATTCTAGAACTTCCCATCATGTCACTGATGAGTCCACCAAATTGGATTT
The DNA here is from genome assembly GCA_031772625.1 of Pinus tabuliformis. Lineage (NCBI taxonomy): Eukaryota > Viridiplantae > Streptophyta > Pinopsida > Pinales > Pinaceae > Pinus > Pinus tabuliformis. The sequence continues at coordinate 841,275,425 of CM062819.1, read as the reverse complement.
TGTTTTAACACCTGATACTATTTGAAGTTTGTTTGTACCCTCCAACCTTTGGCATAAGCTAGTGTGTGTCTATATTTTTGAAAGAGAGTATTAATGCAAGGAATACCTCTGTCCCATGAATCCTGTAACATCCAAGAAGAAGAAGTAAGTGTTTTAAATAGAATAGGTTCAATAATTACAAAGAGAATCCAGTGGAAAGCATACCTCAAGATCCTTAAGGGTTAATCATCTAATATGAGCTTGTGCTTCCTGCCTCTTTAAATCATATTCAACTCGAACACATTGAAATTATGAATTCACTCTCCCAAGGCCGCATAGACCATGTTTCTATCTCACCACACAACTTTGAACTTTCACTTTTAAACAACTTCAACTAAAGACAAATTGCCTACACTTACCAATATGTATTGATACAAATTTGGAATAAGTTTCTTTTCCTCATGGTTCATACCACTATGGAAGTGTGTAACTCCAACATCTGTTTATAGACTATATCGTAGGTCACCTTGTGCGATTAAAATATGGCCCATAGATAGCATTCCAATCCCATCAATTTCCTTGGATGTATAGAAGATAACAGGATGAAAAATAGTTTATGAAACATAAATTTTCAAAATAATATTCAAATTTAACCAAGCAATTTCAGTTTATTGAGTATTTTCTTTATGCATATTATTTTCCTTTTCCTATGAAAAGACACAAGATACCTACTTGGCATCTTGGAGTTCAAACCAATCTTTATACGTGTTTGAATTTTATTTTCACATTTGACAAGGAGATCAAGAAGCTCGTGTATGCATTGTTGCTTCATGGAAATAGGTTATGAGCCCTGCACCAATAAATAAGACAAACTGGTATGTAATAAACATATAAAATATGAAAATGTATTCAAATTGACAATCTAAAATAGCTTGGAGCATCATGCAAGCAAAGGCATGAAAAACTAGTATAGTTCAGTATGCAATAACTAGAAGCACTTACCTATTAGTGCAGTATTCCATTTGTTTACTATTTTGGTAAAATTTGTTGACCCTGATGACATGAGGATCTGCCTAACATGATTCTCAAACATCTTCATGTGTTCATCATCAACTCACAAGAAATAAACAACAATGCACTCTTTAGTCTGCTCATTTTGCAAATTCTAGACTCCATCCTTCGTATTGCTAAATGCTTCTTGAGACATTCTTATATTTGGTAATATTCAAACTTCAAATCCACACCTACACATAAAAATCCACAAAAAATTTTATCTTTTAGCCTTTTTCATAAAACATATAACTTATCAATACATGGAAAGAAATAAGTTAGTTGGCCGAGGAATTACATGCTGAAAAAAATTGGGTTGTCGTTACAATAAATAGAGATAAAATTGTTCTCCCATTCTAATGTTGTGATACTACAAGGGAATTTGTTCTTTATATCCCAAAAAACACTCCTCCCAAGATTAACTGCAAAATATTCAAGAGACCAGACACGGTTGATTTTAGATTTGAGTAATATCAGGTGCCTCAAGATTTTACTAAAAGAAATAAAAAAAACAAACCAAAGGAAAAAACACCACTTTAACATCATGTTTCATCAACCTCATGCAAGCATCTCTAGGCAATTTTTTTTTTGTTGTTGTAACCAACCATGTTTTCATTGTTAGGATCTGGATTTTTTGTAAGGTAGCATTGGATAAGATCCCTTGCCTCTTCATGAGTGAATCTAAAAAGAATGTGCACCTTGTCAATATAACAAGAATAAAATCTTATAGGATGCCTCATCTTCACTTTAATATCTTGATAAGTAACAAATTCATTTGACATCTGTGGAGGGCCAGTTATTTCACTTGCCCGAGTCAAACCAAGGACCAAGAGATCCAAGACCAGACCATAATATTGCACAACAAAGGAGGAAAATTGAAGACCTCGAATTAACCCATATGAATTAGTATGGCTCATATATTTGTATGATAGAAAAATGTTATTTTTTTGCAGTGACATAATCAACAATGTTGTGGTCGAGCACCAAATGCAAAAGACTGCAATAATTATTAATTCAGATTCTAGAAAAATAATTGAATCAAAAGAAAGGTTTTCAGTACTCACAAACTAACAGCATAAAACAAACAAAAAAATACCTATTTAACATTGTTAGATATACCTTTTCAAAGAACTTTTCAAGTTTTGTCTTAATCATCACAACACATTGACCTTCACTAGTATTCCATATATCCTACAAATTATTGATTCCTTGACACCACTTATATACCAAAAGTGGAGATGGATCTAAATTTGTAGGTTTGATCTAGTTCAGAAAGAGATAGCGTTTGTCACCTTCATACCAAAGATATTGATCAAGATATTTTCTCAGGAGGTTCAATTTCATACACAGGGATCAGATAGTTATACAAGTCCATAAACCCAATGCCCACCTGCAATGTGAAACATAATTAGTTATTAGAAACCCAGGCAGACAACATCTCAACAACATTGATTTAGCATCTAGAAGTGATTAATTATACAACTTACTTCTTTGAAGGCACATTGTGTAAGAAGATGATGTTTGATATGTGATAATGCCTCACGTGGATTATCATATGCTAGATAAATAAGACCCTACTCTTCCCTCTAATGTTGATTTAATAAAAAACTAAAACTATAATATTCTTTCAACCATTCGAGTGCTAGTATTAGGATTTTGGTATCATGTTTATATGAAAATGGTGGAAAAGGAATGGGAGAAAATTTTCTCGATTCCATCCAATGCACTATTGTGGTATAGATGGCCACAACTTCCTCAGGTGTTACATAGGGGCCATATTTCAAGTAATTATGTTTTTGTTCTTGTAACAAAATTAGCATAATTTATTAGTAATTTATAAACCTCTTTGATATTGAACCTTATAAATTATCCATTCAATATAATGTAGGGGAAATAAAAGCATACATGCTCTACTTTCAGCCAAAGACATGTGAACCTTCCTCGATTTTTCCGACAGACTATCTTGCTTACAGTTGCACCACTCCTTATATGCTCATGATTATAATGAGCGACATTAGTCCACGAGTCTGCTTTTGATTTTTCATAACGAAGAATCATATCTCAATTAGCACTAGTAGGCTAGGAACTTGGAGTACCAAAGCAGTTATCTTATTTACAAACTTGAGATATAACAAACATAAATAAAGAAAACAATCAAATTTGTCATGCTTAATTGAAAGCTCTATTTCCAAGGAACGTTTTGCCTTCCAACAATGCTAATCTTCACTCAAATGTTGCAAAATGGTGCAAGATTTCTTTTTCTTGATGCCCTTAGTCACAATATGACCGAGTATGTCAGAAATTAGATAAGACAATCACTGAGAGACTGAGAGATTTCATAACACTAAATCAAAACAGAAGGAGAAACATGGATGTAGAAACTTCAAAGAAAACAACCAAATTAATCATTACAAGATGAGCTAGGAAGAGGAGAAATAACATTCCCATCAAGGGTTGAACATATATAGAATAGATTAACTCAAGCCTATTTACTATTAGCATCGAAGTTATTTCAATCTAATGGATACATTCCAAAAAACATAAACATCACTTTCTTTCCAGTTATCACAGAAGGAAAAAAATAAAATCACTTGGCATTGCATCAGGAACATCACGACAGTTGCTCTAAGCTCCAAATCAAAATGCCTTCCATCCCTTTGTTTCATCATAGTGTTTTCCACTCCCTTTGAATGACAACCTTAAAATTGTTGTCCAAGCAAGTTTTCAAGCCACCTTTCTAGTAGTGGTACTATACCACGTAGGAAAAACAACCATGCTCTCCACATTGGAGCCCAAAATCCACATTCAGGTCTTTGCCAACAAGCCCAGCGTTAAAGCAATAATAAATCAAATGCTTCATATCTTTACATATTTTTATTTGCCGCATAATCTGATACTTGTAACGATACATACCATTCAACTACCGTACATGTGAAAATGTATATTGTAATTTGTTTGCCAACTAGAAAGCATCTACATTTCTTAATTTAAATTGGATATTTGCATTGACAACTGGTTTTGTTAGTCACAAACTTTCATGACATAAATGGAAAGAATTTCTAAAACATGATTTCTTACACTCCTTTGTTGTGAGTGTCTTCATAGGCTTTAGATTGAAATTGTAATCAAGATTAAAATAATTCAACTTCTTTCATGAACAAGAAGATTCAACATATAATAACCTTGTCTGTAAACTTGAAGCTCAACCTTTGCGCAATCTAGCTCAACTATCTAGAAAAAAATTGGTAGCTTGTAGGGAAAAAACCAAGTATTTATTCTTTTGATCCTTTGGAGGCTTGTGATGAAATTCATTCAACACATACAATTTTAGGAGCTTCTGATAGTTCACACAAACCTTCATTGGATATGTGGGAGGATTGCATGACATGAAACGTTCAAGGAATCAAATCCATGGCACATGCAAAAAACAACTAAAGAGCACGAATATGTGTCATGCATTAGAAAAATGCATACTAGTGTTCCTTGTACCAATAAGAAACAAGAGGAATATCTTTATCTCATTGCATACAACCTGATTGCATATTGAATGGGTGTGGAGAAAACAATAATGAAATACAAGTAGTTGTTGTATCTGTGTAAAGTGGTGTATCATGCAAAAAAGTTTCCACACCTTCTAGAAAAAAAATCATTGTCATCATCCTCCTCGTAAGTTTTATTCTCACAATGATTAGTCTTATGAAAAGAAATTGGATGAATCATAGGATCAAAATAAAATGTTGGTAAATCTAGATCTTTAGTTTTTATGTACATCAACATGGGACTTGTTATCACCAAAAATTGGTCATCTAACCATATCTAACTAGATGGATTGAAATATACCATGTAAGACCAATTACCATAGTAAAATTGATTTCACCATAATAAATTACTTGCTAAACCACATTTATTAAGCTATTTATGGTTAAACCCATGTGGAATAATTAAATAAATCATTATTTATTTAATTTTCCTATAGGAATAGTTAGTTAAACCATTGTGTAACTAATATTCCTTGTCATATTTGACCCAATCACGAGAAATAATTAGATAAATCATTCTTATTTTTCTCTAGGAATAATTAATTCATCATTATTTAGTTATTATTCCATGTTAAATATGACTAAACCACCTAGGAATAATTAAACAAACCATTATTTGTTTATTATTCTTTAACTACATTTTCAAAATAATAAATAAATCATTTATTTATTTATTATTTTGAAATAAAAGTATTTGACCAAATTAAATACTTTTTCCCTCCAATAAAATATAATTAAACATTCCAAGTGGTTAGGTCTATAATTTGGTTAATAATATTTTATTATTTTCCATTATTCGAGAATAACCTAATATTTTGTTATAAAATGAAAGGTTTTACATTCATTCTTCACTTTCAATTATTTTCATTGTTGAACTCACTGTTGTAGTTCTAATTATTATTGCCATTTATTTCCATTTATTTTTATCCTTGAGTTCCCATATGAACTCTACACACACATTTTGTTGGGTTTATACATTGTAGAGATGAGAGACTCTGTTAGCGCTTGAATCTGCCTTAGGCTGAAAGAAGGCGAGGTTCAAGGCAACATCAAACCAAGCTCAGCCTCGTAGCTAGCCCTACGAGGACAGGAGAGGGCTCTCTCCAAGTCACACTCAACGAATAAGTAAATGAAGTGGCCTGAGATGACTTACAATGAACTATTTGTCTTAGGCTAGTAAGTGAAAATGAATATAAAGAGTGATTTTTATGAATTAATTTGTTTGTGGGATGTTATGGGACCTCTGGACCTCAATGAACAGAGAACTTAACATAAAGGCATAGATTGTTTCGTGAGGCAAGGTAGGCGGAAAGCATAGCAATTTAGTTTTAAAATATGGCGAAATGGAGAGATTGATTAAGAAGGTGAAAAGGACATAGGAGATGAATCCTTTTCAACAGAAGAATGAACACTATACATGAAGTTTTCCTTTAGGTAGAGCAATAAAATTGAATTCTACCTAATCTCATTCAAAAAACTTCACTAGAAATGAATATGAAATGGACTATGAAACATAACAAGATACATATGAAACATAAGAGACACACTTGCTACACTCACAACCACATGAATCTCATGAAATAGAGCTGTTGCCTCTCATTATTTCTCTGTCAAAAATACATAGTGGAGAAACAAAGTTTCTTTCCCATGGTCTCCCAGAAGTTAAAAGCCAACCAAACAAAAATTGGTTTGCAAATGGTTTGCATACAATATATAGAATGTTCCATGAAGAGATAGAACGCCCAAGGGTCACAAAATGAAGGTGGAGAGACAAGAATCAACTACAGGTGCAGCACCAAAAACATGACACATGGCTTGGGTGACCCTTTGCCTTCCTTTGCCACTTGTATAACTGACCATATGGAGTGAAAATATTTATAAAACCGTTGTGCTCCTCCTCCTGTGCATCGTGCTCTTTTCCAGGTGACTGTTGGAGGCCTTCCCAATGTCAAAATTGAGCGCAGGATAGCTTGTTGGAAAGGTATTTGACTATAATTTCCAACCCCACTAGAATGTTTTAATTTGGAGTTCATTTGTCTTGTAAAAAATCAAATCTCCCAAGACTGGGCAAACTGTGCCAAATGAGGTTGCCTCAAGGCAGAGTGCTATTGCAGTCAACGTTTGAATGCCTTCCTCAACCCAAAATTGAGCTCACAATATCTCATTGGAAAGGTAGTTTAGTATAATTTCCAATCCAATCAGAAATTGTTTATTTGGATTTCATTTTCCCTGTCAAAAAGCGAATCTCCCAAGAGGGGTCGAACTGTGCCAAATGAGGCTGCCTCAAGGAAGAGTGATGTTGCGGTCAACTTTTGAATGCCTTACTTAACCCCAAAGTGAGCTCACAATATCTCATTGGAAATTATGTCTTTTCTAATTTCCAACCCAACCAGAATTTTGCAATTTGGATTTCATTTTCCCTGTCAAACATCAAATCTCCCAAGACAGGTCGAACTGTGCCAAATGAGGCTGCCTAAAGGCAGAGTGTTGTTACAGTCAACTTTTGAATGCCTTCCTCAACTCCAAATTGAGCTCATGATAGCTCAATGGAAATAAAATTGTCGCTAGTTGTCATTTGGATCATCAAACAAGTCATTTGGCCAACCAAGCTAGGAGAAAACTTGATTTTCCCAAGGTCGCTCGAGAGGTGCATCAATTCTCCCGAGACAATTGTATTTTTGACATTTCTTCAAAACCATGACACCTGTGTAAAAAATGAAGAAGGTTTTTCTTCCTTAATCGGCTGTGGATAGAAACCTGTCTTAGTTTTCCTGAATTCATCTTTGATTTCTCAGAAACATCATTTGAGTGAAACATATCCCAATATGTGGGACTAGGGATTTGCCGAAATGAAGCGAAATGAAGGGGATAGGGAGCTTCTAAATTTTTGAGGAAATTTTGGGAAGTGTGGAGGGATGTCAGGAAGTAGGGGAAAGTTGAATCTCAGAAATTGAGTGAGGGGAGGGGGTCCAAAAAGGCAAAACACAGGCCCAACCATAGAAAATTGCCCGGTTGTAGCAAGAAACTAGGGTTTGTGCGAAAATGAGGAATTTGGGGAATCTCAGTGAGGGGAAGTGTTTGATAAGGTACATTATGGATAGGGAAAGGTGTATGAACATTAGGATACAATTTTTTCCGATGATTTGACCATCCAAGAGAAATTAGCTTCAAAACCCTAGGAGAGGGAAAGGAACCTTGCCTTGGCACAACTGAAACATGAACAAGGTGTGAAATGACCCAATGGAACTTGACATGACGATTACAACCCTCTAAATGATGTTAGAATCTGCTGAATGGTGAAATTGACTAACATCTAGACAACTTTGAAAGGAGTTAAAGCAAACCCTAGGCCTAATGCCTAGTGACCAAATTTTACTTGAAGACTCACTGAAATGATAAAATTTGACCTTGACACCTTAAAATCACTTGTGTAAGAGCATATTTGATCAATGGAGGAAGGATGAAAAGACTGACACTAACAGACTCTACCAAGCTGAAGCGTTGAGGACAACCAAGAACCCATCCCATTTTAAGGGGACTAGTAACATTTTACTTATTCCTTTCACCAGGTGTTACATAATAAAATTACAATTTCATATCTTTGTCTTGTACATTGGTCATTTTGGAGTTATTATTCTCTACAGTTCTTATTTCTTTCTGTTGTATAACTGCTTTTGCTACATAGATTTGAAAGTTTGCAGGTTTTATTTCTTATATCTATTGCAAATCTAAAGGGTTCTATAACCATTTCTGTTGTTAGGGTTGTTTATCATCCTTAGCTTAACGTGTAATCTTTTCGTACACTCTCGATAAGAATACATTATAACAAATGGCGACTCCACTGTAGTGATACAAAAACATGGATGATCATTAGTTTTATCAATTAGGGATTTTCTATTTTTAATCTCTTAATGTTATTATATAGCTTTTTAACCCTAAAATAATCAAAATTCTAACTTTCAAGTGTTTTCTGGCCTTTTCCACGGGTAACATGTACTAGCCGCACTAGAGATGACAACCTTTTCTACAACCTACTGCCTGAGAACCAAGGAACATAAGTCATAATTTTCAGCCCCAAACCTGTGATCTGAAGGTTTAGAGTGCACATCCTAGCCCAACAAGTATATCTCCCCTGAAAACAGGTCAATACCTATGATTTTTGTTTTTTCTGAGTTTTGTCTACAATTTTTTTGGGTTTTGCCAAGAGCACTGTACTGGGTTGTTTGACCACTATCCCAACCTGTTTTAGGCCTAGATATGCTTTATTGTCTTATTGAAGAAGAATCAAGCCCTTAGGGTTTCATTCCACTTCCATCTTTAGAGGAAAATTCAAGTTGAGTAGGTAGTTTGAGATTTTCAGTGCTTTTAGCCATTATTTACAGATTTGAGCCATCATTTTATCAGATCCTTAAGATAGGTTGTTTTTCATCCAAAAATCCCTTTTGAGTCTTGTTTGGCCATTTTCCTTAGGGTTCCATCATTTTCCCTAGGTTTTTCACCCTTAATCCTATCTTTTGCAGCACTTTTCCCTCTGGTTTATTACTGTTTGCTGCATCATTTCCAGCAGCATAGAGTCATTAGATCCCAGTCACACCGACACTTAGATCTTATGGCCCTTTCCAGTGTGTTTTGAGTAAGTTTTGCCACCATTCAGTCTCCTTGTTTGTCAACCTAGTTTGGGTGGGGTTGTATGCGTAATTTACTATTATTTACTGTTCATTATTTCAGTTTATTTACAATTTTCAGTGTCTTTTTTATTTTTTTTCAAACAATTGACTGCGCTTAAATAAAATTGAAACACACAAACACACCTAAAATGAAGGGTTCTTGGTTTACACCACCAAGCCAAGACATAAAATTAATTAATAAATCTCCCTCACAAGAGACAACAATATTTTGTTTATTACCCTTCACCATTTTTGTGTCACTAGTGTCTTGCCATCATAGCTCCACCAAGGTGTCTTTCATGGAGACTCCAAGAACTTCACCCCCAATTTCCACTTGGATGTATCACTCCCCCCTGTAGGGTTTGATTGAATCCTTCCCTAAGTCCTTATACTGACTCTTCTTCTGATCTATCTGATTCCTCATCTGATTTTGAATCTTCCATCCCACATGTAGTCATCATGTCTATTGCCAATGTAAGCGGGGGAACCCACCAACTAGTGGCTCTGGTCCTACTCCTATGGTCACATCTAGCGGAATCACCACAAAAACGATTACGACAGCTCCTTTGCTTCCTTTTATGGTTGGGCTAAGCCTTTCAATTTCAACCAGTTAATAAATGACACCATACACCACAATGCTAGTTGGCTAATTATGCCAACTAAGCTTCCCTTGAAATTCCCAAGTTTGAGGGTAATTCTAGAGAGGACCCCACTAACCATGTTTGATTCATCCACATGTGGTGTCCGTCCAACTCTTTAACTGATGACTCCATTTGTCTTTGTTTATTCCAATGCACACTCATTGGAGATGCTATAAAGTGGTATGTCGACCAGCCTTTCTTCCCATTCCACTTTTGCAACTCTATCTCAAGTGTTACTTTCATATTTCCAGTTACCTCTGCGATATGACACTAGTACTGAATTATTGACCACATTCCGTCAAACTTCTGCAACCCACCTTTTTTACCATGTCCAAGTATGGCGTAGAAGGAGGAGAACGTGTCATGCTCCTACATTCAAATACCATGTTTATATTGACTGGTTTCTTAGGTTGCTCTTAGACCCCATAGGAAAATATGTCGCATCTTATTTTCCTCAATCAAAGGAAGGAGCTCTCCAGGTTGCCCTGAAATATGACTTGATTTATGCCCAATCCAGTTATGTTTATAGTGTATTGCTAGATCTCCCTAGACCTGGTGGTGTCAATGCACTAGGGGCATCTCATGCTGCTGACAGTATCATGAGCTATGGCTATCCTTAGGGGGGGGGGTGGTGAGTGCAGTTCCTCTAACAATTATCCCCCTCCCCCCAACAATGTGTATTCAAGACAAAGAAACTCATATGAATTCGCCCAACTACATCAACATTTGCCAAGGCCAGATTTTTCTCAACCCATCTACCAAACTGTTACCCCATCGCCCTCTTACACTTATGCACCACCGAGCGCTCTAGCGCCCCAGACATTAGCGTCGCAGCCTCCCACACCTCCTCGACCTCTGCCACAACAACCACTTCCCCCTTAGGATCAAGTGTATGCTAAATAGAGTGCAACCAATCCCCCCAATTCAAAGAAAAAGAATAAGGGGAAAGGTAATCAAAACCAACAAATGTAGGGTAACTAGGGTAATCAACCTAATATACCCCAAGGGAACTAGCCTACCACCAACAACCAGCAATAGGGCGATCATTCCAAGCAAGCCAAGGTTATTTGTATGAATAAGCCTTATGCCTATTGTGGTGTGCATGGCCATTATACTGATGGGTGTCCCCTCTTAACCTAGATGTGTCAAATATGGGAAGCCCAAGCAACATCTAGAGGCTCGTAGCCAACACAGCAGCCTCCTAATCCTACACCAAACCAACTAGTTGTGCTCACGAATCCATTCCCTTAGCAAGGATTTATCGCTACCCAACCTCAACAAGGTTAGGTTTCCCCTCCACCTCAACAATCTGGTCACAGTGACTACCAGATTATTATGATGAACTTTGATAGGGTCAACAACTCCAATATCAACCTCCAAACTCAGTCGTGTCAGTATGACAAGCCATCAACTTCGTCTGCAATTGAGCCCAAAACCAAAGAGTCCTTTGAGTCCATTATGACACCCAATGGTTCCTTACATATCCCTCTACCAAAAGAATAGGTCATTCCCAAGATCATAAAAGGACCATTATGTCGTATTGCTTCTTCTAACCGAGTCGCCCATACTTACAGTATAATAGACGACATGGTGCAATCCCATGCTGCAATGTTGGCGATGGAAGTTCTCTTGTCATGCCCATCTCAGAAGAAAAATATACTAAATACTCTAGGCACAATCGACCCTTTAGATGATCGTTTGATTGTCTTCCCTATTGGTACGTCAGATTATCCACCATTACATCCATCTATTTCTTTCCAAATACCAGTCAAAGTATGCAATGCTATCATTCAGCAGTGTATTATTAACGAAGGTGCATCCACATGCATGATGTCTACGAATGTTTGGAAACAACTCAAGTCACCATTTATCCCCATCCATCATCACTTTGCATGCTTGGGATGGTTAGCCTTCATAGCCCCTTGGCATGTACCGCAACTCTCCTATCACAATTTCCAGCAAGACTATTTGCATCAACATAGAGGTTATTGATGCCCCTTTAGATTACAACATTCTATTGGGTCATAGCTACATTTATACGATGTCAGCTATGGCATCGAAGCTTTTCCGTAATATGTCCTTTCCCCATAATGGAAAGATCGTTACAGTCGATCAACTGACATATTACAATCCAAGGTCTTATTCATGATCTGATTCCATCATATCATCAATGACCGATAAAATAACAGTCAAGGCCCTCACCAGTCTCACCTAGAGTTTAAAAAGATTCTGCCTTACTTGGTGTGTTCCCTGTTCCCCCTCCCCATCTCAGACCCCATCTCATTGAGTGTTTTCATATTATAAGCATCCCAGGATCTCATTGAGTGTTTTCATATTATAGGCACCCCAGGTTGCCTGTAAGAAATCCTTTATGCTTGGTGAACAACCAACTCCACCGCATCTTGTTGTTGCACCCTCAACATCTAGGTCCACCCATCAAGAACCTCCTCCTTCTGTGGGTGCCTCTCCTTCGTTCCCACCAAGAACTGTCCCTCCAGGTCTTAACCATCCAAGAACCATTACACTAGGACACTATGTTGGCTTGTTGGGGCCTGACCTAGGTTCAGAGTTAATTAACTAAGCAAATCCCTATAGTACTGACCCTTTCTGCAACAGTTCACGGAGCACAGACTGAGGTCTCACTTGAAGTAGTATGGGGGGGTGTTGAAACCAGGTTTCCACACCCTTGAGATGTCTGAGAGGTTGAGATGGTCCTACTGTTAGCCCCTTCACACAGGTTGCTTCGTGCACTTCCCAGGCCTTCACACCCTGATATACTTGTCTTCGCGTAGCCCTAACTAGGGGTTGTGGAGGTTTCGCGCTACTCGAGCAGCGCACTGTGCTATTACCTTAAGTCGCATTTGAGATATTACTTATCTTCCTATGCCTAGTCAATTATCTTTGCGTAAATGGATGTCTTATGTTATATTTATTACAACACATTCATAAGAGTTCACGCAACAAATAAACAGTACACATGCAATTTAAACCCAATCATACATTAAAATAGGGAAAGATACACAACAATATGGTAAACGTTTATTAATTCTTCCAATGATTACAGACTCAACCTGTCCTATGCACTCAGTTGTAGGGGTCCACACACTCAGTTGTGGACTACTAGGCCTCTACACACTCTGCTGCAAAGCCTTCTCCTACTCTACAACCCAAAGACACACTTTACACTTCGACTCAATCGTTTTGACTCATCATGCTTTCATTCTATTTTCTATTCTTCGTCTACACTTAGAGCCTTGCTCTATTTATACAATCCCATGTTCCACAAACCATGGGTAGGTCTATCAAGCTGACATTACATTACAAAACCAAGGGTAGACAACCCTGTGACTCTGTTATAACTTCGCACTCCACGCCTATAACTCACAGAGATTTTACAAAAGTCTTGGTCAAAATTTGGGCTTTAAGCCCCAAAATATGCCCTGGTGGGGATTCCATGCCCAACAAGCCCCCAACACAAACATTGTGACTCACCCTCGAGTCACTGTGTCGGCGCAGAGATTTTCGTGCAGAGTCCCTCTAACTCTGTCTGAACTGCTGCATGGTCAGTAGTGCTCTGAGTAGCTACCTATTGGATCTCCTAGAAGCATTGTTCCAAGACCGCGTGTCGGGACTGCTTCCTTACATCTACTCCTACTTGCCTTCAGTTACTGCTATGATGGTGAAGGCCTCATCGATCCAAGGCTGAATGCTCGTCTTCGTGACTGCTTCCTTATGCCGTGCCGCTTCCACCTGTTCTTTCAGCGCTTTGGCCTATTACATCCATGCGAGCTTCTGAGTGAGGGCCACCATCTACGCAATTCCTTTCATGCTGTCATACTACTATTGGAGTTCTCGTACCTCTGTCTCTAAGCGTTGGAGTTGGGGTCCTCCTGCAGAATCGTGAGGACCTCAAAGGACTTTTCCAACATTCTGGTGCAGTCTCGCACTGCGCTATCGATCTCGTCCAGTCTTGTTGTAATAGCGCTAGTGCACTATGCTCTTACTTCTGGAGGGGTGGAAGGTTGTGCCTTCAACCACAACTCTGCAATCTGAAGGTTTAGCTCTAGCTAAACCTTTTTCATTTCCTCCCGACCCTTGTGCACCCCTACTGCTAGCTTGTGGATGCACACTTCTGCTGGTGTGTCTACTGGGATGGCTAACTCAGGGATGCTTTGACAAGCTTTGTCTAGTACCTGTACCAGCTACTGATTCTATGACAACACTTCGTCGCGCTGAAATCTTAACTATTCCATGTTGATTTTCTTCTCACTTAGTACCTGTAGCATGCGGCTCTCCCTATCCTGCAATTATGCAGTAATCCCATCCTGCAAAACATATAATGTCTCCCGCGGGAGTGCAACCATGTTGATTCTGATACCCTTCAGTGCACTGATCATAGGCCTGTCGGCCTCATTTGTTGTCACCAATGCCTCTTTCGGTAGCACTATGGTATTTGTTACCTAAGCGTGCAACATCTACTCTGTTGTCATTGTCCTGATAGTGAGGCTGGTTGAAAGGGTACTAGCCTAAAGAGTGCATACTTACAACTCATGTAGCTGCACTCTGAGGGCCCCCAACACAATATGGTTCTTTTGCATAAAATTTTGGAGGGCCTTGGAGGTGACATCGCGCACTGTTTCGCTAATGTCGTGTAGATCACCCTCGCTAAGAGTGATCGGGTCAATCAACAACTTTGATGCTTTGACCTTCTTGCATAGCCCTGTTCGCTCAGTCAGGTGTTGGCACTTCAACTATGTGGACACAGCTTGTGGGTCCACGCCTCCCTTCTCATCCTCTACTTCCTGCGCATGTAAAGGTGACTATTATCCCTCTCACACCTTCACAGTTGCCTCTTGCACTGCTGCTACTGTTGTGTTTTTCTGTTCAACTATTGTTTTTGCAGCGTCTCGCGCCTCTTGTGTTTCTGCTACCGCTGCCTCCTTCCTTCCCTTTTCTGGCAATTGCATCATGCACAGTTTGGCCTCCTCTTTATTCCTTTGCATCGCAGTCTTTTCCATTGCCACGATGTCTGGAGCGCACCACTTTGGCGGCCATGTCTCTAGTACATTAAAGATTACATCATCCGTGGCTACAAAGGGTAGCTCTGTCCATTTCTTGGTCGGGTCCTTGCACGCTCTAATGTATATGCTGTGAAGGTCTGCTTTAAACTCTGCAAAAATTTGTAGGCTATTGTAGATAGTGGGTGATAACCGCAGCTTGTGGTTGATCCCCATTCTGAGGTTCATCTCCATGAACACCCAGAATATATTACTGTCGTGGATCCTGTTTGCATCCTTTGTGGCCCAGAGCGAAGCATACTTCATGGCCTTTGGTAGATCCCGGTCAATTGTGGGGAATTGACTATCCTTCGACAATTGCCCTGCCATGAGCACTATGGAAAATAGAAGCCATGCATAGTGGAATGTCTTTCCTTGTTCCTGAGCTTCATGGAAATTCTCCAATAATTCCTAACAGAGCAACTTAGACCAGTTAAATTGGACCCCCTCCACGCATTGCTCAATAAGTGCTACCACTAGTGCAGGTACCTTATTCGCGCGACACTTGCACATAACCTTACTTGCCATTATTTGTGTCACCACTCTTACTGCTTTCTCATTGATACTGGATATGGTGTAGCCCCGCTTCTTCTTTTCCAGTTTATACTTCTTCTTCATGGCCTCCGAGATGGACAAGTCACTGCTTTTCCCATCCAAGATATTCGTGGGGTCCTCTCCTTTGCATGGCATCCAGGTGATGTGGTGAATCAGATGTGCCATGATGGGGATGGGCTCCTCTAGCCACAAACACCCACCATGCACAGGCAGAGCAGCTGCCTGATGACGAAAATTATTATTGGAGCACGATGGAAATGTGCACCCAAAGCATGTTTATCAGCCCTACTTTTTCCACTCCGCGCAACCACTTATGTGGTGTTCTACTTGGGCTTCATAAGCCATGCGGTATCTAGGTGAGGGAACTTCTTGTGGTCAGCAAGGTCCCAATATTCAAGTTTTAAACTAGGCACCTGTCCCAGGTATGTGCCCTCAAAAATGATGTTGTCTGGGAGGAGAGGGGTCTGGAGAGAGCTCTTGCTCTCATCAAGATCCTTGGGCACTTTAGCCTTCCCTTTCCATGGGGGGATATAGGTGGGCAGCTTTGTTGGAGGGTGTGCAGGCTCAGTTTCCTCCTCCATGCCTTTGTCCTCGTCTTCTTCGATGATCAGGTCCTCCAAGTCTTCCCCCTCCTCATTAGTTTCTATCTTAATGACTTTACCCTTCTCTTCCATCGTCAGCCTGGTGCGTAGCGGGTTTTTCGGGGACACACGTACGAGAACCATCGCTTGTTTGTCTTTCTTTGGTCTTGGCATCCGCAGTGATTTCGGGATTTCTGCCACAATCCTGGCACCTTTAGGGGCATCCCCCACAGTCAGGGCCTACGCAGCCTCTTTGGCAGTCATCTCTGTGATATCCATAACTTCCTCAGATGTTGCAATTGTGTTTGACCAGAAACCTATTTCTCACATATTCAGGGGCTCAATGAACACTCGACACAGGTCAAACAGGGCTCTGCTTAGGCTACGTGGGGTATACAACTGCTCAATTCACAAATGGCCAAGTGTTGTTTGTTGGGCAGAACTTTGTAATTTATAACACCTTTTGAATTTGAATTCGAACATTCCCCCCAAATCCAGATCATTAATGCTCCCTTAGCAGCAGATTTTCCCAAATCTTGCCCATAAGTGACGTCTTAAATGCCTACCACCTTCTCCATTTGGTCTCAAGTCTAGCATCCCATCATGAATAGTGACTCCAACGGTCACTTTCGGGCCAACCCACATGACAACACAACCCCCCTTGCATGGTCATAGAACCTATGACTCTTTTCTTCTACGCGCAACTCCAACATCGCGTAAGTCCTGGGTAGAGTAGTTTATAGTCTTGTGCTTCCTTTCAATTGCTTGGAGTGCTAGAACTATACTTCCCTCGGCTAGTTAGGTGGTTGCACCCCTGTATATAGCATCATCCAGTCATTCATCATTCTTCCTAAAAAACACCCACCTTTTATTGTTACTGGCGGCATCACACACTGTATCCTCTACAACGTGCCACTCTAGTTGATTCACTTAGTAATATGCAGTCCAAGCCAAGGCATTAGACTGATCAATTCGCAGTGATAGTCCTCAAACTTGTCAGTGTGATCGTGCACACCCTGCCTTATCACCCTGGTCTTCTTATTGAAAAAATCTTCCTTTATCTCATCCTCCAACTTCTTAACTCTCGCTTCTACCAGAGCGATTTTCTTCCTTAATATTACCCTTTCTTTCTCAAGTCCTTGGAGCCTAAAAGTTCCTTGTTGGATTTCGTCTTCCAAGGTTCCGCGAACTATCATATCTACTGGTGCTACCATCTACAGAATAGGATTTTCATGCTCTATGGGGCTTACAGTGTTCACTTCATACTCCAGCCTTGGTGGTGCTTGTGTGGTTAGGTTCTTGCACGTGGTCCTATAAGCCCATAGAACCGTTGGTACGCGCAAGTCCCAATCAATACACTTCGCATTGTGGACCTTGTTTAGCACTTCGTACACTTTGTTAAAGGCTTCTATGTGGATAACCTTCTATGCACTTGGTCTTTCCATACTTCGTGGTTCCAACTAGAGGGGTTGTTCGCACCATTGCCTTGCCCGTGCCTACTTACTGACTGTATCTTCTAAAGTGGAGACTATGTTCCTCCGTGTAGGTTTCGCACCATATGCCTACATCCATCGAGATAGGTGGGTGTGCAGACCATTTCATCTAGTAATCTTGTCTGTCAGTCGCATCTGAGGCTGCCCAAACCGCATGTGCATCATCCTTCTACATTCATGCCAATCCTCAAAACTTCTTTGGTGTGTACCCCACCACCTCACGGGTGTAGTGTGCAATACCCATTTCAAAGCTTTGAAATGTTGTTGTTTCGACACTTCTCTTTCAAAATTGTTCAAGAAGTCATCCACCTCACTTAACCCATCATATGTAGGTATGTCCCTCACCTCCATCGATATGCAACGCAATGATCTCATCATCATGTTACAATTCAGTGTGGTTACCTCGTAATCGGTTCCACCATCATTCTATTTCCTCGTCTGGATCCGATGTGCATGAGTTTTCCTGCTCCCATGAGATTCGTCCATCCATGGTTGGATTCACCCATTCTTACTCTCATGCGGTTATCTTGTAGATGCAGTCCAAGTCATCGTCACTACCATAGTTGCGCATCGGCTCTGTGTAGCGTGATCCTTCTGCAGGGTCCAAAGGTACAACTATGTGCAGAGACTTTTTATCAAAAATCATCTTGCGGTTCTTCAGATTTATCAATCCATTCATGTCAGTGGCCCAATCTATTCCTAATAGCGTGGGGTAGGGATTTCTATCATCAACAATCTCCATCACTTCTCTGCTAGTGTGCTTGCTCCTTCGATATGTACTATGATTCCCTGTAATCGCCCCATAGGTAGGATCTTTTGTTGGTTCACCATTCGTAGTTGGATAGGAGACCATTGCAATGTAGGCCTTCCCAAGCGCTCCCGTGTCTACTTTGGCAAGACGTCCACGTCCGATCCTAATCCAAATCACTTGGTCCATCTCATATTCTCCAATCTACGCAGTCAATATCATCTCCCTTCCCCTTCACATTGTGTGCTTTTTGAGCTTCCAAACTATGCGCAGTTCTCTTGGTGCAGTCCCAATGCATCTATTTATGAGTTTCTGCAGCCCCTTTATAGCCTTGATGTCGCGTAGCAGCTTCATGCATGTTTCTAAGAACATAGTGAGCATCGATGGGTCCATTTCTGGCTCTAGTCCATTTTTACTTCCTGAAGTGTAGGCATCAATGAAGCTTCTCTTGGCTTCCATGAATGTTTCCTTAGTGTGCTCCAAATCAAACTCTAGTTCCTTTATGTTGGAAATAATATTGAGAGGGGGGATGAATCAGTATTATTAGGTCAATTATTTTTCATGTCACAATCAGATTTGCATACGCTACTTCAGTTAGTAAAAACCGCGTATGTACGTAACTGCATTTAAGGAAACTAGCATATAACCAGTAGACTTGTAATTTAAATTATTCTTCAGATGTTGTTCATTAATTTGTGCATCAAACCATATAAACAGTAACCAGGAATAGTAAACTAGAACAGGTAGTCACACATAAGAACACAAGATATAAGGTGGAAACCCAATGTGGGTGAAAACCACCTGCTGCAATTTGTCTCTGTCTTCTTTTAATCAGAAACTTATTTTCACAATGATTTTGTACTGGTGTAGTCTTATACCAGTACGCAGGCTTCTAACTGCAGAAGGCTACAACCTTCTCTCATTCTCCCGCTTAGCTCTTGTACTAGATGAGGTACTAGTACATAGGTGCTAACCTACAGAAGGCTACAACCTTCTCTTTTCTTTCAAGGATCACGTTTCATAAATTTTTAGAATGGATCCATGAATAACATCAATCAAACATCAAGTATATCTACATCAACCAATCTCCTTGGCACCAAACAAAACTGAATCAAATAGTCACTTCTCTGAATGTTGTACCCAGAAAACAGTAACAGTAACCAGACACCAATTCTGAACCCAGAACACTGCAGCAATAAATAGAAGTAGCTAAAACGTATTTCAAGAGACGTACACTACTTCAATGTGTACAATCTGCATGCATAAGTTGTTGAATTAAGGCCAACCAGCGTATACGTTATTTTGACTTACTGATCCAGCGTGTATACGCGCCTCTGATGTGTCGAACCTGCATACAAATCTATAAAAGATAATTTACCCTTTTCATTTATTCAGACATTAGTTATACCTAGATTCTCAGATTTATAAATCAAATAATGCGCCAAATATAACATATCAAATTCACACAAAGATACTACTATTCAAGACTTAAGATCTTGACCCATCAATAGAACCTATCCATCTTTTAGCGCTCAGGTTCCTCCTTGGTTCAGATCCAGCAATGCACCATAACCCAATTCTAGATCTTTCTCTTCATAAGATATTCAATGCTTGAGTGAATGCCCTTGTCAAATGATCTCCTTCCCTTTTTATAGTCTTAGGCCTTACTCAATACCATGGTCCAAAACCATAAAGATACCATGGACCCAATACCTGGGTTCAATGCATCGAACGAGATACAATGGTCCAAAACCATAGGTCCAAATACCAAGGACTCAATACCACAAACCAAAAATAAGTTCTCCCACATGTACGTGCTTTTCCTTGCATGAAAGTGCGTGCATACATTTACGCACCTTTTGAACGTCTATCTTGCGTGTATACGCAATTTGGTTAAGAGGAACCTACATATATATCTTTGTCCTTCATTCTGAGAGCCTGAATTTTGATCTGTCATCTGAGTGAGTTGCCATCAAGGACAACACCTGTGTCATAGCGCCAAACCTGTGTCATAATGCCAACAATCTCCCCCTTTGGACTTGATGGCAACCCCAAGTTTCTCAAAGTCATTTTCCCCCTTTGTCATCAAAGGCAAAGGGTTATGCTCCCCCTAAGTACATGCTGAAATCTCTGCTCTGTTGTGCTATCCATGCTCCCCCTGACAATAGGCAAGGTCTGCAAAAATATGTTCTACAAGAAGAAACATGACCTTCCTATCACCAAAGACTCATACATACAACCATTTCCCAACCAAGTGGGGATACACCAAAAATTTACACAGGATAAAACAAGAACATTACATCATCCATCCCAAGTATGTGGGGAAACCAAGATAGGCCATTACATGACCTTGATAATAAAGGAAATACATGACATAGAGACTAAATATTTAAGACAAGACTATGATAGTCATTAGCAACTATCATCAACAGCATTTGTCAATCATCATTCAGACCAGCAACCATGTTCTCCCTCTGCACCTATTCCACCTAAAACCAAAACAACTGTGAAATTGAACCAAGATCTTCTAAGATAATGCCAACAATGCATTATTAGAAGAATATAGGCTCCCCCTAAACCTGTGCCAGATGGTCTCTGTCAGACCCATATCATACTCTTTTCATCCTGAGCCTGGCCCATTGTTGTCTTCAAACCAACATATACACAACTGTATCCACATAAACCGGCATATGTACGCGGATCCTCCTTATGAAACTCGCATACAACCACTTTTCTCTGAGACAAACAAGTTTCAATAGCAGGATGATGCATCAACTACTCCTAGCTTCTATCTGAGGTATTCAAATGTCTCCCTAGGCAGTGGTTTGGTGAGTATATCACAACCTGTTCCTTGGAGGGAACATACTCCATTTCACCTTTTGTTCAAGCACTTGTTCTCGGAGAAAATGATATTTGATAGGTATGTGCTTGGTCTTTGAATGCATGACTGGATTTTTTGAAATACTAATTGTACTTGTATTATCACATAAAATGGAGATAGGTGGAGTACAAGTGATTTGAAAATCTTGCAAAATTTGCATCATCCAAAGGCGTTGTGTGCAGCAAGATGCAGTAGCCACATATTCCGCTTCAGCTATAGATAAAGAAATTGAACTTTGTTTCTTGTTGAACCTAGATACTAATCTGGAACCCATAAAGAATGCAACACCACTAGTGCTTTTTCTGTCATCCACACTTCCTGCCCAATTTGCATCTGTATATGCATGAAGTGTGAGATCTGTATCTCTAGGATACCATAAGCCATAGTTTTGTGTCCCTTGAAGATATTTGAAAATTCTTTTAACTTCCTGAAGGTGTGCTTCTTTCAGATTTGCCTAGAATCTTCCAACTATTCCCACTGCATGCATGATGTCTGGTCGGGTACCTGTCAGATAGAGTAGACTACCAATCATGGATCTATAGGTTGGTTGATGTACTGCTACTGAATCATCATTTGTGATAAGGCTGCATCTTGTTACCATAGGGGTACATACTGGTTTCGAATCTTCCATGACATATTTCTTCAAGATCTCCTTGATGTACTTGGTTTGTGACAAAAAGATACTGTCTTTATTTTGTTGGACTTGTAAACCAAGAAAATATGTCAGCTCACCAAGCAAGGACATTTCAAATTATTTCTGCATCACCAAAGCAAAGTTTTGACTCATGGCTTCTTCATTGCTACCAAAGATGATATCATCAACATACATGACAAGTATTAGCAATTTATCATTATCATTTTTTATATATAGATTGCTATCTGTTGATCCTTTCGAAAAACCTTGTTGATGGAGGTATTTGTACAGACAATAATACCAAGCCCTTGGAGCCTGTTTAAGACCATAGAGTGCCTTCTTAAGTCTGCATACAAGTTTTGGATCATTTCCAAGGATGATCCATCTGGTTGCTCAATATACACTTCTTCTTCCAAGTCTCCATTTAAAAAGGTAGATTTCACATCCATTTGAAATACTTTGAACTCCTGAAAGCTAGAAAGAGCAAGGAACATTCTTATGGCTTCAAGTCTAGCAACCGGTGAAAAAGTTTCTTCAAAGTCTATACCTTCTTGTTGAGCATACCTTTTACAAACAAGTCTAGCCTTGTTTCTAATAAGATCTCCATTTTCATTCAACTTGTTTTTGAATATCCATTTTGTCCCTAGGACATTCTTATCATTTGGTCTAGGAACCAACTCCCAAGTGTTATTCTTTTCAATCAGCTCAAGTTCTTCATTCATGGCCTTGACCCAGCATTCATCTTTGCATGCTTCACTTACATTTCATGGTTTAGTAGAGGAGAGCAATGACATCTTGAAGCTTCTGAAATAGTTCTTCTTATTTGTACACCTGCCTCTTTCTGCCCCAAAATTTGAGTTTCTGGATGATTCTTTTGAACGTACCTAGATGGATTCTTTTCTTTTACCCTTATCTGTTCTTCTGGTGCCTCATAGGTTTCTTCTTCATCACAAGTCTGATTTGATGTTGAAGGATAGTCCTCAACATCTTCGAAATCTTCAGATTTTACCTGCCTAGGAATATTTCCTTCTTCATCAACCACTACATCAATACTTTCAACAATTTTTCCAAGTCTTTTATTGTAACACTTATATCCTTTGCTGTGGGGAGAGTAACCAAGGAGAATGCATTCATCTGCTCTAGTTTCAAACTTGCCAAGGTTTTCATCAGTCCTTTTGATGTAACATTTGCTTCCAAAATTTTTGAAGTATTTTACCATAGGAGTCTTACCATACCAAAGTTCATGAGGAGTCTGAGTGTTGTTTACCCGAACGTTTGTCTTGTTGAGAATAGTAATAGTAGCAAATGCAACCTCACCCCAAAAGGTTGTAGGATTTCCAAATTCATCAAGCATAGCACGAGCCATTTTTTGAATTGTTCTGTTCATCCTTTCTACTACTCCATTTTGCTGAGGAGTCCTTGCCGTAGAGATTTCCCTTCTTATTCCATGTTCTTCAAAAAAATCGAAGAATTCATCCAAGGTAAATTCCCCTCCTCGATTAGACCTGAGGCATTTGATTCTGCGATCTGATTCATTTTCAGCCAAGGCTTTGAATGATTTGAACTTTTCGAAAGCTTCCTCTTTATGCTTCAGGAGTCCTATCTAACACATCCTAGAAAATCCGTCAATGAACAATATGAAGTATTCTTCTCCTCGAGGTGACCTTTTCCTGGATGGACCACATACATCTATATGGACAAGTTCAAATGGCTTACTTTCTGATCCTTCCTTCTCAGGGAAATTAGTTCTGGTTTTCTTACCAAACTGACATGATTTTCATATAGTATTGTCTAGAATTCTGATGTCAGGGAGATCACGAACCGCCTAATATTTGCATGCTTTCCTTATCTGAGAGAAGCTTAGATGCCCCAATCTTCTGTGCCATAGCCAGTGTTCATCATTCTTGCTTAGATAGCATTGTTGTTGTCCTCCCTTGAGTATGTATAAATTATTTGGAGTTCTTATGCCTTTGATCATTGTTTCTCCTGTATCAAGCTCACGAACAATACATCCATTTGATCGAAATATTACCTCATTTCCTTGATCACACATTTTACTGACACTCAATAGATTATGTTTTAAGCCATCAACATACATAACATTTCTAGCTTTGACTTTTTCTTTCAAAATAACAGAACCTTTACCTTTTATGAATGCATGGGTGTCATTTCCAAATGAGACATTCCTTTCCTTTTCAAAGGCACTATATGACTGAAGTTTTTCTTTATCACCTGTCATATGTTTTGAGAAACCATTGTCGATGTACCACTGATTTTCCTGTCCTTCTGCATATAAGGCTATACCACATCTTTCTGGTTGCGGTTCTTTCTTCTTCCATGTTTTGGGACTCAATGAAGCCTGCTCCTTCTGAGTTGTTTGTCGAAACCTACTCCTACATTCAAAATATTCATAACCGAAGTTGTTACAAATAGAAAATTCTCTTTCAATTTCAGGAGCAAAAAAGTTATTGTAGGTTCTTTTCATGATTCTAGTCACACTCCTTTGATTTCGTGCTTCTCTAGTCATGATGTTCTTGTAGGCAACACATTGAGCTGCTTTGTGTCCAAGGTTATGACAAGAGAAACATTGGCCATTGCACAAATTCCTGTGATTATCAAAACTTCTGTCTAGGTGATTGTAATTTCCATAGCCATTCATTCTTGAGGAAAATTGAGAGTGATTTACTTGGTGGTCTCTGTTCATTCTTGAAGTAAGTTGTCCCTGATTTACCTGGTGATCTGCATTGTGCCTTTGCTGTCAATTTTCAACTTGTTCACTTCTCCTTGCTGCTTCAAGATAACTTTTGGAGGTAGATGGCTTCTGTGCTTGAGATGCTTCTTCAGTATACCCAAGACCTGTCTTGATTAGAGGAGAACGCTGCACTTTGATAATCTCATCTAAAGTTTCAGATCCTTTAGAAGATCTAAGATTAAAAGCTTTTGTTTTCTCAATATCTTTTCTAAGTCCCACAATTTCACATTCTAACTTTTCATTGTGTTTTTCCCTTTTAGCAAGTTGGAATGTCAGAGTATCTATAATCATATTCTTTTCTTCTAAACAAATTTTAAGTTTAGAAATTTCTTCATAAAGACCTTCTTCATCTATAGCATCCAAGAAATCATCATCTTCAAAAGCCATCAAAAGTCTATA
The DNA here is from genome assembly GCA_031772625.1 of Pinus tabuliformis. Lineage (NCBI taxonomy): Eukaryota > Viridiplantae > Streptophyta > Pinopsida > Pinales > Pinaceae > Pinus > Pinus tabuliformis. The sequence continues at coordinate 841,250,449 of CM062819.1, read as the reverse complement.
ATCATTACCTTGTTCATCTTCATCACTATTTGAAAATCCATCACTGTCTTCATGTGTATAATAGCTCTTCTTACTTACATTCTGTTTTCTGTTCCATCTAACTGGTTCCTTACCTTTGTCAAGCTTATACCTTTGAATCTTCGAGAACCCCGTTGAAGGTTCTTGACAAAGTTTGATTCTTCCTTTCCTTCTGACATATGTCCTGACTCATTGTATTCTCCTTTTCCTGAGGCTTTGAATACAGTTCTCTCATGTTTGATGGTCCCCCTTTTCTCATTTCAAAAGCAGTTAGGATTCCGTGCAACTGTGACATGGTAATGCTCTGTAGATTCCGCTTTTCTTCTATGGACGAAACTTTTGATTCAAACTTATAAGAAAAAGATCTTAGAACCTTTTCAACCAATGTAACTTCTTTTATCTCTTCACCCAAGTTTTTCATACGATTAACAATCTCATCTATACGTAAGAAATAATTAGCCACACTCTCATCATTGTGAATTCTGAGATTTTCATATTGAATTCTGAGAGTTTGTAGTTTTGCACGTTTTACCTGATCATCTCCTTCATAGCTCAGAACGATCTTGTCCCATATTTCTTTTGCGGTTTTGAGCTACATAACCTTGATGAATTCTGATTGAGATAAACTCCCAAATAGAGTATTGACAGCCTTTGCATTTGTTTCATACTACTTCTTACCAACCGTATCTGTAGGAGTTGCTAATGGAAATGTGTATCATGTTTCCACGATATCACAAACTTTTGTACTAAGAGATTGAAGATAGGCTGTGATTCCTACCTTCCAATAGACGAAGTTGCTTCCATCAAAGATTGGTGGCCTGATAGATGCCTCCTTTTCATAGTTGCTTATGATCATAGATCTTCCTTCAAGCAATCAAGCTTCTTCTGAAGGACCTGCGCTGATACCAATTGTTGGAAATAATACTGAGAGGGGGGTGAATCAGTATTATCAGGTCAATTATTTTTCATTTCACAATCAGATTTTCATACGCTACTTCAGTTAGTAAAAACCTCATATGTACGCAACTGCATTTAAGGAAACTAGCGTATAACCAGCAGACTTGTAATTTAAATTATTCTTCAGATGTTGTTCATTAATCTGTGCATCAAACCATATAAACAATAACCAGGAATAGTAAACTAGGATAGGCAGTCACACATAAGAACACAAGATATAAGGTGGAAACCCAATGTGGGTGAAAACCACCTGCTGCAATTCGTCTCTATCTTCTTTTAATCAGAAACTTCTTTTTACAATGATTTTGTATTGGGGCAGCCTTATACCAGTACGCAGGCTACTACCTGCAAAATGCTACAACCTTCTCTTGTTCTATAGCTTCTCCTGGAAGGGAGCTACAACCCCCTTAGCTCTTGTACTAGATGAGGTACTAGTACGTAGGTGCTGACCTACAGAAGACTACAACCTTCTCTTTTCTTTCAGGGACCACGTTTCATAAATTTTCAGACTGGGTCCATGAATAACATCAATCAAACATCAAGTATATCTGCATCAACTAATCTCCTTGGCACCAAACAAAATTGAATCAAATAGTCACTTCTTTGAATGTTGTACCTAGAAAACAGTAACAGTAACTAGACAACAATTCTGAACCCAGAACACTGTAGCAATAAACAGAAGTAGCTAAAACATATTTCAAGAGACATACGCTACTTCAATGTGTACAATCTGCGTGCATACGTTGTTGAATTAAGGCCAACTAGTGTATACGCTATTTTGACTTACTAATCCAGCGTGTATATGCGCCTATGATGTGTCGAACCTGCATACAAATCTATAAAAGATAATTTACCCCTTTCACTTATTCAAACATTAGTTATACCCAGATTCTAAGATTTGTAGATCAAATAATGCGCCAAATATAACAGATCAAAGTCACACAATGATACTACTATTCAAGCCTTAAGATCTTGACCCATCAATAGAACTTATCCATATTTTAGCACTCAAGTTCCTCCTTGGTTCAGATCCATCAATGCACCATAACCCAATTCTAGATCTTGCTCTTCATAAGATATTCAATGCTTGAGTGAATGCCCTTGTCAAATGATCTCCTTCCCTTTTTATAGTCTTAGGCCTTACTCAATACCACAATCCAAAACCATAAAGAATAAATACCATGGACCCAATACTTGGGTTCAACACTTCGGACGAGATACCATGGACCAAAACCATAGGTCCAAATACCAAGGACTCAATACCACAGACCAAAAATAAGTTTTCCCACATGTACGCACTTTTCCTTGCATGAAAGTGTGTGCATATGTATACATGCCTTTTGAACGTCTATCCCGCGCGTATATGCAACTTGGTTAAGAGGAACCTATGTATATATTTGTCCTTCATTCTGAGAGCTTGAATTGTGATATGTCATTTGAGTGAGTTGCCATCAAGGACAACACCTGTGTCATAGCACCAAACCTGTGTCATAATGCCAACACTTTGTTAGAGCCTTGCGAACCCAAGTACTTTCTTCAGGCTGCTTGCCTCTGTCATCCCTTGTCATAATTCCACTTCGGAGAATGGTATTTACATTAGGATCTTCCTCGCATAGCTCAGACCTTATCATTTGCAAGTTCTGAGTCGAGGGAGGTTGGAATGCTCCTTTATTGTGTAACCTCACTATCAGTGTGGGACAATCCTCTGTCTCATGATCAAAAAACATACAATACAAGCATGATGGTTGCGTTGGGTTCATACAATTGTGGGCATAATGCCCTGGCCCTCTGCAATTGTAACATATTAGTTGTCTGTGACCTCTTCCTAGTCCCCCTCCACCTCGGCCTCGTCTTCACCCCTGAAATCTGGTGCGCATCATCCCTGCATTCTAATCGAGGGGCCATGTTTCGGCCTGAACTCTGTAGGTAAGAGTTCGATCCATTATCAGCTCATAACTTTTGTAGGTGCGCTCATCATGTCCCATTGATCTACGGAAATTACAAAACAATTGCTGTGAATTCTACGTACTTCTGTAATAAATGGTAGTTATCTATAGCATGCTTTCCTCCTATCTGATAAATCGTGCACCATAGTGCAGGCGCGCTTGGCCCTACTTGTGCCTCCAGTCTCAATGGCATTGGCCCTCCTCTCATGAGGTAATTCGTGAACATCAGGCAATGGTCCTTGTCATGTCCATGGCCCTTGCACTTTACGTACTATACCTCATCGCACACTTATGGGTGGGTTTTCCTATCTTGTTTCAAACTATGCATCTCAAGGCACAAGCTTTTCAACTGCGCGTGAATCTGTTGAACTCCCAGGTTGGGATCTTATATCAGCGTCTCGTGCAATCTCATCATGACATCCAAGGTTTTGGCCTGAGTGGTTAGCCTCTATTGCGACAGTGTGTTCTGTAGATGCAGTGTTAACGATGCTACAAAACATTCACGGTGTTTTCCATCTATCAACGCCATGTTAGCTTCGTGAATTGTACACTTAAATCTCTGATTCAACTCCGAAGGAGTCTCACCTAGTAGCAATGTGATTTCCTTGAACCCAATGATTGACTGCGCCTCTGACTTTGGTCTGCTAGATTCTTTGTTTAGCGCAACTTGGATATCCGCAACCCTTGCATTCAGATTGTCATTGGAATGCTTAATGTACCAGGTCAGCGCGTGATCCTACAGAGTGCTAACCAACGTTGCTTTCTTTATATTTTCATCCATGACTCCTTGCACTTGCGATTGGGGCAAAGTGATTTCCTGCATTTAATTTGTCAACCTGAGGGTTTCGTAAAGTTGTGAAGCATGCATGCACTTATGTGCTAGAAATTGTCTTTCAGTTTAGATCAATCTAACTAAAAAATAACAAAAACCAATTCATCTAATCTATGAAATAGCATAATGAAAATGAAATTGAACTAACCTGTGAAATAAAAACAACTAATGTATAATTAGTTACTCCAGCATTCAATTATGAAGTGTTACATTCTTGAGATGATGTGTAAGCAACTATTTATACTTTAACTTCTAATGTCCTAGAAAAGAAGGTAAAGTGTGCAGAAAATAACTCAGTAATTGCATGTATTAAATATTCAACCATTAAATCTTGAAATATGATTAAATCAATTTCTTAGAATGATCTTTAGGAATATCAGTTAATGCAATTAAATGAGAATCTTAAAGGAAAATGTAAAAGCACAAAAAAGTAAAGCTCAATGATTGCATAGGTTGAACATTCAATCACCCAATTTGAAGTCACCTTCTTGGCCCGATATTTTATTCAATTATACAATAAATTGATAGTTTGATCTAAGAAAGTAAATAACAAAACATGAAAGGAAACTAAATAACTATGAGCTCTTGCCTCAAACTTAATCCAATTGGAAAATACATAAATCTTTCGTATTGAAATGTTTTTAGAAAAGAAAAGATTACACAATTATTCTAAAACTAATACTAAGAAAGAAAATGAACTTTAATCTATAAAAGTAATTAAATCTCACACATTTTAGGTAGATTATCTAAAAGTGTGAGATGATAAATCAAGATGCTCCATATGTAAGCAAAACCAAGTCAAAATGAAGGAACATTCATGAGTAAGGTGCCACAATCTAATTCTGTATTCAAAGCTTGAGCACAACTCCAATTTTACACATGAAAATGATAGGAGAAAACTTCTCTATTTATACACAAAGATGAGAAGGTATCTCATTAATGAGAGTCCATGAATCTCTCCCCATATCTCTAGAGTTACAATCAAAATTGGAAATGATAAGGCACATGTCTTCTTAGATTTTCAATTCAAATAGGAAATGAGACACATATCCTCATGATCCCATGATCTTCTCCACTTAAATTCGAATTTGGTTTTTGGAGGCCACATAAGGGTCTTTTAGAAGCTTCCTTTTGACCTACACATGTCAAAAATCTCATCCCACTTGTTAGGTATAAGAATTTGCACATTATTTTATAATTTTTAACCATAAATTCACTTAAAAATGCTAAGAACTAATAAAGTTTGGAAAAACATAAATGTGACCCAATAATAATAATGGTAAGGTAAATGTAATGAAATGGAGGTAAATGTAATGAAATAGAGGTGAAGTGAAGGTGACAATATGGAAATATAAGTGAAAATGTAATGGAAGTGAATGACAATTTCAAGTCCCAACATACCCCCCAACAGAAGCTATTGCACGTCCTCATGCAATCTATTACATTAATTCTTTTTTATCCTTGAGCTTTGGCTTAACTTTGCATGATATCATTTGATAGCTTCATACTTCTGCAAAATCTTTTAGTTGAATTGCAACATGGTTGGTTCTTGTGTTACAACCATATTTTGTTATTGCATTCATTTTTTATCTTTGAACTTTGCATAATGATAATTTCATTATTGTTGCAAAGTATATCTTTATTGGATTGCATCATAGTAGGTTATTGTGTGACAACCACGATTGTGTTGGGTTGTGTTATATTCTTTCAACGACTAGCCCATGTAATTAATTGGGGGGTTAGGAGGGGGGCGGAACCTTCCCTTCGTTGCACCGATTGCGTAACGGGGGGAGTCACAGGGGGTTTGAGGGGTGCACGTAATCCCACTATATTGGGTCCAGGGCAGCGCCCCATACAATTTTGGTTTTTGGACCCTATGTTAGATTGGGTGGACCTACCTATGGTTTTGTGCATGTTTTTCGCACATGGTTTTTGGTCCATGGTTTTGGACGCGATGGTTTTCGGTCCATGGTATTGGATGCTTTGACATGTATAAATATGTATTATAACCTTGAAAGGAACATAATGAAAAATCAAGCTGGTAGTCCCAGTTTTGGGATCCAGGGGAAATCTCTGTGTATATGTTTTTTATGTGTTATGATCTCACATTATTTATTTTCTGTGTTTTAGAATTCGCATGCAGGTAATTTCTGTATGGGGTTAAAACCTACATTTGGTATCAGAGCTATTTTTACTTCAAGGGGATGCCTTTGTTGCTGAAGGGTTTTGCTCGAGCCTGTGGTAGACCCTGTGCAGTGGGAGATCTGCAAGATCGATTCTGGTGGTGAAAGAAGATGGAGAGCAGTGGAAAGATAGAGATCGAGAAATTTAATGGTTAGAGTTTTGAGTTATGGAAACTCAATATGGAGGATCTATTGGTGGATAAAGATCAGTGGATCGTGGTATATCCGGGTACTAAACCAACAGGAGTGCACGATGAAGAATGGAAGAAGTTGGATCGGAAGGCAAAGAGCATAATACGATTGTGTGTCTCAGATTTAGTATTGTTGAATGTATTAGGGGAAGCTATAACAAAGGCTTTGTGGGACAAGTTAGGGACTTTGTACCAATCTAAGTCTCCGGTGAATAAATTGTTCTTGCGGAAAAAGCTGTATAACCTGAGGATGAAAGATGGATACTTGGTGATAGAACATATGAATGCATTTAACACTCTGGTAAGTCAGTTAACATCTGTTGATATTAAAATTTCAGATGAAGATAAGTGGATAAGTTTGTTGTGTTCTCTACTAGATTCGTGGGATATTCTGGTTATTGCAAAAGGTAGCAATGCAACTACCTTGTAGTTTGATGAAATAGTCTCATCCTTGCTGACAGAGGAGATGAGATGGAAAGATATGGAGAGCTAGAATGGTGATTCCTTACCTGTACGAGGATAGTCCCAGAACATAAACAAAAATAAGCCATCGAGTGGGAGATCTAATTCTAGAGGGAGATCTAAATCTCCAGGAAAACCTATAAAGGTGGTGTGCTGGAAATGCAGAAAGGAAGGGCACTACAAAAGGGACTGTAAATCTAAAGCTCCTGATAAAGGAAAGGGATCTGATGATGCTCCTTCTGTAGAGGCAAAAACCATCTTAGATGAAGGTGGGGATGTGTACTTGGCTTCTTCAAGTACACATGTAGATCATGAGGCATGGTTGATTGACTCAAGTGCATCCTTTCACTTCACTCCCCATAGAGAGTGGTTCTGCGAGTATGAAAAATACGATGGTGGTTATGTCTTCTTAGGGGATGATAGGAAGGCTAGAATCATTGGTCGTGGAAAAGTAAAGTTGAAGTTGCAAGGTGGAAGGGTCAAAACACTTTTGGGTGTTCTGCATATTCCTTCATTGGCCAAAAATATGATTTCTGTAAGGAATTTGGATGATGTAGGTGTAAAAACAGTGTTTGAGAAGGATACCTGCAATATGGTTCGGGAAGCACTGGTATTGATGCGGGGAGTTCAAATTGGAACTCTGTACAAGCTGCAAGGTAGCACGGTTGTTGATGGCTGTAACAGTTCTATGGTTCCTGAAAGTGGAGGAGAAAATCTAGTGGTCTCTAGAGAGATGACCATGTTGTGGCATCAAAGGCTTGGACATATTGGAGAGAAGGGCCTTCGAATACTTCATGGTAAAGGTATGGTAGAAGGTATGAGTAATAGCTCTCTAGATTTTGATTTCTCTGAAAATTGTGTATATGGGAAGCAAAATCGGGTGAGTTTCCCCTCTGGTGGTAAAAGGGCAAAACATATATTATAGCTTGTGCATAGTGATGTGTTTGGACCTGTGAAGGTTCCATCACTCGGTAAGTCTGTGTACTATGTATCATTTATAGATGACTTCTCAAGGAATACATGGATATATTTCCTTAAGAAGAAATTTGAAGTCTTTGATAGGTTTAAAGAATTCAAGGCTCTGGTAGAAAACCAGACAGAGAAGAAGATAAAGGTGCTGAGGACAGATAAAGGTGGAGAGTTTTGTAGTAAGGAATTTGAAGAATTCTGTAGAAGTGTGGTATAGCATGGTAGAAGACTATTCCATATACACCTCAGCAAAATGGAGTTGCTGAAAGAATGAACAAGATGTTGATGGAAAGGGCAAGAAGCATGCTCAATGGTGTCGCGTTAGGACAGGAATTTTGGGCAGAGGCGGTGGAGACAACATGTTACCTGGTCAACAGATCACCTTCATCAGCGTTGGAGGATAAAAATCCACAAGAGGTATGGACTGGTAAGAAACCCTCTCTTTCACATCTGAGGGTATTTTGATGTGATGCATATGTACATGTTCCGAAGGAGAAATGAACCAAGTTGGATAGTAAATCTGAAAAGTGCATCCTTATTGGGTATAAGTATGGTTTAAAGGGTTATAAGTTTTGGAACCCAGTGACAAGGAAGGTTGTGTACAGCTGAGATGTGGTGTTCAGAGAGGTGAAAGATGTTATTAATCATGAAGTCCAACCAAAGGAACTTGAGAAGATAGAGTTTGAGCTAAAGGAGGAAGAATCAGACTTTACAACAGAGGAGGAATCAGAAGATGAAGAGCCACAAACTCCGAGTGTGAGAATATCATTTCAAAAAATAAGGCAGCCAGAAAGGTATAGTCCATTTTCTTTTTCTTCAAATTTTGCTTTATCTATTACTCATGATGGTCCTAGAATTGTGAATGGAGAAGTAGATTCAGAGGATGGAAAAATCTGGAAAGAGGTCATGGTTGATGAAATGGCATCTTTGCACAAAAATGAGACTTGGGATCTGGTGGAGTTGCTGGCTGGAAGGAAACCCATTGGAAGCAAATGGGTGTTCAAAAATAAGACAAATGTAGAAGGAAAGGTGGAGAAATACAATGCCTAGTTGGTAGAAAAAGGTTATTCCCAGGTGTCGGGAATTGATTTTGGTGATATTTTTTCTCCTGTTGCCAAGGTAACTTCTATTAGATTACTTGTATCTGTTGATGTTGCTCTCATTTTGAGGTAGAACAAATGGATGTGAAGACATCATTTCTTACCCTTCACGACAAAGCCTTCAGGTTTCTTAATGTAGATTTCCTCTTCTAGATCCCCGTGAAGAAGTCTCTGTATGGGTCAAAACAATCACCAAGGATGTGGTATCATAAATTTGATACATGTATATGGGGACTTGGCTTTACCAGAAGCAAAGAAAATCATTTTTTGTATTTTAAATTAATTGGTGACTGTGTTATTTATCTGGTCTTGTATGTGGATGATATGTTGCTGGTTGGAAATGACAAAGAAATTATCCAGGATTTGAAGACCCAATTGTCCTCCAAATTCGACATGAAATATCTTGGTGCTGCAAACTATATTTTGGGCATGGATATTAAAAGAGATCGGGCAAATAGGAAGCTCTAGTTAAACTAGAGGAAGTATGTCGAGACAATATTGTAGAGATTTAATATGTAGGATAGTAAACCGGTGAAGGTTGCTATTCCTATAGGTGTAAAGTTATCTGCTGAACAATGTCCCAAGACACAAGAAGAGGAAGAGGACATGTCCCATGTTCCATATGCAAGTGTAGTTGGTAGCCTGATGTATGTAATGGTATATACTAGACCAGACATTACACATGTAGTGGGAGTATTGAGCAAGTTTATGTCAAAACCAAGAAAGGAGCATTGGACAACAATGAAGCGAGTTTTCAGGTATTTGCGTGGCACTAGTGATTATGGTTTGTGCTACCAAGGAAGGCTAGGATTGGACAGAGTGTTGGATATTCGTGGCTTTGTTGATGCAGACTGGGTTGGAGATCTGGATCAGAGAAGATCTACAAGTGGGTATGTGTTTAACCTATTTGGAGGCGCAGTCAGTTGGATGAGTAAGAAACAATCTGTAGTGGCACTATCAACTATAGAGGAAGAATACATGGTAGCCACTCATGCAAGCAAGGAAGTAGTTTGGTTGTAGAGATTGTGTTCAAGTATGGGGTTAGTAAAAGGAGCTATAAGGATAGACTGTGACAGCCAAAGTGCAATTTTCTTGGCAGAGAACCTTGCTTACCATTCAAAGACAAAGCACATTGAGTGGGGTTAGGAGGGCGGCGAAGCCTCCCATTCGTTGCACTGATTGCGTAGTTTAGGGAGTCATAGGGGGTTTGAGGGGTGCAGGTAACCCCACTCTATGTGGTCAGGGGCAGCACCCTGGAAAATTTTGGTTTTGGACCCTATGTTAGGTTGGGCGGACCTACCTATGGTTTTTTGCATGTTTTTCGCACATGGTTTTGAACGCGATTGTTTTCGGTCCATGGTCTTGGACACAATGGTTTTCGGTCCATGGTATTGGATGCTTCGACATGTATAAATATGTATTATAACATTCAAACGAACATAATGAAAAGTCAAGTTGGTAGTCCTGTTTTTGAATCCAAGGGAAATATCTATGTATATGTGTTTTATGTGTTATGCTCTTGCATTGTTTATTTTCTGTGTTTTAGAATTCGCATGTGGGTAATTTCTATATGGCTTTAAAACCTACAGATTGAGTTTGTATCCAATTATATTTTTAATACTTTTGACAAGCATTTGTATGCTCATAACAATAATGTAATAGTTAATATCTTTTTAAAGTATGTGGGATTTTGAATGTGATATGAATATGAATGTATCCCCCCCCCCCCACCCCCCAAACAACTTATGATATTGGAAATTTTATGAGATGAGGAAGAGAAATGTTTTTTTCCAAAAAATATCATTCTAGCTTTTCAAGGAATTTTATGGTAAAAAGTTAGAAAATGACATACCTTAACTTAGCCTTTAGAAATGGATGAGTTGCATGGGTGGTGGATGATTTAACACAAAATGTCAAATGAATTAGACTGAGGAAAATCAAAAAGTGTTATATTCAGTCCAATTCATGATATCGATAACAATCCATTTTTAAGAAATAACCATGAAAATTAAATTAACTCCCTGTTGTTGGATGACTTCAAGCATTGTGCTTAGTAAAACAATTGGCATCACAAAGATTTTTTGTGCTCTGCAAGTTAAAACTTAAAAAAAAAATACATAGCAACAATATTAATGCCAAATGTTCATAAATTATCTAAATAATTTTCCAATTGTTTTGCAAGCCATTATTTAATCATAATTTTTGTTGCAAAAATAACATGCTGTCAAAAATATTTGAAGCGGCAAAAATATGAAAAAATACTTGTACAAAAAAAAAATTATTTCAATCAAATTTTGCAAGTATTTTTCGCTTTATAAATTGCTTCAATAAATTGATTGCATATGTATTAATCATCACAATTTTTTTTATATATTATAAATTTTTTTTTCACAAATAAATTGATTTCTTTCATTCAATTTTTGAAAATTATTGTTGTTCATTTCATTACTTCAGAAGTAGGGACCTTTTTCATTCTAGCAGCTGGCATTCCTGGCCTTGGATAAAACTATGAAATGTGAACATGCAGAAACTTGTATTCTTTGATTAGATTAATAGTGGTCTCAAAATTATCTTCTTTTGTTTTTCCTAGAAATCCACATATCACATCAGTCACTATCTGCATGTCTGGCACAAGTCGTATTAATGTATCAACCACAAATCTGAATTCACTGATTGTGTATTCATGCTTCATAGCATTCAAAACAGAATCACTCCCTGACTACATTGGCACATGACGAAACAAGTATACACATGGGTGCAACATTAAGTTAGCAATTTCTTCCAAGTGTTCAAGGATGTGAGGAGGGTAAGTCTATTGAAATTTTGAGGAGGAGCAAGAGTCATTGTTTGATTAGAAGTTTTAGTGAATTAAATGTGTTATTGCCAGCAAAACCATGTGCATAAAAAAATAATCCATTTTCCTCATGCAATCACCAAACAAGGTCTCGAAGAATCGTAATTTTCTCCCGAACAGTTAAGAATCCGAGGAAACGAGTTCTGGGTTTTTAAATTCATCCCATTCTAGAGAAACACATGCCCCGGTTTTTTTCAGATTCACCCTAGTTTGCTCAAAAAATTCGTTTTAAAATCGGGTGTCAAGACAGTTACGCTTTCGGACAATCACGTTTTATGCAAAAATCAATTTCGTATTTCTCCTAGACGGTTGAAAAATTCAGAAAATCACTCACGAAGTTACCTAATTGCCCCCGTTCCAGAGAATACTCATGTTTTAGTTTTGTCTAATTTGCCTCGGTTTGCTCAGAATTTGCGTTTTAAAATCATGTGTTTATGCTGCTACATTTTTTAGAAATGTTCCAGTGATTTTTGATTTGTAGGTTTTGAAGGTTGGGCTTGTGGCTGCGTGGATGTCTTCCAGCAAAGGGAAAGGGAAGATCTAACTATATCAATCATCCTATAGACAATTCTGGGGGACTCGAAATCTAAAATGAGATAAAAGATGGGACAACGCTTTTCAATAAATCTAACTGCATCATTTTTGTAATCCCACAAAAAATTTTGTATTACAGAGGTAAGGATTTTTGCATATGAATTTGCAAGTCTTGCAGTAGCTAAATCATTTTTATGATATAATAACAAAACGATTTCTTTTTTTGATCCTCCAGGTCACACGAAGTGCAGAAGGAGAGCATACTTGAGAGATTTATTTTGTTAGCATAGTCAAGATTTTATCAGTCGATTCCTCTGTAAATTTTGCAGAAAGAAAATAAAAAGGCTTGATCGCATACCTTAAATTATCGTTCGTGATCTTCACTTGCACTCCTTGTTCTCAACAATTTGTTTTATTGCAAATTTTTCCTACCAAGGGTTAGTAGATGGGTGGTTCTTACTGCACCATAAAACATCAAATTTATCCTAAAAACTATAAAAAATTATTTCTATTTTTCCTATCGATTCTTTTTTTTTTTTTTAAGTATATTCATGCTTCCAATGAAGCCATTTACGGATTAGAATTTTTTAAATGATCATATCCAAACTTGAAAAATGTACTTGATTGTTTGTAAGGATATGAGAAATCGACTTGACCTTTCGATTTGCCGCAAGGATCTCTTAAATAATTGATGAATATTGCGGCATAACCGCTTCTTGATACCATTCCTCAATGTAGTCTTTGGGCTGCATTCTAGACCCTTTGTCCATAAATGGTTAGTAAAAGCCAAAACAGATAAAATACACTCTAAATTGAAAGCTAGTTCCTATGCACACTTCCCCGGAAACAGTGCCAAAATGTTGGGGTAAAGTGATTTCCTGTCATTTAATTTGTCAACCCGAGGGTTTCGTAAACTTGTGAAGCATGCATGCACTATATGTGCTAGAAGTTGTCTTTCAGTCTAGATCAATCTAGCTACAAAATAATGAAAACCAATTCATCTAATCTATGAAATCAAATAATGAAAATGAAATTCAACTAACCTATGAAATAAAAAAACAACTAATGTATACTTAGTTACTCCAGTATTTAGTTATGAAGTGTTACCTTCTTGAGATGATGTGTAAGAAACTATTTATACTTTAACTTCTAATGTCCTAGAAAATCAAGTAAAGTGTGCAAAAAATAACTCAGTAATTGCATGTATTAAATATTCAACCATTCAATCTTGAAATATGATTAAATCAATTTCTTAGAATGATCTTTAGGAATATCATTTGATGCAATTAAATGAGGATCTTAAAAGCAAATGTAAAAGAACAAAAAAGTAAAGCTCAACGATTACATAGGTTGAACATTCAATCACCCAATTTGAAGTCACCTTCCTGGCCTGATCTCTTAGTCAATTATACAATAAATTGATAGTTTGATTTAAGAAAGTAAATAATAGAAGATGAAAGGAAACTAAATAACTATGAGCTCTTACCTCAAACTTAATCCAATTGGAAAATAGATAAATGTTTCCTATTGAAATGTTTTTAGAAAAGAAAAGATTACACATTCATTCTAAAACTAATACTAAGAAAGCGAATGAACTTTAATCTACAAAAGCAATTAACTCTCACACATTTTAGGTAGCTGATCTAAAAGTGTGAGGGATGGTAAATTGAGATGCTCCATATGTAAGTAAAACCAAGTCAAAATGAAGGAACATTCATGAGTAAGGTGCCACAATCTAATTCTGTACTCAAATCTTGAGCATAACTCCAATTTTACACATGAAAATGATAGGAGAAAACTTCCCCTATTTATACAAAAAGATGAGAAGCTATCTCATTAATGAGAGTCCATGATTCTCTCCCCATATCTCTAGAGTTACAATCAAAATAGAAAATGATAAGACACATGTCTTCTTAGAGTTTCAATTCAAATAGGAAATCAGACACATATGCTCATGATCCCATGATCTTCTCCACTCAAATTCGAATTTGGTTTTGGGAGGCCACATAAGGGTCTTCTAGAATCTTCCTTTTAACCTAAACATGTCAGCAATCTTATTCCACTTGTTAGTGCTATGGGGTAAAATGCACAAGATGAAAACTACCCTCGAAAATCTTCCCGAGACTTCCGACAGACCGTAAGGTTATCTGCAAAAGGTACCTGTTACACACATGTTCATCTATCTGACATATATTGATAGAATATGGAGAAAGGATCACCTTTGGTTCTTTCTAGATTTGCTTAGGGATGTCCGTGCGGTAAGAAGAACTCCTCCTGATCGGCTCCAAGACGATTCCTACACAAAAGAATGAAGCAAACCAATCACAGCATATACTTCTAAATATTAATGAAAGAATCTGTAGCAAACATGTATAAATGTGTAACTTATCTACTCAACACAACAAGCATTAGAATGGACAAATAAATGCACAATATCACCGACACTTCGAGTAGTGGAACACAACCACAGTCCTATATTCAAAACAGAAGAGTGATTACAACAAACTTGTTGCATCAACCTTCCTTATCCCTTCTTCCTCTCTCTCTCTCCTTCTTTCAGCTAGCTCCTTCAAGAATATGACAATATCACAACAACACCATGTACTATCCTTCTAAATGCTCTGACCCTTGTGTAATGGCCCTCTCGTTGCTTAAATAGTAATCGAATTAGGGCTTCCCAACTCCACCTGTAGTTCATTTGGGTAAAAGCCATGAACCTGCCTCTTTTACCAGATTTTTCCCATTTGCCTCTGTTTCCATAATAGAATTTCTCCAAATATCTTGATTTTTGGAGTTTCCCTGCTTTTCTTGCACAAATTTAGGGAAATGATATCTAGATATTTTATGGCAGATTCATTGGCATAACCACTTGAGCATCACTAAAGTTCACTAATGCTCCCTCTGGTCTAACAACATGAGTTAGCTGCTTGACTAACACTCCTTTATGCTTGTAAGCAAGCTTTATAAAGCAAGTTATCAATGTACAGAGAGCGTTAGTGTGGATTCTGGGCCTGCAACTATGGTCAATCTTTCAGTCATCTTGTCCTTCTCCTCTGAGTTGATTAGGAGGTCAATTTGTCCTATAACAGATGCCCCCTAAAGTATGAGATCAGAGGCAGAGACGATGGCCGAAATACTTTATGAAAATACTGTAGTTTCCTATCAAAATATTTGTAGAGAGAGAGAGAAGTTTCGAGGGATAAGGAAAACCTGATACAACAAAAGTACATATATATGAACTGCTAAAATCATGTTTTGAGTTGGGCATTCCCATGCTCAGTAGCTATGTCAGAGTAAGTTTCTCCTCAGAGATATAACAATGCTAGCTGCCAATATGGCATAGGGCAGATCCAATGTCATAATAGATTATCCTGAAATGGCTGTCTTCAAAGAACAATATCGCAGCTTGGGAGAGGAAACAAGGCTGAATGATGTAAGCCTCTACCAAAGGTCTTGATTCCTGCTTCACTGAACAACATAGATCGATACATGTGATAAAATGAGTTGATGTCAAACATGCATGAAATCATCTGATTACCATCCAATAATGGAGACTGTTAACGGATGCGAGAAAGGCCACCGATAATGGTGATGGTCTCTAAGATGCACAGTGCAAACTAGCGAGTGTGAAAGATTTTTTGTCGTCGAACACTCGTAGAATCGCTTAACCAGGAGCCAATGATGAAAACCCGTGATTAAGAACAAGGTAACTTGCCACTAATGACTGCAAGCACCAAGGCACTGAATGTGTTTCTGGGTTATCTTCCTAGATAGAGTGTTGAAGTCGATAGGAAGGAACCTGTCGACAGGTAGGTAATGACGTGTCCTACATTAGTCGACACGAAACTAGACAAGGATGATTTTGTTTTCTGAAGAAACTTTTGAGCTTTTGGGTCTAAATGATGGAGGGCATGATGAAAGAATATGTAGGGTCAGTTCATTGAGGAAACAAGTAGGGACCCTTGAACAATAGAAGGCACGAAAATGGTTTTAACCAGACAACACTAGACTCATGAACACTAAAGAGTGTTTAAGATACGGAGATGCAATGGCATCAGGGTATATAGGCTAAAAACTCATAGATTGGTAGGGTTCATATTGAGAGGATATCAAAATGACGGTTTATCTGAGGGAGTGCCATGTTCAAGGGGACTTTTGCTGCCAAACCACGCTTCAAAATATGGTTGTATTTCTACTTTTCCCCATCTGATTTTTAATGAGTCCAGACAGGTGAACTCATCGATCTTTTCATGTTTGGAGAGTCTGAAAAGGATCGCAAAAAGAACGACTCTTTTCCCTATCTAATTAGTTTAATGAGTCCAGACAGGCAAACTTGTTGATTTTTTCATCTTTTAAGAGTCTGAAAAGTATCGTAAAAAGAACGACTCTATATCTTGTCTGTGTATTTAAAGAGTCCAGACTAGACAACTCGGTGATCTTTTCATCTTTAGAGAGTCTTAAAAGATTGTAAAGGGAGACTCCATGATGGTCCCTTTGTCATAGTTGTTAAATGGGTGCGACAAAAGGTTAATAATATACCCGTATTGGTTACTTTTCCGTATTTAATTTACTAGACCCAGATAAACAGAAACTTTTTTCCAATAGATGTCGACCTCATTTTGTTACGAGTACAAGGCAGCAGACTAAACTCGTGTTTTCTCGTGACACTTTAACGAGCTCAGTAACAAAAACTCAGGACTTTTCATTTTTTAACAAGCTTGAAAAAAGTACCTGAAAGAACGCTCGAGTCATCTTTAGCATGTTTTACGAGCAAAAAGACACAGCTCGGGATTTTTTTCAGTCTAAAGAGCGAGAAAAATTTCCTAAAAAGGATGCTCCATTTGGTCTTTTTCAGTTTATGAGCTGGAACTAGATCAAAAAATAGGTGCTCAGAGCATCATTTGCATATGTTTAATAAGTGCAAAGGATGAAAAACTTGGGGATGTTTATATTGTTTAAAGAGCGATAAAGTATCCCACAAAAGTGCTTTACGGATTGTGGTATATATATTTAACGAGCCCTACTACAAAAACTCGGAGGCATTTATATTTTTTAAAGAGCGATAAAATGTCTCCAAAAGTGCTCTATTTATCGTTGTATAGATTTAACGAGCGTAAGGACAAAAGCTCGGGGATGTTTATATTTTTTAAAGAGTAATAAAATATCCCTAACAGTGCTCTACCATAGTTAGAAAGTGTTTAACGAGCTTAATGATGAAAACTCAAGGATGTTTGTATTTTTTAAAGAGCAATAAAATATCCCTAACAGTGCTCTACTATTTTTGTTTGTAGTTTAATGAGCTCAAAGAAGAAGACTCAAGGTTTTTCGGATTAACAAGCAAGAAAAATACCATAAAAATAATGCTTGATCCTTATCGATCTCATGCTTGACATTAGAAGGGTTTATGCCATGCATTTCCTCATAAGACCAAGGAAAAACATCGCGGAAATCCATAAACAGGTAGGTAAAGCTCACAATTTCCTCAAGATTGTGATTGGCTCCACTTTGTATGTTTTCCACGATGCCTGTCATGATAGAAATATCAGGGAGCAATGTTTGTGAAATATTGCCCCTGTTTCCTTCTGAGTCCAAAAGTTGGATAGTCGTATATGGTGGGGAAATGATTTCATGCGCGTCAAGTGACAGGATTTGAAGAGGCATCATGTTCGAATCAGATATTGAAACATGATGGTGCGAATCCTCCCAAGGTCACTCTTTTAACCTCGTGATCTCTCTAATAGCTTCTTCCATTAATAAGACTTGATTGAGTGGATTGAAAGAAGGAGCGGTCATGGGAGGGGTAGTGGTACTGTTGGCCAAAACCAAAGTTTCCAGAGATTCAGATACAATTTGAATGGATTCACAGGACAATTCAGCTGGTGATAGTGACATTTGTTCTCCGTAAGTGTCAATGTCTGAAGGCACCGATAGGATCCATGGATCGGTCTATTCATGAGGAAAATATGAAAGCATGTTGACCAATTGTGGAATATTTGGCAGCTGAATAGGTAAACAACCCATGAGGGAAGAAGCCTTCAGTAGACCGGTACCTAAACTGACGTAACTGTCAATTCCACCTCCTACTAGGGGTATAGAGCCAATTGGTAATGGTGAATAATCAGGGGTGCAGAAAGAAAATTGATTTACTGTAATAAGATTTCCATCCAATGGAAATTGGATGATGTGAAAGACAGTAGATACGACGGCCATCATGGCATATGTCCAACTGCGACCCAGCAATAGATTATAGTCAAGTTTTATGTCTATGACTTCTACGTCCACCGTTACGGTTTTCCCAGCCAAAGTGATGGGAAAACTGGCTAAGTATCCTTTTGTGACAAAGGTGTGGCTGTCGAAAGCTTTAAGGGAGTTCAACGGCGGGGAGAGGGTTGGGGAAATCAAGGCGAGCCAACATGAAGCCGACATGACACAGGTTGAAGCATCTTCATTGATGACAGTTCTGTGTGTACCTTTACCTTTCAAAGTGATATGCACCTAAAATGCAAGTTGGTGGGAAAGGGGAGGTTTACACTTGTCCATGTCAAAAATGGAAAGCATGGAATTCGTAGGGTCAATACCCCCGATAGCTGAAAGCAAAGCTTTCCTTTGGCTGGGGCATGTTTGTAATGCTATAAGTGCCGACATGGCCGACGACACTTGGGCCAAATCCTCTACGATGTTGTAGTGTTGGGCAGCACGTGCAGATGTGTTCTATGTTGTGCATCGAAGTGCCCCCTTGGGGGGTCGAATTACAAAGTCCTCAACTAGCCTTTCGATTCACAAATCGTTGGGTGGCGATGGGTTTTGACCTACGGATGGTTCTGTTGCTGGAGAAATAGGAGCTCCATAAGATTTGGCTCTTGTGGTGAGATCTACTGTTCCAAATGTGTAAACAGTAGAAGATCCTTCTCTAGCTAAAGGATGTTGCGAACTGTTGCTACCCCTTGATGTGGGTTGCGGTTGGTTGGCAACGAGATTTTGCTGCCATTGAGTAGGAAAAGGATTTCTAAGGACAACCAGTGCCTTACCAGAATCTCTTTTAGAAAGGTAATCCATGCATTCCTGAACTCGCGGATAACGCCAGGTTTCCTGGTCTTCAAGATAGAGTTTACACGAATAGTTGGTGCCTTTATCCTTTTCCGTATCAGTAGGCATAGCGGCCTTCTATTTTGAGTTGGGTTGCTTAGATGACTGCTCCTCAGAAGGAGCGCTCTTGTTCCGTTTCTTCTTGTTCTTGCTACTGGATTTCTGTGTAGACTGCATAGAGTTAATCGCAGTGGCATGAAGAGTAGTCGTTTTGGTAGAGGGGTCCACTGTGTTGAAAAGTGTGCAACAAGAAATGCTTGTTGAGAGTGCAACAAGATGATGGAGCTTAGTGAAAAGAGTCGCCTTCACTAAGTGGGTCCGCAAGCTATTTTTGGCGCAAGTCTATTTTTAGACTATGTCTATTTTTAGACATATGGATCATGTCTATGGATGATTGATCAAGTTGGGAAAAATAGATGGACTTCTATTTTTGATGAAAGTGTGAGTGATCACAGTGTGAGTGATTACAGTGTGAGTGATCACAGTGTGAGTGATCAAAGTCAAAAATAGAAAAGTCAAATATTATTATCTCACAATAATATTTGGACTATAAACTTAATCTTATTCTCTTGGAGCACTTCAGTTTGAGCTACGGAAGTGGCACATGCAGCTGTCAGAAGGAAATTCGTTTTTCTCATGAGTCAGTTGAGTTGTTGCATGCATGACTTCAGTTAGAACTCAAGTGAGTTGAGTTTAGTGGACTGGAGGTACAGTTGATGGAGTTGTGTTCAGTTTAGCTTTGTTAAACTGGTTGTATTTAGTCTAACTGATCAATAGACTAAAGATGAGTTGGGTGAATTAGTTATTAATTAATTCACAAGTTATTAACTCATAATGCAACTATAGAATACATCAGTTAACTCAGTTGCATGTCAGTGCATGTTCAGTTCAGCAGGGACAGGTGTTAGAGGATCAGATTGCTATCAGTTGTGACTATAGCTGTGCATGATGATTTGCACAATCAAAGGATTGAGTATGCCAATGAGTTTGCTCACGTATCTTCATGATTTTATAGCTGTTGCTCACGTCCAACATAGTGTGGGTGACTATTTTGCAGTGTAAAATCGAGTTTGGGAAGCTATTCTCATCAGTTCTCGAGCAGGTTTGAGTAGTGGAGGCAGGCAAGCAGCGGGAGAGATTTGGAGATCAAATCTGAGCTGTATTGTGTGTAACAGGTGGAGATACTTGTGAGAAGTATTATGCTTTGTATTGTTACATGATTCAATCAATATAATATACAGATAGTGTGGGGTTTTTAGCGAGATGCTTTCCCCGGGATACATACTGTGTTAATGAGTTTGATTGATGCTTCTATGTGCGCCTGTGAATGTTTCTGCTTCTGTAATTTGATGATCAACGTAGAGGAGATTATGTATTATACATGTTCCACTTAAATTGTATGATCAGGATAATCTCTGTTGAATATGTGTCATATTATTCAAAATTTCTACATGGTATCAAAGCTAGATGATTTGTAGAAAATGTTTCTACATGGTATCGGAGCTGCTTGATTTGTAGAAGAGATTTTTACAGGATATCAAGCGAGGATTGATCATCAGATCTATTATTCAGAAAGTGTTTACATTTTATTTCTTTAGGCAGAGTCTGTAATCGGGCCAGGTAGCCTCTGGATTCATCCTTCCTTTGGAAGGTGAGATATCCGGTGAATGCCCATACAGTCGATCTCTGTACAAGAAATACTTTGTTCTCACGAATTCTAGATTGGAAGCGGTTGAGTTTTGTGCTGGTGGAATTCGAATTTAATTCCAAAGCAAGAGATAAAACTCAGAAACATTAAGTTTGAGAATGGAGACAGTATGACCCAGTATCTCACGAAGTTCACCCAATGCCGGGATGAGCTGGGAAGTGTGGGGGTGACTGTCGGATGAGGATGGTGAGTCTAGCACTCCTTGACCTTCCTAAGAGTTGGCATAGCTACCAGGACTCGGTGAATGGAAGGAAGAAACTGCCAGGATGGGAGAGACTTTGGTCGGATCTTGTGCAGGAGGAGATTAGACGGAGCACCAGAGACGGTTCTTCATCCATGCAGGATGAGGAGAACTGTGCCTTAGCGAGTAAGGCGAAGAAGGGGAAGGGGAAGGTTTCTCTTTCCGAATCTTGTTCTTCCAGTGGTGGGAAGAAGGTTGACAAATCGAAAGTGCGATGCTTTCGTTGTCATGAGATTGGTTCACGGGTCAGGAACCTGTATGCTCTTGAGGTTCAAGATGCATGCAAAGCCTTGAGCAGTGAGGCAACTGATGGAGACTTGGTGGTTGAGAGGGAGCGTATATTACCTCTCAACATGCAGAGCCAGAAGAAGTCTCAGACGATTGTGGAGGAGCCACGATTGGTGCAGCAGCTTCAGGAGGTTGTGGAGCAGCCACAACAAGGGAAGCTGAGAGGAGATCGAGTAGAGACATCTACTCATCTAGAGACCTCCAGTAGGGGGAAACTTCAAGCCAGGTGGGCTGAGGGATCGCATGCATCCATACCTCCAGGTAGGAGGTGGGGTGATGTGGATTGATTGTCCCAAGGAGGAGGGGCAAGATCCTTGAGGTACCCAACCTCTTGGATGAAACCTTGCTACGGGAGCCTCGATGTGTAGTAGCAAGAACTGACTGATTGGGTAGAGACAGATGCGGATGGAGCGGCAGAGAGAGCGACAGTGCAGGGAATCCCAGGACAGCGCATAGCTAGCAGGTTGTAGCAATGCGAGAGGCACAAGTGTTTTGCATAGTGCTAGGTGGCACAGAGAGGTGTGCAATGGTGCGAGATGCATGGAGATGTTGCAGTAGCGCAGATGTCAGAGAGGGAGCACTTGTCAGCAGCAGGTAGAGCTTCAGCATCAGAGGATGTTTCTATCCCAACAGGGAGGTCAGTTGGGAGGTGCAGTGCGGATGCAATGCTGGGAGATAGAACCAGCAGCAGCACGGATGCAGTCAGAGATCAAAGTGACAGAGGCTAGAGCAGTCAGATACTGAAGAGCACAGAGATGCAGAGTTTCAGTTGACAGAGGCAATAGCAGTCAGAGACTTTGATGACAGAGCAAGTGGACCGGCCAAATGTGTTGCATGGAGAACATTCCAGAGTTACAGGATCGGGTTTGAGAGGAAGCCTTTCTTGTTGAGAGGGAGTGTTGAAAAGTGTGCAACAAGAAATGCTTGTTGAGAGTGCAACAAGATGATGGAGCTTAGTGAAAAGAGTCGCCTTCACTAAGTGGGTCCGCAGGCTATTTTTGGCGCAAGTCTATTTTTAGATTATGTCTATTTTTAGACATATGGATCATGTCTATGGATGATTGATCAAGTTGGGAAAAATAGATGGACTTCTATTTTTGATGAAAGTGTGAGTGATCACAGTGTGAGTGATTACAGTGTGAGTGATCACAGTGTGAGTGATCAAAGTCAAAAATAGAAAAGTCAAATATTATTATCTCACAATAATATTTGGACTATAAACTTAATCTTATTCTCTTGGAGCACTTCAGTTTGAGCTACGGAAGTGGAACATGCAGCTGTCAGAAGGAAATTCGTTTTTCTCATGAGTCAGTTGAGTTGTTGCATGCATGACTTCAGTTAGAACTCAAGTGAGTTGAGTTTAGTGGACTGGAGGTACAGTTGATGGAGTTGTGTTCAGTTTAGCTTTGTTAAACTGGTTGTATTTAGTCTAACTGATCAATAGACTAAAGATGAGTTGGGTGAATTAGTTATTAATTAATTCACAAGTTATTAACTCATAATGCAACTATAGAATACATCAGTTAACTCAGTTGCATGTCAGTGCATGTTCAGTTCAGCAGGGACAGGTGTTAGAGGATCAGATTGCTATCAGTTGTGACTATAGCTGTGCATGATGATTTGCACAATCAAAGGATTGAGTATGCCAATGAGTTTGCTCATGTATCTTCATGATTTTATAGCTGTTGCTCACGTCCAACATAGTGTGGGTGACTATTTTGCAGTGTAAAATCGAGTTTGGGAAGCTATTCTCATCAGTTCTCAAGCAGGTTTGAGCAGTGGAGGCAGGCAAGCAGCGGGAGAGATTTGGAGATCAAATCTGAGCTGTATTGTGTGTAACAGGTGGAGATACTTGTGAGAAGTATTATGCTTTGTATTGTTACATGATTCAATCAATATAATATACAGATAGTGTGGGGTTTTTAGCGAGATGCTTTCCCCGGGATACATACTGTGTTAATGAGTTTGATTGATGCTTCTATGTGCGCCTGTGAATGTTTCTGCTTCTGTAATTTGATGATCAACGTAGAGGAGATTATGTATTATACATGTTCCGCTTAAATTGTATGATCAGGATAATCTCTGTTGAATATGTGTCATATTATTCAAAATTTCTACACACTGCCTACTTGGCAATAGACCCACTGATTTGTTTTACAGCGCCTGTGGAGGTTGTGCCGATGATCCCGTTGGCATGCGCTCCAAGGCGCTGAGTGGTGGGGGGATTGGGGTTACCGGGAGCATAGGGGATAATGTCATAGAGTGTGCCAGACTATGAATAAATTAAATCCAAGTGCTAGGCATGACGTATGGATTGGTCCTCCGTGACCACACCACCTAGAGTGACATCTCTAGCGATTTGCAGGAGCAATGACTTACAGAACTAGTCTGTTAAGAGAAAGTGAGGGATGGGGGCTTTGACTAACCTTTGCCTATGTCTCCATTCATGGATATGATCGGAGATGTGGGTGGTGATATCCTGACGAAACGAAGTAAGGAGCTCCGTCCTTATCTCATAACGGATAGGTAACTGAAAGTGCTTTAGGAACTCCATCGCTAAAGCATCAAAGGTATTCACTGACGCACGTGGTATCTCAATATACCACTTTGCAACATTGCCAATTAGGGTGCGGGGAAATAGACGCAACCGGACACTGTCATCCACCATGGATTTAGAAACACACCATAGATGGTAGGTGGTGATGTGAGTGCCTAGATCCTCCCCTTGTTTTTTGTCAAACTTAGGAATATCCACCGATATTTTATGCAAGATCGGCGGTCACGGTAGGTTATGGTAGATGGGGTCGTTAGTCAACTTGTATAAGTTGGGGATATCCAATATTGCCAAAAAAGGAAAATTGTTGGGTGCCCCCAACTCAGACCATTGTGATGACGGATGACCTGAGGAGCTCTGCGCTCTGCCCATCATTTGGTTCCCTATGTTGTACATGGGCTGCGAGGTGTAGCATTTGCTTTGCGGTAAGGTGTAGCAAAGTAGATTGCCATGAGGATTTTGATACTGTCGTATGAAGTTTCCCCCAGTATAAGCGGTGCCCCCTTGACTCATCTGAGCTTGTGAGTAGGGTGCCCCCATGGATTGAGTGGGGATCCCTTGTGGATTCCCAACTGACACTGAACTGACCATATGGCTTTGATTGATAGAGGGAAAACTCATGTCAATCAGCAACTGTCCATGCATGTCTGAGAACGGTGAGGGAACTGTGACATTCCCCGCTACCATGTGCATATTGTGGACTGCCCCAGATATACGAATCTGGGGGTTATAACCATATATTGGTAGTCGTCCTTGGTTTTGGTAAACTAGAACCACGTCCATAGTGCCACATTGAGTGTTATATGGAGCACTATATGTGGCACTACTCGAAGGTATTCTTTGGTGCACCATAGGAGTCGAACCTGGCATTTGCTGGGTTCCGCTGATAGAGGGTGTGATGTGAGTTGCAGTACCTGGGACAAACAGGATTGTGGGGTTCCACATAGTTGGTGTTGTGATCACCGTCGATTGGGGAAGTGGTAGAGGACTCACAGTGTCTCTATAATTACACAACCCTTGAGGTGCCGACTGAATAGATGGAAGAGTTCCTCCCAATGAAGATTGAAGTACAGGTATGACAGGATCAATAACAGGATTTGACAGATTTGTAAGCAGAGTGTTAAAATGAGGAAGAAATGCTTCCATGAAGAAATCCTCCAGCAAATCAGAATCATTAGTCATCCAGAACGATCTCATGTGTGATTTAGGAAACTGGTTCCTTGAAGATGAGGAATCCGAGTCAGTGGATCTCGGTAGATCCTCCACAGTGAGTGGAGGAAGTCCTAACAACCGTTTGGATTGACGGTGAGGGCCGGATGTAGCCACAATGACTGGTAAATTTTATCAGATAAATTTTTAAGGTGATATTCTTTAAGTCTAAAAAACAATAGCACTCAGGTACCTAAAAAGAAAAAATACACTAAAATCACAATCAACAAACAAAGTGAAATTACGTTGTCTGATAAACACTGATTACTGGAGATGAAACCCAGTCTCTCAATGAGTAACAGAGAAGGATGGCCAAATGTACAGTTATGGTTACTTTTGAGCTTCGCCTGAACCTCAGATTAAGGGGCCAAGTACTCTCGTGAAGATGAGCACCCTCCCAAAAAATGAAGACAAAGTAGGTCCGTTCGTTTGAGGGACCAGGACAGCCCGTCCCAGTCACCTTAGGTAAGTACCTAGAAGTATTGGCCACTAGAGATACCTCAAATCACAGACATTATCAGGGGGGACATAGTCGCAAATAGCATGTTGTGTGGGTAGGATACCTGAATCCCCAACTCAGTTCTAAAATCCCAGAAGGGACCCCCATTACACAGAATGCCCAAAGGAGTTGTTAAAGAAGGTGGGCTACCTTCGATTAAAATTCGATGGTGTCTCGTATTTAGCTCCATTGTGAGTGGAGTGGTTCTGGTAATATGAGTGTAGAAGGATTTTTCACTCTTTAATGACACTAGTTTGATTTTCAACCTTCGGTAGTTGACTCACTCTCTTATCCCAATGTTTTAATATATCTAATGTTGGTTTGCTCTAAAAAAGAGTGTCTGATTGATTTTAGTGTAAATTTTAGTGTACTTTTTTATTTGTCTTTGGAGGGGGTGTTGATGTATGAATATTATGAGACTCTCGACTCGATAAACCATGTAGAACAATGCTTTGAAAAAAAAATCAATTTCTTATGCAAGAAAGTTTTATTCTACACAAGAATTATTTCACATATTCATGTATTCATCAGTGCATCTAAAAATCATTCAACACTTTGCATAACTGAAAGTTCCTTTTCTCAATATTCCCTGACAACTATTGAACCAAAACTAAGCAGCCTACAACTAATTTGATAGAAGGAGATGTACAGTCTATTAGTGATTCTTTCAATAAAAATTTCTTTTATGAGAGAAAAACTAAAGAATTTTCTTAAAAAATAAATTTTAACACACCAAATTTGTTAGCATGACACTGT
This sequence comes from Pinus tabuliformis, assembly GCA_031772625.1. NCBI lineage: Eukaryota > Viridiplantae > Streptophyta > Pinopsida > Pinales > Pinaceae > Pinus > Pinus tabuliformis. The sequence continues at coordinate 841,224,062 of CM062819.1, read as the reverse complement.
TGCAGATCTTGATTCAGCCCTTGGGACAAGTTTGCCCCCCTTTTGGCCCACAAAATCTCTTGAAAAACATGGAAATGGGTCACTAACGCTCTATCTATGTGTAAACAGAGCTTTAGTTTGGCCATTAATGCTCCCTGTGCACAGTCAAAGAGCTTTATAAAGCTCTGTGTAGACCAGCAACCTGCGTTAGTGAGGGAAAGAGCTCAAAAAGTGGGCTTTTGGGATCAATTTCTGAAGAGAAAGCAACTTTGGAGGATGCAACAAACTAGATGGTGGATCAGAGAAGGATGTGAAGAAGCAGGAATCTCATAGAAGAGAGAAGAGATCTAAGAGGAGTTCGGATAACCAAGAATTAAAGTATAGTCCCCAGTTGAGTTGCTAGTTCTGCTATGGGGTAAAATGCACGGGATGAAAACTACTCTTGAAAGTCTTCCTGGGACTTCTAACAGACCATAAGGTTATCTGAAAAAGGTACCTGTTACACACATGTTCATCTATCTGACATATATTGATAGTATATGGAGAAAGGATCACCTTTGGTTCTTTCAAGATTCACTTGGGGATCTCCGTGCAGTAAGAAGAAATCCTCCTGACCAGCTCCAAGACGATTCCTGCAAAAAAGAATGAAGCAAACCAATCACAGCATATACTTCTGACAATTAATGAAAGAATCCGTAACAAACACGTATAAATGTGTAACTTATCTACTCAACACAAAAAGCATCAGAATGGACAAATAAATGCACAATATCACTGACACTTCGAGTAGTGGAACACAACTGCGGTCCTATATTCAGAACATAAGAGTGATTACAACAACACTGTTTCATCAACCTTCCTTATCCCTTCTTCCTCTCTCTCTCTCCTTCTTTCAGCTAGCTCCTCAAGAATATGACAATATCACAACAGCACCATGTACTATCCTTCTAAATGCTTTGACCCTTGTGCAATGGCCCTCTCGTTGCTTAAATAGCAAATGAATTAGGGCTTCCCAAATCCACCTGTAGTTCATTTGGGTAAAACCCATGAACTTGCCTCTTTTACCAGCTTTTTCCCATTTGCCTCTATTTCTGAAATAGAATTTCGCATAACCCGTTTTTCACACAGTAGCATTTTAATCCAAGTGTTCAAATATTTAATGTACTTACCTCGCGGCCCTTTGGGGAAGCATCGTTCTACCCCGCTATAGATGACTGAAGTATCTACCACGAACTCAGTGATAAACCCTCCTATAATCCGATCGAGCCAGTGATCAATAACGTGCATGATCTTATCCTTCTATGCTTCCAATCTGTGCACCAATTTTGGAGTCCACACGATAGGTCTGTCAAGTTTACACCTTTCTTGGTTGTTTGTTAGCTTCATAATCCACTCATATAGCTCAGTGGGGAAAGATGTGAAGAAAATTTCATGAATATTTATATATAAGTAGCAGTCTAAGCACTCTTCCTTTGATAGTCACGGATTCCTATTTTCCTACGCCGCAAACTCATGAATATTTCTATCCAACTAATTTTCAATTGCTTTCTTTGTTGGATTCTAGTGATACGAAATCATACATCTCTATGTAGATCCTAGTCCTGGCAACGGAACCATTTGTTGGCTTGTTGGGGCTTGACTCGGGTTCGGAGTTAATAAGCCAAAAAGATCCCTTTACTACTGGCCCTTTCAGAAACAGTCCACGGAGTGCGGACTGAGGTCTCACCCAAAGTAGTATGGGGGGGTGCTGGAACTAGGTTCCGCACTGTTGAGATGTCTGAGAGGTTGAATTGGTCCTATTGTTAGTCCCTTCACACAGGTTTCTTTGCGCACTTCCCAGGCTTTCACACCCTGATATACTTGTCTTCGTGCAACCCTAACTAGGGGTTGTGGAGCTTCCGCACTGGTGAAGCAGTGTACTGTGCTATTGCCTTAATTCGCACTTGAGATCTTACTTATCTTCGTACGCCTAGGAAATTATATTCACGTAAATGGATATCTTACATTATATTTATTACAATACATTCATAAGAGTTCATGTAGTAAATAAAAAATACACATGCAATTTAAACCCAATCATACATTAAAACAGGGAAAGATACACAGTAATATGGTAAACTTCTCTTTATTAATTCTTCCAGTGATTACAGACTCGACCTGTCTTGCGCACTCAGCTACAGGGGTCTAGGCACTTAGCTGCGGACTTCTAGGCCTCTGTGCACTCAGTTGCAGAGCCTTCTCCTACTCTACGACCCAAAGACACACTTTACACTTCGACTCAATCATTTTGACTCATCATGATTTCATTCAATTTTCTATGCTTCCTCTACACTTAGAGCTTCACTCTATTTATACAATACCATGGTCTGTGGACCATGGGTAGTTCTATCAAGCCGACATTACATTACAAAACCAAGGGTAGACAACCCTGTGACTCTATTATAACTTCGCGCTCCACGCCCATAACTCGCGGAGCTTTTACAAAAGACTTGGTCAAAACTTGGGCTTTAAGCCCCAAAACATGCCTTGGGGGGGATTCCATGCCCAACACACTACTCAACAGGTCAGATACCTCTCTTTTTTCCTCCACCTAGACTTTTATATTCTTGGTATGGCTATATTTAGTCTTCCTAACATTACTTTGAGGATCCCATTCTTGTACATTGATCCCCCCTCCTAACACTCCACTTGGTCAATTAAGACCATATCACACTTTGTCCCTGGTTCAACCAGTCACCATAACCCCTGCCTTTGATTTAGTTCCATAGCAACGTCAACAGGAACCCACTTCTGTTGCGAAAGCATCTGGTGAGGAGGGAAAAGCCAAAAATAAGGAACCTAAGGAAAAGTCTCCCAAGCACCTCCAGCTCCCAAGCCTCCAAAGTTGACACCTCCATGTGCTTTGTGTGATGTTGTTGGGCATGCCACCAATAACTGTCTTGAACTTCCTCACCTCAAACCCTTGGTCGACGAAACATTTCCTGAATCTAACATACCTGAGGTCCAAGTTACCTTACCTGATCCAGCTAAGAAACTTAAATCGTTGCATACAAATCACCCGTGTGCTTTGTGCGATCATTACAACCACTATTCTCATTGTTTCCCTCATCTCGATGAATTTCATGATTGCCACTATGTGCTTTGCAACTTCGAGGTCACTCATAGTGGATTAGATACTCCTCTACCTGTGGGTTCTAGTATCACTAGTACACTAAAACAAGGGGATTCTGACCCAACAATTTTGATCACCACCCCAAATGTCAAGATGACAAATTCTAATGTCTAAATCCTTTACATGTCATCATCCATGATATCCTTGCAAGAAAACCTCTCTCAAGTTCCCCCGCATGCTTCAGTCAAACCTTCCTTGTCAAACTCTCAGGTCTCAACATTAGTGGATATTCTATCTACTAGCTCGTCGTCTACCATCCCAGACATTGCGTGTCATGTGAACCTTATTTCTTAGGATGATGCACCAGGTAGTTCCACCACATCATGTAGTCTCTTTTCCTCCAGTCCTCCCATCTTCCATTTCGATGAGGACATCATGGAGCCATGACTACCCCTGATTATCCTTGGGATAATATGCACCATCGTGCGCACTTCCTTCCATAGCAAACTCATGACCAATATGTTTTGGAGTCTAAAGACTTCATTCATGGTGAAGTCGATTGGTTTAGAAATCCCATCCCTACACTAGATGCTTTTGAAGAAGGGAACATGGCCAACATCTCTCCAACCATAAAAATTAACATTTCTGCTAAACCATGGATCGAAGAGAACATTTCCTTGGGGGAACATTGTACCCTGGAAGAAATTGAGGCTTACACCAAGCTATACAAAGAATTTCGTGATGTTTTTTCCTGGTACTATTCAGAGATGCTCGGACTTGATCCTGCCATTGTTGAACATCATATCGACACATGGCCTAAAAATGTTGGGAGTAATACTGAGAGGGGGGTGGGTGAATCAGTATTTACAAATCAATAACTTTTTCCATTTCATAATCAAATTTATATATGCCACTTCAATGAAGGGAACTCACGTGTGCACACAATTGTTCTTAAGGAAACCAACGTATATCGAGTGAACTTGTGATTCAATTAATTAATCATTCATTGATCTTTAATTAGTGCACCAATACTTTAATAAACATTAAATGGTAACCATGTGCAGTAATAACATAATAAACCATCACACATAAGCAACACACATGAACACCTGGATTTAAGGTGGAAACCCAATGCAAGAGAAAAACCACCTGCTAATGTTGTCTCTGTATTCTTTTTAATATAAAGAATAAGTTGTTTACAATCTTGTACTGGTGTAGACTCATACTAGTATGCAAGTACCCACCTGAAGAAGGCTACAACCTTCTCTCATTCTCCAACTTCTACTGGAAGGGAGCTACAACCCCCTAACTCTTGTACTGGTTGATATGTTTACTAGTATGTAGGTATCGACCTACCATCTTCACTCATTTTCAAGTTGCTACTCGAAGGGAGCTCCAACCCCCTAATCTAATCACCAGCCACTACTGGAGGAAAGCTTCGACTTCCTCACTGGAGGCTTCAACCTTCAGTATCCTCCAAGGACCACATTTCATAAATTTTTAGATTGGATACTCTTGGTACACAACAACATAATATGAAGGCCACATTTCAGTAAATTTTCACACTAGACCCATTAGTAACATTGAAGCTCAAAATAAATCACCACTACAATACATCCAAAAAATACGTCTGCATCAACCAATCATTAAAACCCAATCATCAATCTCTGATATAACTGAATCCAAACCATAAATCTCTGAATCAACCATAACTGAATCAATCAATCATTGGAACCCCTAACACATTGAATCAAACATTCATTCAAACCTTAATCAAAATTCAACCAATCAACTGGAATAGATAGATCATTATAACCAGTACAGAGATTTGAACCCAGAACACTGCATCAACAACCAAAACCAACTGTAACCTCAAAAATCATGTGTCAGAATGTAAACACTACTTCAATGAAGCCAACCTATGTGTATACTCTACTTCCTTTAACAAAGTCGATGTATACCTCCAAAATCATTGAATCATAAAAACCTCTGAATAAAAACTATACCAACTAGTCACAATTTGAAGATCTATTGTCAAACTACAGATATCTAAACAAAGAGCAGCAAAGATCACCCTTCTCACCTAATCAATCAATCAATCAGACTCAATATCCTTATACATTCAGTTCTACTTTCAGATCTAAGAAGACATCATTGACAAACAACAAGAAAACAATAGCACTCATCAGATAGACCAACCATCTTTGAACAAAATGATTTTCTTTTTCATACACTACTTGGAAGTGTTGAACCAACATGTATACATGCCTTCACCAAGGAAAACCAACGTATAGATCTATAGATAAAAACTTATAACTTCGCAGCTATTTCAGTCTTCACATATACCCATATCATAACATTTAAAGCACAAAAAAATTGTTAGCACTCATATCTAGTCTATCCATTATCAGATCTCATAATGATAAGTCATTATGATCTTGATACATCATTAGATATCATCCATCATCAAACACTCAGTTGAATACTTAGTCCAGATCAAGCAAAGTATCAGAAACCCATAACATGCATAATTGATTTTGATCTAACACTTCATAAGATATTCATTACTTGTGCTCTTAGTCCTTTAATCTTCTCCTCCTTATATATTTTAACCTTTCTCAATACCTCGGACCAAAACACCACTTAGAACCCATGGTATTATTAGATGGGTCAAATATCTGTTACTCCTCTCAATATTGTGGGCTAATACCATGGTATTGACCCTTAGTATTATTTCACCTTAATTTCCTTTTTTTTTCATCCCATACACGCTTTTCCTCTTGTGAAAGTGCATGCATACATATACACTCATTTTGTATAATGAAGCTGCGTGTATATGCTCTTTTTGTAAAGTGAACCCACATATACAACTTAACATACTTGAAAACATCCTTTTAATTCAACTTCTTGATTCTGATATGTAGTCCTTTGTTCTAACATCCTATTCTTCTGTACCATTCCCCTTTTACCTCTAAATTTACATATTATAATGTGATTTTCCATCATACATCACTTCTAAACTTATTTTTATGAACTTCCCTGCATTTTGTCACACCTGTAAACACAATTGCCATGCATTCTATCACATCCTATTTATACCTTTATCAATTATTTCACTCATCAAATATCAAGGACAAAACACACTAACAATTTCCCCGTATCAAACCTTTGACCATTATTCTCTTCCGTCATTCTTTAAACTCTAACCTATCTTGTAGATTCATCTAGTTGCCATATACTTGTTCTACTACAAGTGGGTTTCCATCAAGTATAACACATGCATTATAATGCCAACAATCTCCCCCTTTGTACTTTATGGCAACTACTTTGGTGTTTTGTCACCACAACCTGTAAATAACACTAAGTTGTTCCAAAAATCAAGATACACTCCAAACACAACTCTCCAAACACAAAGCTACTCTCCCCCTTTTACATCAAGGGAAAAGGGTTTACTGGCCAATGTTAAATGAAGACTTCCATATCTGAACAGGTGAATATGAACATTGATCATGCTCCCCTTAGGCACATGCTGAATTATCTGATTAAACTCCCCCTTTGTACATGCAGAGATGCGCTATACCACCCAGGCTCCCCTTGAGCACATGCAGAGTCTGCAATTTTTTTTTCCAAAAGAATAACATGACTCTATAACTCAACTATGTGTGTATGACCTTCCTATCACCAATGACTCATACATACATCAATCTCCCAACCAAATGGGGATATACCAAATGACTCAACTACTCAACCAAGTGGGATTACATATTTGACATGATATGAAAATTCCATACATGACTGAATATGACAATTATTACATCATAGGTCTTTACATGACCTTTACATCAAATCATATACATGAAATTTATAACAAAGACGAAAGATCTAAACAAGACCATGATAGTCATCAAAAACTATCATACACCATATATGATCTACACCATAAGAATCTGTCAGTAGCATCCAGACCAACAACCTGTATATGTCCATCATCAGTTCCCAAGATATGACAATGTAAATATCATCAACTTGTGATAAAGTATGCCACATATAGATATCAACTCATCCTCTTGATATCATCAAGATCAACTTGCTTTGTTTCCTTAGTAGAAAGAGCCTTATCATAACCTTCCATGAATCAACTAAGCATATGTCATATCTCAAAGCAGTAACACAAAATCATTCACATCATATCATATGTATGTGAAAACACCATAGTCATCATCTATGGTCATAACATCATCATCAAGAGCTGCATTATCTTTCCACAAGAACCCTCAATATATCAACCATGTATCATCACTAGGGAACATCCCACATCTAATAAGCATCAACCATGATAATCAACATATGTGAGTATCAAACCTATCATCATAAAGTAAGAATTCATCATCATTATGTGACTAAGTAAGCCATGTCTCCGAATATATATGTCTTCATGAGACCGGAAATAACACCATCCTCTTGGCCAACCAAAATTATTTACCAATGTGTATTTTAAGTAATCATCCATGTATCTAGCATAATATGTATCCATCATAGAGATAAAAATATGTGTCTAGCTTCTCATCAATGTGAAAAAAAACCATGAGCTCACATTTATTTGTCAAACTTTCTTGATACCATCAAGAGCAACAATCCTCAACCAATATACCATGTGAGATCCAAGAACTATAGGAATCCTCATCCATAACTGCACCATATGAAGTTTATGCATCTTTGAAGGCATGATGACAACAACATAAAAGAAATAACACTTATCAAATAATGAAGTCGTGTACTCAAGATTTGTTCTTCTCCTTGTCCTTATGAATATCACCATGTAAGCAACATACCATATGTACTGTATGCATCATCAAAAGGGTCATCCATAAATCTGATCTGAATAACAACTATGTGGCTCAAGTAATATAAGTATCATCTGAGATTTCATCATAGGAATCTCATGAATGTAGCATAGCATGATGTATCATTTAAACACTTCATCAACATAAGTACCAAATACTTATAAACATAATTCCAACAATGCATTATTAGAAACATAACATATTCTCCCCATGAACCTGTGCCAACTGTTCACTGTCATATCTGATCATTGCATATATCAGTAAGGATCATCAAGCCATCATCATCAACTAGTTATACATCAAGTCATAAACAACTTATGAGGGTCAAAATCACTTCTACATATCATCAACAGACTTTAATCATCATCAATCAAAACAGAAAGGATAATTGATAATTGACTGAACCATATCAGACCCCTTTTCCTGAGTCTTTCTTACTACTTCTACATCAAACCAACATACACGCGACTGTGCATATTCTAACTTGTGTATATACGCGACTTGTATTCATGATAACTACGTATGAGAATTAGAAAAATGAAATTTCATAATTTTAGTTCCTCTTGAGTCTGTTTTTTTTGTATACTAAGTTATGCCACATTTTTCTGATTGTAATTCCTTCTTCTTCCATACCTTGGAGTGTGATGATGTTTGCCCCTTTTGGTATGTTGGCCGGAATTTTCTCCTGCATTCTTTTGCTATATGACCAAACTTGTTACAAGCATAACATCTTATATGTTTCATATTCCTTCTAAATCAATCAATGGCTTTGTGACCAAACATATTGTAAGAAAAACAATATCCCTTAAAGTACTTGGAAGTTGATGATCTTTCTGTGTGACGGTTATTATCTTGAACCATTCTACTACTACATCTTACTGCAACATGTCCAAAATTATGACATATAAAACATTCAATATTATTCATCAGAGGAAATAATCGATTAACACTTCCATGGTTAGGAGTAAATGATTTTCTTTGAATACTTTCTTTCCTTGGTTGTTGATGGGGTTGACCTCTTATCTCCTCGTTGGGCATTTCAGATTTTTCACTAGAGTTCCTTGCTTCAATTTGTCAGCTAGATTCACCTTTAACAGTTTCATGAAAATAAAGACCAAATTTGATTGAAGGAGACCTTTGACTACTAATAATATCATCCAAAATCTTAGTACTATCTTGAAATCGTAAAAGTTTATCCTTTTATTCTAATTTACCTTTTAGGATATTCACCTAAAACTGATATTGCTCTTCCTTTTCAAGATACTTCTTCTTCATGATTTCTTCAACTTTTCTTCCTTCTTCCACTTGTTGCCTTAATTTGAGAAATTCATTTTCTTGTTCTTCAAATGCTTGAAGTTGTTCTTCATTCTACTTATTTGAATTTTTAAGATCTTCTTTTAGGGAGACCTTCACAGTAACTGGTTCTTTCTATAAGTTCCTTGGTTTTTGTGTCCTTTTCATTCACTTCATTTCTCAATGATGTCACTTCATCCTACAACCTTTGACTTTGATCTTCCTTTTCTTTGTATTGTTTCTTCATTTTTTTTCCTTCCTCCAACTGATCTTTTAACCTGGTAACTTCTTCTTTGTAGGAACATTCCCTTTTATCAATTAGATCTTTTTGATCTCTAATTGTGTTTATGAGATTTTTAAATTATGCCTCTATTTGATTTCTTTCTCTTTCACCAGAGGACAAAAAATTCGTACCTGATAATTATTTTTCTTGTTCATCTTCATTCTAAGGTGATTTTGAATCTGAAGAGTTGCTTCCACATAATAGCCAATTGTCTCTTTTGTTGTTACTATTCCTTTGAGGTGTCTTCTTCTTCTGAGGCACTTTCTTCTTTAGCTTCATTCTTGTTGTTTCTATGGATCTCCTTCAAGTGATCAAGCTTCTGCCAAAGGACCCACTCTGATACCAATTGTTGGGAATAATACTGAGGGGGGGGGGGTGAATCAGTGTTTACAAATCAATAACTTTTTCCATTTCATAATCAAATTTATATACGCCACTTCAGTGAACGGAACTCGCGTGTGCACGCAATTATTCTTAAGACAACCAACGTATATCTAGTGAACTTGTGATTTAGTTAATTCATCATATGTTGATCTGTAATTAGTGCATCGGTACTTTATTAAACATTAAATAGTAACCATGTTCAATAATAACAGAATAAACCATCACACATAAGTAACACACATGAACACCAAGATTTAAGGTGGAAACCCAATGCAAGAGAAAAAACACTTGCTTCTGTTGTCTCTATCTTCTTTTTAATATAAATAATAAGTTGTTTACAATATTGTATTGGTGCAGACTCATACCAGTACACAGGAACCCACCCACAGAAGGCTACAACCTTCTCTTGTTCTCCAGCTTCTACAGGAAGGGAGCTACAACCCCCTAGCTCTTGTACTGGCTAATATGTTTACCAGTAAGTAGGAACCCACCTACCATCTTCACTCGTTTTCCAGCTGCTACTGTAAGGGAGATCTAACCCCCTGATCTAATTGCCAGCCACTACTGGTGGGAATTTGTGACTTCCTCACCGAAGGCTTCAACCCTCAGTATCCTCTAAGGACCATGTTTCATAAATTTTTCAGACTAGATACTCCTAGTACACAAAAACACAATATGAAGGCCATGTTTCATCAATCACCACTGTAATACATCCAACAAAATACATCTTCATCAACCAATCATTGAAACCCAATCATCAATCTCTGATATAATTTAATCCCAAACATCAATCTCTGAATCAACCATAACTGAATCAATCAATCACTAAAACCTCTAACACATTGAATCAAACATTCATTCAAACCTTAATCAAAATTCAACCAATTAACTAGAGTAGATAGATCACTAAAACTAGTACACAGATCTGAACCCAGAACACTGCATCAACAACTAGAACCAACTGTAACCTCAAAAATATGTGTCAAAATGTATACGCTACTTCAATGAAGCCAACCTTCATGTATACACTACTTCCTTTAATAAAACCTACGTATACCTCCAAAATCACTGAATCATAAAAACCTCTGAATCAAAACTATACCAACTAGTAACAATCTGAAGATCCACTGTCAGATTACAAATATCTAAATAGACAGCAACAAAGATCACCCTTCTCACTTAATCACCCTTCTTGCTTAATCAAACAATTAATCAGACTCAATCTCCTTATGCATTCAGTTCTACTTTCATATCTAACAGGACTTCATTGAGAGACAACAATAAAACAACAACACTGATCAAATAGATCAGTCATCTCTGAAAAATAGGATTTTCTTTTCCATATGCTACTTGGAAGTGCCGAACTAGTGTGTATACGCACCTTCACCAAGGCAAACCAGCGTACATATCTGCAGATAAATAATTATAACTTCACAGCTATTCTGGTATTCAAATATACCCATATCATAGCATTTAAAGCACAAAATAGTTTTTAGTACTCAGGTCTAGCCTATCCATTATTAGATCTGATAATGATAAGTCATTATGATATTGATCCATCATTAGGTCTCATCCATCATCAAACACTCAGGTGCATACTTAGTCCAGATCAAGTAAAGCGTCAGAAACCCATAACATGCATAATTTATTTTGTTCTAACACTTCATAAGACAATCATTACTTGTGCTCTTAGCTCTTTGATCTTCTCCTCATATATTTTTAGCCTTTTGTCATTACCTCGTACCAAAACAACACTTAGAACTTGTGGTATTTTTAGACAGGATCAAATAACCATTACTTAGCTCAATATTGTGGGCTAATACCATGGTATTGACCCTTGGTATTCTTTCACCTTAATTTCCTTAATTTTTCATCCCATACATGTTTTTCCTCTTGTGAAAGTGTGTGCATATGTATATGCTCTTTTTGTATAGTGAGCCCACGTGTATACACTCTTTTTGTATAGTGAACCTACGTATACAACTTAACATACTTGAAAACATCCTTTTTCTTCAACTTCTTGATTTTGATATGTAGTCCTTTTTTCCAACATCCTATTCTTATGTATCATTGCCCTATTACCTCTGAATTGACCTGTTATAATGTGATTTTCCATCATACATCACTTTTGAACTGATTTCTCTGAATTTCCCTACATTTTGTCACATCTGTAAACACAACTACCATACATTTTTCACATCTTGTTTATACTTTTATCAATTAGTTCATTCATCAAATATCAAGGACAACACACACTAACAATCTCCCTATATCAAACCTTTGACCATTATTCTCTTCCATCATTCTGTCATCTCTGACCTATCCTATAGATTCATCTAGTTTCCATATACTTGTTCTGCTACAAGTGGGTTGCCATCAAGTACAACACATGCATCATAACGCCAACAGATAGTAATCCTGTTCATCAAAAGTTGAGGCCTCTCCACCCTTCTCGTCATGAGGCCATTAAAGCCGAAATTAATACGCTCAAGCAGGCTAGTTTTATCTATCCCATTGAATATACCACATGGGTATCTAACCCAGTTCCCATTCTTAAGAAACAAGGCACCATCTGTGTCTAGATGGACTTTTGTGAGCTGAATAAAGCTTGTCCCAAAGATAAATTTCACACACCCTTCATTGATCATATCATTGACGAGTGTGAGGGTCATGTGGTTCTAGCCTTTATAGATGGATTCTTCGGATACAATCAGATCAGTATTCGACATGCCGATCAACTTAAAACCATGTTCATCAATTCGTGGGAAACCTTTTATTATTGGGTAATGCCATTTTACCTAAAGAACGTAGGAGCCTCTTCAGTGGGCCATATCTTATTTTTTCCATGAATTGGCTCATATTATCCTTACTTATCTTGATAATCTCACTGCTCATTCTTAGTTTCAAGTGTAGTACATTCATAATTTTCGTACCATCTTCCTCCAATGTTGCAAGTATAATATCCACCTCAACCCATTGAAATGCATCTTTTGTGTTCTCGTCGACCATCTATTGGGCATCATTGTGTCCAAGGATGGTATTAGGCTTAATCCTCTCAAATTTCAAGCCATTATTGAACCACCACCTCCCCGTACCTTGCGCTAGTTACAAAGCCTTCAAGGAAAAGTCAACTTCCTTAGTAGTTTCATCCCTAACTATGCCACCATTGCGCATTAGTTTCGTATGCTCCTTAAGTCTAACATTCCATTTATTTGGGATGCTTATACTCAAAAGGCCTTCAATGCCCTAAAACATGCTCTCACTTCCGCTCCCTTGATTAGTCCACTTGACTTTGAAAGGGACTTAATATTGTATATCTCAACTTCCACCTATTCGGTAGCATGGGTCCTCATTCAGGAGGATGCAGATGGAAATTGAATATGTTATCTATTACATTAGTAAGAATCTCATAGGTCCCCCTGTGAACTACTTTGATGAAGAGAAGTTGGATCTGGTCGTTGTGTTCTCGGTACAAAAGCTTCATTATTACATCTTCACGTGTACCACTAGGTTCATGACAAATTCCAACCCCATGACCTTCTTGTTAAGTCGACGAATCATTAACAGGAATTATGCACGTTGGTTTGCTATCCTCCAGGAATTTGACCTTGAATTTGACACACCAAAGGGTAAGAAATTTTTTTCCCTTGCTGAATTCATTTATGAATTTCCACTGGTACATGAGATCCATCAGTTAATGATGATATTCCCAATGAACACTTGTTCGTTGTCACTTTAGATGATCCTTGGTATGGGGATATCCTCACAAATTTTTGAACCTAGAATTTCCCCCCCCATCTTACTCGTGATGATCGACGACATATTTGATACCAGGCCCCTTGTTATCTTCTCATCAACAATGACCTTTATCATCACGGTGTTGATTGTATACTTCGTCATTGTCTCACCCATCCTGAAGCAAATCAAGTCCTTAATGCTTGTCACAATATAGCTTGTGATGGACAACTCTTCGGTATGGCCAGTGCCCAAAAAATCATGTGTGTTGGTTAATTTTGGCCTCCTCTCTTGAGTGATTGTATTGAGGTAGTCAAACACTATCCCAATTGCCAACATTTTTCCACAAAGGCAAGAGCCCCCTTGACTCTCCTCCATCTTGTCATTGCAACCGATCCTTTCTACAAATGGGCCATTGATTTTATGAATGCTAACTGCCATCCACTAATAACCACAAGTATATTATTGTGGTAGCTGACTATTTTACCAAATGGGTCGAGGCCATGCCTATATTCAACAATATGGTAGCTACCATGACCCTCTTTTTCTTCAACCATGTTATCACTTGATTCAGGGTTCTGAAAAAATTGGTCTCTGATAACGGCCATCATTTCGAAGATGAGTTTTGGTGTGACCTATCCTCTCTGTTGCATTTTGAGCACCAATATTCATCATCTTACTACCCGCAGGGTAATGGAAAAATTGAAGCAGTCAACAAAATCCTTAAAACTATGCTTCAATGGATGGTGAACAAGCACAAAACCAACTGGCACCTTATTCTCTTCCCATCTCTAAAACCTCAACAGGGTTTACTCCTTTCCACCTTGTTTTTGGCAGCGAGGTAGTGCTACCGATTGAATGTGAAATCACTTCCCTTCACTTAGCGGTAAAAATTCTCCCTAACACCCAACCATTAGAACAAATACTTATCATGCTTGAGTGTGCCTCTGAAGATTGTCGCGTTGCACTACAAACCATTGAAGTGCCTAAGAAGTGCACCAAAGCTCAATATGACCGAAAAGTCAACCATTGTACATTTGACAAAGGTGATCTTGTTCTTGTGTATGACCAGGCCCATGATGTGCTAGGGCATGGGAAGTTTGAATCATTATCGATAGGACTTTACATCATTTGTAAGGACTTGGGTAAGGGGGCATATATTCTAGAGGATTTCAAAGGCAAACTTCCTCCTAATCCTCACAATGCACACTACCTCAAGAAATTTTACCCATAGCATTAATTTGCATGTATTTATTTCTTCCATGCATTTAGGTAGCTTTCATTCTCTCATTTGTTGTCTTTTACACCTTTCAGATGGATCCATCATCCACAATGTATATCGACTATGACGATGGTGAAAGTCACTTCTCCAAGAATCTAGCCTCAAAATCTTGGGCCATTTTTACCCCCTCGCATATGTTAGTTCACTCTAACGGTGTGTGCATTGGTTCTACCACCAATAATTAGGCCTAATATGATGTAATGATAGGTTTGTTAGTCAATTCCTTGCTGATCGCATCCTTCAACTTCATGTTCGTTTATATTCCTTGCTACTTGTCATGCAATTGAATGGTATGTATCGTGTGCATAACCAAGTCATTTTTAGAAAATATCTATGGGTTAATATTTTGGTACGTGAATTCATTCCATTACATTTAGTCATGTTCCTAGAGCCCAAAATAGTTATGTAGATACCATTGAAAATAATATTCTAGATTGGAATTTATCACATGTATACCACAGAAGACAACCATAACCAAAACAAATGGTGAACCACAATCATCATATAAAAGATGCATAATCACATTATGTATTGACATATAAAAAATACAATTGTTTGGAGTCCACTACTCTAAATACATCATATATGTCCATAACATGTTATCAAAACAAAAACAAGGGGATCCACACATCCCCATTCCTAATCTCTATTTGGAGGATCCCAAGCCAATGGCTCTGCTCCCCCTACTCGTAGATCCCGTACTGCCTGACCTGCCATCACCATGTGCCACATGAGCCCTTGCCACTCTCCAAGAAGACTGGTACACTCATCTATATACCAATCTTCTAGTTTGTGCCATATGTGCTCAGAAACTCCTGTCAAGACCACATCACATCTACGATGGAGGTCATCAAGTAGAGCCTTGTAGTCAGGACCCTGGTGTGACGATGATGTGCTCTGATCTATAACCCCAGGTGTTGTGGCTCATCTGGTATATCCTACCAGTCTCATCGGTGCTATATCTTCATACCACATATTTTAAACTCAATACCATATACATGTTCTAAAAATATGAAATGCACCAAAATATAGCGACTTAAAACTTACCATTTGGGCACCATGCTCGTCCAGGTGGAAGCAGTAAGTCAGGATAACCTTGATAGTTCATACCACTGTATGGAAAATCATCTATTTGTAGTGGCATCTGATCCCAATGTGTGAAAAAATCGGGTCAGAAAACTTGTCCAATCCCCCCTCCTCCTCCTCTAAGCAGTAGTTTCCCCCAGGGGTGCATCCTAGGCTCCTATGGGCCCCCATCATGAATCTGTACATGAGGGTAGATAGGAGGGATCTTCTCAAAGAAGAATGCACATAGTACTATACCAAATGCATAGTCATGGTTCACATTCCACCTACAACAACATCATCTGGGCCCACCCATAGTAGATCCCCCCCACCAACAAACTTTTTATCAACATAATCTGCCCCCAGTGATGTGATGGAATGCCTAGCTACCCATAACCCACAATACCATTGCATCGACAACCCGTGTCTCTAGTCTCTCTAGATCACTAATTGGGATGGTCGTGCCCTTAACATGAACACCTCATGGACAATGGAGATCCACGAACTCTGAGATGTTCGTCCCACAAGGCAACACCAGAAGTATATCCACCACCACCCCCAGGGGGGGAGTCCGGTCAAGAAATATATTTCCTAGTATATCGTCTTGATCATGTATCCCTACACTATAAATACTTCCTAGTCTAGATCCCATTAGCTCACAATCCTCGACAGCAAGGGCTCACTTGCCCTCATCAATGGTTCTCCAACAACTTGAGAACCCCATAACGAGCCAATGCCCCTCGCACTACCTGACTCCCTTGGTTATCGAAACGGAGGGCATCCAAATCTCATTCACTCCAATTGATCTTGATCTTTGCCATATCTTCAATACACCATTAATTATTGTCAATTTAGAGACAAAATCAATGCACTTCTCAACTTTGCCCTTACATCTCACCCATCTAATAGACCACTCTCCCTCTCAACTTCACATCGTAGATTTTTGCCCAGAACCTATGAGCTTGCAGGTTTTCCTCTATTTTCTATGAGCCATAGCATAGTTCTGGGCCCAAAAAGTGTGGTCCAACTGAGAAGATGAGCAGGGCTCTCCCAGTTAGCTATGGGGCCCTAAACTAAAAATTTAATTCACTAGAATTGAAGAGACAAGTAAGACCACCTACCTAAAAGTCATAGATCTCAATTCCATCGGTTAGTTTGTCTACTATGATATCCACAAGATTTAGGGCCTTCTCCTCCTCTCCAAATTCACCATTGCTCACTTAGCAAATGAATTAAATGGGAGGGAAAAATCCCTTTCTAGGAAAACCTAGAGTTTTTTTGTCACACATTACGACCAGAATGTGGCTCCATTTTACGAATCATCAGAACCATTGGAAATATCTCACTGAGTAATCTAATGGGTTTCTTTCAATTTTTGGTAATTTGACACTTCATTAGGAAGCCATTTTTTCCATGAAGCGTCACTTTACCACCTCTTAAAATCAAATTTCTTCATATGAGTCGCTTGTACTTTGGGACCACTTTCCCTTGGCACTTGTTGTCTCAAGTGTCAATTTTCATCATGAGTAACCATTGTTCACTCATGTTTTCATGGTCCCCCTGGGCCTACTCTGTGTGGTAGCATCATTGTTGGGATAGGGTCCCCAAGGTTAATTTTGGGTTAGTTAACGAAATTTTGAGAAGAATTTTGTAAAAAATGTAAAGTCTCTGTGAAATGTGGAATCAGAGCGCACTACTAAGAAAGAGCCAAAGGGGCTTTAGCCCCTTGTATGGGTAAGTGATATGTTAGTTTTGAGACACACCCATAAGCCGCAGGCCATGGCATTGTAAGAAACAATGCTATATATATTCAAGTCATAGCGAGTCTAGAGATAGTAACTAAGATAGAAGATTATTATTCTAGGAAAGTGCTAAGGCAATAAAGCTCCATTTCCTATACTTAGGTTAAAGGGGAAGGCTCCTGCAGCTATGTGCACATAGACCTTGGCAAGTTCGCAGCTAAGTGCGCGGGCCCCTGCAACTGGGTGTGCAAGGTGGAAGAGTCTGTAAATTGAAGTTTGAATCTAATAAAGAATGATTTTGGAACAAATATCTAGCCTCTATTTTTTATTCTTAATTCTGTTCAAATTAGGCATTATGGCTTAATGATCTATTTTCTGTGAAATAAAGTATAATTGTTGCATGAATCTATTGAATCTTTAATATCTATGCATGAACTATGTAATAATCTATTTTCGCGAAGGTAATGGCTAAATTTGTTATGATTTCTGGTGAATCAGGTAGATTTGCTCGAAGGCAGATCTAGGGTTACTATTTAGTGCGCAAAAGTGGACAGTATGCTTCTTTTAGGTATATAAAGTCTGATCGGAGACCTTTGTGAAGGTCTAGGAACCGTTTTCTTAGAGTTGCAGTAGAAGACCATATGAAGAAATATATTTGTGTGAAGACAGAGCCGATATACAAGGGCTTAAGATCACTTATCACACGGTCTATGGATGCAGAAACCTGGTTCTAGCATGCCCTAATACTGCTTTGGGTGAGATTGCAACCTACACTATGTAGGTTTTTTCTGAAAGGACCAATAGTTAGGGTTTTTTTGGTTGGCGTGAAAAAATTTGAACTTGGGTCAGGCCCCCTTAAGCCAACAAAAGGTTTTGTTGTCGAGACCGAGATCTATCTAAGAGATGTGTGATAAATGGTTTCCTACAAAGAAAAAGATTTAAAAGTGGATTGATTGAAACGTGCATGCATTCACAGATAAAGAGAACAGGAACCCTATATTATCCAAGGAGCAGTGGTTGTAGAGATATTTATACACAGACGAAACTGACACATTCTTATTTTTCTTCCATGATGAATTATATGAGTGGTTGTCTAAATTGGCCGATAGTCAAGGGACATGGAGGCTTGACGACACTATAGTGTGGACTCCTGAACTGGTGCAATGTTTTGAGGCATCGGGAAATAATATCACATGGGTCGTGGATCATTGGATTGATCACACACTGGGAATTTCTGTCACTTATTCCATGATGGATAGAAATATTAACTACAGCGAAGTGGAATGAAGGCTCTTTAAGGGACCGCGGGGTAAGTATTTGAAATCATTAAAGACTTGGATTAAAATGTTGTTATGTGAAAAGAGGGTTACGTAGTTACATTGATGTTTGGGGCTACATGAAGTGGGAGATTCTTTAGAAGAAATGAAGGATCAAGCTCAGAGTATAGTCCACTCATTGAACCCCCTTCAATCGATGCCAAAGGGATGATGTTGATTATGCCGTGAAGTGTAGTTCAGTTAATTACACAGGGTATCCCAAGGATACCTTATTCATCCAGTCCACATCCACCTCCACTGCCACCTCATACACCTACACCTTTACCTCCTCCACCTCCACTTCCACCATTCAACATGGTGAACACAATGAAGATGCCAATATTTAGAGGAGTAGGGAGTGAAGATCCTGCATAGTTCTAGTTTGTCACAGGAGCTGTATGAACGTCACAACATATTACATATGATATCATCAAGAAAGCACAGTTGGTCACAACCTCACAAGATTAAGCATTAACATGGTACATCAGGTACTGCACTGATAACCTCACCACGACGTTGGAAAAAACCCAACAAGCTTTAAAAAATGATTTTAGAAAGTCTAAGTCATAGGTGCAATCAATGACTAAGTTTAAATAAATTTGACAGAAGGTAGATGAGATACCTTTGGATTTTGGTCAAAGGTTGAAATTCCTGATTAGGCAAGCCAATATGGTGATTATAGATGCATAGCATCATGACTAGTATATAGTGTCACTCTTGTCAACCTTGAGAGTCCCTATGTTGCAACAAAAGATAGCAACACAAGTTGAAGTCTTAGAAATTGTGATGAGGCTGAACACCTCGCCCATACCAGATACAAACGTTGGAGTGAAATAGATTCACTTGTAGCTAGAAACCCTACACTTGGAGTTGCAAAGCCTAAAGAAGGGAAAGGAAGCCCATATGGAGGTGCACTCTGAGGTCTGGTATTTTAAGTGCAAGAGTCATGGACATGATAAGGACCATTGTCCGGTTTATAAGAACTATATTATGGGGGGAGGGCATGTTCCCCTGAAACTAGAGAATAATGCTGGGATGAGCATGGGAGTTGTGTTGTGGTGCGCTATTTTTCAGGTTATAGGATATCACACAACTGATCATTTCCATTTACTACAGAAGTTTGTATAGACCCCGCAACAATTGTTTGCAATTTCTATAAATTTGTGGGACATGATGAATGCCACAATAGGAGTTATGAGCTAATGATGGATATAACCCCTACCTACCAAATGTAGGCAGAGAACTAGACTCAGGATCAGGGCACAGGAGCACCACATGGAGGATTCCAATGCTGAGGAAGATGAAGAGGGAGTGGAACTAGCCAAAGGCATGGGTAGGCAATTTATTATAACTGTGGTGAAGCACGACACTTTGACCGAGATTGTACAAACCCCATGCATCCATCATGTTAGTATTTTTGTCATTTTGACCATGTGATAGAAGAATGTCTAGTACTCATGGAAAATATTCAAGAAAAGAAGGTGCAACCCCAACAACCTACAGAGAACATTCAAATGATGAGGGAAGAGCCTTGTGAAGAAGATCAAAGCATAAATATAGTGACAAGAAGTGGTATGGTGGCTGGTGCAGATAAAGGAAAGTAGCTCAAGGATGATGGGTGGGTGCATAAGACTACTGAGAAGGAAATAGACATTGATCTTAATTTCTCTAAAGAGACCTTCATGGAAATAAAGAAGAAATTCGTTGAGGCCTCCACGTCAAGAAGCGAGGAGAAAATGCCAGAAACTAGTGTGACACAAGAAGTAGATCCTTCAATACTAGCTAATTTTATAAGACATGTATGAAGTTACTACACAATAAGAAAGTAGTAGAAGGGTTTCAAGAGTTAATAAACAAGTGTGAAAATAAAGAAAAGACTCCTGCTGAACATCGCACCATGAGGAAAATTGGTAAGCATAAGAAGCGCACGGGGCACGAGATGAGGTTGACTACACAAATAAGAAAATATGAAGTGGACCAGATAATATTGGATCTAGGATCTAATGCAAATGTCCTGCCTAAGCAGACATGGGAAAGGATGGGGAAACCTGCATTGTAGTGGTTTCCTATTCAGCTACGCATGGAAAATCAATATAAGATTATTCCGATGGGGCACTTATATGGTGTAATGGTGGATTTTGAGGGCGCAAGCATGCTGACTAACTTTGAGGTCATTAAAAGAATGGATGATAGTAACCCGTACCCTGTGCCTGTGCTACTAGGAATTGACTGGGATTTTTGATATGGATACGGTAATCTACTTGAAGAAGTAGAAGATGACGTTTGAAAGGAAGTCACTTAGGGTTGTAGTAACAATAGACCTTGCCAAAGGAGCATGCTATACTGAACATGTTCGTGACTTTGTGGAAAGTGATGATGATCTGGATCATATATACAAGATCACAGGGAAAAATGAAGATTGGATCAATCCTACGGCTGATGGATGAATTGCGTGGGATAGGGATAGCTCTTGCACCTCATATTTAGATGAAGAGCTTGAACACTGGAAAAATTGGTTGCATGAAGTATCGATGCTCCGTTGCAATATGATGACCAAATCACTGCTGTGTGTCTCGACTGAGGTAAGAAAGCTTCCATATTATGATGGTTTGATTGATGTGGATATATTTTTAGATGAATTTGAAAGGGAAGTACTGCAAGAACATCGCTTATAGGCACTGGAGTTGGCATTGCATGCTACGCTTGCTCGTTGGTGGGGTGTGCACAAGTAGAGCTTCACTCAATGGAAGGAACACATAATAATAATGAAATTAAGGTTTGAGTATGCTAACACTCTGATGACAGAAAAATATAGTGGGAAGGATGATCCGTTCAATCATTTGACATGTTGGACTAAGGCCTGGGTGACAAAACCACAACTAGAATGGATGCACATTTTTTACCATACCTTAGATACAATCACCATGAACTGGTATTTGGAGACGGAGCTTCACCATGGGACAACTGAATGGGACATCTTAAGAGATATTTTATTATTAAATTTTAGCTTTGAGGATGGGTTTGAGTGAATTTATGAAGCAATCCAAGAGATAAAAGAAGCTATATTTAGAACACCTAAGGAATTGGTAGAATGGGATTAGCCAAAGTGGAGTACACAGCTGCGCCATGCGCTGGAATGTTACAATGTGACTGTTGAAGAGGAATAAGAAGACCCAAAAAATATTAACATTCCAGAGATAGAAGGAAAATGCGAAGTTGAAGGACTAGAAGCTATGAACCTAGATATATTAGAACCTTTAAAAACTAGACAAGTGAACACTGGATCTGAGGCAGAGCCTAAGTTTACGAAGATAGGAGACTATTGGGACAAAGATACAGTTGATAAGGTAGCTAAACTGCTGCGTGAATACCAGGATCTCTTCCCAACAAAGCTTTCAGATTTGAAGGGGATCGTCAGAGATTTAGGTGTTATGAAGATTACGTTGAACTGAATATGAAGCCCCTTAAGCAGAGACCTTATCAGCTAAATCCAAAGTATAAAGAAAAGGTGCACCAAGAAATGGATAATATGCTGGATGTAGGTATTATTGAACCAGTAGAGGAATCTGATTAGGTAAGCCCAATGGTGGTCCAACAAAAGAAACAGAAAGGAGAAATCCAAATATGCGTAGATCTAAGAAAGTTGAATGATTAATACGTGTATGATCCATTTCCAACACCATTTACAAATGAAGTATTATAGAATGATGGTGGACAGGAAGCTTATTCATTTACTGATGGATTTTTGGGATATCGTCAAATAAATATCGCGCCGAAAGATCAAAGCAAGAAAACCTTTACGACGGAGTGGGGTTACTTTCAATATACAGTAATGCCATTTAGATTGAATAACGCGCCTGCAATTTTCTCCTAAGTTGTAATCAAGACATTCAAGGAATGTATCCATAAGTTTATGGATGTTTATTTTGATGATTCGACTGTGTTTGGTTTGGTGAAGTTCCATGTTGCGAGTATGTGCCTTATGGTGGATACATGTTGAAGGTATTAGATTGCGCTAAATTTAAAGAAGTGCATATTCTGTGTGCCCTTTGGAATTTTTCTCGACCATGTTGTATGTAAGCAAGAATTGATGGTGGACCCTGTGAAGATCGTTGTGATTCTGAATTTTTAAGCTCCTAAGAATGTAAAACAATTGTGCATGACATTGGGGACCACTAGATATTATAGAAAGTTTATCAAGGCATATGCTCAGATAACCATGGTGATGGAAAAATTATAGAAGAAATATGTGATGTTTTGCTGGGATGAAGACTGTCAGCGTAGTCTAGATGTCTTGAAGGAAAAGATGGTAACTATGCCTATTTTGGTGTATCTAGACTGGAAGAAAAAGTTCCATGTGCATGTAGATGCCTCTTGCATTGCGCTAGGAGTGCTTTTAACATAGGTAGGAGAAGGAGAAATTGATCATCAGATAGCCTCCAAGAGAAGAAAGTTGTACGAGGCTGAGAAGAATTATTCCACTACAAAGCTTGAAGGGTTGGATATGGTCTATGCACTACAAAGTTTTCAACATTATTTGTTGGGTGGACACTTTAAAATGTATATATATCACTCTGTGTTGAAGTGCCTGGTCAATAAGCCTGTGTTGGGGGGGAATATATGCCAATGGTTACTATTGTTTTAAGAATATGACTTTGAAGTGATCGTGAAGTAGGGAAGATTGAATGCAGGACCAGACCATCTGTCAAGGATTGAAACTGGCCAAGAAGCAAATAGTTTGGAGGAAGGACTGCCAGATGTGTAGCTCTTTGCAGTGCACATCGCGGATGACCTTTTTGTTGAGATCATTCAGTTTTTAACCACAGGTAAATCAACGGAAGGATATTCTACTCAACAAAAGAAGGAATTAGTGGTTTGATCTGCATATTTTTCAGTGATTGCGGGTCACTTGTATAAGATGGGAACATATGAAATACTATGTCAGTATGTTCCTAAGTTTGAATGTGCTAGTATCCTTGTTGAAGCACATGGAGGAGTGGCCAGAGGACGCTATGCTAGAAAAGCAACCGTACAGAAGATTTTGCGCTCTGGGTTTTGGTGGCCAACATCACATAAGGATTATAAGGCACACTGCAAGGCATTCAATGCTTTCCAAAGGATGGGAAAGCCTTCGTGAATAGATGAATTGCATTTAAATCCTCGGGTTTTGTTGTAGGTATTTGATAAGTTGTCCATTGATTTCATAGGTCCAATACACCCACCAGGTAAGAAGACTAGTGCGTGGTATATCATTACTGCAATAGAGTATTTAACCAGATGGGTGAAAACATAGCCAGTGAAAGATTGTATAGCTACCATCGCTGCAAATTTTTTGTTTGAATATGTCTTAACATGATTTGGATGCCCTAAGATATTGATGAGTGATAGGGGTACACATTTTTTGAATGACATGATTAGTGCGATGCTTGAGGAATTCCAAGTGTATCATAAAAAAGAGCACACCCTATCATCCACATGCGAATGGAATGGTGGAAGAATTTAAATTTTTTTTGGAGAATGCGTTGACAAAGGTCTCCAATGCACAAAGGAATGACTGGGATATGTGTGTCCCAGCAATGCTATGGGCATATAGGATTACCTGTAAAAAGTTGACAGGTCAAACACTCTTTAGGTTGGTCTATGGAATCGAAGCATTGATGCCTATGGAGTATATTGTGCCAAATTTACATATTGTAATTTTGACAGAGATGGTAGATTGCAAGACCTTGGAGGAACGTCTCGCACAACTAATAGAGCTAGAAGAAGACCACTTTCTTGCAGTATTTCACAAGCAAGTGAAAAGGGAATGTGAGAAAGCATGGCCTGATAGGAATATTAAGTTGTGCACTTTCAAGTTGGATGATTTAGTGTTGCTATATGACAACAAGTTCACAAAATTTCAAGGGAAATTTCAAATGCACTGGTTGGGGCCATATGTTTTTAAGGAGATCACAAATGGTGGTGCAGTTCAGCTTGTGAAGCTGAATGGGGAACCATTCCATGGGAAAGTGAATTGGAGTAAGTTGAAGTTGTATATAGGGGATCTTACCTCTACGCAATGACTACATGTTAGCAGGACAATATTAGTAATCCAAGCAGTTTCAAGGGATTGTAGGACTATAAACTACGCTGCTCAAAAAGGAGGAGAACATAGTAGGGAGGTTGCATGATGGAAGAAAGGAGTGTGACAGGTGAAGTTGCGTTGGATGAGCTACACCATGGAGGATGGTACTATGCAAATGGGTCCAAAAGTAGCCATTGGAGTCACTATTCATGATTTTATGGAAAAAATCCCATTAAGAGGAGCGGGTAGGTGCCATTTATGGCGAAAATATTTGGATATCTACCACCAAAGATGAATTTATGATTAGAAAATCAAGGGAATGGTCGGATTTGAATTAAAAACCTCCTATAAATTGGGCATGTTGGTCTGCCAAGGAACACTTTGCATTCTAGTTGTGTATGAGCCCTCTTGTTCCCGCTATATGAGTCGATAGTTCTAGGAGGATTTATCTTCAAGCCCGATATTTGCAACCTTACCTGCGTCGAACCAGAAGATTGTCCTTGAAAAAATGTCTGCGCCAGCCAGTTCTAAAGTTGCAATTTCTCAAGCAGAAGGCCCTGAAGTTGTATCTATGGAAGTTGTGCCCCTTGTGCCTACGATGCCGAGGTCACCTAGGCTGAAGAAATTAGCTACAAAAGAGAAGCAGAAGAAACCTATACTAGTGAGACATTCACCGAGGAAGAACCCAGAGGTTTGGCAGAAGGAGAAGAAGGATAAGCAATTGGAGAAAATTGTGGACCTAGAGGAAGAAGAATTCCATGGAGTGGAGGAGTTAGATGCTAAGGAGGGTGAGCCTATCACACGGCTCCTAGAGTATATCCCTCCACAGAAAGGGAAGACAAAAGTAACCAAAGACCCTGATTCTAGAAAATTTATGGTCTCGATGCCCTTGTTACCAAAATAGGTCGAATTTGAAGGTGCGGTCTTAGCACGCATTCCAGTGCTGAAGTTGGAGGATTGGGATCTCATGGAAAATGAGATATTCCCTCATTTGGCTACTCACAAATACATAATGAAGATCTATTAAGAGGAAACTGGGGTTATGCAGCTGGAACCCATGAAATTGGTCAAAGGTGTTGAGCAAGTTGGGTTGTTGCACATGCTTTGCGTACCACATTTTCATAGGCCAATTATCAACATGGCTTGTGTTCTCTAGCTACTCGCGTTGGGGCATGATGGGTGCTTATGGCTTACAAAACCCATACCTATCACGGATATGACTATACATAGGATTACCAAGATGCCCTATAAAGGAGTAGACCCTACCAAGGAGTTTGGAGGGAAAAGTGGAGAAAAGGAGCTAGCAGATAAGATGAAGGTTGAAATTTGTTTTCAAGAAGTCACGCAGATATTATATCCCTCCTTTCAATACCAAGCGGTGTCGTTTTTTGTCCAAATATTAGTAGGAAAGATTATGAGGAAATATCACGCGGACGATGCTAGTAGTGTCATTAGCTGCCCAATGTGCGAAGGGAGTACAATATAACTGGGCATAGTATTTATGTAAGGAGTTCCTCATGAAATGTCGCGAAGCACACGAGGACAGTAAGCCCTTTATTTATGCCTAGCTCCTATTGCTCATTGTCTTAGTAGCATGGTGATTACTAGAGGATAGTTAGTTTCCTCTGCAAGCAAAAGATTTACCAGAGGCAGTGAATTTCGCTTCGCTGTGGTCGACAAAGGATCCAGAGAGGATCAATGAATCAAAGAAAATCTAGATATTAATAGAAATGGATCTTCACACAATAATCAGTCAGCGGCTAAGGTTGTCTCCAACCTTGTTCGAGTAGTTGAGGGTCTTCGTGGATTTTAAGGTCGATTTCCATAATGTATCAATCAGGGTGAGGAGGGACCCTAAACATATATGGCACAAGTTGCCATACTTAGTCTCAGAGATAGATGTGCATGAGATTGTGGGAAGTTAGCTAGTAGAGTGGCGCAAACCCACGTATGTTGGTGCAAGTACTAGTAAGGGTGGAGAATCTTTGCTACATAGATGATAGTTGTGCAAAAGTGAAAATAAGTCGCACAAAAAGTAGCGCGAGCATTAGCTGAAAAGAAAAAGAAAGAAGATGTTGTTAAGGCAGCTGCAAAAAAAGAGCACGTTGCGAAAGCGAGTGGTGAGGCTGAGCGCATTGACACGAAGAAAGTTAAAGCATCAGCTTCCCAGCATACTGAAGAGAAGGAACTGTTGGAATAGGGTAGAGATGGAGGTAAAGAGTAGAGCACTCCCTTCACATTGAGGAAGCACAATAAGGAGATAATTGTCAGGCCGAGGAAGAAGCACAAATTTGCTAAGCATTCGCACATAGAACCGATGATCCTCATAGAAGGGGATCTAGATGAGATTGGAGACAAGGTAAGAGACACCATGACATATTTGTGGTAGAAATTTAAACAATAGTACATATAGATGCTAGGAAGTGTACAGAAAGATATAC
Source organism: Pinus tabuliformis (assembly GCA_031772625.1). NCBI lineage: Eukaryota > Viridiplantae > Streptophyta > Pinopsida > Pinales > Pinaceae > Pinus > Pinus tabuliformis. Next base: position 841,196,522 of record CM062819.1, on the reverse strand, counting down.
GTGAGTTGTAGATCTAGACTGGTAGGATTCAAGTGAGTGTTGGGCAACTGAGAGGGGTGCAAGTGAGTCTGGCGCAAGGGAGAGAGAAAGTTTTGGAGATGGAATAGACTTTGGACCTTAAAGTCATATCCTTACCAGAGGGATCAATTCGCGCAGAATAAGAGGAAGACCAAGATCTGTTGAGCACAGTCAAGGAAATTGGGGTGAACTTAGCCATGTTTTTGCTTTAGACTCTCCATGCGCTACATCAGGGGGTCTCGGATGAGATTAGGATTAGAGAGGAGTGTGCCCTTGTGGTGATTAGTGAATTCAAAATAAAGAATGAGTAGATGTTTACAGAGAAGTCTCAGGCTCTGAAAGAAAAGGAAGAGCTACAAGCACGAAGTCATAGCTTCAAAACAACGATAACATAGGCGTGTCATTCAGCTCCAGAGCTAAACATTTCGGAGGATGCCACAACTACAACAAAATTTAGGAAATTGGATGTTGCAGTCCGCGCATCCAAGGATGAGATACAAAAAGTCACATTTGACTTCCAGATGAAAATCACATAGCTCCACCTGAAATTATAGCCAACTACTCCGTCAGAGGTTCAGGAGCAACATGGACCAGCTATCAGGGAAAGCATGGTCACTATGGATACAATAGTCACAGACTGTGCAATGGTATTTTATCAGGCCATGGAGCTATGAATGAATTTGCAGGAGGACCTAAACCTGAAAAAACTTAACATAGATATCCAGGAGACACAGTGAAGGTTTGATGAATTCAGGGCAATTGCGCACACTTTGGTGCTAGTCCAATGCCTCGTGCGATTACAGGAAGGCAAACAAATTCAATCACAAATCGAAGAGCTACAGAGGAAAGAGGCCCTTCTCAAAGCCATCATGGATAGAAGAAGCCTGTCAGCTTACTTTGTCACTTCAAGAGAAGTTAAAGACACTTTAAGAGACATAGAGAATGATGCGCCTAGCAGTAGAAGGCACGACAACAGAAAAGCTGGTAGAGGAAGTGTAGCAGGCTGCAGTATAGGGTCCTGCTGACATAGAAACATTGCAGGTCGAGTTTAGTGACCTCCACAACAAGATTGAGGTGCCAAGAGAGCGACTCAAGGGTGATTCACCATATTTATGTTGGGGGCCTGTTGGGATAGGGTCCTTAGGGTCAATTTTGGGTTAGTTAATCAAAATTTGAGAAGAATTTTGTAAAGAATGTAAAGTCACCATGAAATGTGGAAGGAGTGCAAAAATAAGTAGGAGTCAAAGGGGCTTTAGCCCCTTGTATGGGTAAGTGATAGCTCAGTTTTGAGACTCACCCATAGGCCGTGGGCCAATCTATATATATTCGAGTCATATCGAGTGTAGAGATAATAACTAAGATAGAACATTACTGTTTTGGGCAAGCGCTAAGGCAAGAAAGTTCTGTTTCCTGTACTTAGGCAAAAGGGGAAGGCTCCTGCAGCTGTGTGCGTAGAGACCTTGGCATGTCCATAGCTTAGTGCATGGGCCCCTGCAACTGGGTTCGCAAGTTGGAAGAGTATGTAAATTGAATGTTGAATCTAATAAAGACTTATTTTGGAACAAATATCTAGCCTCTATGTTTTATTCTTAATCTTGTTCAAGTTAGGCATTATGGATTACTGATCTATTTATGTGAAATAAAGTATAATTTTTGCGACGTGAATATATTGAATATTTAATATCTATGCATGAACTAAGTAATAATATGTTTTTGCGAAGGTAATGATTAAATCTGTTATGATTTCTGTTGAATCGGGTAGATCTATGCGAAGGCAAATATAGGGTTACTATTTAGTGCGTGAAAGTGGATAGTCTACTTCTTTTAGGTCTATAAAGTCTGATCGCAGACCTTCACAAAGCTATAGGAGCCGTTTTCTTAGAGTTCCAGTAGCATACCATAAGAAGACATAGATCTGCATGAAGGTAGAACTAAGCTACATGGGCTTAAGATCACTTATCACACGGTCTCTAGATGCAGAAAACTGGTTCTAGCATCCCCCAATATTTCTTGGAGTGAGACTGCAACCTGCGCTATGCAGGTTGTTGCTGAAAGGGCCAACAGTTAGGGTTTTGTTGGTTGGCGTGAACAACTCTGAACCTGGATCAGGCCTCCTTAAGCAAACAATAATCGAGTCACCCTTGATCATAGCATCCACGATGAGTCACCCTTGTATCCATGGAGTCTTTTTTGAGTCCCATTATGTCCCAATATAGTATTTCATCCATCGTTACATCTGATTCATCATGTGTTGTCCATTTTTGGCCTCCAGTGATACTGTCCACCATCCCCTTCAAACTCAATTCAGTCACTACTAGGTCAACCATGAACTTTATGCTCTGAAAAAGGAACTCATTCATTTGTCCCTCAGTCCCCATTCCCCTTATCATTCCTGGTGTCATTCCATCAGTCACATTACTATTTTCCCTCATGCCTTAGTTGAGGATTCTCATTGCCTCACCTATGGCGGGTCATATTATGTCAACATCAACACATTCATTCCAGAAGATTGATCTAGATGGAGATGTACCTTGGTTCCATCTTCCATTCTTGTTCAGTGCGTCAGATCAAGCAGATTGTATCAGTGATTCCCAGGTGTGTCAGAGATGTTTCATACTGCATGAGGGGACAACCCTTTTGGTAGCCCCCCATATGCCCGAATTACCTCAAATTATCCTACAACCTCAGATACAGTTCTGCAAATTTGATGGGTTCAGTTCTAGACACTTGGAACACTCATAGTTGCATATCTCCTCCAGATGATCCATTTAGTTTTGCAGAGCCCTTTCCTATTCATCAGGGCTTCTTTGCTTGTTACACCCACCCTCCCACCCATTTTAGGGTCAAGGCATTATGTCTTATGTACTTAGATGTTAGTGTATTATATGATGGATCATGTTTTTTCCAGGCGCATTATGTATATGGGATGTCTTATATTATTTTTTGGCCCATTGATGCCAACATGTCATGTACCATTTATCATGTACTCTATTTCTCAGTTTTATTTTTCTGGGCGCATCATTATTCTTTGTACTGAGTTATCTCGATGGTATAGGTATGCCTTTGCCACCTCACTCAAATTAGGTACCACAACATCAAATCAGTCTTACATCAGTTAGTTTGTCTTGCCCCCTTAGTTCTTGTCCTCTCTTGGTTCAACCCCATTGATGTCTCTCTCTCTCTCTTTGACCCCCCTTCAGTGTCTGGTGATTGTGTTCATATACTTCGGTCATACGTTTTGCTCCTAGCATTTGTATGTTGGGGGGAAATGTGTTATCGCCAAAAATTGGTCATCTAACCATATCTAACTAGATGGATCGAAATGCACCATGTAAGACCAATTTTACTATAGTAAAATTGTTTTCACCGTAAGAAATTACTTTATAAACCACATCTATTAAGATATTTTTGGTTAAACCCATGAGGAATAATTAAATAAATCATAATTTATTTAATTTACCTCTAGGAATAATTAATTAAACCATTGTTTAACTAATATTCCTTGTGATATTTGACCCAATCACATGAAATAATTAGATAAATAATTATTTATCTTATTTTTCTCTAGGAATAATTAATTAATCATTATTTAGTTATTATTCCATGTTAAATTTGACTAAATCACCCAGGAATAATTAAGAAAACCATTATTTGTTTATTTTTCTTTAACTACATTTTCAAAATAATAAATAAATCATTTCTTTATTTATTATTTCTAAATTAAATTATTTGACCAAAAATACTTTTTCCCTCCAACAAAATATAATTACATATTGCAAGTGGTTAGGTCTAGAATTTGGTTAATAATATTTTATTATTTTCCATTATTTGAGAATAACCTAATATTTTTTTATAAAATGAAGGGTTTTACATTCATTCTTCTCTTTCGATTATTTTCATTGTTGCACTCACTATTGCAGCTTTGATCATTATCACTGTCACTTTCCATTTCTTTTTATCCTTGAGTTCCCATTTGAGCTCTACAAACACATTTTCCTAGGTTTGTACATTGTAGAGAGGAGAGACTCTACCAAGTTGAAGCGTTGAGTATAGTCAAGAACCCATCCCATTTGAGGGGGATTGGTAACATTTTACATATTCCTTTCACTAGATGTTACATAATAAAATTGCAATTTCATATTCTTGTCTTGTCCATTGGTCGTTTTGGAGTTATTATTCACTATATTTCTTATTTCTTTATACTGTATAATTGCTTTTGCTACATATATCTGGAAGTTTGTAGGTTTTATTTATTATATCTATTGCATATCTAAATGGTTCTACATCCATTTATGTTTTTAGGGTTTTCTATCATCCACAACTTAACGTGTGCTCTTTTCGTACATTCTCGATAAGGATGCACTATAACAAGACTGTGATATAAACAAAGCTTAACTTTCCTAGGCATGTTGTTGCAGAGATGAGGAAATGCAATTATATACTCTATCCGAAGTGGAGAGCGGATAATAAGCTTATTAATATCATTGAATTCATTCCAATCTTCATCATCCTTCTCCATATCTCGGTACAAAGGCTCAAACTTTGGTCCTCCTATTGTTAAAATAGACATGTCAGTAAAAGTATGAACGTGATTGTAGAAATTAAAAGTATGACAAGAGAAAACAAAGTAGATGACCAGATATTGAAACAACAATTTTCTAGGCATAGACTTCATAATACCTAGTATGCACATGTTCAATTCTTTTTCTATCTAAATTAACTTCATATGAAACAGATAGAATTATTTTTTATCGCTCAAATCAAAAAGTATTTGTCTTGTGAATGCAAAGCTTCCATGATGGGAATTGATAAGTGCCACCTTCTATAACGAGGCCCATTTATTCTCATTGACAATGATATTTCTGCTCATAAGCCTCTCATGCATGGTAATTACACATATTGGTGAGTAAGATTTGAAGAAGGATACATGAAAATTTTGAAAAAAGAAAGGTTTGTTTTGGACCTATTAATGAAGAAGGATTAGTTGAAAGAAAGGAAAGCTTAATAATTAGTCAAAAACAATTCAAACTGGGAGAAAAGACCCAAAAGTGTCCAATTCTCATTTCCAGCAAGTTTTGATGAAATTGAGCCCATAAATAAAGCACTGTGAACATGTGTAATATTACTCGTGTTGCAGATTCTAGATCAAATTAGAGCATGACACTTGCATCCTATAGCATGCACAAAAATCCGAAATAGAAGAACTATCCTTTGGAAGCCCAACACCCTTTGTGACAACATCATACCAACATCATAACAATATATTTTATAGGTTATCTCTGCTCTTATATATCACATATCACAACCACTTTTTGACAAGACAAGAACCTTCTAAAGACTTCTTTTCTGAATGACCTGATTGAAGATGAAGTGTACCTTAATCAATTGAGATGTTGAAAGGGTCCTTTATGGGTTGAATCAAGAAACACGTGCATAGTACTCATGGGTTGATGAGTACTTACTAAGCTTGGGTTTTACCAAGGCTGTTGTAGATCATAACTTTTATGATTTATATGCAAACCCTTGACTACTGGTGTGGTTTCAAATCTAAATTTCTATGTTAATTTAGCTTCACATTTGGTAGATTTTTTTTGTATATGTAGTTGATTGGTTCCATGATGTATCTCGGGAATACTAGGCCTAACATATGTTTTATAGTGAATAATTCAATCCTATTCATGGTTGAACTCATGCAGACTAACTATAAACATGTTAAGCATGTGTATACTTGAATGAGATAGTTAAGTATGGCTTGAAGCATGTGGGCGATGGTGAGTTTCCATTGCATGCTTTTTTTGATAAGAAAGAATGATAACACTAAGCACCTAGGAAATGATTATCAAATTTATCATGACTTGAATCTGCACAAAACAGATTGGTATGAAAACTCCAATATGCCTCTTGAATTACATGAAGAAAGAGCCTTATTGGGAGATGTTAACAAATAATAAAAATATTCAATATTTATTCTGAAAATGAAAATTTTCCATGTTCTGTAATCTCCCTTGCAGTACACAACCATTAAGAAATAGTAAGCTATCTGAGTTGAAGATGAAAAAGAATACAATTTTAATTTTCAAATAAATCTTGAACATGCATCTAAAACTTTTAGATAATGATTCCACTAGGTATTGCCTCATTGTCTAGCTCTATTATCTCTTGAATGCATTTAGGTGAGGGGAATCTAAGGCAGAATTTTTCATTGAGGTAGAATATTGTCTACTCTACCATTATGAGCCTTGATGAGGCATCCCCAAAGTGTCATGAGCACCATTCCTTTCATATGCCTTTGATGGAGATTAGGTTCCTTTGAGATTGAGTCTTAATGTCTTCTTAGGTTGTTGAGAGAGAAGTCTGAGAGGAAGTCTCAACTACCACAACCTATTTAATTTCACCAAAATTAATTTGTGCTACCCATTATGTGGTTGTTTATATCCTACAACCAAGCTAAGAACCCATGAATTATGGTAATGTGAATACAACTTCTAGGTGGATGGGAGAAGATAATGGGGAGTTGGCATTTGAAGGTTTAGACTTTCAAGACTAGGCATGAATACTTAGATGTAGATGCAACAAATATTTGAATCTTGTGTAACATGAATCAGACTAGATGTGTAAAATGTAATGGTTGAAGCAGAATTTAAATAAATAGGAGTGTTAAACCTTCAAACCAACCTTTGAAATTTCAACCACTAAAACCTGTTTAGTTTCAACAAATTTAATTTGTGCTATAACGACTATTAGAAGTCAAAATTTTCAGCACTAAGGGAATCCACAACATATTCTTCAATGTTAAGCACAGAACTTGTTGCAACAACAACCACAACAACATATTTTGCACCATGTTCAAAATGGGTAATGGAAACAATCATAGAATAATATTCTCCCATATAATCTCTCGGCTACCAGAGAAAAAGAAGAAAATAAAAGCATTATTTTCAGTTCTTGCTTCCTACATTATGCCAAATTGTATTGAAATGTGAAGGTTGCAATGCTCTCAGCATATGTGAAGGCCATGAACAAGTGTTGGAACACCTTTTCCAATTACTAGAAGGTGTTTTCCAAGAAATTGTTGATACAATTTAACTAACATATATCATAAAAAACATTTTGTTGAAGAGCGATGAGATGCAAATTCAAGTGATAGAAATTAATTTCTTCTAGTTTTGCTAGCATTGGAAACTTGGCCAACCAATTACTACTGCATTGCCATTGATTTAGACAAATTGGTTTCTCTTGCACTAATTGGAGCCTTTGTCAACAAAGTGGAAATTTTAAACAATGAAAGTAATCAACTCATAGTGGTTCTTGGTCCAAGTGATAAGGATATGTTACCTTATTAGTGTCCTACCACAACAATAAAATGGACAGATTATCATACCTATCTAAATAACTGGTTTCCTAGATTATCCATCCATCATTACAACTGCATTGGGGAACAACAATTCAAGGAGAGGGAACTATTAAGTACAAAAAAAAAACTATATTCCAACAAGCATATACTAACTACCATTTAATAATTCCTACATATTTTCACAATAAAAATAACATTATCTGAAGTGTTTCCCTGGAAAATGGTTGATTCAAGGTTCAATACCTTAAGTGTTTCCCCAGAAAATGGTTTCCTCGGCAAGAATTAGGTAAAATCCCCTGTTTTGTAAGCGACGAAGTAAAAATAAATAAAAAAATATTTGCACGATGAAAGGGAATTTTGAACATTACTATCAAGGTAATGCATGCAGATGAAAATAATAAATTTCTCATTCTAGGCATAAGTTTGTTATTCTCATTGTTAGCTCTAACTTTCTCCGTAACTATTTTCATGTCTTGATGGGCTGAGAGTGTTAATGAGATCAACTTTTAGACTTCTTCTCAATAAGGAATACGCATATTTTTTTCCCTTTAGCACTTTGAGTAGCTGTTTCTAGTAAATGAGGTCTTTATGCCAATAGCTTGAGGACAACTTGTGTCTTTGAAGCCTAGGGACGATTTGTGTATTTTAAGGATGAACAAGTATTTGTATACCTGTTTGGGGGAACCTTTTGGTTTTTTATTTGTGGTTGGTTCAGAAAAAAGAATATTTATTGGATGTTTCTATTTCATTTTATTATCTCGTAAATATTTGTCAAAATGGCACCATGGATTAAATCTTTGGAGACAGAAAGTTATGGTACATGCATGCAGCTAGGAATCTTGCTTGAGGGCTAAATTGAAGGTGTTTACAAAGAACAGAAGCTTCAAGGAATATGTGGAGGTGAACATCAGGGAAAATCCAGTGATAACTTGCATGGAAAGTCATACCCTAGATGTCACTAAAAGAAATATCTCAAAGCACAATCAAAGCTTGGCATAAGTGAGCGATTGAGATTTGTGTGCAAGGAGATACCCTTCCAACATACTGTGGGAAGAAAGCTTTGGATATTTTTCAAGATTCAAAAGAAAAAAAACCTAAGGATTGTATCAAAAATTCAACAGGAAATTAATAAAAATGAATACCAAGAAGCTTGTAAACACACCTATCCATAATGGTCAGCAATTTCTTTCTCACATCCTAGGATCTCCTTAAAGAGCGGGATTGCACAAAATTTTCAAAACACTAGGGGCCTAAGAAGTTTTTTCCTTCCAGGCCTCATAGATTGCTAATAATGTTAAGTGGTCCCCTTTTGCTTGGAAAAAATTTCCCCTTTTTCGTCAACCTGAGCTTGCTTCTCTCAAGGACTGTAGAAAATGTTTTGTGTCTAAATGTTGGCTTATTGGGGCCTGACCCAGGTTCAGAGTTAAGTTGGCCAAACAAATCCCAGTACTACTAGCCCTTTCATCAACAGTCCATGGAGCGTGCACTAAGGTCTCACCCGAAGTAGTATGGGAGGGTGCTAGAACTAGGTTTCCAAACCCTGGATATGTCTAATGAGTTCAAGTGGTCCGTGGTTTGACCATGCACGCAAGTTTCTTCGCGCACTTTCCCATACCTCACAGCTTGATATACTGTCTTCGCGCAACCATACCCAGGGGCTGAATGTCACGCTCTATGCTATTACCCAAGACCTTACTGGTATTCCAATGTTAGTTGATTATCTTAGCCTACTTGCGTGCTTTAAGTTATACTTAACAACATAAACCATTCATACAGCTGTGCGTAGTAAATAAATAGTATATTTGCAAATTATATCAAACATGCATTAACCCAAGAACATATACCTAGAATTATAACAAAACTTTTATTTAATTCCTTCGTTGGTTACAGACTCGACTTCGCCTGCACACTCAGCTGTGGACTACTGGGCCTCTCTGCACTCAGCTGCAGAGCCTTCTCCTACTATATGACCCAAAGACACACTTCGACTTAATCACTTAGACTCTTTTTCCTCCTTCTCCTTTTCTTTTACACTTAGAGCCTCGCCCTATTTATACAATCCCATGGTCTGCAGACCATGTCTAGGTCTATCAAGCCGACATTACATTACAAAACTAGGGCGGACAACCCTATGACTCTATCATACTTTCGCACCTTACGCCCACAATTCGTGGAGCTTTACAACAAGATTCAGTCAAAACTTGGCCTTTGAGCCCCAAAACATGCCTTGGGGGATTCCATGCCCAGTAGGACCCAAACACAAACATCGTGACTCACCCTTGAGTCACTCTGTTGGTGCAACGATCTTTGCATAGAGTCCCTCCAACTGTTCTCGAACTGCGTGGAGGTCAGTAGCGCACTATGCTGCTGCTTGTTGGATTTACTGCATTCATTATTCCGAGACCTCTGTGTCCAAACTTCTTCTCTGCATCTGTGCCGGCATCCCTTGCAATTGTTTATAGTCCTATGCCTTTGTCTAGATCCTTGGAGTGCGAAGACCTTGCTTCCACCAGTTAGTCAAGTAGCCAGGCCACCAATGTAACGCTTCAAGTGGTTGCCATTCACTTGACCTGGGAAAGGCTCTCCATTTAGTTTGACTAGCTATACTATGCCTCCGTCTATGACCTCCTTAACCATGTATTGTCCCAACCAATGCATTCTAAACTTTACCGGGAATTTTTCAAACTTACTGTCATACAACAACACTAAGTATTTATCTTGAAGGTGCACAACTTAATATGGCAATCATGCCAGACCTTTTCACACTGCTTTTTTACTTACTGATGAAAACCATCCAAGAACCATTCCTCCTCAAGTTCTTCCAATTACGCGAGCCTTTCTTCCGGGGCTTCACAGTCCATCATACCTGTGAGTGCTGCTATGGGCAGACTAGGTACAATATTCTCCATTGGCATGACAGTTTCCATGCCATAAACTAACCAGAAATATGTTTGTCCCGTCAGTTTCTTACACTCTATCATATAAGCCCATAGTAATACAGGTATGCATAGGTCCCAATCGCTTCACTGTGTGTTGCAAACTTTGGTTAGCGCAGTCTCTAGTATTTTGTTGAATGCTTCTACTGTCCCATTGGCTTGTGGGTGATACAGTGTGCTTTCTGATGATACACCTGGAACTCTTCTGTGAATGCACTGATGGTTTCGTTCAGGAAATGTGTACCGTGATCACTCATTAAGATTTTCAGACAACCAAATCGAGTCAACACGTGTTCAAAAAAAAACTTCGCAGTCGTGGTGACCGTGTAGTGTTTGACTGGCTCTGCTTCCACCCAACGAGTCAGGTACTCCATTGCGGTGATGATGTAACATGCGCCCATTTTTCCCTGAGGTTTGATAGGTCATACGAAGTCAATTGCCCACTTTTTGAAGGGTTGCAGTTTCATTTGTAGATTCAATGGCATCTCGTCCCTCCATGATGGTTTACTAGTCCTTTGACATATATCATAGGCCTTACAGTGTGCTTTTGAATCCCGATGAAGGGTTAGACACCACAACCCTGTATGAAGAATCTTTTGTGCAGTTGCTTGTCCTGCATATTGTCCTCCTGCAGCGCCCCCATGTGCTTCTAAGAGGATCTGACTTCATTAAAGTTTAGGTACGTACCTTCACAATATCTCATCATTTCCCATTTTGTATACGTGCCCCATGATGACAGAAAAATCCATCGTACACACCACCAATTCCTTCTTCTGTTGGATGGAGTATTCCTTCGAAATAGTCCCCATTGTCAGAAAGTGGATTATATCTTTGAAGCTTCCGTCCATGACATGCACAACAAAGAGCTGTGCATTAGGTAATCCTTCCTCCAATCTAGTAGGTTCCTCGCCTGCCTTAATATGCAACAAGTGATCCGGTCCTGCGTTCAGGCATCTAGGTTTCACTATGACCTCAAAGTCATATTCTTCAAAAAATAAGAGCCACCTACATATGTGGCCCCCCAAAACAGGCTTATTGACCAAGTACTTTATCATAGAATGGTCTATATACATCTTGAAATGTCCTCCTAGCAAATAGTTCCGGTATTTTTGGAGCACGTACACCATAGCTAATCCCTCACACTCGGTTGTGGAATAGTTCTTTTTGGCTTTGGACAATCTACGACTTGCAAACATGATAGGGTGATCCAAACCCTCTCTGCCCTATTGTGTGAGCACCGCTCCCAATGCTATACATGACGCATCAACATGGACATGAAACTCTACATCCCATTTTGGGAATACCAGGATTGGAGTAGATGCCAATTTCCCCTTTAGTACATCCAGGCTATTCATGAAATCATCATTCCAACAGAATGTGACATCATTTTTTAGTAGTTTCTCCATCAACGTGTGATCTGGGCATAGCTTTTGATGAACTTCCTATAGTACCCTGTGTGTCCCAAGGTAGTGCACAACTGTTTAACACTTCGCGGTGCTTCCAAATTTAGAATTACTGCAATCTTCACGGGGTCTAACATTAGTCCCTGTTTGTAGACCACATGTCCCAGTGGGTTACCAAAGGGAACAAGGAATGTACACTTCTTAAGGTTCAACACAATCTGGTGTCATCGGCAAGTATCCAACATCAAGCATAAGCTTGCTACGTGGTGCTTAACCAATCCAAAGGTAGTCTAATCATCCAGATAGACCTCCAAGAATTTGTGGATATATTCTTTGAAGGCAGCAACAACTATGTTCGAAAAGATGGTTGGCACATATTTTAACCCAAATGGCATGACGGTGTATTGAAAGAAAACCCATTCAGTGGAGAAGGTGGTCTTGCTCCTGTCTTCCGACGCGATTTTGATTTGGTGGTACCCTGAGAACCCATCGGTGAAAGAATATGCTTCTTGTTCGCTGACATTTTCTAATACTTCATCTATGAACGAGGTCGGGAATGGGTCATGTACATAGGCGTCATTCAACATCCTGAGGTCCACGCATATTCTTATCTCGCCCTTCTACTTTTTCTCTTGCACTACCCTAGGGCTTACCTAGTCAGATTCTTCCATCGGCTCAATAATTCCAATTGCGAGCATTTTGTCTAGTTCTACGCAGACCTTTTCCTTGTAATTTGAATTGAAATGGTAAGGCCTCTGCTTAACCGGCTTCACATCAGGTTTTAGGGTGATCTTCATCATCCCTAAATCGCCAACGATCCCCTTTAAGTCTGTAATCTTGTTTGGGAATAAGTCTTGGTATTCACCGTTGCATCATCCCAATAGTCACCGAGTGTTGCATACTTCGGTTCGGACTCCGTCCAATGTTTACCTGCTTCATTTTTACTGGCGTGGTGATGTTAAGATCTTCAATCAATGGTCCTTGAACCTTGTGATAGCCTTCAATTTATGGAATGTTAATTTTTCGTGGATCTTCATCATCCTCCTCAATGTTTACATTGTAACACTCCAGTGCGCAACTCAACTGGATCGCCCATTTCGGCTGAAGCACTTCCATTAGCTCCTAGGGTATTCTGAAGATCGCTACTTTTACTGCTTGTAGTGCATCATCAACAGTATCCCACCAATGATCATAAAACGTGAAGGTTAATAGGAATCCTTCATGCAAGATATCCCATTCGTTCATGCCATGGTAGAGCTCCATCTCAGTATACCAATTCATGGGTATGATATCCAGGGTATGATAGAACAAGTGCACCCACTCAGGTTGTGGCTGTTCCCCATAGACCTTGGTACATTTCGCAAGGTGTGCACGTGGATCATCCCGTCCATCATACTTGTCTGTTAGTCACATCTGAGGCTTCCCAATCTGCATGCGCATCATCCTTCTGCATTCACGCTAGTCCTCAAAACTTCTTTTATGCGTACCCCACCATCTTGTGAGTGTAGCACGCAGTACCCATTTCAGAGCGTTGAAACGCTACTGTTTCAGTATTTCTCTTTCAAATTTGTTCAAGAAATCATCCACCTCGCTCAAACCGTTATACATAGGCAAATCTCTTACCTATGTTTCCAAGTAGCGCAGTGACCTTGTCATCATGTTACAGTTGAGCGTGGTTACCTCATGTAACCGGTTCTACCATCGTTCTATTTCCTCGTCTAAATCTGAGGTGCAGGAGCTTTCACACTCCCACGAAAGTATACCATCCGTTGTTGGATTTACCTAGTCCTACTCCCATGTGGTTATCTTGTAGATATAGTCTAGATTGTCATCGCTATCGTATTCACGCACTAGCTCTGTCTAGTGCGATCATTTTGTAGGCTCTAAAGGCACCACTATGCGCAGTGACTTTTTCTCAAAAATCATCTTGCACTTCTTTAAATTTATCACTTCATTCATGTCAGTGGCCCAATCTATTCCCAGTAGTGTGGGATAGGGATTGTTGTCATCAACAATCTCTATCACTTTGAAATTTGTAAGCGCGCTTGCACCTTCAATATCTACCGTTATTCCCTGCAATATTCCCATAGGTAGGATCTTTTGCTGGTTTTCCATTCTCCATTGAATAGGAGACCATTACATCGCAGGCCTACCCATGTGGTCCTAGGTCTAATTTAGCAAGATGTTTGCATCTGATCTTAGATCCAAAATCACTTGATCCATTTCATATTCCCCGATCTGCGTGGTCAATCTCATCTCTCTTCCTGTTAGCATTGTGCGCTTCCCAAGCTTTCGAACTATGCGTGGTTCTCATGGCATGGTTCCAACACATCTAGTGATGAGTTATTGTAGTCCCTTCATAGCTTTGTTGTCATGCAATAGCTTCATGCATGTATCCAAAAATGTAGTGAGCATTGATGGGTCCATTTATGGTTCCAGTTTGTCTTTACTTCCTGAAGTGGAGGCATCCGCAAAGCTCTTCTTAGCTTCCATGAACATCTCCTTAGCGCACTCTAAATCAAATTCTGGTTCCTTTGTTGGAGTCTTGTGAACCCATGCACTCTCTTCAGGTTGCTTTCCTTTGTCATCTCCCATCGTGATACCACTTCGGAGCACGATCTTTACATTCGGGTCTTCCTTGTACGGCTTAAACCTCATCATTTGCAGGTTTTGAGTTGGGGGAGGTTGGAGTGATCCTTTATCGTGCAACCTCATATCAATGTGGGATAGTCCTCCGTCTCATGATCAAATTGGGTACAGTATAAGCATGATGGCCTCGTTTTATTTGTACAATCACGGGCATAATACCCTGGCCCTCTGCAATTGTAACATACCAGCTATCTGCGACCTCTTCCTGGTCCCATTCCACCTCGACCTCATCCGCGTCTCTGAAATCCAGTGCATGCCATCCCTATATTTTGATCGAGGGCCAGTGTTTCAATCTAAACTCTATAGCTAGGAGTCAGATCCATCATCAGTTCATAACTTCTACATGTGCACTCATCGTGGCCTACTTACCTACATAAATTACATAACAACTGCTGGTAATTTTGCATATACTTCTGTAATAGATGGCAGTTATCTATAGCATGCTTGCCTCCTATCTGAAAAATAATGCACCATAATGTAGGCACCATGCTTGGTCCTACTTCTACCTCTGGTCTCAATGGCATTGGTCCTCCTCCCACCAGGTAGTTTGTGAAGACTGGACAATGGTCCTTGTCATGTCCTTGGCCTTTGCACTTTATGCACCATACCTCCTCGCGTGCTTCTAGGAGAGTTGTCATGTCTTGTTTCAAACTCTGCATCTCAAGGGACAAGTTTTTCAACTGTGCATGGATCTATTGAAATCCCAGGTTAGGATCTTGTATCAGAGTTTCATGCAGTCTCATCGCAATCTCCAAGGCCTCAGCCTGAGTGGTTAGCTTCTATTGTGACAACGCGTTCCTTAGATGCAGTGTTAGCAATGCTAAAAGCCATGCAGTGTTGCCCATCCATCAAGGTCATATTGGCTTCACAAATTGTACAATTCAGTCTCTGATCCAGCTCCCAGGGGGTCTTGCTTTGAAGCATCGTGATTTCCTTAAATCCAATGATCAACTGTGTCTCTGATTTTGGCCTGCTAAATTCCTTGTTTAGCATAGCTTGGATATCCATGATCCCTGTGTTCAGATTGTCATTGGAATGCTTAATGTACCAAGTCAGTGTGCGATCCTACAGAGCACTGACCAACATTGCTTTCTTTATATTGTCATCCATGACTCCCTGGGCTTCCCATACAGCCCTTACCATGTACCATAACTGGGCTAGATCTTCATTCCCTACTCCTTTGAACACCGACAACTTTATCGCGCTTGCCATATCAAACTGTGGTGGTGGAGAAGGTGGTGTGGGTGAAGATGGGGGTGAATATGGTGAAACTGGTGGTGGTGTAGGTGGGAGTGGTATGCAGGGAATTCATTGCTTTATCAAACTGATCACACTTCTTAGTGACACCTTCACGGCCTCTTCCTTGCTTTCTCGCAGAGGTGAAATCAAGGTGCTAGTTTCTAGTTCTACACTACCTTTGTTTCTATAGATCCTCCCACTTTGCATAGCCCCAAACATGAATTTATTCACATAACCCGCTTTTAACACAGTAACATTTTAATCCAAGTGTTCAAAGATTTAATGTACTTACCTTGTGGTCCTTTGAGGAAGCATCTTTCCGCCTCACAATAGATGACTAAAGTATCTACCTCAAACTCAGTGATAAATCATCCTATAATTTGATCGAGCCAATGATCCATAGCGTGCGTGATCTTATTTTCTGATGCTTCCAGTCTGCACATCAACTCTCGAGTCTACACAATAGGTTTGTCGATCCTACACCTTCCTTGATTATCTGCTAGCTTTTTGATCCACTCGTACAACTCAGAGGGGAAGGATGCAAAAAAAATTTCGTGTATCTTTGTATATAAGTAGCAATATAACCACTCTTCCTTTGATAATCGAGGATTCTTGTTTTCCTGCACTGCGAACTCGTGAATATTTCTGTCCAACCACTCTTCAATTCCTTTCTTTATCAAATTATAGTGATACGACATTAGACATCTCTATGCAGATCCCAGTCCCAACAACGGAACCATTTGTTGGCTTATTAGTGTCTGACCTAGGTTCACAGTTAAGTTAGCCAAACAAATCCCAGTACTACTGGCCCTTTTGGCAACAGTCCACGGAGAGCGAACTGAGGTCTCACCCAAAGTAGTATGGGAGGGTGTTAGAACCAGGTTTCCACACCCTGGAGATGTTTGATGAGTTCAAGTGGTCTGCGGTTTGACCCTACGTGCAGGTTTCTTCACGCACATTCCCATACCTTGCAGCTTGATATACTGTCTTCGTGCAGTCCTACCCAGGGGTTGAACGTCGCAACATATGCTATTACCCAAGACCTTACTGGTATTAACAATGTAAACTTTGAAACGGGAACTGATACTGTTACCCGTTTTGTAGAGGTGGCAAAAAAATGACCCGATTTTCAAAAGTGGTGATGCAGAATACACATGTTTTTTTTAGAACATGGTTTTTGGAACTTTAATTTTTTTCATGTGCATTAAGTTTTAGAATGGTAGTGAATGGTAGTGATTTTCATCTTGATTTTTAAAAGTGAGTATTCTGCATCACACCCTTTTTTTAAAAGACCTATTTTTTGACTTTAAATTTTCTAGTGTGTGAAATGTAAAAGATTATTTTCTAAATTTGATAGTTTTTGAAGTTGTCATTGTATTCATATTTTCTTGTTCTCTATCTTAATTTTTTTTTTTAGTGGGGTTTTTATTGTTTTGCGTTTTTAAATTAGAAAGTCAATAGTTTGAATTTTAGATAATCTACATGTTTAGACATCCTTAATTAATTTTTCAATCCACATGAAATAATTGTTTCTAAAAACAACATTTTTTAACAATGGACATAAAAAATAACCATTTTTAACATAAATATAACAAAAAAACTAAACGTTTTGATAATTTTTTGCTAGAATTAACATGTCAAAATCACAATTTTTATACAAAAATATTAACTAAAAATGGTCAGATAATAGTTTTTTTTATGAATTACATGTCAAAAAGATAATAATAACTACTTTTTTTTTTCAAAAAATAATGATTAACTTAAAAATCAATGCAGAAATCACATATTACCAATATTGAACATATAACAACCCCAATTGAGTGTTTATTATTCTCATAAAATGTCAAAGTCAAAACATTGCAAAGCTTGATTTACAAGCATAACTTAAATTTAATCAACAATGTCACGTAATCCAAATTCTTCGTCCTCTAGAGTTTCATCATTGTCCTCTTCCACAATATTTTCTGTTTCATTTTGCTCATTTTCCTCTTCTAATGGGTCTTTGATGTCTGCAAATCTCCCAATATATGTCTTTCCAAACATTCCATGTAATGGTGGTTGGGGTTCCTTTACCTTTTTTGCCACACGTGATTCACTAAAGTCCCCTTTCTTCAACCCAATTTCTTGCATTGCATCTCGAAGAAATTGAAGAGCATTAATTCTTTGCTGAATGAAATTGCATTGTAATGGATCTTTCTCAATTACCATTAGATCTAGCGAGGAGATTTGACGATTAATGATATGTATGTAGGTCAAGCGATGTCTTCCTCCGCCGTTAGATCTAGCGAGGAGATTCGATGATTAAGGATATGTATGTAGGTCAAGGTGAGTGTTATCCTTTGAGTTTTTTGTGCTTCATGGTGGGAATCGGTGGATTTCGGGTGGACTACATGCTCGAGGGTTATCCCCCCGTTCAGACCCAAAATCCTTTTAGAATGGTCCGTATTTCCTCATTGGGTTCGATTCTAATTTTAACTTGGTTGCAGGTTCTCGCCCCGATATGAGCCTCATCCGTCAGATCTTTGAGGGGTGATCGAACGGTGTTGAATTATGTTTGTTTTTCGAGGGTTTTGTTGTCCTATTTGTGGGTCTATGGCTTTAAGCAGTTTGATATTTCTTTAGCCCAAAGTTCCTTGGGGACTGTTGTATTTTATGTATTTTTCTTTCCGATTTAATGAAATAGAAGTTACAACTCTTAGTTTAGCAAAACAAAAAGAAAATTTGCTCAGGGGGAGTTCCAGTACAGATACCAGTTCCCATTGGTTGGGTAGAGCATCTTTCTATTCACTGTGGTTTTGCGGTAGGCCAAGTCATTTATTCATATAAGCGAATGAATGTTAAACATGTATTTTTGTTTTTTGATTTTTGTCTTTATTTTTTATGCTTGTGGTTATTCCAATGTATTAATGTTTTGTAATTTGAATATTATGAAATCAAAAGAGGAATGTAATATTTCTTTGGGTTAGGTTAGTTATCGAGGTTAATAAACAAACTTTAAGTCATTGAACCAAAGGGGAACAATCATAAACGCTAATTAATAGGCTTGAAGATTGCTGCAAGCCCTAGGTTAAGCCTGCATTATCCACAGACTAAACACACATACACACACACACACATATAAGTACTCTTGAAAACATAAAAAAATGTGTAAATGAATGTGTAGATTGTTTTTAATACTAAGTGAATTTATTGTTCTAGATATTTCTATCTAACACACATAAACATAATATGTTGAATGAAGGCTTTCAAGCTATTTTTGAAAAGTATCAACTGTAACTAATATAATGTAATGAGAAAAATATCAGAGTCGAAGAAAGTAATACATGAGAGCTAAGAAAAATTGAAAGAAAAACTAATTTAAAATTAGTAATATTAGTAATATATGTCAAGCATACTATTATAGGATTTATCATTCACATGTGTTTCCTTCCAAGGTGTTTAATACTTAAAATGGTGAAACAAAATTTAGATGTGAGAACATAAGGGTTTTTCTTTATTTTTCTAATGAAAAATGAACAACCACCAAAGAAGATGTACAAGCAACATGCATAACATAATAGGTAACCTTTTACTATCCCTAGCAAAACATAATTAATTTTTTTTGCATCTAGTTGCCTGGGGATACCATAGTTCTCCACACAATGTACCCAGATATGATTTATAAAGCACTTGTACAATCGACAATTTGTATAGAAAACCATAAAAGGAATATACTACATAATTAAATCTCCACAGGTAACCTCAAAAGAACATGTTCTAGTAATGTAAGTGTGAGCAGTCAAAGACTCATTAAGAAGAAAGACAAACATTTCTAAAATGTATTTGGTGAGAGTTATAAACCCCAACTCGTAAGCTTTTCACGCCAAAAAGGGTTCTTGGTCAAAACATTAAGTTATGAAAATTAAAGAGAAATATAACCAATTAAAAATAATCCACTCAATTAAAATATAGCATCTATCATCACTTATTTTTATTATACTTTATTAATATCCTAATTAAAACCGTAAAAAAAATAAATTACATTTATAATACAAAACCATGAGTACACACCTTGCCATAATTAGACAAATGCTCGGTGGAAGTTTGAGGCTTCATTTTAATGATTTCATGAAATATTTGTTTATAACTTGCACGAATACCTGTACCATGGATATAATATAGAATAAGCTCACCAATATAGAATAAGGGCATCTGCATTAGAATACTATAGACATGGATGGAAAAATATTATCATATAGTTTGTGAAGCCATATTATGTCTACTTGTACTTTTGTTTAAATTATTGTTGTGAAGCCATATTGTGTCTACTTTTACTTTTGTTTAAATTATTGTTTGGTACAATCAAATGAAGATATTGAATATATCGATGAAATCATGGACAAAATGTCAATATTTGGGAGTTTGGTTTGTGACATACGATAGAACCCTAGAAATAGATTTATCAATGTAGGTGAATTTTGCCGCTATATCAATTGGATTTGGATAGTCACTCAATTGGATGGACGCCTAATAAATGAATTTTTTTAGTAAATATTTTTGGAGGGTTGTAGGTCTAATTAGAATCAATACTCTTCTGCATTAAAATACTATAGAGCTGGATGGAAAAATATTTGCATATAGTTTGGGACGTCATATATGGCCCGATACAGGTGGAAGTACTTTTGTTTAGATTATTGTTCTTGTACAATTGTATAATGATATTGAATTTATATATGAAATCATCGACACAACGTTAAATTCGAAGCTCATGAAATAAAATCATATAATATGTCATCGACTGTCGTATAATCCAATTCGATTTACGGACACTAAAACTATATTCCAAAACTTGTTTTCGACTTTAGCAATATTTTCATTTAGATAAAATTATAAAATCATATAATATGTCATGGAGAACGTCAGATAATCTCATTCCTTCATTTACAAAAGCTAAAATTATATTAAAGCTTTTTCTAATATTTAATATTTGTTTTTCACATTACAAGAATCACGGATGTTAAAAAAAACAATTGATTTAAAGGTTTTTGGATAATATTTCTAATTACAAAAGTCAAAATTATATTCAAAGCTTTAAAATTAGTTTTACGCATTGTAGGAATCATGGATGAAAAACAAAAAGCCGTTGATGATATTTTGTATGTTTTGTATATCATATGATGTTATGCGAATAAAAGTGATTTAATAAATAATTAAATGTTTTGTATACTTTGATATATGTTATGAATTTTTATGAACGAGATCTGAATTATTATTATTTTTATGAGCGTCGATTCCCGGAATCGACGCTCCGCCTGTCGTATAATCCAATTCGATTTAAAATGAGAGATTTGGTTTCAACCTCCTCGTTGGTGGATTGCTTACTTCGAAACGCTGGGAAAAGGCAGTTCCACTTGATGCTTGGGTGGCCGGAGACGATGTTGTTCCAGTATGCAGAGCCATTTTGGAGGCCTTTAGAGATCTGGGCAATCGGGGAAATCGCCACAATTTATCTTTCACTAGTATTAGAATTTCAAAGGAAAAGTATACAACTTATACATACATTTTCCTTTAGCCTTTATTGTATATATATTATAGCAGGATTTGGATTCTGACGCATCTAGATATGCATAAATGCAGTGTATAGGAACGGCGTCCCTATCGGTGAGGTAGGCATCTGTGTATTTTGTAAGTTAAATAAATGCAATTCTATCTATTAAGGTTACACTAATGCAGCTTCGTTTTGTCGTGTTAAAACACTAATTAAAGTTGTCAGCTGGTGGGCTTCCCGTTGTTCCCTGGGGGATGCAACGATTATTGGAATACTTAAAGCAACACTATGATAACCCCCCCATAATAATCTACGAAAATGGTACTTTCTGTGCTTACATTTACTTTCATGTCGGCTTTGACGAATTTTGAACTGCAAATTTTATCACTTCTTTTAAATTGTGTTGTGATCTGTGAGTAGGATACGCCATGCCCAACATTGTTATAGACATTTTTGTGCCTTACAGCATGAAGCATGAAATGTCAATAATCTAAGGGATCCAAAGTCCCTAAACATGTTGTTCCTACCCCTAGAGGAACAAGGTCAGCAAACCACAGCACTGAATATCAGTTCTCCACCTGAAAACACTCAAAAACAAGCTAATTCTGGATCATGTCAACTGCTCCACTGAGCATCTGCGCTGAATGTCAACTGCTCCACTATGTACCTGCGCTGAATGTCAACTGTAAAGAAGGCTACCTGCGCTGGGCGAGTTTGGCCAAGTGGCACAGTCATTCCTCAAGGTGTCAATGCCCAGGAAGCTTCCAAAATGACACTTGGATCAGGGAATTCGCCTAGTGATGAGTAAGAGGGTCTAGATCTCCAAGTGGAAGCAAGAACCTCCAAGTGGACTCAAGAACTGAAGAATAACTGAAGTGGGAGAGGACACTAGTCAGCTTCATGCCAGCCTCAAGCTGACTCATCCTTTCTCCAAAACTCCTATATATAGAGCTCTCTCATGAGGTCTAAGGAGGCTGGAATCTGGTGAATGTAAGGAAGTGTTGTTGGTTTGAGTATAGAACTATTGGGTGATTTGCTTGAAGGAGGTGAAGAGGAGATTTCTTTCTGCTGGGAGGTGATGCTGGATTGGGCCTTTTATGGTTGTATCACTTCTTGAACTTTACTTCTTCCATTAATAAAGCATTTGAGGTTCTTCTATATGCATGTGTCTCAATGGTGTATTGTTATGCTTGTATATTTGATTTATTCTAATCCTTGAATCAATTATGAATGTATGCTTCTTGTAGTTTCCCTCTCTTGTGATTTTGCAGGATCTTGGTGTAGCTGGGCCAGTGAAAGAGCAAGGAGCTGGGAGCAAGCAGCAAAGAGAGAAGATTGGATCAAGCACTAGCGGAAGACATCGGTTAGTGGATCTCTTCCTCCTCTCTCTTACATCTCATAAAGAAGTAATCTTGAATAGCTTTGCTTTGATTGTTGCTGAGGTTCTATCACCCTTAGAGTGGGATAGGGTCATTCCGTATTGGATACTTTTCCCAACAACAAATTGGCGACTCCGCTGGGGATCGTATCTTGTTGGTTGTTTGTGTTTTTGCTATTCATTTCATAAACACAGGGAGTACCGAATCGAACTGCATTTGAATCTTTCAAATGCAAAGTAGAGGGCAGCTACTCTGGCTCAGTTTCTGGGCATGTTTATGATTTGAAGAGCTGATCCACAAGGACTCTAAATAGCTCTTAGTGATAGCTTTTCATCCTCCTTTTCATCCCTTAGTGTGTACTTGATAGATAGCTTCTGATTTGGCCAAAAACTGTGAATTTTTGAGCAATCTGTGACCCGGAAACTGAGAAAAACGAAAGTTTATCTCTTCAGTGCAGGCACTGTGAAGGCAGTCTGCATTTCAGCGCAGATCCCGAAGGGGCTACCTGCGCTGAAGGTCAAACTGACAGTGTACCACCTGCGCTGAACCAGTTTTGCCTAGTGCTACTGGGGTTCCCTGCTGTTTATTGCCCTGTTTTCACCCTTGTTTTTGCAGCCTGTTGTCTGTCAATGTACCTATCTGAAACCAACTTTCCTTGCCACTATTCCGCCTCGGTTGTATAAAGAAACTGTGTTTTTCTTTGTGTATTTCTTATATCATTTACAGTTTCCCATAACGAAAGTGAACTAGTCTTGCTGTGGCCTCTTAGATCTAGACCTGTGATAAGTGTCGTTTTGATCTTAAGAGTTAGTTTGTTTGCTGTTCATAGCTGATTGAGCTTTTGCTTTCATCATATGGTTTGAATTCGTATATTTCTAGTGTCGAAACAAGTAAATCTTAAGGTGTCTTTTGATTTTGGACAAGCTTGTTTGCTTTCGCTTGAAATTGAATTCAAAATTATACAACAACTTTCTTTTTGTATTACATCAACATTAAGAAAGAGAAAAGAAATACCTGCATTTTGCATTTTGCATTTGATAAGTTTGCATGTTGATTTAGGGAAAAAGTGCATTAGTGTATGCTCTTTGATCTGTGTGAAAAGATTTTGTCTTTCTTTTCCCTCAGTAGTTAAGATTTTCAAAGTTGAAAGATTGAAAAGCTTGCTTATCATCTTAGACTGCATTTAGGAGTGTTACTATACATCTCGTGGTGATCCATAAAGGCAAACTGCTAAACAAGATCAACCTTAAAATAAATTGAATTTACATAACAACGCATTGAAACATAACGCAAACACATAGAGGTCTAAGCTAGAGACGTGTTCCGGCGTCGTTAAACGTGATATCTTAGCGTTGAGTGGTTGGGTGATTCCTCCACGGTGAAGCGATAAGTATCAATACGGACTTGTGCTCCCACGTACCGTCGCGTATATATTGGGAGACCCCTATAGGAACAAAGCCTTTATCCATAGGAAGCCGTGTCGGCCGCCCTACTGATCGCAATGCAGTGAACACAGCATTCACGAAGATCGACCACCCGTACCGTAAAACGTATTCTGTGGTTTTGCGAAAAGTTTGGCACACCCTCTGCCTAGATCTCCAGAGTAGTTTCTTTTGGCCTTTTTCAAACTCTATAACTGAAAAAGTCCATCCGAGCATTTGTCACTTCGGGCTCGTTAAAACATCGAAGGAGACTAGAGTCATCTTTAGCTTTTTCTCGACTCTTTAAAAGTGAAAAAGCAAGTTGTGTCTAAGCATCGTTAAAATTTATTTTAAACGGGATAATCATCACCATTCCCTTATTGATCTTTGAAGTTAGTCTTTTGGCATCGTAAGTTCTTGTAGAATCGCTAAGAAATCTTTTGGATAGACTAGATATGTCTGAGCAACCGTCGACATCTAGGACTGTGTCGTCCGACACAGCGGCAGCAGAACCTCCTGCTGCTACTCCAACGATGTTCGCTGGTATACCATCTGTCCCAGCAAATTGTCCTCAACAACAAGCCAGAGTCCCATCAGGGACGACGACATGGTTAGTTCCTATTTCTTAGTCCGGATTATCATCTGGTATTTCTTATGTTGAAACTCAACAAATTGATCCAATGTGTCTTCGAAGGCCAATTTACCCTTTAAGTACTGGGTTTCCACCGTATGGAGGGCAGTATGCTCTTTCATTGTTCCCTCCTAGAGAACAACCATATGGGAGTTTACAACAAAGTTCAGGTCAAACTGGAATTACATCCAGCGGTTGGGTACCAATACTGCCTCGACAACCAGGGGTTGTATATTCAATGCAACCAGTACACCCTGTTTCGGATATTCCCACCACACCTGCTATGGTGAATGCGTCGCTAGTACAAGCGCTACCTGTTGTATGTCAACCCCAAATTTCTCAGGTTGCAATACAAAAGCCTCTTGTCTCAACGACTCAATCACAATCTTAGGGTAGTGCCTCCTTATCTGGAGCGACTCAGGCTCAAACAAGTACTGTGACTCCTCATCTTGGTCAATCATCCAGTATTGGTCAACAACAAATGGTCCAACAACCAGAGCTGGTTCAATCTCAACAACCGCCATTCCAACAATCATATCAAGGACCTAAGCAACAAGTCTTTGTAAGTAATGGGCAACCATGCTATAATGGTTATGCCCATCAACCTTGTCAAAGTTGCCAGCATTACGCTGGTCTGCAAAGACCCATTGCTCAGGCGATACCATCTTATCCTGGATATGCTTCACCTAACCTGAACCAACAGTTGCCCTTTGTAGCAACTCTAGAATTACCAGATCTAAACCGGCTGACGAATGATCCAATTTCTTATGCTCCTTGGTGGCCAGCGATTCCGCATAAACTTCCGTCAGATATTCCTAAATTTAATGGAAATCTGGGTGAAGATCCGTCGAATCATGTGATGACATTCCATCTATGGTGTTCATCGAACACCCTGAATGATGATTCGATAAGACTTCGCCTCTTTCAGAGGACGTTAACGGGTCCAGCGGCAAAATGGTACATTGAATTGCCTAGAGCTTCGTTCGACAACTTCAGTACCTTAGCCACAACCTTTTTAACCCATTTTCAATTACCGATAAGGTATGAAACGGGAACAGAACTCCTTACCAACTTCAAACAGACGACTGCCACCCACATATCTGATCATATACATGAGTGGCGTCGTCGTCGTAGGATGGTGAAAACATATGTTCCCGATCAGCTGTTAGCTGAATGGTTTATAAAGTCGTTACTTCCTGCTATAACGGAAGATGTGGCCAAGGGGGGAGTCGTAACAGAGGAGCAAGTTATCGCTCGTGCACAGTATTTGGACTTAGTTTATACTCAGTCCGGCACGCTCTATGACAAAATACCCGACGCTCCTAGACCGGAATTTTCAATTCCTCCTCCTCCTAAATCAAACAATGACTCTCACGCCGGCGATGGCGTGATTGGAAAGCACAAAATTTATAGTCAAAATGCAAATGAAGAACTTCTTGCCTCAAAAGTAAATGCCATGTCGACCGACAAGGGCAAACAACTGAAGCAACCAGGAGGCAAGAAGAAAAAGAAAGGGAGAAAAAGGAAACCCCCAGCAGGGTGTCATATATGCGATGAGGATCATTGGACGAAAGATTGTCCACATATAGCTAAAGTTAAAAAACTCTTTAAGAGTTCAAAAACCCCAGCAGTATTGACTGATCCGTTTCCTAATCCAGGTCAAAATCTGGTTGCTAATCAAAATGCTTCCTGATCCCAAGTGCTTATGTTGTCTACCTCAAAACAGCAAACTAATGCTTTGACGAGGAATAAGGATTACAGGAATCCAAAGCTGTCGAACAACAAGGCTAATGAACAACCTAGTAGTTCAACAACAACTTTGACCGAAGTTGTGCCACCCATCGTCCCTGAGCCAATAATAAAGTCGCAAAAGGGAGCAGTACACAAATCGACATTTAATCCTTGTGCGAAAATAGCACAGATAGAGGACCTAGCCCAATCGCCGTCTGTTATGTCGACACTTGAGGTACCGCAAAATTGCTTCTCCCAAGAACAAGCTTTATTATCAGCAATAGGTGGAATTGACCCAATGGATTCCAATCTTGTCGCCTTTGATCATAAAGGATATGACCCTCAGTTACCAGCTCAACTAGCTTTCCTTATTCAAGTGAAAGCCCTCAACAAAACTGTTCATCGAACAATTATTGATGAGGGGGCATCTACATGTCTTATGTCGATGAGTTGCTGGAAAGATTTAGGCTCACCACCCCTATCGAAATCGTCACCGTTAAAAGCATTTGATGGACGAACATACACTCCATACGAGATTTTAAGTAACTTGCAAGTTGAACTGGGGGGCAAAACAGTAGGAATTGATGTTGAAGTAATTGATGGAAACCTCGATTACAACATCCTACTCGGAAGACCATGGATCTATGCCATGGCCGCAGTTGTGTCGACCTACTTCAGGAAGATTGCATTTCCCTTCCAAGGAGGAATTACAATCGTCGACCAACAAACTTTTCTCCACAACAGTTCACAAGTTACGGGAAGCATTCCAATGATCCATGGAAGGAATCATTCGCTCCAAAATATCGGAGTAGGTCTCCTAAAAGACCCTGCCTTAATGGGTACTTTTGCCCTACCGCCCCCAAGTAATCTGGCAGAAGTGGCCACAGTGGAATATGAAACCTTCTATGTCTGATGGATTTGGACTTCGAGGATAGTTCCTATCTCATGTCAACCTCATTAAAAAATGAAATAAAGAGCCGAGGACAGTTCTAATCTTGTGTCAACCTCATTAAAAAATGAAACAAATCCCCGAGGAAAACCTTCATTCCAACCACCGAGTTGAATGCAATGAAGCTTGGGGGGCGTGCACCTCGATTTGCATTATTATGCTGGGGGCATGCAAACTTATCTCCGAGCAGTTTTAATACATAGTTCATGATCGTTAAAAAAAATAAACATAAGGTTGAGCATTCAAGCTCATTAAAAAATGAACATACCCCGGTAAATAACCATTGTGATCGTAAATTTATTAGCCATAAAAAGCCTTGGTCGTGTTTGCACCTGCCACCTCCATTCCATTTGGCCGATCGTTCACCTCCATATGATTGTTTACCTATTTTGAGGAACAGCTGCGAAGAGTGATTTCACCTAGCCATCCTTGTGACACTGCCGTGATTGGAAAATTCCAACCTGTACCTGGAATCTGCTGCTATCCCTGTTTATCACTCGTTCCTCAAAAGACGAGTCTTCTTTGAGCTCTTTTCATCTGACTCGTAAAATATGAAAAGTTTGCCGAGCTTTGGCCTTCCAGCTCGTTAAAAGGACCGGAAGAGCTATCCCTCCTCTAGATTTTAATCTTTTTGGACCTGAGGGATTATTACACAAAAAGGTCGAGCACTTGTTTTATTCGGCTCGTTAAAGTTATCGAAAACTCATCCCTTCTGTATTGTTTTATACTTTTTTGGACTTAAGGGATTAGATGACGAAAAAGGAATTTTGGAGTTAACTTTTTGTACCTTTTCAGACTCTCTAAAAATGAAAAGGACCGAGTTTTCCTTGTCGTTAGACTCGTTAAAATGATTAAATAGCAACAAACTTGTCTTTAGACGAGAACGAGTTTCCCTATCGTTAGGCTCGTTAAAACATAGCGATGGGCTTGCCCGAAGGGCAGGTTATAGAACAAGCATATGTTATCCTCCTCAAGCTTGACAAAAATAAAGAGGTACTGGTCAGAAATGACTGGGGAAAAATTGGGAGAACCTCAAAGCTTTAATGGTAGCAAGTCGCTCTTGAACATGACACTTTTCCTCCGTATCAGATCGGGTTGGGTTGTTTCATTCACCGGTCTCATCACCATGGTCTTCGCCAAACCATCCACATTTGGGGTAATGCTACCGATCCATCGCATCAGTGTCGTTATATGTTCAAGAGATGTTGTTCAGAAAGAGTCAACCGTGTCCCATCCACTGCCATACATTATCCTTCATCCACCCATGATCGCCACCCTGAATCATATTTCACAGATTGTTTTCACCTCCACTAAAATCATTAGCTCCGTTCTATGTCACTAATGTGGGATTCATTAAGGCCCTCCTTTGACGGATCACTTCTTGTCGACTTCAGCTCATTATCCAAGAAGTTGATCTAGGAACAACCCCCTCAGTACTTTGAAGCTTGCATGCCTCAATGGCAAGTTTCTCACTTCCGGCGACAGGTATACATCAATGACCTTCGACCAGAAGATTTTGCGTGGTGTTCGACACCAAGTCCTTTATTCACACCACGTGAATTGTACTGCAGTACCTTGAGGGTCATTATCATTATCGGTGATTCCTCTCGCGCTTGTTAACGGTTTACATTATTGACCGGTAATCAAGCGATGTCTTTCCATGTTCGACTTCAGCGCAATTCTCACATGCATCGACTTGTACTTAGAGTGAAGATCGAACGAGTTTGAAGACCCCGGATCTAGTTTCATCCATCCGGGCTGCGATATATATTCAGGATATAAAAACATTTGACATGTACATCATTGCAGCAGATGATCATCCTACTCAAAGGATGATAATTTCAGCAGAGAATTATCAGTCTACCATCAGACGGTCGTCTGTTCTATGTACTAAAATGAATTTATAAAGCTGAGCATGGGAATGC
Source organism: Pinus tabuliformis (assembly GCA_031772625.1). NCBI lineage: Eukaryota > Viridiplantae > Streptophyta > Pinopsida > Pinales > Pinaceae > Pinus > Pinus tabuliformis. Next base: position 841,167,360 of record CM062819.1, on the reverse strand, counting down.
CCGCCTCAGCTAGATCATGAAAGCAGAATGAAAAATAATGTATTGTATTGTATTTTATTACAGGTCACCTCTCAGCGATTGAATGAACTTCGGATCCTCCTAATAAAGCATTTCACCCGATAAACGACCTCATACTTTAGGGAGCAACTGTTATAGACATTTTTGTGCCTTACAGCATGAAGCATGAAATGTCAATAATCTAAGGGATCCAAAGTCCCTAAACATGTTGTTCCTACCCCTAGAGGAACAAGGTCAGCAAACCACAGCACTGAATATCAGTTCTCCACCTGAAAACACTCAAAAACAAGCTAATTCTGGATCATGTCAACTGCTCCACTGAGCATCTGCGTTGAATGTCAACTGCTCCACTATGTACCTGCGCTGAATGTCAACTGTAAAGAAGGCTACCTGCACTGGGCGAGTTTGGCCAAGTGGCACAGTCATTCCTCAAGGTGTCAATGCCTAGGAAGCTTCCAAAATGACACTTGGATCAGGGAATTCGCCTAGTGATGAGTAAGAGGGTCTAGATCTCCAAGTGGAAGCAAGAACCTCCAAGTGGACTCAAGAACTGAAGAATAACTGAAGTGGGAGAGGACACTAGTCAGCTTCATGCCAGCCTCAAGCTGACTCATCCTTTCTCCAAAACTCCTATATATAGAGCTCTCTCATGAGGTCTAAGGAGGCTGGAATCTGGTGAATGTAAGGAAGTGTTGTTGGTTTGAGTATAGAACTATTGGGTGATTTGCTTGAAGGAGGTGAAGAGGAGATTTCTTTCTGCTGGGAGGTGATGCTGGATTGGGCCTTTTATGGTTGTATCACTTCCTGAACTTTACTTCTTCCATTAATAAAGCATTTGAGGTTCTTCTATATGCATGTGTCTCAATGGTGTATTGTTATGCTTGTATATTTGATTTATTCTAATCCTTGAATCAATTATGAATGTATGCTTCTTGTAGTTTCCCTCTCTTGTGATTTTGCAGGATCTTGGTGTAGCTGGGCCAGTGAAAGAGCAAGGAGCTGGGAGCAAGCAGCAAAGAGAGAAGATTGGATCAAGCACTAGCGGAAGACATCGGTTAGTGGATCTCTTCCTCCTCTCTCTTACATCTCATAAAGAAGTAATCTTGAATAGCTTTGCTTTGATTGTTGCTGAGGTTCTATCACCCTTAGAGTGGGATAGGGTCATTCCGTATTGGATACTTTTCCCAACAACAAACATGGAATCTCTTGCACTTTCGGATGCATTAAATGATAAGCCCAGGATAGCCTTTCTCCATGACTATCTCGAAAGCTTGCTCGCGGGCATCAGGTACGTTAACTGTCACGAGGCAAACTCAGTCGTTCTTGATAGATTTGTCATTTTATCAATCCATTGGAAAACTTAGTAAGTTGGGGTGTGAGTGTGTAGGAATGGATCAAACGCTCGTGGGTACTTTGTATGGACTTTGTTGGATTTCCCCGGTTATTATTTTTATGAGCGTCGATTCCCGGAATCGACGCTCCGCCCCTCGGGCGGGGCGGGGCGGCCCGGGGGTGGCGCTGCGCGGGCGCCGCCTGTGCAGCGCCACCCCTGGGCCGCCCCGCCCCGCCCGAGGGACGAAGCGTCGATTCCTGGAATCGACGCTCCGCCTGTCGTATAATCCAATTCGATTTAAAATGAGAGATTTGGTTTCAACCTGCTCGTTGGTGGATTGCTTACTTCGAAACGCTGGGAAAAGGCAATTCCACTTTATGCTTGGGTGGCCGGAGACGATGTTGTTCCAGTATGCAGAGCCATTTTGGAGGCCTTTAGAGATCTGGGCAACCGGGGAAATCCAACAAAGTCCATACAAAGTACCCACGAGCGTTTGATCCATTCCTACACACTCACACCCAAACTTACTAAGTTTTCCAATGGATTGATAAAATGAAAAATCTATCAAGAACGACTGAGTTTGCCTCGTGACAGTTAACGTACCTGATGCCCGCGAGCAAGCTTTCGAGATAGTCATGGAGAAAGGCTATCCTGGGCTTATCATTTAATGCATCCAAAAGTGCAAGAGATTCCATGTTGGGCATGGCGTATCCTACTCACAGATCACAACACAATTTAAAAGAAGTGATAAAATTTGCAGTTCAACATTCGTCAAAGCCGACATGAAAGTAAATATAAGCACAGAAAGTACCATTTTCGTATATTATTATGGGGGGGTTATCATAGTGTTGCTTGAAGTATTCCAATAATCGTTGCATCCCCCAGGGAACAACGGGAAGCCCACCAGCTGACAACTTTAATTAGTTTTTAACACGACAAAACGAAGCCGCATTAGTGTAACCTTAATAGATAGAATTGCATTTATATAACTTACAAAATACACAGATGCCTACCTCACCGATAGGGACGCCGTTCCTATACACTGCATTTATGCATATCTAGATGCGTCAAAATCCAAATCCTGCTATAATATATATACAATAAAGGCTAAAGGAAACTGTCTATATAAGTTGTATACTTTTCCTTTGAAATTCTAATACTAGTGAAAGATAAATTGTGGCGATTTCCCCGGTTGCCCAGATCTCTAAAGGCCTCCAAAATGGCTCTGCATACTGGAACAACATCGTCTCTGGCCACCCAAGCATCAAGTGGAACTGCCTTTTCCCAGCGTTTCGAAGTAAGCAATCCACCAACGAGCAGGTTGAAACCAAATCTCTCATTTTAAATTGAATTGGATTATACGACAGGCGGAGCGTCGATTCCGGGAATCGACGCTCCGCCCCTCGGGCGAGGCGGGGTGGCTCGGGGGTGGCGCTGCGCAGGCGGCGCCCATGCAGCGCCACCCCCGGGCCGCCCCTCCCCGTCCGAGGGGCGGAGCGTCGATTCCGGGAATCGACGCTCATAAAAATAATAACCGAGGAAATCCAACAAAGTCCATACAAAGTACCCACGAGCGTTTGATCCATTCCTACACACTCACACCCCAACTTACTAAGTTTTCCAATGGATTGATAAAATGACAAATCTATCAAGAACGACTGAGTTTGCCTCGTGACAGTTAACATACCTGATGCCCGCGAGCAAGCTTTCGAGATAGTCATGGAGAAAGGCTATCCTGGGCTTATCATTTAATGCATCCGAAAGTGCAAGAGATTCCATGTTGGGCATGGCGTATCCTACTCACAGATCACAACACAATTTAAAAGAAGTGATAAAATTTGCAGTTCAACATTCGTCAAAGCTGACATGAAAGTAAATATAAGCACAGAAAGTACCATTTTCGTAGATTATTATGGGGGGGTTATCATAGTGTTGCTTGAAGTATTCCAATAATCGTTGCATCCCCCAGGGAACAACGGGAAGCCCACCAGCTGACAACTTTAATTAGTGTTTTAACACGACAAAACAAAGCCGCATTAGTGTAACCTTAATAGATAGAATTGCATTTATATAACTTACAAAATACACAGATGCCTACCTCACCGATAGGGACGCCGTTCCTATACACTGCATTTATGCATATCTAGATGCGTCAGAATCCAAATCCTGCTATAATATATATACAATAAAGGCTAAAGGAAACTGTCTGTATAAGTTGTATACTTTTCCTTTGAAATTCTAATACTAGTGAAAGATAAATTGTGGCGATTTCCCCGGTTGCCTAGATCTCTAAAGGCCTCCAAAATGGCTCTGCATACTGGAACAACATCGTCTCCAGCCACCCAAGCATCAAGTGGAACTGCCTTTTCCCAGCGTTTCGAAGTAAGCAATCCACCAACGAGCAGGTTGAAACCAAATCTCTCATTTTAAATCGAATTGGATTATACGGCAGGCGGAGCGTCGATTCCGGGAATCGACGCTCTACCCCTAGAGCGGGGCGGGGCGGCCCGGGGTGGCGCTGCGCAGGCAGCACCCGCGCAGCGCCACCCCCAGACCGCCCCGCCCCGCCCGAGGGGCGGAGCGTCGATTCCGGGAATCGACGCTCATAAAAATAATAATAATTCAGATCTCGTTCATAAAAATTCATAACATATATCAAAGTATACAAAACATTTTTCATAAAAATTCATAGCATATATCAAAGTATACAAAACATTTATTAAATCACTTTTATTCGCGATATACAAAACATACAAAATATCATCAACGGCTTTTTGTTTTTCATCCATGATTCCTACAATGCGTAAAACTAATTTTAAAGCTTTGAATATAATTTTGACTTTTGTAATTAGAAATATTATCCAAAAACCTTTAAATCAATTGTTTTTTTTAACATCCGTGATTCTTGTAATGTGAAAAACAAATATTAAATATTAGAAAAAGCTTTAATATAATTTTAGCTTTTGTAAATGAAGGAATGAGATTATCTGACGTTCTCCATGACATTATATGATTTTATAATTTTATCTAAATGAAAATATTGCTAAAGTCGAAAACAAGTTTTGGAATATAGTTTTAGTGTCCGTAAATCGAATTGGATTATACGACAGTCGATGACATATTATATGATTTTATTTCATGAGCTTCGAATTTAACGTTGTGTCGATGATTTTATATATAAATTCAATATCATTATGCAATTCTACAAGAACAATAATCTAAACAAAAGTACTTCCACCTGTATCGGGCCATATATGACGTCCCAAACTATATGCAAATATTTTTCCATCCAGCTCTATAGTATTTTAATGCAGAAGAGTATTGATTCTAATTAGACCTACAACCCTCCAAAAATATTTACTAAAAAAATTCATTTATTAGGCGTCCATCCAATTGAGTGACTATCCAAATCCAATTGATATAGCGGCAAAATTCACCTACATTGATAAATCTATTTCTAGGGTTCTATCGTATGTCACAAACCAAACTCCCAAATATTGACATTTTGTCCATGATTTCATCGATATATTCAATATCTTCATTTGATTGTACCAAACAATAATTTAAACAAAAGTAAAAGTAGACACAATATGGCTTCACAACAATAATTTAAACAAAAGTACAAGTAGACATAATATGGCTTCACAAACTATATGATAATATTTTTCCATCCATGTCTATAGTATTCTAATGCAGATGCCCTTTGCTTCTAATTAGACCTAGAGCCTTCCTCCAAAAGAAAGTATTAAAAAAGTCCATTTATTATTAGGTGTCAGTCTTCTCACACCAACATAAATTTTAGTGCCATAAGATTGGGACCTAATAAATGAACCTTTGTAACACATTCGTTGGAGAAAGGCTGTGAATCCCTATGTTTATGGGTTATTTAATTTTTATAGGTGACGGTCATATCATCCATTAACTCTGAGCAGGTCTTCCAGGAATATATATCCAATAGTATTTTACAGAAGACCTAGACCCGATTGTAACTTTGGTTATCGGAACTTCCCAGCAAGAAATTCAACGGTTGACCTTGCAGTTTGTTCTCGGATGACCCGAACATACAGTCTGGTTAAGGATGCATTAAAAGATTCTTTCACAGCATTCCTAAATATTAAAAGATTCACTGACAACTTTCCTCCTAGATATTCACAGCGTTCCTCCCTGAAACGTCGTAAAAGACTCGTTCACAGCGTTCCTTTCGTTTAAGAGATGTATTAAAAGGTTCATCTATTCAGTGCAGGGTATTATTAATGAACTCTTATCACGTTTCATATGAAAGTATTCATATATCCATTCTATGCTATTATATTGTAGAAAGAGTGATCTAGGGTGCCAAATCCATGGTATATATATATATATATATATATATATATATATATATATATATATATATATATATATATATATATATATATATATATCCGCCATATCTTCCACTACTTCTTGGCAGGTTTCCGGATGGATGAACATTTCAGAGCTTTCACACATAGATATGGTGTAGGTAGTCAAATATTATGATTAGAGTATGCAATATCAAGCTCGGTAATTTGAAGGTGCTTATTAGATCTTTCTGGGCGTGGGGGGCGGGTGGAAAATAAAAAAATCTAGTCTAAATTACCCTTTGTTATATTCATTGAATATTAAACTTAGGCAGGGGGGGGGCGGGTGGAAAATAAAAAAAATCTAGTCTAAATTACCCTTTGTTATATTCATTGAATATTAAACTTAAAGTTTTCTGCCAAAATAATGAGTAAAAGTCATTGATTCCCAATTTATTATAATGCATCATCAATTGTGCGTTGTAATAATTTTTAGAACATTGGTGTTCTCAAGTATCATGCATTCATTGGCACAATAATTTTTTAAAATATTATCTCATGGTGTTTTTTTTATGTCCTGGAGCACCACCAGTAGTGCATCATAGAAATTAAGGGCACATCAATACGGCCATGAAATTTGTTTATTAATGTACTTAAGATCTATTGGAGCATTGTTAAAGGTGCATTACTACATTTAATAATAATAATTGACCGACAATTGCAGGAAATTTTAACTCAATAACGAGTTAAGATGTACCAAATCACCATAAATGGTATGTCCTTTCTTTCTAAGTATACTAACAAGCATAATAAACCAACAATATGCTCTATATATTAACCCATTGTACATAGTGTGGCTCGTAAAAGCATCAATGATCACTGCGAGTTGATGCACCACGTGGAATTTTTTTTGAAAATAATGAAAAGACAAACAAGTTAAAGAACAATTTTAAATTTTAAACCACTAAATACATAGAGTGGGGGATAACAATCAATTTACTTGGTCCCTTTTTCATTCAAATAAGTATGGTTATGTTATGGTTAGTGTGTAAAGAAAAAAAATATAAAAAAATCAGTATTGTTTGCAAAAATCCACCATGGAAGTAGAGAGGAACTCTTCGCTTCAAGACGACAGAGATTCTAAAAACGTTGTTACCAGAAGGAACAGTGTTGACATGGGAGTCTGCTGAAACCAGTCGTAGATTTAGAAGACTTTTGAAACCTGGAATGTTGGGCATGCATGTGAACTCAGATGGGGCACTAGTTGATGAAAGAGAAGAATATGGAACATCTTCGTCAACATCCAGTCACTCATTTGAAGATGTGAATTCTGATGGTGTGCAAGAAAATATGAGTGATTTTGAATAATTGTTTAAGATAGTTTATATAACTGATGTATGCATCGTATCTTCAAATAAAATTAATGTTTTCCATATTTTGTTAAATGAGAAGTTATGAAGCATTTTTATGTTGTTGGATTATGTCTTAAGTATGATAAATTTTATTGTTTAAATATCTACAATGCAATATCAAATTAGAGATATAATGTTTGTTTTATTCAGTATACAAATAAAGACTTGAATTCATTCAGTGATATAATTTGTTCATAATGTCATGTTTTTTTAGTTTTATAGTTGAAAAAATTTCAATTTCTTTTGTATCTAGCATGTTGTGGTTGAAAACATGTTAAATTTATACTTAGGAAAGAAAAATGATATTCTACCAGAAACATTAATGTGTTTTTTCCTTAAAATTTAACTTTGTTTGAGACATAAAAAATTGGTTTTATTAGCATTTTTTAAAAAGTATGAAAATTGACCCTAAAAAAAAAATCATTATTCCAGTATCAACACTTTCGTTCTGAAGCTATATTTTGCAGGAAAATTTCGTAGAAAATTTCGTAGTCACTGCCATTTTTAAAACAGCCGCAAAATTGACACCTAAAAAAAAAAAACATCGTTCCAGTATACACACTTTTCGTTTTGAGCACTGTTTTTGTGGTTTTTTTGAGGTTTTTGGGCCAGAGTTCCCGTTTTGAGTTTATAGTTCTCGTTTCAAAGTTTACATTGTTTATTCCAATGTTAGTTGATTATCTTAGACTACTTGCGTGCTTTAATTTATACTTAACAACATAAACCATTCATACAGGTGTGCATAGTAAATAAACAATATATTTGCAAATTATATCAAACATGCATTAACCCAAGAACAGATACACAGAATTATTAAAAAACTTTTCTTTCTTAATTCCTTCCTCGGTTATAGACTTGACTTCGCCCTGTGCACTCAACTGTAGGGGTCCACGCACTTAGCTGCAGACTACTAGGCCTCTATGCACTTAGCTGCAGAGCCTTCTCCTACTCTACGAACCAAAGACACACTTCGCCTTAATCACTTAGACTCTTTTTCCTCCTCCTTTTATTTTACACTTGGAGCCTCGCTCTATTTATAAAACCTTGTGGTCCGCAGACCATGGGTAGGTATATCCAACCAACATTACATTACAAAACTAGGGTGGACAACCCGGTGACTTTACATACTTTCGCGCCCTGCGCCTGTAATTCGTGGAGCTTTATAGCAAGATTCGGTCAAAACTTGGGCTTTGAGCCCCAAAACATCCCTTGGGGAGATTTCATGCCCAACACTGAAGCATGACTATTATGGTCAAGATATCATCTCTAAAGCCAAGATCAACACTGGTAAGGAGCATCTTTGACAAAAGAGGTTCCAATGGAAATTCAACCATTTTCCTCCCCAATTTGGTTAGAAAATCCTGATCATCGAAAGCTCCTAAACTGTACAATTGTTCCATTGCATATATGAGTGCTTGAGGATGAGGGGGACCCATAAAATCATAGGAGAGAACATCATTAAGTCCCATGGCTTTCATGGTGAGTGTCGTGAGTCTAAGATTAATCCTCTGTATTTTTGGCACAGTGGTGGGAAGCATCTCATTGCGATATGCACTTTCTATGTATAGACGATCACACTTACCAGAAGCTATATGACCAACATGTTTAGCACGTTTCTTAGCTAATTCTTGAGAAATTGGTGTAATGACTAGTGAATCTAGACCAAGTTTTGGATTGTATGCATTCTTCTTAGCAAATCCAAGATTAGCAACATAGTAGATTCCATCAATGGTCAAATAAGCTTCTACAATATTAGTGGCCACAACCACCTTTATTTTACTTGGAGGAGCAGGCTCAAAAATTCTTGACAACATCTCATTGGGAAGAGCACTGTATATTGGAAATATGATGAGTTTAGGAACATTCTTTCCAAGTCCTTTCATTTTCTCATAGAGAATCTGACATGCAGTATCAATTTCCTCATGTCTCGTTAAGAAAAGAAGAATATCACCTTCTGGTTCTGTCAAGTGAATCTTCATGACCATGATCAATGCAACATCCAAATAGTCACTCTCTAGCTACTTGGTATACAATATCTCTATGGGATAAGTCCTCCCTGGGATAGTGAATATATTGTAGTTGAAGAAATATCCTGAGAATTTCTCAGCATCTAGAGTGGCAGAGGTGACAATTAACCGAAGATCAGGCCTGCATCTAGCCAACTGCTTTAGAAACCCAAACAACACATCTGTGTGAATTGTCCTCTCGTCGGCCTCATCAAGCATGACTACTGAATATTATGATAGTTCATGCCACGATCTCTTTGGCTGATCATGTGCTTTCACTTGGTTGTTTTCCCTTTCTTGAGGGACAGCAACAATGAGTGGTTTTATTAGCCATCCTCTTGACCATTATGTGTTTTGAGTAGTTCCTTCATTGTTGGAACCCATTGCTACCCTTTATACCACTCATTCCTCCAAGGCGAGTCACCTTTAAGATTTTTTCTGACTCATAAAAAATGAAAAGCTTTCTTGGTATTTTTCCCTTTTTGACTCATTAAAGAAAATAAAAATGGGAGGTCTGCTTTCAGCTCTTTTCTGAGCCTTTAAGAAATGAAAAGATTGCCAATCTTTTGTCACTTTGAACTCGTTAAAGGTTGCGAACCGTCATCTACCTAGTATAAGTTTACCTCTTTTACGGGCTAGGATAGATTACTTATGAAGAAGGTATACGTTGATCTATCATGGTCAATAGGTTCCCTTGGATATTGTTTTCTACCTTTTTAGATTAAATTGAGGGACAAATTTACGAAAAGGGACCTTTGGAGTTTTCTTTTTCCTGTCTTTTTCAAACTCTCTAAACATGAAAAAGACTCTGAGTTTTACCTATGTCAGACTTGTTAAACCGTGACGACAATGGACTTGTCACCATGACGAGGCCGAGCTTCTCCTTCCTAGGGCTCGTTAAAAATCACTAGGTTGGATTCATCTAAAGGATGAACTTACGTTACAAGCATATGCTATCCCCTTCAAGATTGTGTTTCAAAAATAATTGGGGTACTCACTAGAAATGGTGGGGGAAAATTGGGAAACATTCTGTTGGTTGTGTTAGTGATTACGACAGCTTATCGCTCTTGAACATCAACACTCTTTCTACTTCACGTTGGGTTGGGATATCCTCATTCTATCGTTGGCCTTTTGGGTTTTGGGTTATTCATTTTGCCTCATTCCATCTGATCCTCACTCCATCATCATGACCTTTTATCCCTTGGTACCAAAATGCTACCAAACTCCAGAGTCGTGTCACCAATATGTTCAAGAGCTTAATCCTTCTGTAGTCTATAGCCTTACATGTCTTCCTTAGGTTCTCTATCTCATTCACATTCATCTTTTTCCTTTGTCTCGCGTCGATGATGTGGGAAACATTATGGCCCTCCTTCGATCGATCGCTTCCTGTCAAATTCAGCTCATTATCCGGGAAGTTGATCTAGAGACTCTTTTCTGGTACCTTGGATCTTGCATGCCTCAATGGCAAGTTCTTTGCATTCAACGGCAGTCTTGCATCATTGGTCTTCGATCGAGTTGTTTCACAAGTGTTCGAATTGAGATCATTCTTCGCACTTTGTGGATTGTACTAGCAGTACCTTGAGAACCATTGACATTACTGGTGGTCTCTCTCACACTTGTTAATGGTTTACATCATTGGTCGGCAATCAAGTGATTTTCTAGTATGCTAAACTTCAGCACATCTATTCGTATATTAGAAATTGTACGATGGTTAGGTTGGGATTCAAGACCCTGGGCTTAGATTACATAAGTCCAGGTTGTGTGGATTGAATCATACATGACTCTTTCGATTGGATGGTTGTGACCATACCTGAGTCTTTTTTGTGGTCTTTCTGATTGGGTGGTTGTGTCCATACCACAGACCACTTATGTTTATCTTCTGGATGGCTGCACCCATGCCTTATAAACATGTACTTCCTTTCACTATGTACTCATGTATCAGATATATTAGTTGTATCTGCATTTTCAAGTTCTCTATGAGGATGTTCTGTTTTGGTTATGGATTCATAAAGAATTTCACCCCTCCCATTCTCTCGACCTTCATGCTTTATGGGGTATCTATTACATAGTAATTTGTCACCGACTCTGCATTCGCTGATCCCGAATACTACCAGTCCATATTACTGACATCTATTATGTGTCTTGTTTCCAATTATGTGTCAATAACTTCCTTGTGATCTCAGGAAGAATGTCTCAGTTCATTGTCCCTGAAGCAGACCCCTTTTTACCTAAGTTTCTGGGTCATCACGGTTCAGAAGTTTTCCTACTCGTGAAGATGGTCAAGTTTGCACTAGCCCTAGAGAAGTCGTTGCCATGTCCCTGTGTTTCACCTATGAAGATCTACTTTTGGAAAGTTTTTCAACAACTCGATGAATATTCGAGATGAAACTACTTCATGGGTGGTCCTAGGGTTGGTTGTTGGGTCAAATGAGCTTGCCTCTCTTCTTTGGGATAGTTATTCCACCTTTTATGTAACCTCCCTAAGAGATAAGCTCTTCCTTCCATCTCTTATGGAACCTCTCCCTCCTATAAACGTCTCCTCCATGAATGAGATCAGTTAGCTTGGACGTAACTTGATGACAGCTAGATGTAATTTGGTAGCTTCAGGTTTCTAAGAGAGGAGTAGAGGTAGAGAGTGTTATTGGAGTGTGGAAGTAGCCTCACATGTATTTTGGCTTGAGATATGTTTGAGTATAGTTAGTTTGAGAACTTTCTAGCATCAATATTTTGAACTAAATAGAGAGTTATTTGTTCCCTTGGGAGACGATTCACAAGTGAATGCTTATGGAGACATGCCGATGGGACCTTTGAGGAGACTTATGACATCAAGGCTTGTTTGTAAGTTTTACTTTGATTTATATTAATACAAATCAATAGCTTGTTTCCTATATCGTATGTTGAATTGTATATCGATAGCTTGAGGTTCCTTGACTCTTCAAGTAGATTGTTTGGTCATTTTCTATTATGTTTGTTGTTTTTCTCTACATGTTGTTTTCAGGTATAAGTGACTAGAAGAACAAGAGCTGGAGCAACATGACGAGGACTTCATTGAACGACGAACTGAAGGTAGGTCTTCATAACACCAACTTTCTAAGGAAATTTGCTTTCGTATTGTCTTTGCGGTGACTAGACCCACTCTAGGGCTAGAGGGGTTGCCATTGTCCATAGAGGGAGCTTGCCTGTGTCACACTTCCACATACCACCTGACCATATATTGGGATGAATGAAATCTCTCTTTTAGCCCATCATCCCCATGCCATATTCCAAGCATGAATGTGGGATCTCATGGAATAAACCAATACTAAACAAAATCAAGGATTCTAGAGGCTAAACCACCTCAACCCTCAATCACAGTGATTCCACCTCTACGGTCAGACATCACTAACACCATCCAAATCAATCTCTACCCAAGTTGTCTAGGGCTCTAGGAACTAGTAACTTAACCCACAAATTTTCAAGGCTCTAGAGCATTTCTTCAACTTGGCTCCAGGGACTAGTAACTCAACCCACCAAGGGCTCCATAACATTTGTCCCAACCTAGGCTCCAAGACTAGTAACTCAACCCAACCTCTTCTAAGGCTTCCAGAGCATTTATTCCAACCCACAGCCATACAGAAACATGAGCACCAATCAGATGAATAATCAAGTGGAAAACCCCACAACACCATGCCTATATTGGAAATGGAAAGGCAAGGTTAAAACCATTGTCACTCCAGGAAACTCTCCATGCCAATGAAAACACAACTAGAAAATCACATGCATATACCATGCATCCAAAAATTAGCAAGGAAATCACACATGCAACATATTACATGCAAAACAATCTATCTATAGTGGTTGATCGAACTGTTCCCTTGCACTTTCCTGCTTTTATTTTCATTCTTTCTCCAAATCAAATGTATGCCAAAGTGCTCCAAGAATACTCAAGTGTGAAAGAGTATGAGAGAATGAAAGGAGAACTTCAAAACTAAACTAATAAAAATGAGGCTATAATTTGATTCTTTGAAACCTTTTTATCATTGACGCCTCTATTTTCTTCATTTTCCTTCATTTTTGTTCTAATTTCCTTAGCATGTAAATTTGTGTCTCTTCACCTTCTTTTTCTCCTATTTTCCTTTATTTCATAAAGAAAATGCCAATTATTACCAATTTTCCTTTGCCAATTCCATAGACATAAATTAATCATAAGTGATACCCATAACTATGCTTTGGCCAAAATTCATCTTGGAATGTGTCTGATGACCTTGTCTTATATTTTTTTACATGGAAAACCAACCAAGTGTTGTTACAAGTTATTTCACTACTATATTGGAGTTGATTCCAACATTGAAATAGAGTTTTCATTAGTCAATGAAAATATGCATATGAACTATTGAAAAGATTTGGCATGATAGATTGCAAGTCTATTCTCACCCCAATGAAGAAAATTTTCAAATTTTCAAAATTTGAAGGGGGGAATTGGTAAAAAACACTTGTTACAAGTAGTTGATTGGAAACTTGATTTATTTGAGAACCACTCATCTAAATTTATCATATCCAGTTAGTATTCTCTCAATATTTATGAAAAAACCAAGGGAGAGCCATTAGAATGCATCAAAATGGGTTCTTAGGTATATCCAAGGTATTAAATATTATGGCGTGCAATACAAAAATAACAAATTTTTTGTACTTTTTGGATATTCAAATGTAGATTTTTCATGAATGTTGATGATAGGGCATAATCATCAGGATATTTGATGAATATGGGATTAATAATGATTTTTTGGAGTTGTAAGAAGCATACTATAGTGACAAATTCTTCAGCTTAGGTAGAATATATTTCAGCATGGGAAGAAGCTTGTGAGATTGTTTGGTTACAAAGTTTTATAGGATTTGGAATTCATCAATGAGAATCCAATTCGTTGTTGGTTGATAATCAAACAGCCATTAAGATTTCCAAAATTATAGTTTCCATTCCAGAATGATGCATGTTAACACCAAAAATCATTACATTAGGACTCTCATTGCAAAGGGTGTCATCAAACCAAAAGATTGTCCTTTAGAAGACTAGATCACAGGCATATTCACAAAACCACTTGTTAAGATAAAATTCACTAATTGTATAGAAGAACTTGCCATTTTTTCTAATGTACTTTTAAATAAAAGGGGGGAATGTTAGATATTATGATCCAAAAATACTTTGGTTTAGAATTATATTTTCATATAGTTGGGATTTTCTTTATTATTATATATTCTATGTTATTAGTAGATCTAGAAAACCATTTGTTACTCAGTATTGAAATTAGGAAAATTGTTAGTATTGCACTTAATATAAGTGGACACTTGTAATTTGTGATATATTGTCCATAAAAAATTTAGTTTAGGACTTAGGCTTATTTAAATATGCTTTCTTCATGCAAGAGTGTTGAGAGATTATTGTAACCTCTTGCATCTATTATGTAATTTTCATTTCCTTTGATTAATAAAATTTGTATGTCTGAGGGCACTTGTATTATAACATCTATAGTAGGGATATTTCTAAAAATATCTAGACTAATAATGTTTAACAATGTATTTCTAATAATAATTCAAATTATACAATTACCTAATTAACACGGGTGAGATCATACTTTAGTATTATTAACTAAAATTCCTAGATAATGTCATTTAGGTAATATATATGAGGTAACCCTAAAATAAAAAGAATCATGGTATCATATTGATTTTCTCATTTAAAGGTATTTTTAAGTAAATTATTGGCCACATATATCGAGCTCTAAATCTTCTATGAAATATTTTAATACGCAGAGGGTATAGACCAATATTGAGGATTTTATTTTATTTTCTTTTAGGGGAGGGGGTGGTGGCGGGGGGGGGCCATAAGTCCTAATAAGGTGAAATAAATCTCTAAGCCCTTTATAATTTTACACTTTCACCATAACATTTTCATAATAGCACACTTAATTCTCTTGAAATCTTAATGTTTAGGGTTTAATATCATATATGAATAACTGGTACAAATCTCTCTTGTTGTCTTTTGAATATGTTTAACATGTGTTAGGTGTGGAGCCTGATTATTTTCCTGCTTGTTCAAAGGTTTTTGTTTCAGTCGTGTTGGATCCTCGTTCCTAATGGGGTGGCAATGTTGCCAGTTTAATCACCGTACGGGGGTCCTAGGTGGGCGTCGATGACCTTTATGAGCCCCCCTAGTGGGGGTTTGAGGGAAACTCCCTTGAAGATAAAAATAGATGAAAATTTGCCTTGTAAAATATTGTAATTTCATAGTAAATCCAAGTCGTTAATTAGGCAAATGATATGATAGTAAAATTTATGTTAATTTAGGGTTTTTCCTCTAGAAGGCAACCCTTGGTTTATATGAGGGAATTGTATTATGGTTGTGTATGAATATTCTAAGTGAGAGGGAGAGAGAAGGATGTGTGAGAGAAAAGAGGAAATTACAATGGATTTGTTGTAGGTTGTATCTCTACATTTAGCTAAATAATATAAAAGGAAGGATTGGATGTTTCTCCATGGATGCAACCCAAATAGGGTGAACTGTGTATATTTGTGTCTCTTGTTTTATGTATTTCTCTATTTATGTTTCTGTAATACTTTGTGTATTTAATTTATCTATTAGTTAATTTCTAACAACTAGTATTAGAGCTTAATGTCTATTTGGTTAATAAAATTGCAAGAGATAAGGGTTCCTAGTTTGAGTGGGAGCAATGGTTGAAGATGGTAGGATTAGGGTCAATAAATTTAATGACCAAAAAATACCAGTTGTAGAAGATGCAGATGGAATATTATCTATATCAAAAATATATGTACCTACCATTGAGCGGAAAATCAAAGAAGCCAAAGAGTATGACAGACATAGAACGGGAGATTCTCGATAGAAAGGTACTAGGAACAATATGGTTATGTCTAGCAACATTGGTGGCATTAAAAATTTCAAAGGAAACGATAACAGAAGATTTAATGAAAACATTGTCAAAACTACATGAAAAACCCTCCCTCAAATAAGGTATTTCATATGAATCATCTATTTAATATGAAGATGTCAAAAGGTGGATCTGTTGCTAATCATTTAAATGAATTTAACACAGTTACCAGTTAGTTAAGTTCTGTAGGGGTAAATTTTGATGATGAAGTTAGGGCTTTGTTTTTTTGAGCTCATTGCTAGAAAGTTGAAATGGTTTAGTTATGGCTATCAGTAACTCTATCTCTAGGTCTAGTACTTTAAATTTTGATGATGTTTCTGGTGACATCCTTAGTGAGGAAATACAACGGAAAAGCTCAAGTGAGACATCAGGTAATGCTTTGACTGCAAAGACTAGGGGAAGAAAAATGGAAAGAGGAAGGAGCCCAGGAAATCGCAGTAAGTCAAGAACAGACATATCCAAATCCATATCAGGGATAGTGTGATGGAAATACGGGAAGAAAGGACACTTGAAGAAAGACTCCAAATCTTAGAAAGGAAAAGAAGGAGATGGACAACAAGAGAACGATCATGAAGCAAATGTGACAGGTGATGTGTTGCAAGATGCTTTGATTCTTTCATTAGGTAATATTATTTATGCATGTGTGTTAGATTCAGGGGTCTCATTCAATGGCACATGTGATATGAAACATTTTCATGCATATGTTCAAGGAGATTTTGGACATGTTCATTTGGGTGATGATAAACACTATAAATTTTTTGAAATTGGTAAGGTTTTTATAAACAAACATAATGGAAACCAATGACTATTGAAGGAGGTAAGCCATGTTCCAGATCCGAAGAAAAATATAATTTCAATAGGGTAATTGGGTGTAACTACATTCACAGACAAAACCTAGAAGGTCACTCAAGGATCCCTAGTAATAGAAAAAGGAGAAAATGTTGGTACATTGTATTTATGCAATGGTATTTCTAATTTTGTTAATGCTTTAACCTCCAAAGTATAAAATACAACATTGTGGCATCATAGGCTCCGGCACATGAGTGAGAAAGGGATCTAGATTACTCACTCAAGATATTTTTTCCAGGTTTGAAGCATGTTGATTTGGATTTTTGTGGGATTGTGTTTACGGAAAATAGAAGAGAGTTATGTTTATTAGAGTTGGGAAAGAAAAGAAGAGAGAAAAATTAGAACTTGTGCATACAAATGTATGGGGACCAACTCAGGTATCATCTCTTGGTGGCTCTCGCTATTATGATACTCTTATTAATGATGCAATTAGAAAAACTTGGATTTATTATATTCAGAATAAATATGATGTATTTGATAATTTCAAGAAATGGAAAGCTATGGTTGAGAATGAGACAGGAAAGAAGTTGAAGTGTCTTAGATATGAAAATGGAGGTGAATACTACAAAAAAGAGTTTTATAACTTTTTTTTAGAACATGGAATTCATAGAGAGAAGACAGTTCCAAGAACACCACGAGAAAATGGTCTGTCAGAAAGGATGAACAAGACAATCATAGAGAATGGAAGGTGCATGAGATTGCATACAAGATTTCCCTTACGATTTTGGGAAAATGTTGTAGATATTGATGTTTATCTAATAAATAGAGGGCCTTCAAGTTCCTTGGATGGTGGTATTCTAGAGGATGCATGGATTGGTAAAAAGGTAAACTACTCATTTTTAAAGACTTTCGGTTGTGAAGCCTTTGTCCACATTAATAAAGAAAATAGAACAAAGCTTGAGGAAAAATCAAAGAAATGTAACCTTCTTGGATATGGTGCTAATGATTTCAGTTATCACTTATATGATTATGAAAATCACAAAATCATTAGGAGCACAGATGTCATATTCAATGAAAAGGTCTTGTATAAGGATCAGAGGTAGGAAAAGGAAAACAGAGGATATGGAGTGCTTGATGAGATCACAAAAAAAGTAAAAGTGCCTAAAAATTATAATGATTAGCAGCCACAACAACAACAACATACACCTCAAACACCTGAAAGTGGTGTTATAAGATCTACCAAGATAAGTAGAACCCCTAAATGATACTCTCCTTCATTATATTATGTATTTTTGATTGATTCTGGTGAACTGAAAAGATATGAAGAAGAAATGCAGATATAAACCAGGAAGAAGTGGGAATAAGCCATGGAAGAAGAGATGGAATCCTTGATGCATAATTAGACATCGGACTTAGTCAAGTTGCCCGCAAGTAAAACAACATTATAAAATAAATGGGTTTACAGGTTGAAGGAAGAAGATGGAAGAAAACATAGGTATAAGGCTAGACTTGTGGTGAAAGGGTTTGCACAAAAGAAAGGTATATACTTTGATAAAAAAAAATCTCCTGTTGTTAAAATGACTTTAATTAGAACTATTTTAAGTCTAGTGATAGCAAAAGATTGGCATCTTGAGAAATTATATGTAAAGACAAACTTTCTCCATGGGGATTTGGAGCAAGAAATATATATGCATCAACCACAAGGATATAAGGTCAAAGGAAAGGAGAAATTAGTGTGCCAATTGAAGAAGAGCTTGTATGGCTTAAAATAGGCTCCAAGGAAGTGGTATCCAAAATTAGACAGGTTTATGTCTAGACAAGGTTATAATAGATGTCACTATGACCATTGTATTTATCTTATAAAAAAATCATGGCATCTATATTATATTGTTATTGTATGTAGATGAAATGCTTGTTGCAAGGTATAACATGCAGGAAATAAATGTGCTCAAAATAAAATCGAAAAAATTCATTTGTAATGAAGGATTTGGGTGCTACAAAACAAATCCTTGGTACGAGAATAATTAAAGATAGGGAAATTCACAAATTAACATTGTCTTAGAGTGAGTACATAGAAAAGGTGATGGAAAGAATTAATATGCATAATGAAAAACTAGTTAGTACACCTTTGGTTAACCATTTCAAACTAAGTAAGGAGATGTGTCCTAAGACCCAAGAAGAGATGGATTATATGTGTAAAGTTCCATATGCATAAACAGTTGGAAGAGTAATGTATGCAGTGGTATGTACAAGGCCTGATATTGCACGTGTTGTGGGAGTTATAATCAGGTATATGAACAATCCAAGAAAATAGTATTGGATGGAAATGAAGTGGATTCTCAGGTATTTGAGAGGTACTACAAATCAAGAATTATGCTTTGGTGGTTCAAACATTTCTATACAGGGATATGTTGATGCAGATATGGCAAGTGATAGACATAACAAAATGAGCACCATGAGTTATGTGTTTATTGTAGGAGGAACAACTATCAATTGGGTTTCAAAGTTCCAAAACATTGTTGTAATTTCAATAATGAAAGAAGAGTATGTTGCTGCTATAGAGGCTAGTAAAGAAACGATTTGGTTACAAAGGTTTATGAATGATTTAGACAAGAAGTAGGATATGGGTAGGTTATACTGTGACATCCAGAGTTCCATTCATCTTGCAAAGAAATAAACATTTCATTCCAATACTAAACATATACATCTCAAGTAACATTTCATACGTTCAGCGTTGGAAGATGGACAGTTGAAGCTGGAAAAGATACACACTAGCCAGAATCCTGCAAATATGTTAACAAAAGTTGTAACCAGGGAGAAACTGAGATCTCTCTCAGTTTCAATTAGTCTTAAATTATGATGATGAAGATGAGAAAAATATAGATCCAAAGTGGAAGCATTATCCAACAAGTGAAGCAACCGTGGAGTTGCTATAATTAGTCTCCAAGTGGGAGATTGTTGGGTATGGAGCCTGATTATCTTCTTGATTGTTCGGAGGTTTTTGTTTTAGTTGTGTTGGATCCTTATTCATAGTGAGGTGGAAAATCTGACCATTTAATTTCCATCAGGGGGGTCTTGGGGGGTGGGGGGGAGGGGGGTGTCGACGATGAATTTTAAGAGCCCCTCGCCCTCTCCCCCCCTGGTAGGGGTTTGGGGACAATGCCCCCAAAGCTAAAAAATAGATGACAATTTACGTTGTAAAATATTTTAATTTCATATTCAATCTGGGTCGTTCATTATGCATATGATATGACGGTAGAAGTTATGTTAATTTAGGGTTTTTTTTTCCCTAAAAGGCAACCCTTGGTTTATGTGAGGGAATTGTATTGTAGTTGTGTACGGTTATTCTGAGCGAGAGAGGGAAGAGGTTGTGTGAGAGAAAAGAGGAAATTACAGTAGATTTTTTTAGGTTGTATCTCTTCATTTTGTTGGATAATATAAAAGGAAGTGTTGGTTGTTTCTCTATGGACGTAGTCAAAATTGGGTGAACCACATATATTTGTGTCTCTCTTGTTTTATGTGTTTGTGTATTTGTGTTTCCACAATATTTTGTGTATTTCATTGCTGCATTAATTATTTTTTAACAACATGAATCTATTGCAATAGTGATGGGTATTTGTCGTTTGCGTAGATTTTTAGAGGGGTTGTATCTTTTTTGTTGCTATTGTAATGTTTGGGCCAATCACATAATAATTTATTGTAAACAATTTTATCGTTAATAATAATTACTCCACACTAAGAATTACTTTATAAGTGCATGCAATAATTTACTTCATAGTAATATTGCTCCAAATTAATTGTTACTCCACACTCGAAATTGTTACAAATCACTCCAAATATCACATAATAATATCCCATAAAAAAATTATCCTTTAATAACTTGGAAACAATATTGCTTGAAAATAATTATTACTCCACACCTGGAACCATTACACATCACTCCAAATAAGTTTAATGCCTAAACCTTGAACGTAAAAAAAAAATAATGTAATAACCATTATCCAACCTTATTTTATAATAATTTTGTATTCTAATACTTTAGGTTTATGGCATCTTATCATGGAATGATTGCAGATGGCTCAATGCAATGGTAGCTACAAATGGTATGTAGAAATTTTGAATAATAAACACATATTCAATGGAGATTATCCTGATCATGTACTATTGTGGAATACATACACAATGCATAAGCTCCTCTATGTTGATCATCAATTTAACAACATCAATAACAATAAAACATCAATAGCATGCACACATTAACACAGTATGTATCCCTGGGAAAGCTTACAGCTGAAAACCCCACACTATCTGTATATTAATGATTGAGAACATGTAACATTACATAGTCAATACTCATCACAAGTATCCAGCACTATCTCCACTTGTTACACACAAACCAGCTCAGACTCAAACAAGTCACAAGTTCAAATATTCTCCACTGCTTTGCCTGCCTCTATTGCATAAACCTACTGAGAATCACTCACATTGGAAATCGTGTGAGCACAGGCTATTCTACTAGGCAAATCAATGCAATACTCATTGGCATAGTCAATACATTGCTTGTGCAAATCCTCATGCACAACTATAGTCACAACTGATAGCAATCTCATCCTCTAACACCTGTCCCTGCTGAACTGTACAAGCACTGACATGCAATTGAGTTAACTAATGTATTCTTTAGTTGCTTTATGAGTTAATAATTAGTTTAACAACTCATCATTAGTCTATTTACAGTTAGACTAGTTACAACTAGTTTAACCAAGTCAAACTGAACACAACTCCATCAACTCCACAATCAACTCCACCAAACTCAACTGCTTGAGTTCTAACTGAAGTCCTGCATGCAACAACTCAACTGACCCACAAAGAAAGCGTATTTCCTTCTAACAGCTGCATGTTCAATATCTGTAGCTCAAACTGAAGTGCTCCAAGAGAATAAGATAAAGTTTATAGTCTAAATATTATTATGAGACAATAATACATGACTTTTCTATTTTTGACTATCAGTCTAAAAATTGACTCTGATCACTCCTGCTGTGATCAAAAATAGAAGTCCATCTATTTTTTCCCAATATGACCAATCATCCATAAACAACATTCTGCAGCTCATAGACATGATCCATATGTCTAAAAATAGAAATAGTCTAAAAATAGACTTTGCGCCATAATTTTCCTGCGGGCCCACTTAGTGAAGGTGACTCCTTTCCACTAAGCTCCAACATCTTGTTGCAATCTCAACACTCCCTCTCGACAAGATATGGATTATCAGCAACCCCTATCCTGCCTTGGTGGTATTCGAATTTTCTCCTGGTGAGTGCCTTCGTCAAGATATCAACATCCTGATCCTCCATACGAATGTATGAAAGTAACATTATTCTCCGCTGCACACAATCTCTGATATGATGGTACCTGATGTCAATATGCTTAGATCTATCATGAAATACAGGATTAGCCAAGAGTTTAATGCAACTCTGATTATCACAGTAGGATCCAAATGAGAACCGAACAAACCGACGAGGATCTTCCTCATCCATATAGCCCCGCATGCAGCCAAACTTGTTGCCATATACTCGACCTCTGCTGAACTGAGTGCCATGGATCTCTGCTTCCTGCTGTACCAAGAAACTATTGTCGACCCGATACTGAAGACCCCTCCTGATGTGCTCTTTCTTTCCGTTGGGCTCCCTACCCAATCTGCATCCGTGAAGCCACATAGCTTCACCTCATCCTCCTGTCTATACCACAATCCATATCCCGATGTGCCTCTCAAATAACGCAATACATGCTTGCCCACCTTCCAGAAGAGCTTGGTAGGCTTAACCATAGCTTGTGAAAGTTGGTTAACTGCATAGCATATATCAGGTCGTGTATTGACCAGATACATAAGCAACCCCACCAACTGTCGATAAACAGTGGCATCCATTTCTTCTGCCGAAGTGGCATCCTCCTTCCTCCAACCTCCAGGAAGAGGAGTATCAACAGGCTTGCAGCCATGCATGTTGAACTTCTCCAGTATCTCCCAAGCATACTTACCCTTAGAAAAAAACAGTCCACCACTGCGCTGCCAAATTTCCAATCCTAGGAAATAATGAAGGAGGCCCAAGTACTTCATCTCAAACTCCTTATCAAGATCATCCTTGCATGAAAGTATCAACAACTCATCACCCGTTAGAATAAAATCATCTACATACAGTACAATGATAAGCAACTTACCCTCCACCACAATCCGGTATAGGTTAGGATCTGCCTCGCTCTTAGAGAATCCAAGTCCGATGAAATAGCTCTATCAGTGTGTACCAAGCACGTGATGCTTGTTTCAACCCATACAACGCTCTCTTGAGCCTACACACATGCGACTCGCTGCTGAAGATCTCAAAACCTTCGGGCTGCTCAATGTACACCTCTTCCTCAATGACTCTATAGAGGAACGCAGTCTTCACATCCATCTGATGAATGTGCCATCCCATCTGCACTGAGAGAGCAAGAATCGTCCGTATGGAAGAATACCTTGCGACAGGTGCAAAGGTCTCCTCATAATCAATCCCCTCTATCTATGAAAAGCCTCGGGAAACAAATCTTACCTTGTACTTCTCCACACTCCCGTCAGCTTCCTGCTTCACTTTGTAGATCCATCTCGAACCCACCACTGATTTCCCTTCCGGTCTAGGAACAATCTCCCATGCATTGTTTCTGACAATAGAATCATACTCTTCCACCATGGCGCCTACCCATGCGCGATCCTCCACAGCTTCCTCGAAAAAGGATGGCTCAGTCACAACACACTTGCTCATAAGAGCCATGTATCCAGTGTACCAATCAGGTGACTGTCTCTGCCTGTGTTGGGTTGTAGGTGGTCCTACAACTTTCTCTACATCTTGAGCCAGTCACTCAGCTTCTGTCAAGTGCTTTCAACCTCTAATGGTTGGCACTGCATGAGTGGTCTCTTCCACTCCATGAACCTTGTCCTGTGGTTGATCCATGTCCTGAAGCTCACCTTTAGGAACTAATAGCTCCTCGTCTGCATGCAACTATATCTCCCTCTCAAGTGAACACTTCATGGCTTTCTCCTCCTGAAATTTTATATCCCGTCGCACAACAGTTTTACCACTGTCTGGAAAATACACACGATAGTTGTGGGGCGTATCAGTGTACCCCACAAATATCCCAACCTCTGCGGTCGACTTCAACTTCTTCCTGGCATCCTTCATCACATGCATGTAAATGTTAGCATCAAAAATCCTCAAATGAGAAAGATCAGGCTTCTTACCAGAATAAGCCTCCTGGGGTGTACTCATGCCAAGTATCCTGTGAGGACAACAGTTCTGCACATAAACTATTGTATTGCATGTTTCCGACCACAAGTGAAGGGGTAGGCCTTGATCATGCAACATCGCCTGTGCAACACCCATGATTGTTCTATTCTTCTGCTCAGCAACGACGTTCTGCTTTGGGTTATGGGGAGCTATGAGCTCTCTTCGAATCCCTTCTGCGTTGCAGAAATCCTTGAACTCGTTAGAGATGTATTCACCACCATTATCGCTCCTAAGAGCCTTCACCTTCTTCCCTGACTCCTTCTCGACCAGTGCTTTGAATTCACAGAACTTTGAATATGTCTCGCTCTTCTTCTGCATGAAGAAGATCCAGCACTTATGAGAGAAATCATCAACAAAAATCACATAATACCTGTGTTTTGCTATCGAAGCAACTGAGAAAGTTCCACACACATCTGTGTGAATTCTCTCAAGGATCGTCATGGTGCGAATATCCTTCTCGTGAAAGGTGGCTTTCACAAACTTTCCCAAAGTACACCCCTTGCACTAATATGACTGCGCAAGAGTGCCTTTAGGAAGCCCTGTAGTGATCTGCTGCAGTATCTTCAAGGCTCCATGGTGAAGGTGACCTAATCTCCTGCGCCACAACTCGCCATCATCCCGGCTCACCAATCCTTCTGCCTTGCATGCCATTGCTGCACATCCATCTACATGCAACTGATAAAGGTTCCTCACTTGAACCCCTATCTTCCGGGTTTCTCTAGTTGTCTTGCTGCGCAGGAAAGCCTTTCCCTCACTGAAAACAACATCATATCCATTTTCTTCTAACATTGCCACAGAGATAAGATTCTTCTTCAATCCTGGAACATGCATGACTTCCTTCAATACCAAGGGTTTACCAGACTCCCTCTCAAAGGAAATGGTACCGATACCGGTCACACTGTATCTACCATCATCGCCCATCTCGATGTGCACTCCAAGATCTTTGTCCTCCAGATTAGAAAACAAATCTCGATCTCCCGTCATGTGAAAAGATGCACCACTATCTAAGAACCACACCGATCCCATAAGACTTGAAACCAAGCATGTGATCAATGAAAAATCAAGCTCAAACTATGAGGCTAGAGCCTCTCCTGCTGCAGGTCCAGCAGCTTGCTTGTTCTTCTTCTTCTGCGGACAATTAGTGGCATAGTGTCCGTGCTGGTAACAGTGAAAACACTTCACCTTGGACATGTACTGCTTCTTGCCTTTCGCACCAGAATGAGAAGCTTTCTTTCTCTTCCCCTTCTTTGCTTTGGCAGCCAAAGCGCAATTTTCTTCATCAGCTCCCTTTGATGAAGATCTGTCCCTGGTACTCCGCCTGATCTCCTCCTGCACAAGGTCTGACCATAGTCTTTCCCATCCTGGCAATTTCTCCCTACCATTGATAGAGTCCTGATAGGAATGCCAACTCTTAAAAAGACCAAGGAGATCCAAGCTCACAAAGTCCTCATCATCGACAGTAACCCCCACACTTCCCAGCTCATCTCAACACTGAGTGAACTTCGTGAGATACTTGGGCATACTATCACCCTTCTCGCATTTGATGTTTCTAAGTTTATCTTTGAGCGCCAGCTTCCTCTGATCGCTCTTGCTTTGGAATAGATCTATTAAAACCTTCCACATCAAGTATGGAGAAGTCTTTCCATGCAGGCCGGACACAATGTGATCCTTCACGCCCTCCAATAGAATCCTTCGACATTTTTCGGTCTTCTTTTGCCAAGCATCAGCTTGAGTAGCATCAGTAGGCTTTTGGACATCCGTCTCTATGAACTCCTTCAGCCCGTTATCATCCAATACTGCCTCCATCCTGTCCTTCCATGCAATATAGTTTGAGCTGCCCTCAAGAGCATACTCTAATCGCAATCCATTGAAAGACATTGCCTTGTTGACACCAAGAAAACACTGCTGCAAATTAGAATTCCACCAGCTCCAAACTCAACCGCCTCAGATCTAAGATTTGTGAGAACAAAATATTTCTTGTACAGAGATTGAATGTATGGGCTTTTACCGGGTATCTCTCCTTCCCAAGGAAGGATGAATCCAGAGGCTACCTGGCCCGATTACAGACTATGCCTGAAGAAATAAGATGTAAACACTTCCTGAATAGTAGATCTGATGATCAACAGCTCTGATACCATGTAGAAATTTTGAATAATAAACACATATTCAATGGAGATTATCCTGATCATGTAATATTGTGAAATACATAAGCTCCTCTACATTGATCATCAATTTAGCAGAATTAATAACAATAAAACATTAATAGCATGCACACATTAACACAGTATGTATCCCGGGGAAAGCTTACAGCTGAAAACCCCACACTATATATATATTAATGATTTAGAACATGTAACATTACATAGTCAATACTCATCACAAGTATCCAGCACTATCTCCACCTGTTACACACAAACCAGCTCAGACTCAAACAAGTCACAAGTTCAAATCTTCTCCACTGCTTTGCCTACCTCTATTGCATAAACCTGCTGAGAATCACTCACATTGGAAATCATGTGAGCACAGGATATTCTACTGGGAAAATCAATGCAATACTCATTGGCATACTCAATACATTGCTTGTGCAAATCCTCATGCACAACTATAGTCACAACTGATAGCAATCTCATCCTATAACACCTGTCCCTGTTGAACTGTACATGCACTGACATGCAACTGAGTTAACTGATGTATTCTTTAGTTTCTTTATGAGTTAATAATTATTTTAACAACTCATCATTAGTCTATTTATAGTTAGACTAATTACAACTAGTTTAACCAAGTCAAACTGAACACAACTCCATCAACTCCACAATCAACTCCACCAAACTCAACTGCTTGAGTTCTAACTGAAGTCTTGCATGCAACAACTCAACTGACCCACAAAGAAAGAATATTTCCTTTTGACGGCTGCATGTGCCACATCTGTAGCTCAAAATTAAGTGCTCCAAGAGAATAAGATAAAGTTTATAGTCTAAATATTATTATGAGACAATAATATTTGACTTTTCTATTTTTTACTAGCAGTCTAAAAATAGACTCTGATCACTCCTGCTGTGATAAAATATAGAAGTCCATCTATTTTTTCCCAACATGACAAATCATCCATAAACAACATTCTGCAGCTCATAGACATGATCCATATGTCTAAAAATAGACTTTGCACCATAATTTGCCTGCGGGCCCACTTAGTGAAGGCGACTCCTTTCCACTAAGCTCCATCATCTTGTTGCAATCTCAACATGGTATTTTGTTGCGTTATATTCCAAACTAACCAAGGATTTATGGATATGTTGTCAGTGACTTAATCAAATATCATAATTAGGTATTGTAGACACTCATTGAACACAAAAATGCAAATGGTTTTCTTCAAAATGGAAAAAATGCTTTCAATTGATATTAATGAATGTGCATAATCCGGAGATTAAAGCTTCTCATTGCCACCTTTGAGTATATTTGGAAATTTAATACCAGTATCATTCTCTATGGACAACCTCAATATCTATCATTACAATGAAGCAAAGGTTGTGTAACACCCTCCTGCCACATCTACCCAAGGAACTAGCCAGTCGGGGTAAACATGTGATGAGAGGCCACTATGATATGATTCAACCACCTAATTCACATTAAGGAAGTGGAACTGATGGAAACACACCATATAGACATCCAACATCATAAAAAGAACCCTAAGAAGACAATTCAACCACTCAGACAGCTTGTCCCTGGGTCCCACTATTGTTTTAGGTCTCTTAGGCCATAGTCTCTCTCATGCTATGGGCAAGGGAGTGACTAACAACCTAAATTCACTCTCACGGGCCTATCTACCAATGAATGTGGACCAAAATTGCTAGTGTTATGCCAGCAACCCCGGGTTTTAAGCCCCTTTTCAAGCTCATATCCTAGGCCACTGCCCGATTCATCTCTTCAAATCAGTAAGATAACATGGAAATGATAGTACTAAAGAAAATTCTTGTTCAAGACCTTGACTGGAATCCTATTAGCCATGACAGGCATTTCGTCAAACATATTGCAAATGTGTAATCTACACGTGTAATTCACAATTTTTAGCATAGGGTTCTCATACTTAGTTCAGAATTTCTAAGAACCATTGATGCCTCAACACATCAATTACCATTCCATCCATTAGGTCATAGATACATTGACCATTCAATTATAAGTAAAAACATGATGAGAGCCACACATTCTTGCTGTCATAAAACACATATACAACCAGCATAATAGAACCAAAAAATACCCATGAAGGTACAACCATATGGACCACATATAATTCATCAAAATACTCATATAAAAACAAGGACAAATAACCTTTCATTAATTATGAAAAATCCAAACCTGGGATGGGACTTCCACACTCCACTTGACCGTAGAATGGTTGAGCCAAATCTCTCTTCAACCATTCACCCCCATGCCATATTCCAAGCATGAATGTGGGATCTCATAAAACACAACAATAAAAACTCATCCAGGGCTTCCAGAGGCCATCCAGCTCAACCCATCGAACAGTGATTCCACAAAACCATCATCAGATCAATCTCTATCCCAACAATCCAAGGCTCTAGACTAGTAACTCAACCCACGGCTTTTACTAGGCTCCAAATAATTTCTCCCAGCAAGACTCTAGGACTAGTAAATCAACCCACCAACAACCCTAGAGCATTTTTCCAACCAAGGCTCTAGGACTAGTAACTCAACCCAAGCTAATATAGGGCTCCAAAGCATTTGTCCAACCAAGGCTCCAGGACTAGTAGCTCAACCCAAGGTAAGGAACATGAGGAAAAACCAAACAAAAACAATGAAAGTAACCCACTATCACCATGGCTATCCAGGAAATGGCAAGCCTATGCAATACGTTGCCGATCCAAGCAATCCTCCATGTTAGTGACAGATCACAACAAAAAAGGTAATGCATATGTCATGCATGCCAAAACTAGTGATGAAATCAACATGCAACTCGGGTACCTGCAAGAAAATATGATGTAGTTGTTGATGTTGATGCCTTCTTGCACTTTCCTACTTTTCCTTTTCCTTCCTTCTCCAATAATCCAAGTATGCCACACCCTCTAAGAGTGCTCCAAGAAAACTCTAAGTATCCAAGAGTATGGGAGAGAGAGAGAGAATAATGACAGAGAGTTCCAACACTGAACCGACAAAAGGTTATCAACTGATCCTCATAAACCTTTTTATGAATGAGGCCTCTATTTTCTTTATTTTCCATTATTTTCCTTCATTTTCCTCCTCACATGAAACCTATGACCTTTCACCTCCTTTTTCTCATAATTTCCATTATTTTCATAAATAAATATGCGAAAAATTCCATTCCTTTCCAAAGCCTTATCCATTACCTTTGCCAATTTCCTTAGCCATAAGAAATCAAATGGATGCCCCCTAGGATGTCTTGCCCAAAATTCAACTTGGAATAAGTGTCCCATTCATCCATGCTTATTGTTTTTAACTTTTATTACATGGAATTTTCACCAAGGCTATTACAGAACCCTCCCCCTTGGGGGACACTGTCCTCAGTGTTCAATCACACATATACCTCAACAACCCGCTCAAAGAAGACATACTTCTCCTAGAGATTTATAATATAGCTCGATGTAGTATTTATAATGAAATACTTGCTCAAGATAAAACATCATGAGACAACATACCGCATAGTGGATCTTTATAGCACAACTCATTACGGTATCTACAATGATCATACTACTTAGTGCCAATCCAGATGACATCATAACATCATGATAACATAACCAAATGATAGCATAGAAACATGGTAGCATAATCATAATAACGTGACATCCATACTACACAGTGAAGCTTTATAACACAACTCGTTACGATGTTTACATCTAGTCACACATGTACATATAGTAACATCATAAAAATTATATGTTTACGAGAACATGTGCCAAATCATATATCAAAACATATATTAAAGCATACATTAAAAACCATGTCTAAGCATATATCTAAACATCATATAGCATATACTAAACCATCATAAAGCATATACCAACCACCATAAATCATATATCAAACCACCATAAAGAAAATACCGAACCATCATGAGAAAATACTAAACCAACATAAGCAAATACTAAACCACCATAAGGCATATACCACACCACCATATCAATCTTCTTTGCCTCAACCAGCAAACAAGGAAGGATACATAGCTCGCATATGACCCAACATCTCCCATGCAGCTTCATCAGGCCCAAAGTGCTTCCACTGCACTTTAACTTGCTCTATTAGATGGTTCTGAAGCATGAACAATATACACTGAGGCTTCGGCTGAAGTTCTCCATCTAGTTCCACCTACAATACAGACCAATCAATTACATGATCAACATCTTTAATATACTTCTTAAGAAATGAGACATGTAAAACATCATGGAATTTCACTATTGGAGGCAATGTAATTCGATAGGCTACTGGCCCAATCCTCTCAATAATGTTGAAGGGTCCACAAAACCATGGTGCCAACTTAGCACATGATCCAATCCACAAGGAGCTCTTCTTTAGTTTGATACACATGTAAACCAGTTCCCCAACCTGGAACTCCTTGAACAACATGTTTCTATTTTCATAAATCTTCTGCCTATCCTATGCTTCCTTTATATTCTTCTTGATTACCTGGATTTCTTGTTTCATGTCTACCAACATATCTGGTCCAATCAATACTCTGCTAACCGGATCACACCAGCTAATAGGAGTGTTACAAATCTACCCATATAGTGCCTCAAAATGACTCATCCTCAATTATTCCTGATAACCATTGTTGTATGCGAACTTTACCAAGGGGAGATAATCTTCCCACTTCCGCTACTAATGCATCACATACATCCTCAACATGTCCTCTAATATCTTGTTGAACCTATTTGTCTTTCAATCTGTCTATGGATGATAAGTTGTGCTAAAGGCAAACCCCATGCCCAAATCTAAAAATAACGCCTTCCAGAACTTGGAAGTGAGCTTTGCATCCCTTTCTGACACAATCCTCTTTGGAACACCATGTAGCCTAACCACATCTCTAGTGAATACCTGTGCCACATCACTAGTTGAGAATGTATACTTCAATGGAATGAAGTGTGCAACCTTTTTTAACCTGTCCACAATGACCATTATGGAACCATGTTGCTTCACTACCTTTGGCAACCCTATGATGAATTCCAAGGAAATTACCTCTCATTTCCATTCTGGAATCGCGATCGGTTGTAGCAGTCCACCTGGATGTTTATATTCTTCTCTCACTCACTGACAGACGAAACATCTAGCCAAAAACTCTGCTACATCCCTCATCAAGTTCGGACAATAGTAAGATATCTTCACTGTTGTCAGTGTCTTTTAGTAACCCGGGTGACCTGATATG
The DNA here is from genome assembly GCA_031772625.1 of Pinus tabuliformis. Classification (NCBI taxonomy): domain Eukaryota; kingdom Viridiplantae; phylum Streptophyta; class Pinopsida; order Pinales; family Pinaceae; genus Pinus; species Pinus tabuliformis. The sequence continues at coordinate 841,135,854 of CM062819.1, read as the reverse complement.
GTTTTTCATGAAACTCCCTCAAGATCATCTTCTTGAGATCATTGTAATTCGAAATATATATCCTGTCTCAAAACCTGACCAATTCATTTGTTGTAAGACAATAGTTGAAATCCTGTGCACCTGCACCTATACATGTACCTGCACTTGTACCTGTACCACTACATGTAGTTGTACCTGCACCTAAACCTGTACTACCACTTATACCTATACATGTGCCTGTACATGTACTTTGCTGTAACCTGTGCACAATCTCCATATATCTAACATCCTTCTATCCTGCCCATAAGATCATGTCCTATAAATATGTCCCATAAGATCTCATAGTTGCTAAGTGATTTACCTACACCCACCTACTAAGACCATATACCACTTTGTTCTCTTTAACTTTGATGTATATGATTTCAAAGTCAAACTCATTTATTGTGGCCAACCACTGATCCTGCCTACCATTCAGATTCAATGGTCAAATAAATACCGCAAACCACTGTAATCACTCATCAATGTGAACCTTCTACCTAGAAGATAGTGTCTCTACATCTTCAATGCATGCATAATTAATGCCAACTCAAGATCATGTGTCAAATAGTTCTCCTCGTGCTCATTTAGTTTTCATGACTCATTGCATTCTACATGTCCATCCTACATAAGGACTCCACCAAGTCCTCTCTTGCACACATTTGTGCACACAACAAACTCTCTATCCAGATTTGCAATCTTTAATACTGGTGCATTTGTCAAAAATTGCTTGAGTTGCTCAAAACTAGCCTCACACTGCTCTGTCCATTCAAACTTCTAACCTTTTCTTTGCAAATATGTGATAGGATAAGAAATCTATGAGAATTGCTTAATGAACCTATTGTAGTAGCCTACCAAACCCATGAAGGATATTACCTCATCCACATTCTTAGGAGCTACCCACTCCATGATGGCTCTTATCTTTTTTGGATCTACTGCAATGCCCTCCTTGGAGACAACATGCACCAAGTAGTGTACCTCAATTTGAAAGAAACTACACTTGTTGAGCTTAATATACAACTAATTCTCTCTCAACAATTTCAACACTGCTGCTAAATGCTTGGCACGCTCCTTTTCATTTTTAGAATATACCAATATATCATCAATGAACACAATAACAAACTTATCCAAATATGGATGCAATACATTATTCATCAAGCACATGAATGTAGTTGGAGAATTAATTAAGCCAAATGGAATTACAACAAACTCATAATGCCCATACCTGGTCATGAACGTAGTCTTGTAAATGTCTTCTTCCTTGACGCATACCCGATGATATCTGGGTCTCAAGTCAATGTTTGAGAACACTGTTTCTCCCTTCAAATGATCGAACAAGTCATCAATCCTTAGCAATGGATACCTATTCTTGATGGTCACCTTGTTCAACTTTCTGTAGTCAATGCATAATCTGAGAGTACCATCTTTCTTCCTTACAAACAAGACCAGTGCGCCCCATGGTGATACACTTGGCCTAATTTATCCCTTGTCCAACATTTCCTTCAAATGAAATTTTAACTCAACCAACTCAAGTGTGCTCATCCTGTAAGGTGATTTCAATGCTAGAGCTACCCCTTGCACCAACTCAATAGAAAAGTCTACTTCCCTATGAGGTGGAAACTTTGTAATGTCCTTAGGAAATACATCTTGAAACTTCTACAAAACTAGATACTTGTTCAACACATCTACATCCTCATCGTCCTTACCCTTATGACTAGAAATGTGTACTACAAATAGCTTGCACCACTTCCTGTGGCTACGCTTTGCTTGCATAGTTGTCACCATCCTAACTTATGTGGCTTTCTTATTACCTTGTAATACTATTGGTTCTCCATTTTCATAAACACACTCAATAGATTTTTCATAGCAGTCTACCTTGGTTCTATGAAGATAGAACCAATTCATGCCCAACAACATACTGTATGATCCCAATGGTAATACATTTAAATGTGCTGATGTAGGCATACCATTCAAATCAAATACACAATCTATTACCCAATGATGAACTCGCTTCTTTGTACCTATACCCAACTACACTAACCAAGACTCTACATGTAATTCCTTACCAAAACCACACTTATCCGCCAAGTCAGGACTAACATAGCTATAATTATATCCAAGGTCAATCAAAATAGAAATAATTTGATAACAAAGCTTACCGTCCATCTCGATGATAGATGCCTAATGTTCTACATGTTAGTTTTCCACTGCTGCATAGATACGCGAAATACTCTTAGTTTTCCACTGCTGCATAGATACGTGAAATACTCTAATTGAAATCCCCAACAGTTTGTGCCTCCTACACACTATATATCTTAGGTCTACCACTCTGATATTGTGGGAAATCTCTCCTACAATGATCCCTTCCACAAGTCCAGCATCGAACATGTTCCTTACTCTTCTCCTCAAGCCAATGTCCCTGCCCTTTCTCTGATGCATTGAACCACTTAGGTGGTGCAACATTCTCCTTGTTACCTATGTCATGTGGTCTTGCTTGCTTCTTGTCCCATTTCCTTTGTTCTTTGCATTACCTCTCCAATCTGTCTCAGTTTCAGTTCTGCTCTTAGTTATTCATAGCAATTCTTTAGCTTTCAAACGACCTCCTCCAATCATCTAGGCTCATCGAACTCAATCATGTATTTAAATGCAACCGGTAACCCACAAATGAACCTCTGAATCTTGGCATTCTCCTCTGTGAGGTAAGGCACATATCTCAGTAACTCCAAAAACTTACTAGTGTACTCATCATCTGTCATGGAACCCATCTTTAGTTCATAAAAATATTTTTCCATGTCATCAAAGTACCTTTCTGACAAGTACTGCTTCTTAAATAACTGCTCAAAATCACTCCAAGACAAATCTTCCTCATGAATACACCTAACATTCTTCACATATTTCCACCAAATGTCCACTTTACCTTTGAGACTGAAGGTAGCTACTTTAGCTTTCATGTTCTTTGAATAATCTTGAAACTTAAAAAACTTGTTCATACCGAGTAACCAAGCCTCTGCATCATGTGATCTCTTTACCTCTCCATCAAATGTAGGTGGCTTTGCTTTCTTAATCTCATCTAGAAAGTATCCCCTATCACTTCTCTTGTAAGGATGATATTGGTGATGATCAAATTTCCTATTTGAATTAGAACTAGAATCATACATGTGTCTATCCCTTCTCCTCTCCAGGGTGTCCAACAATCTTCCATCTCAGATTGTGTCATCTCAATCTGATTGGTGACTACCATGCCATCTACTGCCATATGCCCCATTATTTTTGTCCTCCTGCTCATGATTGATCTGAAGCGAACCCTGTCGTTGCAAGTATGACAAGATCTGAAGTATGACTACATTTACCTCTGCTAAATTTTCCTATGACTGTATGATTATGTCATTATCTACCTTACAACTCCTTATATCTTCCTTTAATCTTCTTAGTGTCATTTCCAAGTCAGAAGAGTTCACAACACCATACTTCTCTTCGAATTCATAGGGAGAGTCCTTTTAGTCAACCATCTTGCTATACATTTGATGTTTCTTCCTACAAGGTATATCATGTCAGCTAAACCAAATCACAATAAACCAACATACCTTAATATAGCTCAGGGAGGGTACCTTGTCTGCAAGATCAAAAACTTGGCATGATACATGCACAACATAATCAGATCAATATATGAATGTAGTACATAAGCATATAACCATGCATCATCATTCTAGTTAGGGTCTAGTCTTTAATGCACGACCTTAGAAACAATGCACACTACAACCTCATGCATAACAACATCCACTACATCACGGTACACTTGACCACATGTAAACATGAATATACATAAGAAATACATAACTATTTTTGGCTTGTTGGGGCCTGACCTAGGTTTAGAGTTAATTAGCCAAACAAATCCCTATACTATTGACCCTTTCGGCAACAGTCCACAGAGCGCGGAATGAGGTCTCACCTGAAGTAGTATGGGAGGGTGCTAAAACCAGGTTTCTGCACCCTGGAGATGTTTGACTGGTCCTTTGTTTGTCTCTACGCGCAGGTGGCTTCATGCACTTTCACTTTCCTTGTGGCCTGGTACACTGGCTTCACACAGCCGAAACCTGGGGTTGTGCTATGATTTGTTCTATTACCCGAGATCTTATTTATCTTCCAGTATTGTTTAAGCACCTTCGCCTACTTAAGTTTCTTAAGTTATACTTAACAATACAAAACATTCATATAGGTTCGTGTAGTAAATAAATAGTATATTTGTAAACTATATCAATCACGCATTAAACCAGGAAAAGATAGACATAATTATAGCAAAACTTCTCTTTATTGATTCATCCAATGGTTACAGACTCGACCTTCCCTGCGCACTCAGCTACAGGGGTCCACACACTCAGCTGCAGACTACTAGGCATTTGTGCACTCAACTACAGAGCCTTCTCCTACTCTACGACCCATAGACACACTTTACACTTCGACTCAATCACTTAGACTTCCTTATTCCTTAGTTCTCTTTTACACTTATAACCTCTCTCTCCGCGAACCATGGATAGGTCTATCCAGCCGACCTTGCATTACAAAACTAGGGTAGACAACCCTATGACTCTATCATACTTTCGTGCCCTGCACCTGCTATTCGTGTAGCTTTTACAACAAGATTTGGTAAAAACTTGGGCTTTAAGCCCCAACACATGCCTTTGGGGGGATTCCATGCCCAACAGGCCCCCAACACAAACATCGTGACTCACTCTCAAGTCACTCTGTTGGTGCAGAGATCTTTGTATGGAGTCCCTCCAACTATTCTCAAACTATGGCAAGGTCAGCAGCAAACTGAGTTGCTGCTTGCTCGATTTGCTGCATATGTTGTTCCAAAACCTCTGTGTCAGAACTACTTCTTTGCATCTGTGCTGGTATCCCCTAACTTTGTTTAAAGTCCTGTGCCTTTGTCTGGATCCTTGGAGTGCGAAGACTATGCTTCTGTCGGTTAGTCAGATAGCTAGGCCACGTGTGTAGGGCTTTAAGCGGCTGCCATTCACTTTGCCTGGGAAAGGCTCTCCATTTAGCTTGACTAGCTATACCGTGCCTCCATCTGTGACCTCCTTAACAACATTTCCCAACCAATGCATTCTGAACTTTACTAGAAATTTTTCAAACTTATTGTCATAAAATAGCACTAAATCATTTACTTTGAAGGTTCACAACTTAATATGGCAATCGTTCCAGGCCGTCTCACGCTACTTTTGCACCTGTTGATGAAAGCCAGCCAGAAACCGTTCCTCCTCAAGCTCCTCCAACTGTGCAAGTCTTTCTTCTAGGGCTTCACGGTCCATCATACTTGTGACCGCTACTATGTGCAGACTAGGGACAATATACTCCATTGGCATGACAACTTCCATGGCATAAACTAGCTGGGAAGGTGTATGTCTCGTCAGTTTCTTGCATGTTGTCCTATAAGCCCATAATACTACAGGTACATGCAGGTGTCAATCACTCCGTTGTGCGTTGCATACTTTGGGTTAGCGTAGTCTCCAGTATTTTGTTGAATGCTTCTACTGTCCATTGGCTTGTGGGGTAATATGGTGTGCTTTTTTGATGATACACCTGGAACTCCTTTGTTAGCGTGTTGATGGTTTCATTCAAGAAATGTGTACCACAATCACTCATTAAGATTTTCAAACGGCCAAATCAATTCAACATGTGTTCAAACAAAAACTTCATAGTCATGGCAGCGGTGCAGTCTTTGACTGGCTGTGCTTTTTCCCAACAAGCCAAGTACTCTGTCACGGTCATAATGTATCGCGCGGTCATTTTTCCCTGAGGTTTGATAGGTTCTACAAAGTTGATTGCCCATTTTTCGAAGGGTTGCAGCGTCATTTGTGGATTGAAAGGCATATCATCCCTATGCGATGGTTTACCTATCCTCTAAAATATATCATAGGCCTTACAATGTGCTTTCGAATCCGGGTGAAGGGTTGGCCACCACAACCTTGCACAGAGAATCTTTTGTGCAGTCGCTCATCCTGCATAGTGTCCTCCTGCAACACCCCCATGTGCTTTCATGAGGATCTGATTTCATTCAAACTCAGGTACGTACCTTTGTAGTATCTCATCATTACCCATTTTGTACAGGTGCCCCGCGATGACAAAAATTCAGCCACGCGCACCACCAGTTCCTTCTTGGGTCTTGGCGTGCCGGTGACTTCGAGATTTTTGTCACAATCCCGACACCTTCTGGAGCATCCCCCATAGTCAGGGGCTGCACAGCCTCCTCGATGGTCATTTGGGTTATCTCCATAATATCCTTAGCTAATGCCATTGTATATGTCTAGAAATCTCACACTCGCGAACTCAGGGGCTCAATCAATGCTCAACACACAACAATCAGGGCTCTGCTCAATAGCTCAATTTGAAAATGACCAAGTGTTTTTTGTTGGGCAGCCCTTTCTATTTTATAGCACTTTTTGAATTTGAATTTGACCGTTCCCCAAAGCTGGTTCATTAATGCTCCCTTGGTGGTATATTTTCCCAAATCTTGCCCATAAGTCACGTCTTAAATGCCTATTGCCCACTCCATTTGGCCTCAAGTTGAGCATCCCACCAGGAATAGTGACTTCAATGGTCACTTTCTAGCCAACCTGCGTGGTAGTGCTGCCCCCCTCTACAAGTAAATATTCATCTTCCTAAGGTTTAAATTGAAGTCACTTTGGTGTTTCTCAAAGATCTTGCATGTGAAGAATGAGACCCTAGTTTCTCTTCATTGTTTGCCATCCAATTGTGCAATTTTCATCCCACCTTCATAAAAACTTCATCAAACCCATTTTCACTCTTTATCTGCCCTAATACACTTCACTCATCACATTTTCTCATATCCCACTCCCCTAAAGCAAAAATTTCCCTCACCAAAGCCTAAATCCTTCACTAAACCCTAATCTCCCAAAATCATTTCTTTCACTCCCCAATTTCATCTCCCAAGAGTAAAATATCTTCATACTCATCACTATTGTCCTCTTTCATCACCATTTTTCACCATACCTTCATTTCATCATTTTCCCAAAAACAAGCACAATGGCAAGAAATAGTGACTCAAGCTATGAGCAAGAAACACAAAGTGACAGTTTAGGAGACAGAAATTTGCAACCTAGGAGACCTCACAAGGGTGGGAAGATCATCAGAGAGGAGCCTATTATTATTGCTAAAATTCTTGCTTGTCCTCTTGCCACCACTTGTTTCAAATACCAATCCTACTTTGAGTTTTATGAGATGGTAGAGAGGGTCAGGTATCATCATGAATTGGCTAGGCAATTTGTCATCAACGTGGAGAACAATATGGTATAACTTGCTGGCATCAACTTCACCCTTTCACCATCCATTATTGCAGAAGGAACTATGATGCCATATGTGGGGGAAAGATGGAATAAGAGACAAAATATCAGCAAATAGAACTATGAATCCTACATTAAAGCTAGATATCATAGCCAATTAGGCAGGGTGTTTCCTTTCAAGTTTTTGGAGGACCGGTATGTGCCATTAATGAAAATCATCATTAAATACTTCACATGTGAGGGAAGGTTCTCCCGGCTCTATACTTATCATATCAGGTTGCTTATGCATTTTACTAGGGTTAGAATGATGAGCATACCATACTTCATTTGCAAAAACATAAAGAGGATGACTGTAATTGCAAAGAGGAAACCCTACCCACAGTAGCTCAATAGCATATATCACTTTGCTGTCATCAAAATTTTTGTTTTGCACCAGTTGACTCAGTTGGGAGTGCCATGGGAAACCTTCATTGCCCATGAGATTTTCAAGGGACCTCAAATATTTGTAGAACCTCAAGAGGAAGTTGGACCCTCTGGGCAACAAAGAGAACATGAAAGAAAAACTGAAGAGGCTCACATTCCTATTTTTATCACTTATGAAAAGGGGATGAGAAGACTTTAAACGAGTATTATCTCCACCAAGGGTGGAAGGGGTCTCGTTCTCTTCACCAGAAAATAGGCAAATTTTATCTTCACCCGGGGTGAAAGGGGCTTTGCCTTCTTCTTCAGCAGAGCAGGTACAAGATAGAGGAAAGAAACCATTGCATGATGAAGGGCCTTCTGAAGTTCAAGAGAGAGACTTCATTTTGATTCAGGAGGAGGATACTGATTTGATCTCCCAAAACTCAAGGCTCAAGGAGGTCATTAGAGAATAAGAAGTTGATATCAATGCATTATCCATCAACCTTGAGAGTGCTAAGTGGATTATTAAATACCTTGAGCAAAAAAACAAACAATTGGAGGATAAACAGATGATCATGGAGCTGCAAACTATCAGGGAAAATCGACAAATAGCAAAAAGGAGGAAAGTCAAGCTGACTTCACTGGAGCAAGAAATAGAGGCTAACTGAGAATCATGGTTGGAAAAAGTGAATGTCCACCTTGAGAAGCTTCTTGACAAGGCTAATAAGGAGAAGAAAATGTTAAGGGACATGGCCTATCACTATTTGGCCGAGAACAATATTTGTAAGGCAAGAATAAGAAGACTGAAAACCAAGCTAGGGAGAGCCTTAAAGGCCAAAAAAGAGCAAGAAAAATTTAGAATCTTGGCTGAAGCTTCCTTGGCTCAGCAAAATATTTTATCATCTTGCCTCATGCTAATTTTGAGAAAATTTGGAGAACTTTTTGTCATTTTCAAATTTTTAATTGCAAAACACAGGGATTTTCCTATGATGCGCGGCGCATTGATCTGGTAGGTAATTTTGAAGAATAGCTTACATTTTTGAATTTGTCATGAAAAAATATGAAAACCCAGAAAATTTCATAAATTTTGGAGGAGTTTTGGGTCACTAAAAGGGCAAAAGACACCTCAAAATTGCCCTTTTTGCCACTTTTTGGACCCGCAGGAAGCAGTGTTGGGAGAACTGACGTTTGGAGGGGCAAATGGACACCAAATTAAAAAATTCTACTTGTCTTAGAAAGTAGATAGATAGACCTTTCCAACAAGCCAACTTGGAGAAAATTTGGTGAAGGGGAAAGCCTCCAAATTCAGCTGGGAAAATGCATTGCGCATTAGGCAGATGGCACTGCGCATCATGCACAATTTGCTCAATTTTGCCCAAAACTCAAAATTTTCGCCTAGTTTTTTCTCAGTTTGAATTTTTCTCTCTCATGGTAAAAATCATGATGTAAATTGATGTAATTTGATGTAAAAATGATGAAAATTGACTCAAGGAGGTACATACATCATGTATAGGTGGTTTTGAACTAAATGAATCAGTTTCCATAGTTTTAGAGGCAAGTTGTTCCACTACCTATTTTCAGTTCTTGGTTTAGATCTTGTTGAAACAGCTCCTAAACTCATGAATTTTACCCCTAAAGGCTAGCATGGGTGTTTTTTTTCCTATATCTAGTACTTTCTTAATCATTTGTAAAGGTTGGACTCTTGTGAATGCTTTGAGCATTATTATACATTCATCTCTGCATTTTGGCAAGGAAATAGACCAGGGTTTGCAGCATTTTGTGGGATTCTTGTGGCAAGGTGATTTAGTATTGTTTTTCCTTCTGTGATTCAAGTTATCCTTTGTTTATGTGTGCCATCATCTCCCTCTTTTCAGCTTAACTAAATGAAACAAATATAAAGGTGGGATTCATTGATGTTGCAATGCTCTACCTTAAGGTTTATTTGGTTATACATGTTTTCAACTGTTTGAAGAGGATTCCTAATACTTTCATGCCCTCTCCAACTCCTCACCAATCTTAACACTCTCCATTTCACTTAATTCAAAGTACTAAAGCATTTTCCTACCTCGCCCCACAGTAACCTCTGCAAGACTGAGTTCATTCCCTGGACCCAAAACTTCATTTCACATTTGATCCAGTAAACGAACATAAAACTCAATCAAACTCCTCTGAACATATACCTAGCCTAAAATTAGAATTCTCAGTCATCTCAAGCCTCATATATTTTTTTGAGATTGACAAGGAGAGATCCCTCTCCCAACCTGGCAGGGCTAGCTACCAGGTTAAGCGTGGTTTAATGTTACCCTAGACCTGCCTTTCTCAGCCTGAGGTAGATTTAGGCCATAACATATTGGCGACCATATGTTGGGTCCCTATAATACTAGTGATTACCCCATTACTATTGTAGTTGTACCCGTTTTAATATTGTTGTGCCCCTATTGTCCCCATATTTTTATTACTGTGCCCCATAGAATCCATCTATTGTTATTTTTGTGGCTTTATATTATTATTGTTAGGTCGGTTGGGTTATATTGTGACTCCTTAGACTCCTATATATAGAAAGGAGGTTTTGTCATTTGAATCATCCAAGAATTTTTCATTTATGTAATGTAAAGGAGGTTTCCCCCTTGAAGAGGTTGAATTTTAAGGTGTTGATCTATCTTTTCTATCTTTTTCTTGAGATGGTTTCATAACATTTGGTATCAGAGCTTTGGATTCTAGGGTTTCGCTGCTCCAAACAGGTCATCGTGGAATTTTCGCTATAAATTTTTTTTTACGACATTTCAGAAGCTAAAAAAAAAATCCATTTGAGAATAAATTGCGCTAAACCTCGGGTCTAAATTTCAGAGCTTTTCGCGTTATATTGGTGGAGATATGATCTGAGGAAGTTGGTCTTTTTGCAGACTCCTGAATTACATTGAAAACAGGTGACCTGGGGAAAATCTTCATAAATTTCTCTCTGAGCATTGGATTGAAATTTTGTAAGAAGTTATAGAAAGAGGAAGGATTTTAGTTTCTTGTATATATTTTTCAAAGCCAAAGGTCAAAACAGTGACTCGTGGAATGTCGTACAAGTTCGCTCTAATAAATTAGTCTATAATCAGGTCATTATGGGAGATTTGACATAACTCTTATTGGAGAATCCAATTTGGGTCAGACTGGTGGCATTGGAAAGAGGACACAGAGGGCTACCGCAGGTCGCAATTTTAGAACTAGATGATCCGAAATTACAGAGATACATCAGAGGCGATATCGAGATCCTACAAAGTGGAAAAAGGTGTGTAGATTTTTTAAATTTTTTCTTAAGCTTGGTTTGAAAAATTATTTTGAAGGAATTAAAAGGGCATAGTAGAGCATTAGTATCAATAATTGATGCCCCGAGGAAAGAAAATGCAAACACCTAGTAAGCAATCTGAAAGCTCTAGCATGACTCATGAAGAAGAGGAAGAAATGCTACATGATATATCAAAATTACAAGACCAAGTGCAACAAATTTCACTCTCACAAAAGCTAACAGAAGCTAAGATAAATGGCGTGGAATCTAATATAAAGGGCGTGGAAGCCAAGATTGATGATTTGAAGATAGATTTGAAGGCAGATTTGACAGATTTTCTACAAGAAATACTTACTAATGGTGAAAGGGAGTAAAGGAAACTCATGATGCAAACAAAGGAAATGTTAATCATGATTTCATAGACTCTAATGTTGGATCGAAGATGCACCATATTCCGAAAATTGATATGAGGAAGTTTTATGGCAAGGATCCCGCAACATGGATATTACAGATGGAGAAATTTTTCGATCTCAATAATATGCAAAACACACAAAAGGTACGTATTGCAACTTTATATTTGGAACCAAATCAGTTTGTATGGTATCAATGGCTTTGCTCTCGTAAACAATTTATCACTTGGGAAGTTTTTATGGAAGAATTGATAGCACATTATGAGGATACAAAAAACAACACTATTTTAGCCAATTGAAAAGTCTCAAACAAAATGGTTCAATAATGGAGCACATTGAGGAGTTCCAAAAATTGAACATAAGGGTAAAAAATATTCTAGAGGAGCATAGGATTGATGTTTTCATAGGGTCTTTAAAGGATAATATCCAACATGATGTTCGCCTTTGGTAACCTGATTCATTAGAGAAGGCATTCAGGTTAGCAAGAAAAATGGAAAGCAAAATTATGGCAACCAGGAAGCATACCACTCACAACTATAAAGACAGAAGTGTTGTTGCCACTAGTCTTCCACAACCTATAAGGTTGACACCACAAAAATTGGAAGAAAAAAGAACAAAAGGGCTTTGTTACAGTTGTGATAGCAAATACACTGAAGGTCATAAGTGTGCTGAGAAGAAATTATTCTACATAGATTGTGAAGAGGAAGAAGAAAAGGAGCAAGAAAGGTCAAAAGAAGAGGATATACTCCAGGAACAAAGCCTAGATGAAGAACAAATGAATCCGACCATATCTTGTAATGCATTGGCGGGAATTACCACTCCTCAAACCATCAAGATAGAAGGACAAATCAAGAAGAAAAAGGTAATAGTGTTGATTGATTCAGGAAGTACCCATAGTTTTATTCATTGTAAGGTAGCAAAAGAATTGAATTGCTTCTTATATCCAACACCAGAGTGTCAAGTGATGGTTGCAAATGGAGGAACAATAAATTTCTCTGGAAAGTGCCATAATATCAAGCTATCCATGGGAGAATATGTATTGACTAGCCCAATTCTTTCCATTCCAATGGGAGGTGCTGATGTTGTATTAGGAGTCCAATGGCTACAATCCTTGGGTACAATAGCTTTTAATTTTCAAGAACTTTTCATGAAATTTTCTGTGGAAGGAAAGGAAGTTGAATTAAGGGGTATTGCAGGGAAACCAGGAAAGATAATCAGCTCTAATGGTATGACAAAGCTTCTAAAAAGGAACGAAAAGGTGTAATTGCACAATTATGTTCGCTAGATGTTTCCACATTGGAATCATCTATTTCTATAGATCTCCAAAAAGTCTTGGACAATCATTCCAAGGTATTTGAGACTCCCAAAGGTCTCCCACCTATTTGTGAACATGATCATGCTATTCATCTGATTCCAGGAAGTGTTCCTCCAAACATCAGGCCATAAAGATATCCCTATGCCAAAAAGAGTGAAATTGAATGTATGGTTGCAGAAATGCTAGAGGCTGGTATAATTCAACTGAGTCAAAGTTCTTTCTCTGCTCTAGTAGTATTAGTGCACAAGAAGGATGGATCATGGCGCATGTGTCCGGATTATAGGGAGCTCAACAAGATCACTATTAAAGATAAGTTTCCCATTCCTGTCATTGATGAATTACTTGATGAATTGCATGGATCAATTTACTTCACCAAGTTGGATCCTCATTCAGGATATCATCAAATCAGAATGAAGACTGAAGACATTCCAAAAACAGCATTTAGAACTCATGAGGGTCATTATGAATTTTTGGTCATGCCTTTTGGCCTTACCAATGCACCCTCAAAATTTCAAGGTTTGATGAATTCAATTTTCAAACCATTCCTTAGAAAATTTGTGTTAGTATTTTTTGATGATATACTAATCTACAGCAAGTCTTGGAAGGATCATGTTGAACATGTTGACAGGGTGCTACAACTATTGGAGGAGAAACAATTATATGCAAAAAGATTCAAATGTTTCTTTGGAGTACAAGAGATGGAATATCTGGGTCATGTTGTATCTCATGAAGGAGTTAGGGTAGACCCTAGCAAAATTAAAGCCATTAAGGAATGGAAAATCCCCACATCCATAAAACATTTGTGAGGATTTCTCGGGTTGATAGGGTATTATCGCAAGTTTTTTAAGAATTATGGGAGAATAGCAGCACCTCTAACAACACTATTGAAGAAAGATGCATTTTCATGGACTCCAGAAGCAACAAAGGCCTTTGAACATCTTAAAGAGGCAATGTGCCAAGCACCTGTCTTAGCTACACCGGACTTCACAAAAACGTTTATTGTGGAATGTGATGCTTCAGGAAATGGAATTGGTGCTATTTTAATGCAAGATGAAAGACCCATTGCTTTTGAAAGTCGTCCAATCAAGGGAGATTTTTTACACAAAGCTATTTATGAGAAGGAAATGTTGGCAATACTCCATGTACTTAAGAAATGGTGACCCTACCTAATGGGAAGACACTTCAAGGTAAAAACGGATCATGATAGCCTTAAATACTTTTTAGAACAAAGATTATCCTCTGAAGAGCAACAAAAGTGGGTCACAAAGATGTTGGGTTATGACTTTGAAATCATCTACAAAAAGGGAAGAAAAATGTGCTGGCAGATGCAGTCTCAAGAAAGGATGAGGATGTGGAAGCATTGTTGTGTGCCATTTCTATTATCCAACCAGATTGGATAAATGAAGCAAGGGAGGAATGGAAGAATGACGAAGAAGTGTGGGCACATATTCAAAAGTTACAACAAGATTCCAGTACGTCGAATACATTTAGATGGAAAAATGATTTGTTATGGTACAAAGATCACTTATACCTCTATAAGAATTCCCAGCTAAAACAAAAGATTCTTATGGAATTGCACACTTCTCCCTTAAGAGGGCACTCGGAATTTTTAAAAACTTACCACAGGGTTAAGAAGGAATTTTTTTGGGATGGCCTTAAATCAGATATTCAAAATTTTGTGGTGGAATGTTTGGTTTGCCAACAAAATAAAGTTGAAACAATTAAGACATCGGGTCTATTACAACCTTTATCCATTCCAAGCCAACGTTGGGAGGAGGTTTCAATGGATTTTATCACAGGTTTATCCAAGTCTGAGGGAAAGAGTGTCATCATGGTGGTAGTTGACAAACTTACCAAGTATGCACACTTTTGTGCATTATCACATCCATTTAAAGCCAGTACAATTTCTACTACATTTATGGAAACAATTCAAAAGCTACATGGAAACCCAAAGATTATTGTAAGTGACAGAGATCCCATTTTCATCGGAAATTTTTGGACAAAATTATTTTCTTGTCTTGGTACTCAGTTAGCTCATAGCTCATCTTATCATCCTCAATATGATGGGAAAACTAAGATAGGAAACAAATGTTTGGAAGGATATCTTCGTTGCTTTGTATCTGATAAACAGACACAATGGATCAAATGGTTGCCTCTAGTTGAATGGTGGTATAACACTTCCTTCCATACAGCAACAAAAAAGACCCAATTTATGGCACTTTATGGGTATCAGCCACCATCCATCACATCATATTTAAGAGAAAATTCTAAGGTTCAAGCAGTGGAACATCACATCGAACATCAACAACAAGTCCTCCAACTCTTAAAGGATAACCTTGTGTTGGCACATAATAGAATGAAACAACAGGCAAATCAACATCGCAACGAAAGAAGTTTTGATGTAGGTGATTGGGTATTCCTACGGCTACAACCATATAAGCAAATGTCCCTCAAGCAAGCTAAGAAGGATAATAAATTACCACCAAAGTATTATGGTCCATACAAGGTGTTGCAAAAGATTGGTACTATGGCATACAAATTGGAGCTTCCTGCAGCTTCTCGATTGCACCCAGTTTTCCATGTTTCATGTTTAAAGAAGGTTATAGGTGATAAGCTCCTATTTCAAATAATATTGCCAAAAATTGACGAGGTAGGAAAAATTATATTGGAACCAGAAGCGGTCACAGAAACAAGAACTCGACAGCTACGAAATCGATCAATTTCATAGTATCGTATCAAGTTAGAACTTATCTGCTGAAGATTCCACATGGGAGGATGAGATTTTTATACAGAAGCATCCAGAACTACTCAAGTGTTGAGGACAACACTTTTTTGAAGGAGAGGGGCATGTTGGGTCCCTATAATACTAGTGATTACCCATTACTATTGTAGTTGTACCCCTTATTAATATTGTTGTGCCCCTATTGTCCCCATATTGTTATTACTGTGCCCCATAGAATCCCTCTATTGTTATTTTTGTGGCTTTATATTATTATTGTTAGGCCGGTTGGGTTATATTGTGACTCCTTAGACTCCTATATATAAAAAGGAGGTTTTGTCATTTGAATCATCCAAGAAATGTTCATTTATGTAATGTAAAGGAGGTTGCCCCCTTGAAGAGGCTGAATTTTAAGGCGTTGATCTATCTTTTCTATCTTTTTCTTGAGCTGGTTTCATAACACCATCCTGGGGAAGAAAAGTTTGTTTGTTGTTGTTTGCTTTGTAGACTACAGACGGAGCCTAAATTTAGCCAGGTAGCCTTCGAATTGCTCTTGATTTGCAAGTGCATAAGTAGATGAATGTTGCTTCAGTCAATCTCCGGTTTAGTGTATCAACCGAACATCTAAAATAAACACTATTACCCCAGTATCTTAAAGAAATTCTAGACTTTGGATGATGAGTTTAGAATTTGATAGGCTAACGAATTGATAATGTCCATTTGATTTTTGGGAATAATTCAACACACTGGCTTCTAGACGATACACCAGGGCCAATCCTGATCTTGATCCTCCTCCTGTGTATGAAAACCCAATCTCATCCCAAGAATTCTCCGACAAGAAAGTTCTGTGATTCCCATTTTCAGATCTCATTCATGTCTAGTTGTTTTTGAATACCTTGAAGATCTTAATTTTGATGAACATTTTGATCTATCATTGTTTGAAACTAAATCTAAAAGTGAAATTGGTTCTACTGTTCTAAATCTGGGGTTTGTCAAAGATCTTGAAACTGAAAAGGCTAATAAATCAATTAATGATTATATCTTGAATCTTCAAACTTCCATTGTGGCTACAAACATTCCTAAGTTTTTAGAATCTACATCTGCAACCCTTGGCCCATCTGTTGTTGCTTCTGGTTCAGAAATTCCTACTTAAACTCCTTTTATTCCCACCATTCCTGTGCATCCCACCATATCTAATCAGAGACCCCCTGTCTCTTCTCCTCTATCAACCCATTCAACACCTCAAACATCTCATATTTCCTCCCCTCCTTCTACATGTCATACACCAATTACATTGTCTGTTATTGTTGTTTTGACTCCTCCTACATCCCCAAGGCCAGTTTCAAATCCACCTAGAACAATGGCTGCCCGATATGCACCTCTCGTTTTGCCACAAAACTTGGATGCTATGCCTATTGATTACCAAAGAAAAATTCCATTGTTTGATGGTACCCAAGGTATCACAGCATAATAGCATGTGGTTAAGATGACCAATTTCTTTGACCTTCATGAGATAGATGAAGAAAATGTGTCCATGAGATTGTTTGTGCAAACTTTTGGAGGCAAAGTGCGGAAGTGGTTCAGAGCATTGCCAGTTGGGACTATCAATACATTGGCGGTTCTTCAAAGACAATTTCTAGATCGTTGGGAGGTAAAGAAAAATCCTCTTCAAATTCTTTCTAAATATGAAAACATAAAGAGGAATATTGATGAAAGTGTCCAAGATAATTGTGTTAGATTCAATACTGTTTAAAATGAAATTCCCGCTGATATAAAGCCATCAATGGGGCGGGCTTTGATTAAATTTACTGATGGCTTTGATCCTGACATGGCATATCAATTGAGAGAAAGATACCCAACCACATTGGAGGATATGCAGAAAATTGCAATGCACATAGAGGCGAATCTGCTAGCTAAAAGAGCTAGAACGAAGACCGAGAAGAAAGTGACCATAAAGGAGGAAGCTTCTTCCTCAGATCATTTACTTCGCAAGATCGAGAATATGTTTGATAGACTCACTATTGTAGATAAGCCTGAGGCACAAATTAAAAATCCAAACTTTCGTGGTTAGCAGCAACCACAGTTCAGAATCAAACAATGGGAACAAAGAGCACAAGACCAAGCAACACCGCAGCAAGTAAAACACCATTACAGTGGAATTTTGTACATGGTTCGGAATCAGATGATGATGAGAATATAATAGGAGAGGAGAATCATTTATTTACACCTGATGGTTTTCCTATTTATATCACAGAGGATGAAGAGTATTTAGAAAGCCCAGTTGTACAAAAGGATGAAGATTTTATCTTAACAAATAAAACAATCTTAGAAAAAGAATTTGATGAGTATTAGAGGGGATACATGAATGCCTTGATAGCCTAGCAACGACAATATTCACTCAGGGGTAGAGAGGTACCCATCAATCCAATTCAAAAGAGGAAGGAAGCAACACCACCAAAGAATGATTCTCCAAATATGCAGAAAAAGGGAAAGGAAGCAACAGATCCTACCACCAACAAAACACAATCAACAAATGAAAAGTCAAATCAACCAAGTGCATCAAAGGAGAAGACTGAAAAGAAAGATGCTCCACTCAAAGAGGTAGAGAAAACTACAGCCTTTAGCTTAGATAATGAGATTTCTAAGTTAAAATTGTCAATTCCTTTGACTGAATTAATGAAGAATAGTAGCTATAAAGGTCACATGTCAAAGATTTTGAATTTAGATCCGTTATCTGATATGGTTAATGTGGAGGATGAACAGCCTGAGCTTATCTTTGGTCCAGCATTAGAAGGTAAATCTGAGGATAGTGATGTAGCTCCTTTTTACATCAGCCTTAGATTGCATGTTTATGTCTTGCACAATGCCATGTTTGATTCATTAGCATCTCATAATCTGATGCCAAAGGAAATTATGGAAAAAATGGGTTTAGACATCACTCGCAAATACCATGATCTTTATTCCTTTGATTCTAGTAGGGTTAGATGTATTGGTCTCATTAAATATTTGGTTGTCACTTTAGATCAGATTCCAGTGAAGAATGTTCTCATGGATGTGGTTGTGGCTGACATTCCCCCCTAGATTTGGCATGTTTCTTTCTAGATCATGGGGCGAAAAACTCAAAGGGACATTGTAGCTAGATTTCTCCTATGCCACTATTATCGAGTTTGGTCAGTTGAGGAAATTATATTGGGAGAAAAAGATGAAGTATATGATCACAAGCAAGGATAAACCTTTAGATCATCCAATCAATTATGTACATACAGATTTAGAATCTTTTTTCTTTATTCTGATAGTTTTAATGATGTAAATAGTCAATTAGTTGAAGTTGAAGATATTTCAAAGATTACAGAAAATTTCAAAGCCGTACTTGATCAAGAAAGAAAAAGACTTGATAGTACTGTTGAACAATAAACCTTTTGCCAGTAGCGGAAAATTGATGGATATCAAGCAAAGGTAGAAGAGCAAGCAGAATTTCAGCACTTGGAGGATGAAGCCAGTTTGTGGAGTATGGACTTTGATGGAGTAGTAGGTAAGGATGGTGTTGGAATTGGTATTTGGATACATAGCCCTGTTTTCCTACCAAACAAAGTCCCGAGTAATCTTAGAGTTTGTTCGTATAAATTGGCTTTTGATTGCTCCAATAATGAAGTTGAATATGAGGCTTTAATTGTTGGTTTGAAAATCCTCAAGAAGTTGAATGCAAAAAGAATTTCAGTTTATGGTGACTCCGAATTAGTAATCAAGCAAGTCAAGGGTGAATACCAAGCCAAACATCCTCGAATGCGGGCTTACCGTAATGTGGTATTAGATATTTTGAGGTTGTTTCCATATTATACTTTGACATGTGTCCCTCGTGTACAAAATGTTATTGCAGATTCCCTTGCAATAGCTGCAAGTAACTTGAAAATCCCAATGAATTCAAACAATAAGTTTGAAATTCATGTGAAACATCGCCCAGTTGTCCCTGAAAATCAAAGATATTGGTAGGTGTTTCAAGATGACAAAGAGATTGAAGAATTTCTGCAAAATGAAGGAAAATACAAAGATACTTCTATTTATGGAGAGCAAGATGATGGTGAATTAGACATAAAGGTAAATCAAATGGAAGTTTTGCAGCTGAAGGGCAATTTCATTCCTAAAGGTCTAATACCTTTAGAGGAGTTACTTGATCAAAATGATGTAGCCCGAAAACCAAGCTTGGTGCTGACAGAGAAGGGAGTTGTGGATGTGAATATTGAACAACAGAAAATCCAAAGATGGTGAAGTTGTCAAAGGCATTGCCTCCTCATGTAAAAGCAAAATACATTAGTTTATTGTCTTCATTTACTGATGTATTTACATGGGACTACTCAGATATGAAGATGTACGATAAGAGTATAATTTAGCACATCAACCCAATCAAGCCAAACCAAAATCCATTTCGACAAAAGTTAATAAGGATAAATCCAAATTTGTTGCCATCAATAGAGAAAGAGGTGAATCGATTATACAAGGCTGGTATAAGCATTCCAATAAGATTTTCAGATTGGATTTCCAATTTGGTGCCCGTGCGGAAGAAGATAGGTGAGATTAGATTATGTATTGATTTCAGAAATTTGAATACGGTGTCTTTGAAAGATAACTATCCATTGCCAAAAATGGACCACATACTTCAAAGAGTAGTTGGAGCATCTTGTATGTCGCTGCTCGATGGGTATTCCAGCTATAATCAAATTCTGGTCCATGAGGATGACAGGAACAAAATAGCATTCACCACTCCATGGGGGACTTTCCATTATGATAAGATGCCATTTGGATTAAAGAATGTTGGTGCAAATTTTCAGTGGGCTAGGGATATCGCCTTTGCAAATGAGAAAGATGTATTTTTAGTAGTTTATCTTGATGATTTGACAGTTTTTTCCAATTCAGATGAAGAGCATCTTTACCATTTGAAGATTGTTTTTCAGTGGTGTAGAAAGTATGGCATATGTCTTAATCCAAAAAAGAGCTTATTTTCCATGTATGAAGGAAAGTTTCTCAGTCACATCATATCCAAGGAGGGCATCTGCATTGATCTTGCTTGAGTGGAGGCCATTCAGAAAATTTATTTTCCACGTAGCAAAAAGGAGATCCAAGAATTCAATGGTAAGATGAACTTCTTACATTGTTTTGTGCCAAATCTCGCTGAACATTTGAGGGAAATCACAAACATGTTAAAGAAAGATAGTGTAGTAAAGTGGACTGAAGAAGCTATCAAGTCTTTCAATTTGGTAAAGTTGGCTCTTTCTTCAGCTCCAATTTTAATTAGCCCAGATTATTCCCAAGATTTTGTTTTTTTTTTCATTCGCTTCGGATCATACTATGGCAGTGGTCTTAATGCAGAAAAGAGACTAGCTTGAGAAGCCAATTGCCTTTTTCAGCAGGAAAATAAGAGATGCAGCCTTAAAGTATAACATTATTGAAAAGCAAGCTCTTGCCTTGGTAAAAGCTTTGAAATATTTCTGGGTATATATTCTGCATTCTCATATTCTTGCTTATGTCCCTAACGCAGCCATTAAGAATGTCTTAGTACAAACAGATCCGGAAGGGAGACGAGGTAAATGGATCACAACTTTGTTAGAATATGACGTGGATATAAAGCCAACAAAGCTCATCAAGGGGCAGGGGTTAGAAAAATTGATGGCGGAGTCTAATTTGCATGCCTTGGACATAAACTTGATTGTT
The DNA here is from genome assembly GCA_031772625.1 of Pinus tabuliformis. Lineage (NCBI taxonomy): Eukaryota > Viridiplantae > Streptophyta > Pinopsida > Pinales > Pinaceae > Pinus > Pinus tabuliformis. Next base: position 841,114,709 of record CM062819.1, on the reverse strand, counting down.
GCTATGTCCGAAGAAGATGAAGACAGCTCACTTGTTTAGGTATCTGAGATTTTTCTTCATTCTCCTTGGTATTCAGATGTTGTATATGTTCTCTAGCATATTTCACCACCACTGGGGATCGCTAGAAATTAAAGTAGAACTTTGAAATTAAAGGCTGCCAAATTTTGTATTATGAATTATGCACTTTATTGGAAAGATCCCGACAGTGTTTTGCTGAAATGTTTGGTTGAAGAGGAAGCAAAATAGGTCATGGATGATTTTCACAAGGGATATTGTGGAGGTCACCTATTTTGTAAGATGACAATGAACAAAATTTTGAGAGTAGGGTATTATTGGCCTACCCTCTTTGCTGATGTGTATAAAACTGTCACAAGCTATTATGAATGCTAGATTTTTCAGGGAAGGAGAAAGTTGCAACCTTTACCTCTCAAGCCGGTCAAAGTTAGTGCTCCTTTTCAGCAGTGGGGTCTAGACTTTATTGGCAAGATTCATCCTAAATCTTCAGCCCAGCACAAGTCGATCCTCACAGTGACAAATTATTTGACAAAATGGATTGAGGTGATTCCCACTCGGCGGGCCACCAACTTGGTAATAATTCAATTTCTTGAAAACAATATTTTGTCACGTTTTAGCTGTCCTAACAAGTTGATTACAGATAATGCAGCAGCTTTCAAATCTAAAAATATGATTGATTTTTGTAACAAATATCCAATTACCTTGGGGCACTGTACTACATACTATCCACAAGGTAACAGATTGGCAGAATCTTCAAACAAATCATTGGTTAACATCATCAAAAAGCTGCTAGAAACAAACAAAAAGAGCTGGCATAAGAAATTGGTTATTGCACTATGGGTGAATAGAGTAAGTCAGAAGAAATCAATAGGCATGTCTCCTTTCAAGATCATATATGGTGTTGACATGATGTTCCCAACATCTCTTACAGTCTCGGTTGTTAAACTTCTACAGGAAGTTGGCAGCAAGGAAGATCATTTACAACAAAGAATAAACCAAATGATCCATTTATAGCAGACAAGATAGCAAGTTTTTTAGAATACCTTCAGGCTACAGAGGGAATCAAGAAAATCTATGATCGGAAGGCAAAGGCAGACAAATTTTAGATTGAAGACATAGTGCTGAAATGGGATGCTAGAAACGAGGACAAAGGCAAGCATGGAAAATTTGAGAATCTGTGGAAGGGACCATTCAGAATTGCTACATATCAGGGTCAAAATGCTTTCCTGCTAAAATAAATGAATAGGAAAGATTGTCCAGGAGGTTCATTCAATGGTCGGCTACTGAAATGGTATTATCATTGAGATATTTTCTGCTATCATATATATCATTGTACATGCCATTTTATTTCCTTCATTGCAAAGTGTGTACTGTTGTCATTTATTCAGTTTGGGGCCCGAAGTGAAGGCTATAAAACTGAAGTTTTGATGTCAATTTTTGATTACTTAGTGTGGATTGTTCGAGTCAGTTTCCAATCAGTTTTTAGTCTTGTAATTGAGTCAATTTAGAGTCTAGATATTGGTTTTGGTTTGCTAAAGTTATTAACTCCATTTAGCCCAATGGAAGAGGCACTGTTTGCTTTCTAGAGATCTATAGTTCTTGGCACCTCCCACGAGCTACCATATCCATTGGAGCCAATGTTAGTGTCGCTATCTTCATCCCTCCATGAGTGATCAAAATTCTCTTTTTTGCATGCATTCTAGGCATCTCATCCGATCAGCTACATTCCATTAGGATCATGGATCGTCTGATGGTAGTGGCTCATTATCAAATTTCACTCATGATCTTTACCTGTTGGCCTATTTTTACAAGTTCAAGTCATTTATAGTCATCTTTTGTCTTTACATTTGCAAAATCCATTTTTAGGGTTTTAGGTCTCATTAGGTCTAGGGTTTGTCACCATAGTCATGTAAAGGCTCAATAATAGTTAGCAGCCACATGAGGAGGTCTAATAAAGTCTCAACATCAAAATTTCAATAATGATATACTCAATAAATGATTTTTTCCTCAAAACATGAGGAGGTCTAATAAAGTCTCAACATCAAAATTTCAATAATGATATACTCAATAAATGATTTTTTCCTCAAAACCTTGTTTTGAGGAAAAATAGAGTTTTTATGTTCTATGTATAAAAATTTCATGTAATTTTAATTTTGCTATATGTAATAAGTTCAAAATTGCTACCCTTGGTCACCTTTCCAACTCCAGCCACTGCAAGCAAAAACACAACAATCAAAGCATCAGTTTGTCAAATGATTAAGAAAAGTTAATTTCAATGGAAAAACAGAGTCAAAACCAAAAAGTGACTTTAACATTAGAAAAGTGGGTTTGAGATAAGTGATAAATTAAAGTCATTCATATTTAAAGTGAAAAGGGTCCTCTTAGTCATTTCATTATGCAAATTTACTCTTCGGGAGTCAAAAATCACAATTTGAAGCAAAAGAGGCAAAAACCCTATTTTTAAAGGCAACTTGACCTGGCATTGTGCATCAGAGGCAATGTGCTACGCATCAGGAAGGCGTTGTGCATCAGAGGTAGAATTGTAGTGTTATTTTGAACTGGCACTGCACATAAGTCTAGTTTGCTCCAAATCATCCCAAATCGTGCCAAATTGCTCAAAAAACTTCAAATTTGCTACATTTTCCCTCTACAAGTAAGTATTCATCTTCCTAAGGTTGAAGTTGAAGTCACTTTGGTGTTTCTCATAGATCTTGCATGTGAAGAATGAAACCCTAGTTTCTCTTCATTGTTTGCCATCCAATTGTGCAATTTTCATCCCACCTTCACAAAAACTTCATCAAACCCATTTTCACTCTTTATCTACCCTAATACACTTCACTCATCACTTTTTCACATACCCCACTCCCCTAAAGAAAAAATTTCCCTCACCAAACCCTAAATCCTTCACTAAACCCTAATCTCCCAAAATCATTTCTTTCACTCCCCAATTTCATCTCCCAAGAGTAAAGTCTCTTCATACTCATCAATATTGTCCTCTTTCATCACTATTTTTCACCATACCTTAATTTCATCATTTTCCCATAAACAAGCACAATGGAAAGAAGTAGTGACTCAAGCTATGAGCAAGAAACACAAAGTGACAATCTAGGAAACAGAAATTTGCAACCTAGGAGACCTCACAAGGGTGGGAAGATCATCAGAGAGGAGCCTATTAGTATTGCTAAACTTCTTTCTTGTCCTCTTGCCACCACTTGTTTCAAATCCAATCCTACTTTGAGTTTTGTGAGATGGTAGAGAGGGTCAGGTATCATCATGAATTAGCTAGGCAATTTGTCATCAACATGGAGGACAATATGGTACAGCTTGCTGGCATCAACTTCACCCTTTCACTAGCCATCATTGCAGAAGAAACTAAGATGCCAGATGTGGGGGAAAGATGGAATAAGAGACAAAATATCAGCAAACAAAAGTATGAACCGTACATTAAAGCTAGATATCAAAGCCAATTGAGCAAGGCGTTTCCTTTCAAGTTTTTGGAGGACAGGTATGTGCCATTAATGAAATTCATCATTAAATACTTCACATGTGAGGGAAGGTTCTCCTGGCTCTATGCTTATCATATCAGGTTGCTTATGCATTTTACTAGGGTTAGAATGATGAGCATACCATACTTCATTTGCAAAAACATAGAGAGGATGACTATAATTGCAAAGAGGAAACCCTACCCATAGCATCTCAATAGCATATATCACTTTGTTGTCATCAAAATTGTTGTTTTGCACCAGTTGACTCAGTTGGGAGTGCCATGGGAACCCTTCATTGCCCATGAGATTTTCAAGGAACCTCAAATATTTGTAGAACCTCAAGAGGAAGCTGGACCTTTCGGGCAACAAAGAGAACATGAAAGAAAAACTAAAGAGGCTCACATTCCTGTTTCTATCACTTATGAAAAGGGGACAAGAAGAATTTTTGCAGCAGCAAAATGAGTATTATCTCCACCAGGGGTGGAAGGGGTCTCATTCTCTTCACCAGACAACAAGAAAATGTTATCCTCACCTGGGGTGAAAGGGGATTTGCCTTCTTCTTCAGCAGAGCAGGTATAAGATAGAGGAAAGAAACCATTGCATGATGAAGGGCCTTCTGAAGTTCAAGAGAGAGACTTCATTTTGATTCAGGAGGAGGATACTGATTTGATCTCCCAAAACTCAAGGCTCAAGGAGGTCATTAGAGAACAAGAAGCTGATATCAATGCATTATCCATCAAAATTGAGAGGGCTAAGTGGATTATTAAATACCTTAAGAAACAAAACAAACAATTGGAGGATAAACAGATGATCATGGAGTTGCAAACTATCAGGGAAAATCGACAAATGTCAAAAAGGAGGAAAGTCAAGCTGACTTCACTAGAGCAAGAAATAGGGGCTGACCGAGAATCATGGCTGGAAAAGGTGAATTTCCACCTTGAGAAGCTTCTTGACAAGGCTAATAAGGAGAAGAAAATGTTGAGGCACATGGCCTATCACTATTTGGCCCGGAACAATATTTGTCAGGCAAGAATAAGAAGACTGAAAACCAAGCTAGGGAGAGCCTTAAAGGCCAAAAAAGAGCAAGACAAACTTAGAATCTTGGCTGAAGCTTCCTTGGCTCATAAAAGTAGTTGATCAACTTGCCTCATGCCAATTTTGAGCAAATTTGGAGAACTTTTTGTCATTTTCAAATTTTTAATTGCAAAACACAAGGATTTTCCTTTGATGTGTAGCGCCAATGGCATTGAGCATTGATCTGGTAGGGAATTTTGAAGAATGGCTTACATTTTGGGATTTTTCATGAAAAAATATGAAAACCCTGAAAATTTCATGAATTTTGGAGGAGTTTTGGGTCACTGAAAGTGCAAAAAACACCTCAAAATTACCCTTTCTGCCACTTTTTGGACCCGCAAGAAGCAGTGTTTGGAGAACTCATTTTTGGAGGAGCAAATGGACACGAAATTCAAAAATTCCACTTGTCCTAGAAAGCAGACAGACAAATATTTCCAAAAAGCCAACTTGGAGTAAATTTTTTGAAGGGAAGGCCTCCAAATTCGGCTAGGAAAAGGCACTATGCATCAGGCACAATTTGCTCAATTTTGCCCAAAACTCAAAATCTTCGCCTAGCTTTTTCTCAGTTTGACTTTTTCTCTCTCATGGTAAAACTCATGATGTAAATTGATGTAATTTGATGTTAGAATGATTAAAATTGACTCATGGAGGTAGATACATCATGTATAGGTGGTTTTGAACTAAATGAATCAGTTTCCATAGTTTTAGAGGCAAGTTGTTCCACTGCCTAATTTTCAGTTCTTAGTTTAGATCTTGTTGAAACAGATCCTAAACTCATGAATTAAACCCCTAAAGGCTAGCATGGGTGGTTTTTTTCCTATATCTAGTACTTTCTTAGTCATTTGTAAAGGTTGGACTCTTGTGAATGCTTTGAGCATTATTGTACATTCATCTCTGCAGTTTGGCAAGGAAATAGACCAGGGTTTGCAGCATTTTGTGGGATTCTTGTGGCAAGGTGATTTAGTATTTTTTTTTCCTTCCGTGATTCAAGTTATCATGTGTTTATGTGTGCCATCATATCTCTCTTTTCAGCTTAACTAAATGAAACAAGTATAAAGGTGGAATTCATTGATGTTGCAGTGCTCTACCTTAAGGTTTATTTGGTTATACATGTTTTCAACTATTTGAAGAGGATTCCTGATACTTTCATGCCCTCTCCAACTCTTCACCAGTCTTAAGAATCTCCATTTCACTTAATTCAAAGTACTAAAGCATTTGTCTACCTCGCCTCACAGAAACCTCCGCAAGACTGAGTTCATTGCCTGGACCCAAAACTGCCTTTCACATTTGATCCAGCAAACCAACATAAAACTCAATCAAACTCCTCTAAATTTATACCTAGCCTAAAATTAGAATTCATATCAGTCATCTCAAGCCTCATTTGCTATATTTTCCTGAGATTGATAAGGAGAGAGCCCTTTCTTGACCTGGTAGCGCTAGCTACCAGGTTAAGCATGGTTTGATGTTAACCTAGACCTACTTTTCTCAGCTTGAGGTAGATTTAGGCCATAACACCATGGACCATGGGATTGTATAAATAGACCTAAGCTCTAAGAAGTTAGAGGAATAAAAAATAACCAAGAATTTCTAAGCAATGAAGTTTTATGCGAGATAACTCTAAAGTGTAAGTCTATGTTTCGGGTCATAGCGTAGGTAGAGGCTCTGTAGTTGAGTGCGCAGAGGACTAGTAGTCTGCAGCTGAGTGCGTGGACCCCTGCAGCTGAGTGCACAGGGCAAGTTGAGTATGTAACTACCAGGAATCATTAATAAAGAGAAGTTTTCTATCATTCTGCATATTTATTTCCATGTTATATTGGGTATGAATTCCACTTTTAATGCTTATATGATGCGCGGATGTATATATTGGTTAAGTGAACGCAAGTAAAAACATTTGTTTACGTGAAGCTAACTAAGATCTTCTAATAAGATAAGTAAGATACTTAACATATTTTGAGAGACAATGTAGATCGTTGCTCTCGTAGCATGAAAGGACTACAACCCCTAGTTAGGGCTGCACAAAAGCAAATTGTAACACTTCGTGAAGGTACTGAAGGATAGAGCAGAGAGCGAAGCCACCTGTGAAAAGGTAGGTATAGTTGGAATAAACCAACATCACAACCATTTCAAGGGTGTGGAAGCTTGGATCCAACATCCCCCCATACTGCTTCGGGTGAGACTTCAGTCTGTGCTCTGCGGGCTGATGTCGAAAATGCCAGTAGTGTAGGGATTTGTTTGGCTAACTAACATTGAACCCGGGTCAGGCCCCCACAAGCCAACATAAACATCATTATAGGAGGAGTGGGAAGGAGTATTTTCTAGAAGAATTCAAGAAAGCCAAGCCTCCTACTTTTGATGGTGAGATGAATGAATTAGAAGATGCATAATCATGGTTTCTTGGAATCAGGAAAAATTTCAAACTTCATTATTACTTAGAGAATATGAAAGCCAATATAACTATTTTTAATCTCAAAGGAAAAGCAGATATCTGGTGGAAAGATGTAAAGCATGTCAGAGGCATCAGGGAAGAGAACCTGACTTGGGAATAATTTGAAAGACTCTTTAGAAAGAAGTACCTATCTAAGAGGTATTATGATGGAAAGGCCAAGGAATTTTATGAGCTCAGGATGGGTTCCATGTCAGATGAAGAATATACAACCAAATTTCTAGATTTGTTGAGATATGTGTCATATCTCAAGGATGAGAAAGCAAAGATCCAAAGGTTCATTAGTGGATTGGAATTATCATTCAAAGACCATATTGAGTTTTATGATCCTCATTCATTGGATGAATCCATCGAAAAGTTGAAGCATTGTTATGAACAGTCAAAGTGCAAGCCTGAGTTCAAGCGTGACTGGAAGGGTAGCGAGAGGACTAAAGGAAAATGGATCATGAAGTGAGGAATATCTCATGATGCAGGTGACAAGGAAAATATGGCTCCTCATAAGAAATCAAATGTAGCTAAGAAGGAACATGAGTCTTATCCTGTGGAGAAACATAATAAAGGTAGTGGTAGAGAACCATTAAATTATTGGACTTGTGGTGGAGACCACTGCAAGAGATATTTTCCATCATATCACAGTGGTAGGCCTTAGATCTACACTACATAGGAGGCATAGACAATTGGGGATGTAGGTCAGAGAATTCCTTGGATTTATGCAATAGTTGATAATAGGTAGGGAGACCACCAAGCATCCATCATCAAGATGGAATGTAAGCTTTCTGATCAAGTTGTTTCGATTTTTACTGATCCATGATCAAATTATAGCTATATTATTGATGAACTGATGGATCATTTTTGTTTGGATATGGAAGTTCATGAAGAATCTTGGTTGGTACAGTTGGCTACTCTCCCACTTATTTTTTTCTTTCCACATGGGGTCACAAGAGAGCTTAGTCATTTATCCAGCCCTACAATGCCCATTGTTTCTCTACACCAAGAGAAATTCTCAGAGCTCACAGATTTTGTCAATGCATCTACACTATTCTTCAAAGTGTCCACCTTTACATGCAACACCTTTTTATCTTCTATCATATCCCTCACAAAGTGATACTGAACATCAATGTGCTTTGTCTTTGAATGATAAGTAGGGTTCTTTGCCAAGAAAATTTCACTTTGGCTGTCACAGTCTATCCTTATAGCTCCCTGTACAAACCCAATACTTGAACACAATCTCTGCAACCAAACTACTTCCTTGCTTGCATGTGTGGCTGCCATGTATCCTGCCTCTATAGTTGATAGTGCCACTATAGATTGTTTCTTACTCATCCAACTGATTTCTCCTTCAAATAGGTTAAACACATACCCACTTGTAGATCTACTCTAATACCAAATGTAGGTTTTAAACCCATACAGATATTACATGCATACGAATTCTAAAACATATGAAATAAACAATGCGAGAGAATAACACATAAAACACATATACACAGAGATTTTCCCACTGGATCCCAAAACCAGGACTACCAACTTGATTTTTCATTATGTTCCTTTCAATGTTACAATACATATTTATACATGCCGAAGCATCCAATACCATGGACCGAAAACCATCGCGTCCAAAACCATGGACCGAAAACCATTGCGTCCAAAACCATGTGTGGAAAACATGCACAAAACCATAGGTAGGTCCACCCAACCTAATATAGGGTCCAAAACCAAAATTTTTTGGGGTGCTGCCCCAAACCCAATAGAGTGGGGTTATCTGCACCCCTCAAACCCCCTATGACTCCCCCCACTACGCAATCGGTGCAACCAAGGGGGGGCTCTGCCCCCTTCTAACCCCCCGGTTAACTACATGGGCTAGTCGTGGAAAGAATATAACACAACCCAATAGCTACAGGGACCAAAAGAAGAGTTCATCATTGGTAAAGTCTTGTACATTTGAGCTTAATAGCATGCCTACACACAAAATATGAATTTGCTTCCTTTGGGTGCATATAGCATGCTTTTGCGCATGGATTGGTTGTTTATTCACATGACCAAGGTAGATTTATATGAAAAGTCCATTGAGCGTTTGGATGAAGATGGATAAAAGAGAATATTGCAGGGAAAGAAGAAGCCTACATCAGTGAGGATGGTTACTGCCATGAAAACTATGTGCGACCACATAAAATGATGTTTATTATTTGTGGTACATGTCTCCAATGAAAAAGGGTTGGATGACGAGGATGGTGGATTCCTAAAGAGGTATCCTATCTTACAACAGTTTTAGGATATGTTTCCTGCAGATATTCCATAGTTGCCTCCTCATATTAGGGGAATTTTGAGGTCTAAAATGGGCCTTCTAAGAAAAATGTACAACCAAAATAAACTTTATAAGAACCAATAGGATTCAATATGATGATATCAACCATGGGGGATGATTCACCATTTTTGGAGTAAAAAAGTAAAAATATTAAAAAATAATAAAAAATAAAACTACTATTTCAACTCATATTTTACACTTATCTCCCTAAGGTTTTACTCAAATTTTGAGTAGTAGTATTCGTTAGATGAAAAAATTAATTCCTCATCTAAGGAGAACTAATTTTGCATACTTTTGATGGACCTTGCTACACGAAAATTGAGAAATACATTAAAAAAAATGTGATTGCAATCACGTTGTTTCATGTATTTCTCATTTTTCATGTAGCAAGGTCCATCAAAAGTATGCAACATGGGTACTCCTTGTTGTTGGGAAAAGTATCCAATACAAAATGACCCTATCCCACTCTAAGGGTGATAGTACCTCAGCAACAACTGAATGCAAAGCTATTCAAGATTACTTCTTTATGAGATGTAAGAGAGGGGAGAAAGAGATCCACTAACCGTTGTCTTCCGCTAATGTTTGATCCAATCTTCTCTCCTTGCTGCTTGCTCCCAGCTCCTTGCTCTTTCACTGGCCCAGCTACACAAAGATCCTGCAAAAGCACAAGAAAGGGAAACTACAAGAAGCATACATCCATAATTGATTCAAGGATTAGAATAAATCAAATATACAAGCATCAATACGCCACAGAGACACATGCATATAGAAGAACCTCAAATGCTTTATTAATGGAAGAAGTAAAGTTCTGAGAGCATTACAACCATAAGAGGCCCAATCCAGCAACACCTCCCAGTAGAAAGAAATATCCTCTTCACCTCCTTCAAAGCAATCACCCAATAGTTCTATACTCAAACCAACAACACTTCCTTACATTCACAAGATTCCAGCCTCCCTAGACCTCATGAGAGAGCTCTATATATAGGAGTTTTGGAGAAAGGATGAGTCAGCTTGAGGTTGGCATGAAGCTGACTAGTGTCCTCTCCCACTTCAGTTATTCTTCAGTTCTTGAGTCCACTTGGAGTTTCTTGCTTACACTTGGAGATCTAGATCCTCTTACTCATCACAGGGCGAATTCCTTGATCCAAGTGTCATTTTGGAAGCTTCCTGGGCATTTGACACCTTGGAGAATGACTGTGCCACTTGGCCAATCTCGCCCAGCGCAGGTAGCCTTCATTAGATTTGACATTCAGTGCAGGTACAGAGTGGAGTAGTTGACATTCAGCGCAGATGCTCAGTGGAGCAGTTGACATGATCCAGAATTAGCTTGTTTCTGAGTGTTTTCAGGTGGAGAACTGATTTTTAGTGTTGTGGTTTGCTGACCTTGTTCCTCTAGGGGTAGGAACAACATGTTTAGGGACTTTGGATCCCTTAGATTATCGACATTTCATGCTTCATGCTGTAAGGCACAAAAATGTCTATAACAGTTGCCCCCTAAAGTATGAGGTCGTTTATCGGGTGAAATGCTTTATCAGGAGGATCCGAAGTTCATTCAATCGCTGAGAGGTGCCCTGTAATAAAATACAATACAATACATTATTTTTCATTCTGCTTTCATGATCTAGCTGAGGCGGGCATTCCCATGCTCAGCTTTATAAATTCATTTTGGTACATAGAACAGACGATCGTCTGATGGTAGACTGATAATTCTCTGCTGAAATTATCATCCTTTGAGTAGGATGATCATCTGCTGCAATGATGTACATATCAAATGTCTTTATATTTCCTGAATATATATCGCAGCCCGGATGGATGAAACTAGATCCGGGGTCTTCAAACTCGTTCGATCTTCACTCTAAGTACAATTCGATCCATGTGAGAATTGCGCTGAAGTCGAACATGGAAAGACATCGCTTGATTACCGGTCAATAATGTAAACCGTTAACAAGCGCGAGAGGAATCACCAATAATGACAATGACCCTCAAGGTACTGCAGTACAATTCACGTGGTGTGAATAAAGGACTTGGCGTCGAACACCACGCAAAATCTTCTGGTCGAAGGTCATTGATGTATACCTATCGCCGGAAGTGAGAAACTTGCCATTGAGGCATGCAAGCTTCAAAGTACTGGGGGGTTTGTCCCTAGATCAACTTCTTGGATAATGAGCTGAAGTCGACAAGAAGCGATCCGTCAAAGGAGGGCCTTAATGAATCCCACATCAGTGACATGGAACGGAGCTAATGATTTTAGTGGAGGTGAAAACAATCTGTGATGCCTCAATGGCAAGTTTCTCACTTCCGGCGATAGGTATACATCAATGACTTTTCCGAAAAAGTGTAAAACAATACAGAAGGGATGAGTTTTCGATAACTTTAACGAGCCGAATAAAACAAGCGCTCGACCTTTTTGTGTAATAATCCCTCCGGTCCAAAAAGATTAAAATCTAGAGGAGGGATAGCTCTTCCGGTCAATTTAACGAGCTGGAAGGCCAAAACTCGACAAACTTTTCATATTTTACGAGTCAGATGAAAAGAGCTCAAAGAAGACTCGTCTTTTGAGGTACGAGTGATAAACAGGGATAGCAGCAGATTCCAGGTACAGGTTGGAATTTTCCAATCACGGCAGTGTCACAAGGATGGCTAGGTGAAATCACTCTTCGCAGCTGTTCCTCAAAATAGGTAAACAATCATATGGAGGTGAACGATTGGCCAAATGGAATGGAGGTGGCGGGTGCAAACACGACCAAGGCTTTTTATGGCTAATAATTTTACGATCACAAATGGTTATTTACCGGTACTGGGTTCATTTTTTAAAGAGCTTGAATGCGCCAAAACACTGCTCAATCTTATGTTTATTTTTTAACGAGCATGAACTATGTGCTAAAACTGCTCGGATCTCGCTTTTCTATTTTTTAACGAGCATAAATTCCGCGGTAAAACTGCTCGATTATATGGTCAAATTTTGATTTTTTACCATTACTAGCTTTTCTCTTTTCAAATATAGTACTGCTTTTTCAATTGCTGCAACAAACTTTGTTAGAAATGAATAATATTTGCATGAAAATGAGATTATAACCCTAATATTTCACTTTAAACTGTGTAAAAAGCCATTAAAAGGTGTTTTTACCTCTCATTTACCATTTCATTTGCATTTGGTTTGTTGGAGCTCTGGAGGTGCCTCTTCCCCCCTTGATTTTCACCAGCTGATTCTGGGAGATTCTGCGGACGATTTTCGGTGCCGTCTGGACCAGGTAGGAGCTAAACCCTAGCTCTTTCTTTTCATGGTTTCCTTTTCCTGTTTTATGCCTGTTTTCCAGTATTTCTGAGCCCCTGGGGTTTTGCCAGGGCGCCCTAGGATCAGCGCAGGTTCCCCTTTCGAAACCTGCGCTGAAGGTCAAGCTGCCTTAAGGCAGCCTGACCCTCAGCGCAAGTGGGAGACTCTCTGCCTGCGCTGGGCTCAAAAAACTGAGTTTTTAAGGTCATTTTTTGATGATTTTTTCGCCAGTTTTTCATCAAAATCAGGAACTTACTCCTTCTCTTGTTTGCTTTGCAGGGAACTCTGAACAAAATGTCCCTTACATGGCGAGAACGAGAACATGAAGAGGAGGACATGATTGCCCTCCATGACCCTGTCACGGTGAACGCGTTGCGGAACTGTGGCCTGCTGAAGTTCTTCCGTATCTCTAGTATGAGAGCACAGATTTCTTTGCTGCAGTACATGCTTGATGCTTGGGATCCTGTTAACCAAGTGTTCCAGATTAGGGGAAAGGCCATCCCCTTGACCATAGAGGACATGTACTTCTTGACTGGACTGTCAAGGCGAGGTGCCCCCATTTCCTTGTCAGGTACGGCCCGGGGGACCGATTCCACCAGAGATTATGTCCGCCAGTATTGCAGGGAAGGTTCTCAGCCGAGCAGAGACGGCAAGATTGTTATCCGTGAGATTACTGATCGGGCTCTTAGGTCCATTCTGTTCACTATTGGTGGGATGGTCGGCAGCGCAACTCTACATGTTGCCAACAGATCTTATATGCAGCACGCCTTGGAGTGTCTCCAACCGAAAGTATTCAACTGGTGTGATGCAGTACTTTTTCAGATGAAAAGTCAATTGACCAAGGTAAAGGACGGGAAGCTGAAGAACTTTGGATTTGGTTCTATTCTGACTGCCTTCGCCTTGGAGAAAATCCCACTGATGCAGCCTCAGTACATCATACTCGACTTGCCTTCCCCGACCGAGCCACGCATGCAGAGGTGGGTCGACCACATGTCTAGGCATGCTGGTCAACCTCAGATTACTTTTACCGAGGCCTTCTTTAGGTGGTTCGAGCGCCAGGAGATGGCGTTTTCCGAGTATCCATATGTGGGTATGGATTTCCGAGGTGATCCGGATTTGGTGCTACCGGATGGCGAACAGTGGGGCGCTATTGGTAAACTCCTTGACCATATTACTGTTTACTGTTCTTATTCATAATGTTGTTGTGCTTTATTATATCAAGACTTTTAATTGTATTCTCGGGTGCATGCAGATATTGGTCCTGTTCGTCCAGCAGTTCGTCCGAGATCGCCAGTTGCTGCCCCGGCAGTGGAGCCTGCTAGGAGAGTTGTTATTCGCGATCTTGACGATACTGAGACCCTTACAGCTGTGCAGGAGCAGGTTGAGAGCCTTACTCGTGGCCTTCCGGATGTACAGATTGACGATTTACCTTTACAGCTGCAGCGGCATACTATCGGCGTGCCTAGACGATGGACTCGTCTCTTGCGCATGATTGCACAGGCCGTGACGTACTATCATGAGCACCACTAGGCTAGGGTGCCCCCTAGCATCTTTTTGAGTTTTTAGGTCATATGACCAATTTTGTCTTGGTTACAGAACATTATGTATGAACTTATATAAACATCTTATACATATTTTGATTTTCGGGTTTTATCCTGGTTGATTTATGTGATCCATATGTACAATCTTTGATGGTGTGTCCCTTTTTATAAATGTTGCAAATGTCTATCTAACACATAGTTCGCTAATGAGTCAGTTAATGTGTTTAAGTTTCTTGAAATATGTTGATATTGAATTGAATCAAATCGTCTTTCCAAGATCTTAACCCTTAGGAACATGCGATAAATAGCTGGATTGCGAACAGAATATATACCATTGAGTTGTAGTATTACGAGCTGTGAGTCTAGCCTGACAATTAGTCGGCGTATGCCACGTGTGATGGCATCAGAGAGTAGTTCTATCAACGCGCTATACTCAGCGATGTTATTCGTTGATTGCCCAATACGTATACCTCTGAAACTTACTAACTCGCCGCTTGGATCAAAAATGGCCCAGGCTGCGGAAGATAAGTTCCGCGAACTACGACTCGCTCCGTCGGCATATCCAACACATGTCTCCAGAAGGTTCGACATCTGCAATAAATGAAAAGGTGGATCACTCGACCAGGACAATTACTTTAGCGAAAACAAAATACAACAAAAGCATGCAGGTTACTATTTAAGCATAGTAACGCTTGAGGTAAAGCCCGTTACGGGGCTGTGCCAGTGGAATTCCATCATAATCCATTAACTCGTAGGCTCCTTTTGCTAACACCCTTTTAACAATATAGGGGCCCATCCATAAGGACTTGAATTTACCTGCTCCTAATTTATCGGATTCTTGGTCATAAAGCAAGACCAGATCACCTTCTGAGAAGACACGGGGTTTGACTTTTTTGTCGAACTGAGCCTTGACTCGTTTCTTATGAGCTTCGTTAGCCAAAGCGGCATCACGACGGGTTTCATCCAATTGGATTAGTTCCAAGAAACGAGCCTCTTCTTCTGAAGTTCTGGGGAGAAGATCAATTGCGAGTTTAAGCGACGAAATTTCGCACTGGATTGGTAAGACTACTTCCAGGCCATACACCAGTTGAAAAGGTGTGAACCCGGTTGCGTTCTTTACCGACTTTCGGTAAGCCCACAAGGCTGAGTACAGTATTAGGTGCCACCTTCTTTTATGAACCCCAATCATCCTTTGCAACATACGCTTCAGGACCTTGTTGATTGCCTCAACTTGTCCGTTGGCTTGCGGATAATATGGGGTAGAGCTGTCGTGAGATAGCCCTAGCTTGGCAGCTAATTCGACCATCATGTGATTGCGAAAATGCGACCCATGATCTGTAACTATAGCCTGTGGTACGCCGAACCTGGCGACTACATGATTGAAAAAGAAAAGGGCAGCTGTTTCACCAGTGTTATCCAATGTAGGCATCGCCTCGGCCCATTTGGTAAAATAGTCAACAGCGACTATAATATACCCATGCCCCCCGGTCGAGGTGGGGTTACATTGCATGAAATCGATGCCCCACTTGGCGAAGGGCCCAACAGCAACTATCGGCTGTAAAGGTGCAGGTGGTCGTCTGGTTTTGCTATCAAAGATTTGACAAGCATGGCAACTTCTGACTGCGGTTATGCAATCTTTGAACATGGTTGGCCAGAAGTATCCTGCTCGTAAGATTCTTTGTGTTGTTGCATATCCAGACTGATGCCCTCCACACGCGCCTGAATGACAATCATTCAGGGATTTTTCAGCCTCCTCATGGGTAAGGCACCTCCTCAGAACTGTATCGACACCACGACGGTAAAGTGCATCACCGACGATCATGTAGTCTTTTGCTTGGTATCGTATACGTTTTTGTTCGGAGCGAGAGGTGTTAGGCCTGAACTTTTGGGTTTGGAGATAAACTATGATATCTCCATACCACTCATCGCTTACAGATATCAGAAACAAACTTTCGTCCACGATTGACTCTTCCGATGTTTCATCGTTGGACAATGATGGGAGATCGCACAATAATTCTGCGAAAACTAGAGCTTTCTTTGATTTGGATTTCACAAATTCCAGATCAAACTCTTGAAGGATCGCTATCCATTTTGAATATTTGCCCCCCAGCAACTGTCGCGACAGTATATAAGTCATGGGGTTGCAATCTGATAAGATGGTAGTTTTCCGAAAGAGGACATAATGTCGAAACCTTTGAATCGCTTGAACAGCTGCAAGCGCTAGTTTTTCAACATAAGGATATTTACTTTCTGTATCGTTTAAGTTTTTACTTAAATAATAGATAGGATTTTCAATTCCATCGACTTCTTGAACTAAAACCATCGCAATGGTCGTATCCGCTGCAGCCAGATACAGGTTAAAATCTCTTTGATAGTCTGGGGCGTACATTAATGATGCTTTTATTAGACAGTCTTTCAGAGCATCAAAAGAAGCTTGCGCCACCTGGTCCCAGACAAAAGGTACATCCTTTTTCAAAAGACGAGTATAACCCTTAGCAAGTTCTGCGTAATTTGGAATGAACCTCCTCAGAAAGTTTGCTTTCCCTTGTAGTTTCTGAATCTGAAGCAAATTTGAAGGTGGAGGTAAATTAATGATTGCCTGAACCTTACAGGGGTCGAGACGAATCCCATCTTTAGAGACTACAAAGCCAAGTAAACGACCAGAACCGACGCAAAACACACATTTGTGCGGATTGAGTCTTACCTTGTAGTGTCGGCAACGTAGAAATATCGCTCTTAAATGTTGCGGATGATCAGTCCGCTTTCGCGAATGAGCCGGAAGATCGTCGAGATAAGGTTGAACGATGTTCTTGATGTCATGGAAGGCATAATTCATTGCCCTCTGAAACGTCGCCCCTGCGTTCTTTAAACCAAAGGGTAATTTTCGATAAGCGAACGTGCCCCACGGACAAATAAATGCAGTCTTTGACTGGTCCTGTGGGCGGATATTTATTTGATTATACCCAGAAAATCCATCCATAAATGAAAAGATTTCACATCCGGCGCATTCATCAATTATCTGGTCGATGAAGGGTGTAGGGTAGTTGTCCTTCGGACAAGCTTGGTTTACATCCCTATAATCAACACACACTCTAATCGTCCCTTGTTTCTTCATAACAGGGACAATATTCGATACCCAATCGGTTAGAGGAACCGGGTAGATGAATCCAGCATGGAGAAGTTTTTCAACTTCTGCCTTAATGGCAGCGGCTTTCTTCGGGTGCACTTGCCGAAGCCGTTGTCTTACTGGTTTGACATCAGGATACATTTTAATTTCATGTTCAACGATACTCGAGTCAATGCCTGGCATTTCATCATATGACCAAGCAAAGACATCTCTAAATTCGCGAAAAAGAGCGTTATATATTTCCAGTTCTGAAGGGGAACAACCTTTGCCGACATAAATATTCTCTACAACATCTGTTTTAGTCGAGATATTTATGGCTATAGTCTCTTCAATATTGGATAGGTTTCGCTCGGAGTCCACCGTGTTTACAGTATTTGTTAGGAATTCAAATACTGAAGGGTGATAAAGGTCACTTTGAGTATCTTCTTCATATTCTGGAAGAAGGGAACGATGGTGGTAATCATTCCATGGTGCCCCCTCAATCATCATTGCTTGTAAGATTCCTTCGTCAGTCCCATGTACTCTCGACCAAGGATCTAATGGGGTTCCATATTCTCTAGACCTATCTACCCAAACGCTTGACGAGCGTTGATTTGGGCTCGCCTCCCATGCTTGAAACATTGATTGCTACAATATTTCTAAAGGGCTTGGGGGCAAAACCATTGAATGATCCATGTTGACCTTCGTGGAAGATATCATGTTGCAGGTTGCTACAAACGGTACATTTCCTGTATAAATAGGAGGTGGTAGCGTGAAAGTTCCCATCAATGTGGGGTCTTTCAATAATCCTACTCCGATATCTTGAATTGAATGGTTGCTCTCATGGATCATGGGAATGCTTCCTGTAACTTGTGAACCATTAGGGAGGAAATTCTGTTGGTCGACGATCGTAATCCCTCCTTCAAATGGGAATGCGATCTTCCTAAAATAAGTCGACACGACAGCTGCCATGGCATAAATCCATGGTCTACCTAGTAGGATGTTATAGTCAAGATTTCCATCAATGACTTCTACATCAATTTCTACTGTTTTTCCTCCTAGTTCAACTTTCAAGTTATTAAGGATACCGTAAGGGGTATAAGTCCTTCCGTCGAAAGCTTTTAATGTCGTCGAAGATCGCGACAAGGTTGGAGATCCTAAAGTTTTCCAGCAACTCATCGACATAATACATGTCGAGGCTCCCTCATCAATTATTGTTCTGTGAACAGTTTTGTTGAGTGCTTTCACTTGAATAAGGAAAGCTAGCTGAGCTGGTAATTGAGGATCATATCCCTTGTGATCAAAGGATACAAGATTGGAATCCTTAGGATCAACCCCACCAATTGCCGATAACAACGCCTGCCTTTGGGTTGGACAATTTTGTAGCACTTCAAGAGTCGACATAGCGGATGGCGATTGGGCCAAATCTTCCACTATGTTATAATGCTGCGCCGCTCTGGCACGAGGATTAAATGTCGACTTGTGTACTACACCCTTTGGCGGTTTTATTGTTAATTCAGGGATGGTGAGCGTTACAACTTCTGTCGAAGTTGTTGTCGAACTACTTGGTTGATCTTTACCTTTTTCGTTCGACAGCTGAGGATTCCCGTAATCTTTGTTCCTTGTCGAAATCAAAGCATCATTCTGCTGTTTTGAAACCGACAACATAAGTACTTGCGACGGGGAAGCATTTCCACTATCAACCAGATTTTGACCTGGGTTGGGAAACGGATCAGTCAACACAGCTGAGGTTTGGGAACTTTTAAAGAACCTTTTAAGCTCAGCTTTGTAAGGACAATCCCTTGTCCAGTGATCCTCGTCACATATCATACATGGACTGTTTGGTTTCCCTTTTCCAGGAGGGTTTGAAGAATTTTTTCCAGGGGATGACTCACCCTGTTTCTTCTTCTTCCCTTTGTTTTGCTTTTTCTTGCTTCCTGGTTGATTGGTTTCTTTGCCTTTATCTTCGGATACGGCATTTACTTCCGAAGCAAGAATTTCTTCTTTTGCATTTTGATCCGAATTCTTACGGGCTTTCTTTGACGAAGCCTTTATCGATTTCGTGTTTGCTGTGCCAATCACGCCATCACCGGCATGAGAGTCACTATTTGATTTAGGAGGGGGAGGAATTGAAAATTCCGGTCTAGGGGCGTCAGGTATTTTGTCATAGAGCGTGCCGGACTGAGTATAAACTAAGTCCAAATACTGCGCACGAGCAATGACTTGCTCCTCTGTTACAACTCCCCCCTTGGCCACATCTTCCGTAATAGCCGGAAGTAACGACTTTATAAACCATTCAGCTAATAGCTGATCGGGAACATATGTTTTCACCATCCTACGACGACGACGCCACTCATGTATATGATCAGATATATGGGTAGCAGTTGTCTGTTTGAAGTTGGTTAATATTTCTGTTCCCGTTTCATACCTTATTGGTAATTGAAAATGGGTTAAGAAAGTCGTGGCTAGGGAACTAAAATTGTCGAAAGAGGCTCTTGGCAATTCAATATACCATTTAGCCGCTGGACCTGTCAATGTCCTCTGGAAAAGGTGAAGCCTTATCGAATCGTCGTTAAGGGTGTTTGACGAACACCACAGATGAAAAGTCATCACGTGATTCGATGGGTCTTCACCTAGATTTCCATTGAATTTAGGAATGTCAGATGGAAGTTTATGAGGAATCGCTGGCCACCAAGGGGCATAAGCAATCGGATCGTTGGTTAAACGGTGTAAATCGGGTAACTCTAAAGTTGCCACGAATGGTAACTGTTGATTCAGGTTAGGCGAAGCGTAACCAGGGTAAACGATGGAATTGCTTGGGCAGTGGGCCTTTGCATACCAGCATAATGTAATTGATGTTGGTATGACTGATACGGTTGGTGGACTTGACCACTGTAAAGTGGTTGGTTTTGACCGTTTTGGATATACGGTTGTCCACTATTCGCAAAGATCTGCTGCTCAGAACCTTGGTACACTTGCTGGAATTGCGGTTGTTGGTATTGTACAAGCCATGGTTGTGACGCCATGTTCTGTTGCGCCATGCTAACCATTGGACCAAGGTGTGGGGTAATTGTACCCGTTTGGACCTGTGTCGCCCCACCAGTTGGCGATTGTGGTTGTGACCCATGATCAAGTGGCTGTTGCATTACAACCTGAGAAATCTGAGGTTGACATGCAACAGGTATCGCTTGAACTTGTGACACGGTTACAATAGCCGGTGTGGTTGGGATGTTCGTCATAGGTACACACTGTTGCATAGAATATACAACCCTTGGTTGTTGAGGTAGCATTGGTACCCAACTACTTGACGCAATTCCAGTATAACCTGAACATTGTTGTGAACTCACGTATGGGTACCCTCCCGGAGGGGGTAATGAAAGAGCATACTGCCCCCCATACGGTACCAATCCTGAACTAAAGGGGATTGATTGCCCAGATTGACCTCCAAATGGATCAATTTGGCGAGTTTCAACATAAGAATTACCGGGTATTACTCCGGATGAACAAACTGGAACAGACCATACTGTCGAAATAGTCCCTTGGTGGACTCCTTCTAGCTGTTGTGAGCTAGTTGGGACAGCTGGTATGCCGGCAAACATCGTCGGAGTGACGGCAGGGACTTCTGCTGTCGCTGTGTCATTTGACACAGTCCTAGATGATGACGGTTGTTCAGACATCTTAAGTCTATCCAATAGATTGCCTAGCGATTCTACAGGAACTTCCACTTGTGGTGGATTAACTTCTAATGAAGGAAATAGAGTGACCCCGACTCCAAAATGAGTTGGAGTACTTGCTTGCGGATCCTCTGCGATTTCCTCTATCGCAATCAAACCCGGTGGAAGAGGAAGACCGTCAGGTCCGTAAAATATTTCTGGTGCCGAAGAAGTGGTTGTTTCGACAGCGACAGTTGTTTGAGGAACAAAACTCTCTGGACCGGTTACAGATGGAACTGGTTCAGTTAAACAAGTATTTGCCCCCAGACTAGGATCAGTATTACTGTCCTTCTATGGCTGTTGAACTTCTTCTATAGAGGCAGGGTTTCCAGAAATGTTAGGAGTAACCGGAACCTCAGATGTAGTTGGAACACCTGTTCTAACTTTCAAAGGAGATTTTGAACCGGTTAAACGAGTTCGCTTTGCCCGTACTGTTTTCGATTCCGGAGACAAAGACGGTTGACTCGTAAGCCTCCGCGAACGACGGGGTTTCAATTGACTTTCTTCCACGATTGCGGATTACTCGATCAACTAAAATATTAAAAGGGGAAATTTGTGTTTCCGAATTGAATGAATTTTATTAGACGCTTTTAGACACAACTTGCTTTTTCACTTTTTAAGAGTCGAGAAAAAGCTAAAGATGACTCTAGTCTCCTTCGATGTATTAACGAGCCCGAAGTGACAAATGCTCGGTTGGACTTTTTCAGTTATAGAGTTTGAAAAAGGCCAAAAGAAACTGCTCTGGAGATCTAGGCAGAGGGTGTGCCAAACCTTTCGCAAAACCACAGAATACGTTTTACGGTACGGGTGGTCGATCTTCGTGAATGTTGTGTTCACTGCATTGCGATCAGTAGGGCGGCCGACACGGCTTCCTAAGGATAAAAGATATAAGCCTATAGGGGTCTCCCAATATATACGCGACGGTACGTGGGAGCACAAGTCCGTATTAGTGCCACCGACTCTCAGGAGGAATCACCCACCTTCGTCGAGATCGACAGTCACTACGTTTAACGACGCTGGAACACGTCTCTAGCTTAGACCTCTAGATGTTTGCGTTATGTTTCAAAGCGTTGTTAGGTTCATTCAATATATTTTAAGTTGATCTTTTTAAAGTTTGCCTTTCAAGGTTCACCACGAGATGTATTGATACAAATTCCTAAATGCAGTCTAAGATGAGAAGCAAGCTTTTTCAATCTTTTCGACTTATGAAAATCTTAACTACTGAGGGAAAAGAGAGACAAAATCTTTTCACACAGATCAAAGAGCACTCGCTAATTCACTTTTTCCCTAAATCAACATACAAACTTATATGCAAAATGCAAAAATGCAGGTATTTCTTTTCTCTTTCTTAATGTTTGTGCGACACAAAAAAGAAAGTTGTTGTATAATTTCGAATTCAATTTCAAGTGAAAGCAAACAAGCTTGTCCAAAATCAAAGACACCTTAAGATTTACTTGTTTCGACACTAGAAATATATAAACTCAAACCAAACGACGAAAGCAAAAGCCCAATCAGCTATGAAAAGCAAACAAACTAACTCTTAAGATCAAAACGACACTTTATCACATGTCTAGATCTAAGAGGTCACAGCAAGACTAGTTCACTTTCGTTATGGGAAACTGTAAATGATACAAGAAATACACAAAGAACAAACACAGTTTCTTTATACAACCGAGGCGGAATAGTGGCAAGGAAAGTTGGTTTCAGATAGGCACATTGACTGGTAACAGGCAGCAAAAACAAGAGTGAAAACAGGGCAAGAAACAGCAGGAAACCCCAGTAGCACAAGGCAAGACTGGTCCAGCGCAGGTGGTACACAGGCAGTTTGACCTTCAGCGCAGGTAGCCCCTTCGGGAACTGCGCTGAAATGCAGACAGCCTTCACACAGCCTGCACTGAAGAACGAAACTTTCGTTTCTCTTGGTTTCCGGGTCACAGATTGCTCAAAAATTCACAGTTTTTGGCCAAATCAGAAGCTATCAGTCAAGGACACACTAAGGGATGACAAGGAGGATGAAAAGCTATCACTAAGAGTTTATTAGAGTCCTTGTGGATCAGCTCTTCAAATCATAAACTTGCCCAGAAACTGAGCTAGAGTAGCTGCCCTCTACTTTGCATTTGAAAGATCCAAATGCAGTTCGATTCGGTACTCCCTTTGTTTATGAAATGAATAGCAAAAACACAAACAACCAACAAGATACACTCCCCAGTGGAGTCTCCAATTTGTTGTTGGGAAAAGTATCCAATACGGAATGACCCTATCCCACTCTAAGGGTGATAGTACCTCAGCAACAACCGAATGCAAATCTATTCAAGATTACTTCTTTATGAGATGTAAGAGAGGGGAGAAAGAGATCCACTAACCGTTGTCTTCCGCTAATGTTTGATCCAATCTTCTCTCCTTGCTGCTTGCTCCCAGCTCCTTGCTCTTTCAGTGGCCCAGCTACACAAAGATCCTGCAAAAGCACAAGAAAGGGAAACTACAAGAAGCATACATCCATAATTGATTCAAGGATTAGAATAAATCAAATATACAAGCATCAATACGCCACAGAGACACATGCATATAGAAGAACCTCAAATGCTTTATTAATGGAAGAAGTAAAGTTCTGAGAGCGTTACAACCATAAGAGGCCCAATCCAGCAACACCTCCCAGCAGAAAGAAATCTCCTCTTGACCTCCTTCAAAGCAATCACCCAATAGTTATATACTCAAACCAACAACACTTCCTTACATTCACAAGATTCCAGCCTCCCTAGACCTCATGAGAGAGCTCTATATATAGGAGTTTTGGAGAAAGGATGAGTCAGCTTGAGGTTGGCATGAAGCTGACTAGTGTCCTCTCCCACTTCAGTTATTCTTCAGTTCTTGAGTCCACTTGGAGTTTCTTGCTTACACTTGGAGATCTAGATCCTCTTACTCATCACAGGGCGAATTCCTTGATCCAAGTGTCATTTTGGAAGCTTCCTGGGCATTTGACACCTTGCAGAATGACTGTGCCACTTGGCCAATCTCGCCCAGCGCAGGTAGCCTTCATTAGATTTGACATTCAGCGCAGGTACAGAGTGGAGCAGTTGACATTCAGCGCAGATGCTCAGTGGAGCAGTTGACATGATCCAGAATTAGCTTATTTCTGAGTGTTTTCAGGTGGAGAACTGATTTTTAGTGCTGTGGTTTGCTGACCTTGTTCCTCTAGGGGTAGGAACAACATGTTTAGGGACTTTGGATCCCTTAGATTATCGACATTTCATGCTTCATGCTGTAAGGCACAAAAATGTCTATAACACTCCTTGGATGAGGAATAAAATTTTTCATCCAATGAGTGTTTCCACTTGAAATTTGGGTAAACTCATAGGGAGATAGGTTGAAAATACGAGTTGAAAAAATAGGTTTTCTTTTTTCCCTCTAAAATTTGATGATGTAATCTACTCTTATTTTATTATTTCCACTATTATTTTATAATTTCCTTAGGAGGTTGATTTTAGACCTCCAAATTCCCCTAATGAGGGAAGTGGACTTCTCTATTAAGTTGATGCCCAGAATAGCACCAACATCTAAGGCACCATACAAGATGAGTCTTCCCGAGTTGATGGAATTAAAATTTTAACTTAAAGAGATGCTTAATAAGGGATACATAAGGCCAAGTGTATCTCGTTGGAGAGAGATTTTGTTGTTTTTCAAGAAGAAGGATGGTACACTCAAATTATGCATGATAACATGTAGTTGACCAAGGTGACCAGCAAGAATAGGTATATGTTGCCTCAGATTGATAATTTTTTTGATTGATTGAAGAGAGCTGCAATATTTTCAAAGATTGATATGAGATCAAGATATCACCAGGTGTGCATAAAATAAGAAGACATATATAAGACTACATTTCATACAAGGTATGTGCACTATGAATTTATGGTGGTTCCTTTTGGTCTTACTAATACTCCATCCACTTTCATGTGTATGATGAACAATGTGTTGCACCCTTACTTGGATAAGTTTGTGATAGTATTTGTTGATGATATATTGGTATGTTCGAAGAATGAGGAAGAGCATGCATAGCATTTGGTAACAATTGATATTGTTGAGAGATGATAAGTTGTATGCCAAACACAACAAGTGTAGCTTCCTTCATAATCAGATTCATTACTTGGGGCATGTTGTTTTCAAGGAGCAGATAACAGTAGTTTGAACATATAATTAAAAATTAAACAATTCTATTACATAATTAAACATTTCTTAAAAAAAAAAAAAAACATAACTAATTATGTAGTTAATTAATTAATTAATTGATTAGTTAATCAAACTATATAAACATAAAATTAAAATTAAACAATTCAAATATGATACTAATATTGAAAAATAAATAAACAAATAAGTAAATAAATATTAATTGATTAATTAATTAAACTATTTAAAACATATAATTAAAAATTAAACAATTCTATTACATAATTAAACATTTCTAAAAATAAATAAATAAATAAAATTAATTAATTAATCAAACTATATAAACATAAGTTAAAAATTAAACAATTCAATTCAATTACATAATTAAATATTTTAAATCAATTTAAAATTATTATTTTATATAATAAAAAAAATGTCGACTTCCATTCCCTGTGCATCTCTCATCCCTATTTATTAAAACTCAAGGAGATCTGTCCTACACAATTATTGTTCTATCCTGATGATGAGCCATGGTGGAGGGCTCGAAACGTCGATACAAACAAATCATGGATGCGGAAACTCTAGAAGAAAACAACACACAAAGCACTGATCGCAGAAGCCTCAAAACAATAATATTAAGGATATCATGGAGTGGCTAGATCTGATGAATGTGAATGAGGTCAGCTCATTCATGGGACTAGCAGGTTGTTAGAGGAGGTTCATTAGGAACTTCTCTAAGATTGGCTATCTTATCACATCCTTCTAGAGGAAAGGAAATAAGTTTGAATGGATTGATGAGTGTTCAGCTAACTTTGAACATTTGAAGTACTTGCTTACCAATCCTCCATTTTTCAGGATTTCAGATCTTGATAAGTACTTTTTGGTTTGTACATATGCCAGTAAAGAAGGACTTGGTGGAGTCTTGATGCGAGAAGGGTAGGTGGTTTTCTATGAATCACGAAAGTTGAATGAGCATGAACAAAGTTATGTGACTTGTGATTTTGATTTGGCAGCTATCATTCATGTGTTGGAGATGTAGAGACATTATCTCATTGGCTTGAAGTTCATTTTGATGAGTGGCCATAGTGGACTGGAGTACTTGTTTGACCAACCAAATTTTAACACAAGGGAAACTATATGGTTCGCTACTCTCAGTAATTTAATTTTGAAATTAGGTATATCAAGGTAAGGAGAACCAGGTTACGGATGATCTTAGTAGGAGAGTACAAGTGAATCACATTTCATATCTAAGCTCTTGTGGGACAGATTTGAAAGAGTAGATCTTACATGTAGGTTAGTGTGATGAGAGGTACCAACAGTCTAAATATAGGTTGCAACAGCAAGTTGAGGGTGATAAGGATGAGGAACATCACCTCACAGTATATGGATTGGTTAGATTCAGGAGCAAGATATATGTGCCTGATAGTATTGAATTGAAGAAGCTTATTTCTAGAGAGTTTCATGTCAATCCCTATTCAGGCCATCCAAGATACTAGAAGACTTTGACATCTATTAAGAATTTTTACTATTGGACTAATTTGAAGAAATAAGTACCTGATTTTGTTGCTAAGTGCCTGGAATATCAACAAGTGAAAGTAGAATGCAAGCATCCAACCAGTTTGTTGTAGCCCATTGTGGTTCCAGAATGGAAATGGGAGGTTATTTCCATGGATTTCATTATAGGATTTCCAAGGACATCAAGGCAACATGACTCGGTCATGGCTATGGTTGACAGGTTGAGTAAGGTAGATCACTTCATTGTAGTAAAGTATATTAATTCAACTAGTGAAGTGGCTCAAATATTCATTTAGGAGATAGTAAGGTTGCATGGAGTTACCAAGAGGATTATATCAGATAAAGATTCGAAGTTCACTTCCAAGTTTTGGAAGGAATTTTTTGCAAGCTTAGGGACAGAGTGAGCCTTTAGTATAGCTTATCATCTGCAAACAAATGGGAAAACATAGAGAATCAATAAGATCCTTAAGGATATGTTGGTTATGTATGTCATGAATGAACAAAGGAATTTGGAAGAGTATCTTCCACTTGTGGATTTTTCTTATAATAGTGGGTATCAAGAATCCTTCTAGATGAGTCCATTTGAGCCTCTCTATGGGAGGAGTTGTAATAATCTTATTAGTTGGAGTAATCTAGTGAGAAGGGTGTTGATTGAATCTGATATGTTAAGAGATATGGAGCAAGAGATAAAGGTTATCAAAAGGAATTTAATGGAAACACAAGATAGGCAGAAGAGATATGTAGATTAGCATAGGGTATTCAAGGCGTTTCAGGTTAAAGAGCATATGTACTTGCATATCAAGCCCAGGAAGAGATCCTTAAAGATTGGGTCACGTTCCAAGTTGGCACGTCATTATTTTGGACACTTTGAAATTCTTGAAAGGATTGGTCCAATGGCATATAGGCTCTCTTTTCCTACATCAACGAAAATCCATGATGTTTTTCATGTTTCTCTGGTTAAAAGATATGTATGAGATGTTGATCATGTGATTGATTGGTGAACCAGAGCCTTAATGCATCCTACAATGAAAGAAGATCATGCTCCAGAACCAAGCAATAGAGAAAGTTAAAGTAAGATGGAAGCACTTTAGGGCCGATTAAGCTACATGGGAGATGGTTGATCAGATGTGGGTGTTATATCCTTCTTTATTTACTAGTTGAAGCAAATGTGTTTAGGTATATATGTGTGAGCACTATGTGTGTGTGTTCCATTGTAAATATTTCATCGAGTTGTCTCTATAAAGATCCAATAAGTAGTAAGTTTGTCATTTTTCCAGTTGTTTTTTCTTGTCACAAGTGTCATATAATACCGAAGACAGTGTTCCCCCAAGGGGGAGGGGTTTGTAACAACCCCAAGTTAAATTCCATGTAAATAAATGGACATTATAAAGGAAAAGATCAGACCAATGTCATGGGACACATATTCCAAGCTAAAGGAGGTGAAAAACATTACATTGGGACCCACTTGTGGTTAATTATATATTGACTATGGAAATTGGTATTGGCATTGGCAAGAGGCAAAAGGTAATAAATGGAAAATTATTTATTACAAGCTAGCAAAGACATGTGGAAAATATGCAAAAGAAGGAAAATGAGAGAGATTCCACTTCAACGGGTGGGAAAGAGGAAGAGACAAGAAAATGAGAAAATAGTAAAAGATATGCATGCAAGGAAAAAATAAGGAAAAGGAAAAGAAAAGACAAAAAAATTGGAGATACATCATTCTGACATTCTCTTTGGGAAAAGATAGGAAAATGAGAGAAAAGTTGCTACAACACTTGGACATGAGAAAGACAAGTAACACAAGCAAGAGATAAGAAAGGAAATAAAGGGAACTAAGGAGCACAAGAGGAATTCATGTGGCATCCAAGAGGAAGCTTTGAACAACAACAAACAAGGGCATAAAATAGTTGTGGAATTGCAACTAAAAGTGTGCATGCTTGATTATATTGTTGGGATTTGAATGCCTTGTTAATGAATTAGATTATTGGTCATTCTATTGTCATTGGCACAAGATTTGTCTGGATTGATAATCATGTACAACCTTTCCTATGCCATTTCCTAGATATCCATGATGGAGTGGGTTCCTTGTTTGGTTGAGCTTTGGATTTCCAATAGATTTTAGATCCTAGTTAAGGTGGTCTCATGAAAATTCCAAGGGTTTATGGTGGAGATGGTTTTCTCTGGGGAATCTATTGACAAGTGGGTGGATATAGGAAAATTCCTCTAGGTATGGTGAATAAATTCTGAGGCATGCAAGCTTGTATTGGTTTTGGTGATTTCTGGACCTGGTATTTGGTGAAATCACTATGATATGAGGGTGGAGGTAGTTTCCTTTGGATTCCATGTATGGTTATGTTTTGGTTTATCCCATATGATCCCACATTCATGTTTGGAATATGTCACGAGGGTGATTGGCTGAAATAAATCTTTGGTTCAACCTAATCTATGGTTGGGTGGTACATTGAAGTCCCTAACTTGGTTGGAACTATGCATATGTTATTTTCTATTATTATTTAATGATATCAATGAGCACAAGTTCTAGTTTAATGTATGATTATCTGACTGGTTTTTCATGGCTTCGTTCTGGTTAAATGTTGGTTACATGCATGGTATATTTCTTATTTTATGATGTGCTCTTATTATTGATCTTTCTAATGGTTTGACAAGATATTGAATAGTTTATATGAATGTATGAGCTAATATGTGTTTGTTATATCTAGTATGAGAGGTTAGTAAGCCTTCTTTACGAACCTCTGATGAAACTAAGGAAACAATGAACATTTATGTGTCCATGAATGATCCAAACTTAAATAGGAACGCAACAAATTATAGATATAATCATAACACAACGATGCAGCAGTAAACAACTCATCTCTCATTATCTGGAGGAAGTCAAACAATGGCGGGCCTTCGAGTACCTAGGGTTTCAGAATGATTGCGCTACGCCGCCGCCGTCCCCAGAGATCAGCTAGGCTCTGGATCAGCTTGGCGACAGGCTGCTGGGATCACAGAATTTGTTTCATCAGTTGGGTTTTCTCCCGATTCCTCTACTGGAAAGGAGCCACATGAATCGAATCAAAGATTTCAGCGGCAGGAGGAAATATCTCCCTTTCTGGCGCAGGTCGGCTTTCTCATGGCGGATCTGGGTTCCATTCCTCAAAACCCTGGGCGTTCCGCTTCAAATCAACTTGATCCTACACTGTTCTAGGTATCTGCGTTAACATGCGTGGGTGTTCCAGACTGGCTAGGCAGCGATGTCTACGCATTGTGGAAAGAGATGCGGCTGACATTTCCTCTGCACCCATTCGATCTGCTAAGGGAAGTCCGAACTTTAGGGATTTCTTTTACAGGTATGGTTGGCGCTAAAGCATGGGGAGGGAGATGGGGGTCGGGTTCTGTGCGGACTGAGGATCCCCTGTTCACATCCGGGCAGATGTGGATGGCTGACATCTCGGTAGAGAAGACAATTATGCCCTGGACAACCCTCTCAGATACGGAGTTGGAGGGCTCAGATTTGACAAGAACCGAGCCACCCCAGATAGCCAGGTCCGGTTTCCAAATTTTTGTAAAGACGCCAAAAGGAAACACAGTTGTGATCTGGACTTATGACAGTGACAGGGTCTCAGTATTGAAGAACAATATTGCCGATCAGACTGGCTACCCGGCTGAGGAACAACACCTGTTAAATGAGGGCAGATCGCTGCAGGAATACAGAACCATGCAAGAATACAACATCAAGCCAGGGTCTACAATCATTCTCAATATGAGATTACGAGGAGGAGCCGACAACGCTGGAACTAGCTCGCAAAGCAAAGGGTCTTTTAAGGAAGCAGTGAAGAGCAAAGGGAAAAACACCACAACTGTCACTGAACCTCTGGGGCAGTACATTGTAGATCAAATGCCGGAGACTCCATCTATCTCCATGGAAATGCCAGAGGTAAACAATATATACTCAGATCTACAAAAAATGCAGTTATTTGTAGATTTAATGGTTTTTGGCCTAGAACTGATGCATTGTACCAATGGATCCACTCGGTTTGGACCAAAAACTGCCAAATTTACCTATGCCCTAAGGGGTTTTTTATAGTATTTTTTCACACAGAAGAAGAAAAGGAAGCAGTTCTCAACCAAGGGCCATGGTTCTGGGGCAGTGCTGGACTGTTTATTACCCCATGGTTTCCTGATTTCGATGCCAACACCATGGTGGTATCAAGGATGCCAGTATGGGTTAGGATGCATAATCTTCCGTTACATTTTTGGCATTCAAAGGCACTAATAGCAATTGGAAATACTTTGGGGAGAATGGTAAAGATAGATGCGGAGAGACATATAAAAGGAATATTTACTTTTGCCAGAATATGTGTCGAGGTAGATCTCAGCCGAGGATTACCTGAAAGCATCATCCTGAATTTCAATAATACACAGTGGAAACAACCTTTGGACTATGAGAATACAGCTTTCAGATGCCGGGGATGTCAACAAACAGGTCATCTGTACAATGCATGTCCAAGCCTCAACAAGAGCAAGCAACAACAAAGGAAGCCGAAAGGATGGCAGAATATAGACGTTGCATATAAAAAGGCAACCACAGCAAAGAAAGAAGAACAAAGGACAAAAAAATATAAAGCTCAGGAAAATAAGGATAAGGAGAATAATGAGGAAAAGGAACAAGAGCTCCAACTGGAAATAAATGGTAATAAACGCAGTCACAGTCCAGAAGGATCGGATTTAGATAAGGAACAACCAATGAGTACAATGGAAAACTAGTTAGCCGTTATTGAATCCACTCCCAACATGGATGGTTGGCGAAAAGTGGAGAAGAAGAAGGGCAGGAAGACTTAGGTTAGCTGGTTTTCTTTTTTGGGCTGCTCTCTAGATAATAGGAGCAACACTTTCTTTTTCTTCTTTTAGGCAGGGCTGTATACTGAGGGTTGTATGATCTATTTTCACACAGCCAAATTGAATGCTTAATGCACATACTTGTAACTTTTTATTTCAATAAAAAGTTCGCTTTTTTCTTTGGAAAAAAAAAACACAACGATGCAGTAGAAAAACACTTCATTTCATTAATAGAAAAATATTGAACTACACTTACAAACAGAACATAAATAAGATAACTCGGGTGATGGTATCTTGTCTCTAAGAAGAGATGTGGCAGCTCCATTCCTATAAACTGAGTTACAATGAGGCTCGAGGGAATTTTTATTATTTAAAAATAAGGGAAAACCATAAACAACCAAAACCCTAACCCAAGGAGATGTAACACCAAGAGTTTATGGGCCTCATTGGGGTTAGTTGGGCAACCAACTTCCCGGGGTCGTAACTTGGTCATATTATCTTTGTTTGACGTGTATGATACCTCGTTGGAAAGATATCTCTGAGGAATAGCAATAATTTTTCCATAAAAACATCATTTAGGGCCTCAAAATGGCTCAAGAAGTTCAAGACCCGAATAATTGCCAAAAATAGTAAATTGTGCTACAATTAAGGAAACAGATGAAACTGACTGGGGGGTCTAGGTGGAATAGGAGGGTGGCCACCAATATCCACCTAGATCTTTACTCCACCCTTAGGAAGCAATGGTCCCCATTGCATGCAGAGCATCCATGAGGTGAGGAAAAAAATTGAACCTAGTCCCTGATGAACCACTTGCCCTGATGATGGAGTTGGCTTGCTTTGACAACTCGATATAATTGTATACTCTGTTGCTGAGTGTTCTTCATTCATGTTTCCATGATCTGATCAGTTTTGGCATGTTCAATGTAGTCTGGGTTGAGCTCTGTTGGTGTGAGTTGTTCTGCAATGTCAGATGTGTCCAACAATGGTGGGAAGTATGGCCGAAGGCACTCTACATTGAAAACTGGGTGCAAACCAAGGAACGATAGGATACTGATCTCAAAGGCATTGTCATTGCAGGCCTTGGTGATGGTGTATGGTCCATATCAGAGTGGGTGAAGCTTGCAGTGGGGTCCAGCAAGGTGCTCTTTCTACAAATGAGGCCAAACTTTGTCTCCCACCTAGAACTTGTGTGGCACACGATGTTGATCATGGCGCTGCTTGTACTTATCATTCGATCTATCCAATATATCATGGACATGTTGGTGGATGTGTTGAATGTTCTCAATGAGACTATTAGCCTTTTCACATTTCGACTACACATGAGCCGAATCTACCTGAGTGGTTGCAAATGGTATGGCCACATCAATGGGACATAATCGTTGAAATCCTAGCCCTACCTGAAAGGGGTTGTGGCCTGTTGAGCTATGGAGAGCTTTGTTGTAGTTGTGTTGGACATACGGGAGACATTCATCCCATGTGTGTGGATGCTTTGAGTTGTACATGGGCAGAATGTGTACAATCATCATGTTGACAACCTCCGTTTGGCCATCAATTTGGGGATGAAAAGTCGTGGACTTAGTGATTTTTGTATCCAGCATTGACCAGAGACTTGACTAGAATTCACTCAAGAATTTTTTGTCTCGATCTGAGATAATGGATTATGGGATCCCAAAGTGTACCCACACTTTCTCAAAGAAGAGCTTCGCAGTGGCCTCTGATGCGATACTCTTCTTACAGGTCGCCATGATGTCCATCTTAGAGAATCTATAGACGACCACGAAAACGCAATCATTGTTGTGCTTAGTAGAAGGAAGGCCTGACATATAATCCATGGAGACAGATTCCCAAGGATGAATAGGAGTGGGTAGAGGAATATACAGGCCCTTCTTCTTGATGGTTGGTTTGGCAATGACGTGGGCGGTGCAGGATCTAATATACTTCCCAACATCTTCATGAAGTTTCGTCCAATAAAAGTACTTTTGCAATGCCACCACTACTTTCTCTACTCTGGAATGCCTAGTCACTTGATTGTAGTGTGCCTCCAAAATCATCTTGGCATGCTCACTTGAAGGAACACATATGTGTCCCAAGTGGCATAACAGTGCATCTTGAAGGTGAAAATTTAGATCTCTCTTCCTTTCCAGGAGTATCTGGCATATGTTGTCAAATTCTGGATCGATCTTTTAAAGATGTGGCCACCCCAATGTCTCGTGCCTACAGGAGTCGAGCACAGTGATTAGTGGCATGACCAGTAGTTGGATGAGGCAATCAACGACATTATTGGTGCTACCCTTCTTAAAATTAATGTTAAAATGTAACTGTCGCAAATAAGTGGACCATTTCTGATGGCGATCATTTTGCAACTCCCCTTGTGTTTGTATGAACTGTAGAGGTCGGTGGTATGTGTGGATGACCATTTCCTTCCCTAGCATGTAATGCTTCCATTGATGGCAGGCCTGCATAATGGAATACATTTCTTTGTTGTAAGTGGGGTACTTTCAGACATTGTCTGAAAGTGTATCACTGTGGTAAGCCACTGGATTCCCATGTTGAGTAAGAACTGCACCAATAGCATAGTCGGAGGAATCTGTCTCAATCTCAAATGGTTGCTGCAGGTCTAGTAATGTGAGCACTAGTGCAGAATAGAGGCAATTCTTCAACTCAGAGAATGCTCGTTTTTTAGTCTCTAACCAAAAGAACTTTTATTTCTCTCCGTCGTTGGTGACTTGACTTAAAGGCCAAGTGATATGAGAGAACCCCAACACGAACCTATGGTAAAAATTGGCAAGACCCAAAAAGTTGTGGAGCTCTATTAGAGTGGTTAGGGTTGGCCAATCCTAAATGACTTGTATCTTTGATGGGTCCACATGTACACCCTGATCATCAATGATGTACCCTAGATATTAAACCTGGGTCAAGAAAAAGGTGCATTTCTCCAAGTTAGCACATATCTTGTGTTGTCAAAGGGTTTGAAGGACATGTCGAATATGGTGGAGGTACTCTTCCCAATGATGGTTGAAGATCAAAATTTCATCTAAATACACCACCATGAATGCATTGGTGAAGGGCTGTAAGATGTCGTCCATTAGTCTCATGAAGGTTACAGGGGCATTCGTCAATCTGAATGGAATGACCAACCATTTGAAAAGGCCCTCCTTGGATTTGAAGGCAGTCTCCCACACATTGGAGGGTTCGATAGGCACCCGGTGATAACCTGACTTCAAGTCAATCTTGCTGACATATTTGTCCCCCTTGAGCTAGTCCAGAAGGTCATCAATCCGTTGGATTGGGTACCTATTCTTGACAGTGGTCTTGTTCAATGCCTGATAGTCAATACAGATCCTCCAGGTCCCATCCTTCTTCTGTACCAATACAATCGAGCTCCCATAAGGTGATGAGCTTGACCTGATGTGCCCTTTCTACAGTAGTTCCTGAATCTTCCTCTTGATCTCATCATTCTCCATAACAGAGTGTTGATAGATCATTCCATTGGGCAGCGACACGTTCGGGGTCAGAACAATGGAGTTCTTGACCTAACAGTGTAGAGGTACCCCTGTGGGTGAGGCGAAAATGTCCCTATACTCCTCCATGACCTTGTCCATCTGTGACTGTTGTGCAAAGGAGCCTTGCTTGGAATCTGTGGTCACAACTTTCTTCTTTCCTTGGGGGCGAATCATAAGAAAAAAAAATTTCCTAGTCTGGGAAATGATCTTACTGCTTTGCTTTGTAGTGATCAAAGAGATGGTGGTAGGCAGGGCTACCTTTGGTATCCTATACAACTTATTAGCTAAACTAATAATCACAGAGCAAGGTCTAGACTCATATACAACATGTTCCTTCCACAAGTATGGTTGTCCTAATAATACATCAAAAACTACAATAGGAGAAACATCACACAATACCTCATCCGTGAAGGGCTTGATGTTGTAGGGAAGGTGGCACTGTTAGCTGACACGAAGATCTCGTCCTTGGTGAAGCCACCCAATGGTGTACGGTTGTGGATGTGTTGTAGTCTTTAGGCCCAACCGCTTCACGACTTTTGTTGAAATGAGGTTCTTTTGGCTCCTATTGACAATGATCTGCAACAGAGAACACTTCACCCACATTTATGAGTGGAAGAGGCATTCCCCCTCCACTGGATATTCAGGATCAATTTTCTAGATCTTTGTGGTGGCATGGTGGCACTGAGCTCCGCATCAATGATCTACATCCCTTTGTCACTCCCCTTTTCAGGTTCTGATTCAGAGTCGAAACCTATGTCTAATGCAGAAGCCTTCAGCTCAGCCACCAGTGACTGCTTGGACCGACACTCACTTGTATTGTGAGTGGAGCTCTTATGGAACTCACACCATTTTCTTGTGTCCTTCTTTGTCTTCATGGTGTTTTTCTTTGCTTGTGGCTTTGGCAAGTTGTCCTGGGTAGCCCTGCCTTGGCTTGGTCTCTTGTTTTATGGTTTGGGGGCACCTTTTCCTTGCTTTGGATTTCCATATCCAAAGTCCCACTTCTTCTGTTTAAACTTCTACTCAATCTTTATAGCGTAACGATACCCCATGCTGAGCGAGGAAATGGCTAGGAACTCCATCTAATCCTAGATGTACTTGTGTAGACAACCGTAGTACTTGAGCACCAAATTCCGCTCAGTGTCCTTGATACCGACTTTGTGGGAAGGGTATGGAAAGTATTTGTGAACTCCGACACATCTTGGTCCCTTCCCTGTCGTAGCATGGTCCAATTTATGTATTTATCTTCATAGCTTCCAATAGGGTAATATTGTTCCTTGATGACATCGCAGAAAGAATTCCAAGATGGTGCAGCTAAAAATGACGAAGGTTCACTCTCATTCTTTTATTCACAGTAGGTTTCCCACTAGTCCTTGACATGTGGGGCAACTTTGAGAAGTGAAAACGTAATCTTTTCCCGATTGAAAAGGTCATGAACTGAAAAATATCCTTCTAATGGATTTAACAATTTATGTACTGCATCTACATCTATCAGGCCTTCGAATATGGGAATATCGAAGTTAACTTATACCATAAAATGAGTGGTGCCTCTAGACTAGCTTCTAGATGAAGATGCATCACCTGTGGGTAGTCGTCGAAGGATCTAGGCAAAGTTATCCATCATCGAATCCCTCTGTCACTCGAAGGCTTACTCAAGCAACATTTTGAAAGGATCTCCTGCCCCCTTGTCTTTCTTTTCTTTCGCCATGGGAGGTCGTCGGGTTTTGTATAGCTAATCTTACAATGGTTCAACCAAATTGAGCCCTAACTCCTTATATGCTGACCTCGTTGGGGACATGCAAAGAAAAACAAAGAAAGAGCAGAACGTTATGATACCAATGATCAAAACTTAAACAAGAACACAACAAACATATATAATCATAAACATAGAGATGCAGCAGAAAAACACTTCTAATAAAAAATTATTGAACTATGCTTACAAATAGAATAGAAATAAGATATCTCAGGCGATGGTAGCTTATCTCTAAGAATAAATGTGGTGGCTACATGCCTCTGAACTGAGTTACAATGAGGCTTAAGGGCCTTTTTATTATTGAACAATAATGGAAAACCCTAAACAACCAAAACCCTAACCAGAGGAGATGTAACACCAAGGATTGATGGGCTCCGTTGGGGTTAGTTGGCCAGCCAACTTCCCACAGTCATAACTTGGTCATATTATCTCCGTTTGACGCGTATGATACCTCATTGGAAAGATCTCTTCGAGGACTACAATTGCTAATGTGATAACTATAATAATCACTAGAGGGAATTTTTCCAAAAAAATGTCGTTTAGGGCCTCAAAATGGATTCAGAAGTTCACGACCCAAAAAAGCTGCCAAAATTAGTAATTTATGCTACAATTAAGGAAACATATGAAACTAACTGGGGGGTCTAGGTGGAATAGGCAAGTGGCCACAAATATCCACCTGGATCAATGACCTATAGGTACCATGTTTACCAAGTTTTTGTATAAATGACTATTATGTGTTATGTAAGCTTGAGAAAGAATAAAACTTAGAAACAAATCTTGAAGCATTATACAAAATGTTAATAAAATTTTGGGTAGTTATGAGCAGTTGTCTTGTAGGTTAGCCCTAAAATCTGGAAACAAATTCTTTGACAACACTACCTTAACTTGGAAAATCTGATTGCAGTCACACTGAGGATAAATTGTGCATGTGGCTGGAGGCCTATGGCCACATTCATTGGGATTCATGTGTGTGGCTGGGTTGTAAGCTAGGTTAAAATGTGGCTCCATCTCAGAGAAAATGTCACCAGTGAAAATTGTCTAACATTTGTGTGATCATGTGTCTCTAAGTGTTGCAGTAATTTTTGGACAAGTGGACCCATTTCCATAGTTGAATCTTGGAACTTGGGTCATGCATAGTAACTCTCAGTTCGTATTTACCTTGGTGAGATGGTAAAAGTGGGTAAATGTGGGATGGGGTATTACATGAAGGTACATACCTCTATCTGAAGAATGGATCCTACTTATTGAAATTCCTAGTTCCTTCTTGATTCCACTTCAACAACTCCACTCCTTCTTGATTCTTCTTTAGCAACTCCATGATGAAGGTATGGGGGACAACTCTCCTCCCGACTGTAGGCTCATCTCAATAGCCAGCCTCCTGCAGCCTCCATTTGGTATTTCTAGAATTAATCTCCTATCACCCCAAAATATTCCCTCTCCTTATTTCCCCACTTCTTATATAGAGTCCTTGCACCATAAAGGACCCGATCTCAAGATTACACTTGTCATAATTACCTTTTATATTGAATTTTCTTTTTCTATGTCTTTATTTTTTTGTGCAGTTTGTTATTTTAATTTATTTGAGGCATGATAAACAAAGGTAGTCAATAGTAATTTGGTGTATCTTTTTAGGGGTTACAATAAGAAGAATTTGAAGACTTGGGATGAAAATATGGTATATATACAACACTCTTTATTGGTAAGTCCCCAACTTGAAACTTATTTTGGACATTTTCCACCTTCACATTTCAATGTTGCATATGGACAACAAGGAGGAGTGAAGGAGGATGTTACAAGGGATGCCTCGAGGGTAGAAAATTTGTGGAAAATATCAAACAAATCCATTTGTAGTTGTAGGAGACACTGAAGATGTCACTGGAAAACTACAAGGCTAGGAATGATCAACACAGAACATAGAATTCATTCAAGGTTGGAGACAAAGTACGATTAGAGTTCAATAAGGAGAGCCTTTAGGGTCCTAGTAAGAAAATAAAGGCTCTACGATATGGTCTCTTTGAGATACTAAAAAAGGTGGGAGATAATTCCTATAGAATAGGTCTACCCAAATACATGCACATTTACTCAATGGTGAATGAATAGAATCTACAACACTATGAGCCTTCCATGCTAGATTAGGGAGAGGAACATGTCCTAACTTCTATGAGGATTTGGAACCAGATGCTGAGGTAGATTTGGTTGAAGATACAACTTTGTAGAAGAGGTCCAGAATTACAAGAAAAGGGTAGCATGATATTTGGAAAATTGGGTTGAAAGGACAACTTCCAAGCAAAGCTAAATGGTACATCTAAGAGAAGGTCGAGGAAATATATCCTCACCTCATTTAGTAGAAACGTTTAGGGACCATAATCCTCCAAAAATTGGGAAATGTCATATGGATTGATCATTATAGTCTTTCTCATCCATCTTGGTGCTTTTAGAGTAGAAAAAATGGAGGAATAATCTCACATGACTATTTTTACTAGTGGGACCCAGTTTGGAAAATTGGGGTCTGAAATCTTCCAAGTGAAGTTTGATGCATGAAATAACATTTTCTCGGGGTAAAAATTTTCTAATTTAGTGTAGCACCCTTTTTTCCCATTCTATACACAAATGCCTTTTTAACAACATAAGAATCACCTCAATCAAATTCTGTACACAAAATTTATGCCTTTTGGAAGTTAACTTTCTTCTTTTTACCACCATAATGAGAGGAGGACACGTTATCCCCCATTATTCATCGAAAATTGGCTAGCCACATGATCATGTTACATAATATTATAGAAGAGTCAATATTGTAACTTTAGTTAATAGTTGGATTCAAAACTAACCATTAGTATGCTATCAACTTGTGTTCTATTTTGCCACTATGAGGAAAGGGATTCCATTATTTTCAAGGGAATTTTGTTCCATAGATGAGAAAGTAGTTGAGAGGGATAGGGGGAGAAAACACAAAGATCATTTGTTCACTATAGTAGCCCATGGGCAAAAAGCCTTTTACTTGCAACCATTTTCTATTAAGAGAAAGGTAATACGAAAGCCTCACCTTTCAATTGGGTTTTCTCCCAAAAGGGTCTCCTAGGATATATCCCATGTTAATTGTGGTTTCTGAGTTTTTATTTCGTTTTCTCTACTTTCTGCATAATTACAATTTTCATGCATACATAATAAACATTAATTTACAGATCCAACAATTTGAAGAGAAATAAACCCTCATAGTGTAGATTTTGGATTTTTAAGTATAATTTATCAGATCTGTTGTGACGAACTATCTAGTGGAATATCCACGATAGTTTAAGTATCATAAAATAAATATCTTAAACCTCTACATGAAGAGTGATACCATATAAAATAAAGCATATTCTAATAGGATCCTGGTAATGAATCATCATCTATAAAAGGTGTCTTTACACTCTCATGTTTAGCATATGGAAGATTTTAAGAAAATCACAATTTCATACTACATCAATTGAATTTTGGTCTTCAAGCACAAAATTTTCAACACCCTCATGTTCCCTCTCTCTCCAAGTAATGTTCATCCTACAACCAAAGTATTTGGATCATTAAATCTTATTTAAACTAAAAATTACGTGTCCATACCCACTGTGTGACCTAAACAATCATACTTCCAATAAACTTTGTGTATAGGGTCAACCATACAGAGACTGATTATAGAATACTTGTGTTAAATTTTCTGATTGTTCTATTGATTAGGTGCTTAGTATTTAGCTCAAAATTCAAAGTTATTATATTAGCTCGAAAACTATGTGACTGCATCCATCTCATCAAGATGATCGCAACGCAATTTGTTTCATTGAAAACAAAGTTCGGATGAAGGAGAAAAGGCCTATTATTCATTCTCCTAAACAGTTAAAAAAATTGCAGAATGGGATAGAATGATGACATGGCAGTCCAATCAGAAAGGGGAATCTTCTTCAGTTTTCGCCCAATGGGGCTGTGACAAGTATCACCTCCGTATTCGACAGTGTGGTTGTGTGAAAGGGGAATTGCCTAGTTGGCTCCAAGGTGGAATTCAAGTTTATTTTTATTTAAATATTATTATATATTATATATATAGTTACTATTTATATTATATATATATTTTAAACTATCTATATATATATATATATATATATATATATCAAATATCAAATATTAAATCCGCATATATAAACCTTACAAATCTCTAATGTATATACAAATGTGCATTTTTTATGTGATATGGTAGAGTTTCAAACTATACAAAGGAATTGTATATAATACGTCAAAATTATATGAGGAGCAGAGGGAGGGGGAATGGAACCCACAACCTCCCCCTCATAATTCCCATGTATTACCAAAAAACCACGGATGGCGCACTTGTTTGGAGGGCGACACATATTATTTTATGTTGTAGCTTGATGCTGACAATGGGGTGGTGGGAGCCAGCCCTGTGGGCCAACCCGCACCCCATATGACCTCAACCACACGTCCAAGTTCCAGCCAGTAGAGCGCTAATCTCGCTTTAGTTAAACTAAATCCATTTAAATATTAATTAAGCATACTTAATATTTGGATTAAGTTGGTGGTGGATTTGGAGGCATGCCAAATTAGGTGGAAACTACCAGTTTTGGTGGACTTAACTAGAGTCTCTCCAGATTTAGCGGAGGTTTTCTGGGAAAAGTTGTTTGAGCCATAACTTACTCAATTTTCAACCAAATTGAGATTATAAAGAATTTTTCTTAGCTAATTTGTACCTTCTGAACACATTGGTGCAGGTATCAGGAGCCATATAGCTTTCTAAACATCATTTTTTCCACATTGAGCTAATATAGAGGCTCAAGCCATCGAAGTTGGACCAAGGAGATGTAGCCCAAGAGGGGTGAACTACTTCATCAAAACACTGTGTTAATGTGTCTCTTTGATGGCTTGCTATACTGTACAT
This sequence comes from Pinus tabuliformis, assembly GCA_031772625.1. NCBI lineage: Eukaryota > Viridiplantae > Streptophyta > Pinopsida > Pinales > Pinaceae > Pinus > Pinus tabuliformis. Next base: position 841,073,064 of record CM062819.1, on the reverse strand, counting down.
GTTTTTTGTTCATTATTAGTTTCTGAAGCTATTTTTCTCATGAATGTCTTGTTTAACTTAAGGAAATTTACCTACTTGTAAGCACCAACAACTAAGGAAACCTCAACACAAAAGGAAAGAAGAAAGCACATGTCTATAAATCTGTAATTGTTATTAGCACAAAAAAACTAATCATACAAAAATAGATCAAGCTGGTATCGTAGCTCAAGGTTGAATTGCTTGATTTCTTGAGTTTGTTCAATTAGGATTTTAATGGTTGCAAAATTGTGATGCTTACAAGGTTAAAGTTGCAGAGAGGAGAAAGGAAGCTATTGGTTGCAACTCCTGAGGTAATTCCTAGAAGAAGGAGATCCACAAGGCCACAATATCCACCACCCAAAGTTCCAATTCCAGCTACACTTGAAGCTCCTCAAGTTTTTCCTTCAATTGAGATTGAAGAGGTGCAATCAATACAAATTTATGAGCCTGAGTCGATAGCCATTATGTCTGGAGAAAGAGATCCTGAAGGTCCCTCTTCAGAAGAGGAATAATTCAAGAAAACTTTATATACTTTGACTGAGATGGTTAAATTCCTCTATGAAGAGAGTAACACTAGAATGGTTGGAGAGAGTTCCAAACCTCCACATGGATAAGGAAGCTCAGCGGAAAAAAAATATGAGAAGAAGGATTCCAAAGGGAATGGTGGAAAGCCACCTCCATCACCACCCTCCTCATCATCTTCCTCACCATCTTTACCATCTCACACAACATCATCTTCCACTACCACAATTTCCCATACTCATTCCAAAACCCCAAAAGGAAAAACTCCATTAATGAAATTGGACATAATTCTCACTTCCCATGTACAATAGAGAGGTGAATGTAGAAAATTTGGACAATTGGATTCAACAGTTGGAGGTATATTGCAGAATTCAGAACCTTCAAGAAGACAACATAAATATCAATTTGACTTCACTGAGGCTAGAAGGAGCTTCACTAGTTTGGTGGGAATCAAAGACTCAAGAAGAAATGAGAATACATGGTAATATATCCATCACTTGGGTTGAATTTGTTTTTGCAATTAAAATATAGTTTTATCCTTTAGCCTATATGCAAAAATCCATTATGAGTTGGCAGAATTTTAGGCAGAGGTCAAACAGTCCAAGATTATACACAGGATTATAGGAAAAGGGCTTTGTTATTAGGAGTGAATTTGAATTCTCAATATACACTGTTGAAATATATTGGGGGTTTACATTCCTATCTTAAACACACTATTCTTATGTTCAATCCAACTAATTTGGATGAAGTATGTGTGCAAGCCACGCATCTTGAATCTAAAGGAAAGAACACTTATGAAGAGGATAGTACTAAAAATCCACCTAAGGGTAAGGAGAAAGAGAAAGGAGTAAAATGGAAGGGAAAGAAGAATGAAATGGTGAATAAAGAAGGGGAGAAATTTATCTATAAACATTGTTCAAAAGAGGGACATAATGAGGATAACTACAAGAAATTTCATCCAAAAATGAGATCAAATAAGTTCAACAATAAAGGGAAACATAAAATCACTGTTATCACTCAAGAAGATTTAGGTTCTGAATCAGGTGATAAAACAAAATCACTATCATGGGAATCAAAGGAAAACAAGATATTGCAAGCACTAGTTCAAAAAATTGTAACACTATTACTACTCTAGATGAAAAGAGATGAATTGAGTTATTTCATGTTAGGGTCATATCTAAACACACCAAGATTGACACACTCTTCGATAGTGGGTCACAAGTGAATCTAATCTCTGAAGACTTAATCAACATATTGAATCTTGAAACTATACCTCACCATAAACCATACCCTTTGGGATGGATAACAAGAGATACTAGTTTACATGTTACAAGAAAATGTTTGTTTAAGTTTGCAATCACTGTGAATTTTGTTGACGAAGTAGAGTTAGATGTGGTACCGCTTGATATTTTAGATGTGGTGTTGGGTAGTACATATTTGTATGACCGAAAAGTAGTCTTTTACCACCATAAAAACAAGTATCACTTGTTGAATGATGGTGTGGAGTATATAGTGAGAGCCCATCGCAAAAAGCTGAACATTTCTTTGGTTAATGCAGGGGAGGCAAAAAGACTAGTGAATTCAAGTAAAAGTTTAGATGTTCAAGCCAAATGATGATATTATTTATGAAAGTGTTGCTACATGTAATGCAAGTTTCAATTCTGATTTGGTTGGTTTAGTTCATCAAAGTGATGAAGTATTTCAGGTTGTGAAAGAATCATCCTTCAAGGAGAAAGAAACTTCACATGAAATATCTTTGCAATAAGAGGTTTCTCTTTGTGATGTTAGCATGCAAGGGTTGACAAAGTTGAAAAGTGTAGAGACACCAATGCAATGCAAAAATTTGTTGAACAATGGGCTCATTCAATCATCCCTTACACCATGTTGTGCATCGATGGTTATGGTGCCAAAGAGAAATGGTAAGTATTTCAAGAAAGATGACAAAAGGAGTAGTTTTCACCAAAGCAAAGTTGTAAAAAAAGGTTAGTGCAAGAATATACATAACACCAAACAAGAATGGTTTGTATGGTGTTTAATGTTGTATGTTCTTTGTAGAACTTCTACTACATACATGTATTTGAATTATGGCAAAAAAGAGTCCTTTCTTGAAGAAATTGTCCACTTGGGTGACATAAACATGTTTAGAAAGTTTTCTTATGCACATGTCATCTATGAAGGAAAATTGTTTGATGTTTTGAAGATATCAAAGTACAAGTTGGGTTTCACTTCTTTGATGCATTTGGGCCATGATATTGGAGGAGGTAAGTTGAAGGCAAGCCTCTCCAAGTTGGATGCCATTTTTGATTGGTCAACGCCCAAGATCGTCATTTTGATAAGAGGTTTGTTGGGAGCAGCCCAATGTTGGAGGAGAGTTGTTGTTGACATTTCTTCTTTCAAAGCTCCTTGGCATGCATTATCATGTGTGTGCAAAGTCTTCCAGTGGGGAGGCAAACAACAAGAGGTAGGTGTTTCTTCAAGCCAAAAGATCAATTCAATTATTTTTTATGCTCTTTCAAAATTGAAAGGTTCATTTGAGTTTTAGATTTATGCAAGAAACTTCACCATCTTATTTCATTTAGAAGATTGTGTAAATATTAAGTTGCAGTGATCCATGCACTTTCATTGGATGGATACTTGTCAAAAATTTCACTTGGTTCGAAGGTACAAAAGAGGTATAAGCAGAATATTCATTGTTATACCTTTAGGCCTATTGGTCATGTAACTGTTGTATTCAAGCATCATTACATTTTACATGAAATTTATGTTCAGAAAATTTCATACTTTCAAGATGTACAATTGGGCTTGAGTCAAGAAAACCAAGTAGTGAAATTCATCATCCATTTGCATTATATTTTGTTATGTTGTCTTGGTGAGAAGGATGTTTCTTTTGATGGCAACATGGACAAAACCATGAGTTTCTATGAACGACTGAAAATGGTGCAACAAACAGTGCAAGATAAGTTTTCTAAGGGCAAAGATAAGTACAGGTATAAACAAGGTCCTCAAGGAAAGTGAATGTTAATTTCCTTAGAGAGGAGCTCAGGGAAACAAATTTGTCAAAAGCTAATTGGATCGAGCTTGGAAAGGTGAGGGGGTTGTACCCTTATCTACATGTAAGATAATAGTACCTTTTGGGGTCCAAAAGGCTTCTAGTAGGGAGGAATGATCAGGTGCTTAGTATTTAGCTCAAAATTCAAAGTTCTTAGATTTACTTGAAACCTATGTGATTTCGTCCATCTTGTCAAGATGATCACAACATAATTCGTCTCACTGAAAACGAAGTCCGGATGAAGGCGAAAAGGCATGTTGTTCATTTTCCTAAACAACTAAAGAAATTGCAGAATGGGACAGGATGATGACATGGCAGTCCAGTTAACAATCCAGTAAGCAAAGGGAATCTTCTTCAGTTTTCACCGAATGGGGTTGTGACAAGTGTCACCTTCGAATTCACCAGTTTGGTTGTGTGAAAGGGAAATTGCCTAGTTGGCTCCAAGGTGGAATTCAAATTTATTTTTATTTAAATATTATTATATATTATATATATAGTTATTATTTATATTATATAGTTTTTTTTAACTATATATATATAAATATTATTATATATATAGTTATTATTTATATTATATAGTTTTTTTTTTAACTATATATATATATATATATATATATATAGATATATATATATATATAGATATATATATATATATATAGATATATATATACATATACATATACATATACATATACATATGCATATACATATACATATTATATTTAAATATTATATATCAATTATTAAATCTGCATATCTAAACCTTACAAATATCCAACGTATATACAAATGCACATTTTTTATGTGATATGGTATAGTTTCAAAATATACAAAGGAATTGTATATAATACGGCAAAATTATATGATGAGCGGAGGGAGGGGGAATGGAACCCACGACCTCCCCCTCATAATTCCCATGTATTACCAACAGACCGACGATGGTGCACTTATATGAAGGGAAGCACATATTATTTTATGATGTATCTTGATGCCGACAGCAGGGTGGTGGGAGCCGGCCCCCACCCGATATGACCTCAAACATGTTTAGAATGCAACAAGATGATGGAGCTTAGTGGAAAGGAGTCGCCTTCACTAAGTGGGCCCGCAGGCAAATTATGGCGCAAAGTCTATTTTTAGACATATAGATCATGTCTATGAGTTGCAGAATGCTGTTTATGGATGATTGGTCATGTTGAGAAAAATAGATGGACTTCTATTTTTGGATCATAGCAGGAGTGATCAGAGTCTATTTTTTGACTGCTAGTCAAAAATAGAAAAGTCAAATATTATTGTCTCATAATAATATTTAGACTATAAACTTTATCTTATTCTCTTGGAGCACTTCAGTTTGAGCTACAGATGTGGCACATGCAGCTGTCAGAAGGAAATACACTTTTCTTGTGATTCAGTTGATATATTGCATGCAGGACTTCAGTTAGAACTCAAGCAGTTGAGTTTGGTGGAGTTGGATGTGGAGTTGATGGAGTTGTGTTCAGTTTGACTTGGTTGAACTAGTTTTAATTAGTCTAACTACAAATAGACTAGTGATGAGTTATGTGAATTAATTATTAACTCATAAAGAAACTAAAGAATACATCAGTTAACTCAGTTGCATGTCAGTGCATGTACAGTTCAGTGGAGATAGGTGTTAGAGGTTGAGATTGCTATCAGTTGTGACTATAGTTGTGCATGAGATTTGCACAAGCAGGGATTGAGTTATGCCAATGAGTATTGCACAGTATTGGCCAATGCCCAGTAGAATAGCTTGTGCTCACGTGATTTCCAGTGTGAGTGATTCTTAGTAGGTATTGTGCAATGGAGGCAGGCAAAGCAGCGGAGAAGATTTGAACCTGACTTGTTCGGATCTGAGCTAGTTTTGTGTGTAACAAGTGGAAATAGTACTGAGTACTTGTGAGGAGTATTGTACTATGTACTTTTACATGTTCTTAATCATTATAATATACAGATAGTGTGGGGTTTTCAGCTGTATGCTTTCCCCGGGTTACATATTGTGTTAATGTGTGCATGTGATTGATGTTTCATTGTTTTTGATGCTGCTAAATTGATGATCAATGTAGAGGAGGTTATGTATTATGCATGTATTCCTCAATAGTGTATAATCGAGATAATATCTATGAATAAGTGTTTATTATTCAAAATTTCTACATGGTACCGGAGCTAGATGATTTGTAGAAAATGTTTCTACATGGTATCGGAGCTGGTTGATTTTTAGAAAAAGTTCTACATGGTATCAGAGCTGTTGATCATCAGATATATTATTCAAAAAGTGTTTACATCTTATTTCTTCAGGCAGAGTTTGTAATTGGGCTAGGTAGCCTCTGGATTCATCCTTCCTTTGGAAGGTGAGATATCCGGTAAAATCCCATACAGTCAATCTCTGTACAAGAAATAATTTGTTCTCACGAATTCTAGATCAGAGGTGGTTGAGTTTGGAGCTCGTGGAATTCGAATTTGTAGTAGTGTTTTCTTGGTATCAACGTGGCAATGTCTTTCAACAGATTGCGATTGGAGTATGCTCTTGAGGGAAGCTCGAACTATATTACATGGAAGGACAGGATGGAGGCAGTATTGGATGATAATGGGATGAAGGATTTCATAGAGGTTGATGTCCCAAAGCCTACTGATGTTGCGCAAGTTGATGCTTGGAAAAATAAGACAGAAAAGTGTCGAAGGATTCCATTGGAGGGTGTGAAGGATCACATTATGTCCAACCTACATGGTAAGGCTTCTCCATACTTGATGTGGAAAGCATTGACAGATCTATTCCAAAGCAAGAGCGATCAGAGGAAGCTGGCACTCAAGGATAAACTCAGAAACATCAAATGTGAGATGGGTGACAGTATGCCCAAGTATCTCACGAAGTTCACTCAGTGTCGAGATGAGCTAGGAAGTGTGGGGGTAATTTTCGATGATGAGGACTTGGTGAGCTTGGCTCTCCTTGGTCTTCCGAAGAGTTGGCATTCCTATCAGGACTCTGTCAATGGTCGGGAGAAATTGCCAGGATGGGAAAGACTTTGGTCAGATCTTGTGCAGGAGGAGATCAGGCGGAATACTAGGGACGAATCTTCATCAAAGGGAACTGATGAAGAAAATTGTGCTTTGGCTACCAAAGCAAAGAAGGGGAAGAACAAGAAAGCTTCTCAGTCTGGTGCGAAAGGCAAGAAGCAGGACATGTCCAAGGTGAAGTGCTTTCACTGTCACCAGCACGAACACTATGCCACTATTTGTTCGCAGAAGAAGAAGACCAAGCAAGTTGTTGGATCTGCAGCAAGAGAGGCTCTATCCTCACAGTTTGAGCTTGATTTTTCATTGATCGCGTGCTTGGCTTCATGTGTGATGGGATCAGTGTGGTTCTTGGACAGTGGTGCGTCTTTTCACATGACAGGAGATCGAGATTTGTTTTCTAATCTGGAGGACAAAGATCTCGGAGTGCACATCAAGATGGGCGATGATGGTAGATATAGTGTGACCGGTATTGGTACCATTTCCTTTGAGAGGGAGTCTGGTAAACCCTTCATATTGAAGGAAGTGATGCATGTTCCAGGATTGAAGAAGAATCTTATCTCTGTGGCGATGTTAGAAGATAAGGGATATGATGTTGTTTTCAGTGAGGGAAAGGCTTTCCTGCATAGTAAGACAACTAGAGAAACCTGGAAGATAGGGGTTCGAGTGAGGAACCTCTATCAGTTGCATGTAGATGGTTGCATAGAAATGGCATGCAAGGCAGAAGGATTGGTGAGCCAGGATGATGGCGAGCTGTGGCACAGGAGATTGGGTCACCTTCACCATGGAGCCTTCAAGATACTGTAGCAGATCACTACAGGACTTCCTAAAGGAACTCTTGCGCAGTCAGATCAGTGCAAGGGGTGTACTTTGGGAAAGTTTGTGAAAACCACCTTTCACGAGAAGGATAGTCGTGCCACGACGATCCTTGAGAGAATTCACATAGACGTGTGTGTACCTTTCTCAGTAGCTTCAACAACAAAACACAGGTATTATGTGATTTTTTTTTATGATTTCTCTCGTAAGTGCTGGATCTTCTTCATGCAGAAGAAGAGCGAGACATACTCAAAGTTCTGTGAGTTCAAAGCATTGGTCGAGAAGGAATCGAGGAAGAAGGTGAAGGCTCTTAGGAGCGATAATGGTGGTGAATACATCTCTGGCGAGTTTAAGGATTTCTGCAGTGTAGAAGGGATTCGAAGAGATCTCATAGCTCCCCATAACCCACAGTAGAACAGGGTTGCTGAGCGGAAGAACAGAACGATCGTGGGTGCTGCACGAGCAATGTTGCATGATCAGGGCCTACCCCTTCACTTGTGGGTGGAGGCATGCAATACAGTAGTTTATGTTCAGAACCGTTGTCCTCACAGGATACTTGGCATGAGTACACCCGAGGAGGCTTATTCTGGTAAGAAGCCTGATATTTCTCATTTGAGGATTTTTGGTGCTAACGTTTACATGCAAGTGATGAAGGATGCCAAGAAGAAGTTGGAGCTGACCTTAGAGGTTGGGATATTTGTGGGGTACACTGATACACCCCACAACTATCGTGTGTATTTTCCAGACAATGGCAAGACTGTTGTCCGATGAGATATAAAATTTCAGGAGGAGAAAGCCATGAAGTGTTCGCTTGAGAGGGAGCCACACTTGCATGCAGATGAGGAACTATTAGTTCCTAAAGATGAGCTTCAGGACATGGATCAGCCACAGGATGAAGTTCATAGAGTGGAAGAGACCACTCATGCAGCACCAACCATCAGAGGGCGAAATCACTTGACAGAAGTTGAGTGACTGGCTCAAGATGAAGAGAAAATTGTAGGACCACCTACAGCCCAATGCAGGCAGAGACAGTCACCTGATCGGTACACTGGATACATGGCTCTTATGAGAAATTGTGTTGTGACTGAGCCATCCTCTTTCGAGGAAGCTGTGGAGGATCCCGCATGGGTAGACGCCATGGTGGAAGAGTATGAATTGATTGTCAGAAACAGTGCATGGGAAATTGTTCCTAGACCACAAGGGAAATCATTGGTGGGTTCGAGATGGATCTACAAAGTTAAGCAGGCGGTTGACAGGAGTGTGGAGAAGTACAAGGCAAGATTTGTTGTCTGAGGCTTTTCATAGATAGAGGGGATCGATTATGAGGAGACCTTTGCACCTGTTGCAAGGTATTCTTCCATACGTACGATTCTTGCTCTCTCAGCGCAGATGGGGTGGCACATTCATCAGATGGATGTGAAGATTGCGTTCCTCAACGGAGTCATTAAGGAGGAGGTGTACACTGAGCAGCTCGAAGGTTTTGAGATCTTCAGCAGCGAGTCACATGTGTGCAGGCTCAAGAGAGCGCTTTATGGGTTGAAACAAGCACCACGTGCTTGGTACACACAGATAGACAGCTATTTCACCGGACTTGGATTCTCCAAGAGCGAGGTGGATCCTAACCTATACTAAATTGTGGAGGAGGGTAAGTTGCTTATCATTGTACTGTATTTAGATGATTTGATTCTAACGGGTGATGAACTGTTGATACTTTCATGCAAGGATGATCTTGCTAAGGAGTTTGAGATGAAGGACTTGGGCATCCTTCACTATTTCCTGGGATTGGAAATTTGGCAGCGTAGTGATGGAATATTTGTTTTTCAGGGTAAGTATGCTTGGGAGATACTGGAGAAGTTCAACATGCATGGCTGCAAGCCTGTTGATACTCCTCTTCCTGGAGGTTAGAGGAAGAAGGATGCCACTTCGGCAGAAGAAGTGGATGCCACTATTTATCGACAGTTGGTGGGGTCGCTTATGTATCTGGTCAATACACGACCCGATATATGCTATGCTGTTAACCAACTTTCACAAGCTATGGTTAAGCCAACCAAGCTCTTCTGGAAGGAAAGAAAGCATGTATTGCGTTATTTGAGAGGCACATTGGGATATGGATTGTGGTATAGACATGAGGATGAGGTGAAGCTATGCGGCTTCATGGATGCAGATTGGGCAGGGAGCCCAACGGACAGAAAGAGCACATCAGGAGGGGTCTTTAGTATCGGATTGACAGCAGTTTCTTGGTACAGAATGAAGCAGAGATTCATGGCACTCAGTTCAGCAGAGGACAAGTATATGGCAGCAATTTTGGCTGCATGCGAGGCTATATGGATGAGGAAGATTCTGGTCGGTTTGTTCGGTTCTTACTTGAATCCTACTGTGATTTACTGTGATAACCAGAGTTGCATTAAACTCTCAGCTAATCCTGTATTTCATGATATATCTAAGCACATTGACATCAGGTACCATCATATCAGAAATTGTGTGCAACGGAGAATCATGTTACTTTCATACATTCCAACGGAGGATCAGGATGTTGATATCTTGATGAAGGCGCTCACCAGGAGAAAATTTGAATACCACCGAGGTAGGATAGGGGTTGTTGATAATCCATATCTTGTTGAGAGGGAGTGTTGAGAATGCAACAAGATGGTGGAGCTTAGTGGAAAGGAGTCGCCTTCACTAAGTGGGCCTATAGGCAAATTATGGCGCAAAGTCTATTTTTAGACTATGTCTATTTTTAGACATATAGATCATGCCTATGAGTTCCAGGATGTTGTTTATGGATGATTGGTCATGTTGGGAAAAATAGATGGACTTCTATCTTTGGATCACAGTAGGAGTGATCAGAGTCTATTTTTAGACTGCTAGTCAAAAATAGAAAATTCAAATATTATTGTCTCATAATAATATTTAGACTATAAACTTTATCTTATTCTCTTGGAGCACTTCAATTTGAGCTATGGATGTGGCACATGCAGCTGTCAGAAGGAAATACGCTTTTCTTGTGAGTCAGTTGAGCTATTGCATGCAGGACTTCAGTTAGAACTCAAGCAGTTGAGTTTGGTGGAGTTGGATGTGGAGTTGATGGAGTTGTGTTCAGTTTGACTTGGTTGAACTAGTTGTAATTAGTCTAACTACAAATAGACTAGTGATGAGTTATGTGAATTAATTATTAACTCATAAAGAAACTAAATAATACATCAGTTAACTCAGTTGCATGTCAGTGCATGTTCATTGGAGACAGGTGTTAGAGGTTGAGATTGCTATCAATTGTGACTATAGTTGTGCATGAGATTTGCACAAGCAGGGATTGAGTTATGCCAATGAGTATTGCGTAGTATTGGCCAATGCCTAATAGAATAGCCTATGCTTATGTGATTTCCAGTGTGAGTGATTCTCAGCAGGTATTGTGCAATGGAGGCAGGCAAAGCAGCGGAGAAGATTTGAACCTGTGACTTGTTCGGATCTGAGCTAGTTTTTTGTGTAACAGGTGGAAATAGTACTGAGTACTTCTGAGGAGTATTGTATTATGTATTTTTACATGTTCTCAATCATTATAATATACAGATAGTGTGGGGCTTTCAGCTGTATGCTTTCCCCAGGTTACATACTCTGGTAATGTGTGCATGCGATTGATGTTTCATTGTTTTTGATGCTGCTAAATTGATGATCAACGTAGAGGAGGTTATTTATTATGCATGTATTCTGCAATAGTGTATAACCGGGTTAATCTCTATGAATAAGTGTTTATTATTCAAAATTTCTACAAAACACGCATCCAAGGGCTGGCCAGTAGAGCGCTTAGTGCTAATCCCGCTTTAGTTAAACTAAATCCGTTTAAATATTAATTAGGCATGCTTAATATTCAGATTAACTTGGTGGTGGATTTGGAGGCACACCAAATTAGGTGGAAACTGCTAGTTTTGGTGGACTTAACTGGAGTCTCTCCAGATTTAGCAGAGGTTTTCTAGGAAAAACTATTTGAGCCATAACTTACTCAATTTTCGACCAAATTGAGATAAAAAAGAAGTGTTCTTAGCTAATTTGGACCTTTTGAACACATTGATGTAGGTATTAAGAGCCATAGAGCTTTGTAAACAACATTTTTTCCACATTGAGCTAATACAAAGGCCCAAGCCATGGAAGTTGGACCAAGGAGATGTAGCCTAGGAGGGGTGAACTCCTTCATCAAAACACTATGTTAATGTGTCTCTTTGATGGTTTGTTGTATTGTACATGTTTTTTGTTCATTATTAGTTTCTGAAGCTATTTTTCTCATGAATGTCTTGTTTAACTTAAGTAAATTTACCTGTTTGTAAGCACCAACAACTAAGGAAACCTCAACACAAAAATCAAGAAGCAAGCACATGTTTATAGATCTGTAATTGTTATTAGCACAACAAAAGTAATCATGAAAAAACAGATCATCTATGTTGTATCAGTTACTTTAGCCCAATTTAATTTTTCATTAACAATGCATCCAATTATTAGCATTATAATCAATCATAAATGTAACTGAAGAAAGAACAATATATGCATTGACAAAGAAGACAACAACACAACCATAAGAGACAGTAGATTGGTCCAAGACCAGGGAAAACCCCCACAAGGGGAAAACCATTTCAAATATTCTTCTTTAATAGATCGTCACAAAAAAAATTCAACAGAGACTACAATGATCTCAATACATATGTTTGTGACAGATACCAATAAATCAGATCTACAAACCTACAGATTTGTACAACAACAGAAGGAAACCCAAATCCACCAAATCACTAAAGTCAACTAAATCCAAGATGTCAAACCCTAGATTTGATCCCTAGACGCTCTCATCAAAATTGTTTGTGTGTGTCTGAAACTCCTTGGATGCTCTCTTGGACACTATGTGAGGGCGTCTACGACTACTCAAACGCTCTCAGGAAGACTATGTGGATGTGTCTAAGGTAAAACACACAAAAATGCCTTGGACAGTCCCTTACAGTTGCTATGCATACGTCCAATATGGCCTGGATGTTCTCAAGACCAATCTGTGTGAGCATTTGGGGATGCAGCCTCATCTGACTCTAAACTCATGGACGTTGTCATAAGCCTGTCTGCCAACGTCTAGGGCTCTCTAGACATTGTGTTGTCCACTATGTGACAGTGTCTAGGGACTAAAATTCCCTATTCTGTGCCAACATCTAGAACCCAAAAAACCTTAACTCAAAGCTAACCTCACACTTGTGATTTCAAACCCTTGTACAAACTCTTTCCATCGAACATGTGCAAACCAAGACAAAAGAGAAGAATATAAAATGGCTTGATCAATGTGATGAAATGAGCTTCAGGTCACTTTTATTTATAGGCTTTCTGGAGGGTTTACTTGGGGTTACGTTTGACCCAAGTAGTTACACATGTGGTTAGGGTCGACCCATTCCATAATGTATGTATCAATGAAATAATTAAAAACTTAACTTCCGCTTGACCAAATTGGGTGATATTTAGGTCAATTTTGCTCCTCTCAAAAAGAGGAATTTAATGAAAGCATCATCTCAATCATCTAAGCTATCTATTGTGGAATTTGACCCTATTTTCAAAAATTAACACTCTCTCTCAACAAGGAAGAATTCCACCTACCAATATCCTATCATGTTGTTGTAATACTTTTATTGTCTCTGCTCAACTCTATCTGCTGAAAATTTCTCGAATCTAGAAGAAGAATAATTGGGGAGAGATAGATTGCACCCATACCGAGCAATAGAATAACTCATCATATAGGGGAGTAAAACCTTCACCTTGGAATCTCATCGAGGAGCTTACCCTCAACCCAGAATCTTATTTCCTACCGATCTTCCCAACAATGAAACTTAGAAGTCATGTGGTAGAACACCTACATCATAATCGCCTTGGGTTGTACACCCCCAAGTACACTCTCAACTCGTTGGCCAAACGAGGAGCGATATTCCCAATAAGCTTTCCTCTTAGGTTTGATGCCAACTTAGGTATACTCTGCAAAGACCAAACAGGGGAGTAACACCCTCAACCCTATAGGTAACAGATAGGGGAGTACCCTATTGTCTAGAAATCCCTCAACCACAGGAGCCCTCTATCTCGATTCCTCACCTTGGCTGATCAAATAGGGTAGGAAGAGTTGGCTCAGTGTCCTTGATCAGTGTTGCCCCTTATTCGGAGGGGCCACATCCATCAATCCAAGTTGCTCTCTGAAGATCAACAACTTTCCTTTTGGTAATTCCTTGGTAAGAATATCGGTAATCTTTTCATATATTGATATGTGATGGAGCTTGATAGCTCCTCTCTGCACCATGTCTCGAACAAAGTGATATCGAATCTCAATATGATTAGAATTGTCATGAAACACATGATTTTATGGGAAATAGATTCCACTCTTGTTGTCGCAATATATCACTATAGTATCTAGAATCTACTCAAATATCTCTCCAAAGAGCTTTCTCAACCAACCCTCTTCACATCTAGCCATGCTGGTGGCAATGTATTCTTCTTCAGTGGTTCTCACTGCTATAGAATTTTGTTTCCTTCTCATCCGGTATATCATGGTAGATCCAAGGATAAAACAACATCTAGATGTACTCTTCCTGTCGATAACATTTTTGGCCCAATCAGCATAATTGTATCCATGAAGTTGAACATCTTCGACAGAATATCTTAGTCCAAGTGTGATCAACCCATGCAAATATCTCAATATGTGTTTGGAATTTATCCAATGTGTGTGGCGGGGCTCAATCATGAATTGATTCAATGTGTTTACTACATAGCATATGTATGGTTGGTTGTTCACAAGGAACATCAAAACCCCAATCAGTTGTATATACTTGAATGGATTTTCCAAGGTTGGTCTTGCAGCATCTCAACATAACTTCTTAAATTTCATTTCCATTGGTGTAACCATGGATTTTCATTCAGTCATTTCAAATCTTTCTAGTAGATTCACAACGTATTTTCCTTGTGAAAGGAAAATATCACCAGGACTTTGCCACACCTCAAGGCCTAAAAAGTAGTGCATGAGACAAATTTCTTTCATCTCAAATTTAAAGGCTAGCTTCCTCTTACACTTGATCATCAGAAGATCACTACCTATCAAGAATAGATTGTCAACATATTAAAACCAAAATCAATGGCATACCTTGCTTGTGAATCCCACCTTCACTAAGTAATTGTCAGTGTGTTCATACCAAGCTCTGGGAGCTTGCTTCGAACCATACAATGCCTTATTCAACCTGCAAACATGTGTTTTTAGATATTCCACTTCAAATCCCTATGGTTGTTCATCATATACTTCTTCCTACAGAATTCCATGAAGGAATGCAGTCTTTACATCCATCTAATGAAGATTCCATCCTTGACTCGCAGAAAGGGAAACTATAGAACGGATAGTTGTATATCGAGCCACGGGAGAAAATGTGTCATAATATTCTTCTCCCTCTTTTTAAGAGAATCCTCGACCTACAAAACTTGACCAAAAACTTAAACTGACTTCTACACTTAGAGCCTCGCTCTATTTATACATTCCCATGGTCCACAGACCATGGGTAGGCTTACACACTCTATATTAAATTACAATAATTTTGGGCGGACAACCTAGACTCTCGTGCTTTGTGCCCACATTTTGTAGGGTCTTACATTACATTTGAACAACATTGTGGCTACAAGCCCCAAAAATCTATTATGGGGGGATCTGCTACCCAACGGGCCCCCAACAAAATCACCGTGACTCGTCCCGAGTCACTTGGCTATTGCGGTGATATTTGTGCGAAGTTCGTCCAGCAACTTTGTACTTTGCTTACCCCCGCAGTACATTCTTCCATTTTCTGTTGTACCCGTTGTGCGCATATATCCAATGCTTCATTGTCAATTGCAATTCCTTTCCTGAGTGCATATACGCCTTGCATCTCAGCAAGCTTTCCCTCGATCTTGACGGTGAACGTAAATGCTTCCTCAAGCCAAGGCTGGATGTGTTCTTTAAGCACTGCTTCTTTCTGACATGTGCCGTCCACATGTGCCTTTAGATCCTAGGCCTCCCTCATCTTGGCTAGCTGCTGAGTAAGGGAAACCATCTGCGCAGTCCCCTGGACATTGTCATATGCGTGCTGCAATTCGTGTGCTTCTGTCTCTACCTATTGCAGCGTTGGGTCCTCCTGCAGTGAAGTGAGCATGAAGAGGGATTAATCCAACAATCCCATGCAGTCCTGTACATCGTTCTCTATCACTTCCAACCCCGATTGAATGGGGTGGTGGCATTGCTCTCTGACTTCCGGGGGTGTAGAGGGTTGCGCCTTTAGTCGCAGCTCCATGATCTGCAAGTTCAACTCCAAATAAACCTTCGTGGCCTCCTCCTGCGTCTTACGGACTCCAGCTGCTAATTGGTGAATCTTTTCCACGGTGGGGAGTGCTGCCGGCACGACCAACTCCAGAATACTGCTACAGGCCTCCTCCATGGCCTATTCTAATCCCTGGTTTTGTACGACTAGGTTGTCGCACTGCAGGGTCAGCTATTCTAAATTCATCTTTTGCTTGCTCAAGACTTAGAAAGCGTGACCTTCCCTGGCACGAAGCTCAACAGTTACCCCATCCTGCAGTTGCAAAAGGGTTTCTCTGCAAAGGGGGACCAAATTCAACCCCCATCCCCTCATGTCACCTTCAGCTTCTGTTAAGACAACACCTTCTAGTAACACCAAAGTGTTCATTGTGCCGACACACAACATCTGCTCAGCTTTGAATGAACCTTGCACAAGGTGCGGTGTCATCACTCCTGACGGTCGCACCTGTAATGCCTAAAATTGCACTCTAAGCAGCCCCAACATAGTTGTCTGCTCTGTCATTAATTCTTCAAGAGCGTCCTTAGTGACATCGCAAACTGGTTCGCCACTGTTAAGAAGGGATCCCTTAGAGGTTTTTGTTGTCTTTGTCTTCTTCCATGCAGTTGGCTTCTCTTGGATGCGCCACCTCTTGAGTTGGGTCGATTTTGTCATACGTTCCTCTTCCTCAACCTCCTCCTGCATGTCCTGCTCGATGGACATTTCCGAACCTTCCTCGGTCTCTTTGGTGGGCGCAGTTTTGGTTTCTTCCATCTGCGTTGTCGCTACTACCTCAGCCGCCTTCCATTGTGTGGCCGCTTCCTGTTCCTGGCGCTCTCTTCGTCAGCTTCGCGATGCGCAGCTTGGTTTCCTTCTTCTACTACTATGTAGCGATCTTTTCTAGCTCTACTAAGTCCAAAGAGAGCCACTCCGGAGACTATGCTACCATTACATCAAAGATTGCATCGTCCATTACAATGAATGGAAGCTTCACCCACATTCTGGTTGGATCCTTTCGCACCCGGATATACAAATTATGCATATCTACCTTGAATTCTACCACACTTTGCGAATTGTTGTATACTGTCGGACATAAATGCGGCCTGCGGTTGATCCAAATTCAGATGCTTGCCTCCATGAACACCCAAAACACCTTGATCTCGCAAACCATCGTCGCATCTTTTGTTTCCTAGAGTGAGGTGTACCTCGCGGCTTCGAGTAGGTTCCTCTCAATGGTGGGAAACTGGCTGTCTTGCGACAACTCGTGGTAACCATCAGGATGGATAAGAGAAACCACACATAGTGTAAGGTCTTACCCTGCTCTTGGGCCTCCCGACAATTTGTTAAAAACTCATCGCAGAGAAACTGCACCCAGTTGAACTGGACCCCCTCTGCACACTGCTTTGCCAATGCAATTACTGATGATGGCACCTCATCTGTGTGGCATTTCCTCATAAGCTTGTTGGCCAATAGCTAGGTGGTTATGCACACCACTTTTTCCTTGATGCTCACTATTACATACCCTTGCTTCCTCTTCTCCTGCTTATATTTGGCCTTCATAGCTTCTGTGAGGGCCAAGTCACTGCTCTTTCCTACTATGGTTACGGCATTGTTTCCTTTGATGGGCAACCGAGAAATCCGGTGAATTAAATCGGCCATGATGGGAATCGGCTCCTCCAACCAGAGATACCCATCATGTACTAAACACAGTAGCTTCCGAATGACAAAAATTGTTACCGCCGCACGGTGGTAGTGGGGTGTCCACTGCGAATGTAGTAACCCAGCTTCTTTACACCACGTAACCATTTCTGCTGCAATAATTGCTCCACAGCCAGCTATGGTAACTTCTTGCTATCTGTGAGGTCTCAGTATTTAAACTTTATATTAGGTACCCATCCCAGTGGCGACCTTCAAACCTTATTTCATCCAGAAGAAGCAGGGTTTGGAGCGCACTCTTCGTGGCATAGAGGTCCTTCGGTATCTTGGTTGTCCCTTTTCATGGGGGGATGTAGGGGGTTAACTTTATTGTTGAAGTTACTTGGTAAACATTCTCCGCCAAACCGTCCGATGCTTCAATTTGGGTGATCAGGGCTTGCAACTCTTCCTCCTCCTCTTCGGTTTCCATGGTAACAACTTTTCCCTTCTCTGCCATTGATAATTGACTAAATCGTGGGTTCTATGGTGATACCTGGACTAGCCCTATTGTCTGCTTTTCTTTCCATGGTCACGGTGTGCGTGGGGACTTTAGAAACTCCAGTGCATCTGTTGCCTCTCCAGGCTCCTCCTGGGTCACACGGGGCTCTGGGGTAACATCCACGAATCGCACTCTGGTTCTCACAGTTGTCATCATTTCTACACTAGATTTGGTCGGTCACGTACTTACGGTGGCAAGGTAGCTTGGTGCTCAATGCTCTATATTGGCTCAAATCTCAAACAACCAAGTGTTGCCTCGAGGCTACCCCAAGGGATTTTATAGTAATGTTTGAATTTGAATTCAAACATTCCCTCCACTTCTGAGTCATTAATACCTTCTTGGCGGCATATCATCCTGAATCTAGCTCTTAATTCCTATCTTAATGGCCCACCGCCTGCTTCTTTCTACCTTAAATTAGACCTCTTGTCATGAATAGTGACATCAACGGTCACCTCCCATCCTACTCGCACAGCAGCGCAACCCATTTCGCGCGACCGTGACCCCTGTGACATACTAACCCTGCACGGAACCTTCTTTCCATGCATCTCTCCCGCAAACTCATTTATAGTCCCACGCCCTCTTTCAACTATTTGGAGCGTTGAGATTGTGCTTCCTACAAATAGTCAACTCGTCACACACCCAATGTGAGGCTTCAATTTTCCTGCTAGCATGGGCCGCAGGCACCATTAAACTACCCTTGCATCTATTAGTGCGTTGCGTTCTTCTTTGTATGGTACGCTCCCTTGTTTAGTAAGGTGCAGTTTCAGCCATGGTAGCAGGGTCACAACTCCTTCCAATGTAGTAGTAGGGTTGGCTAGACTAGGCCTCATCATGCACAATTTCTTGCGGCTTGCTTGCGCGACTTCATTTTCCAGTTCAATGATTTCTTCATCCAATATCATGCTTTTCTCCCTCCACCAAGCTCAATCTTTATCGAGTTCACAAAGTTTCAAGCTCCCTCGATGAATGGCTTCCTGTAACTGGCTAATTCCTTTACCCAAGTCCTCGTGTCCTGCCCCAACTGCGGGAGCTGTGGTCTAGGGATTCTTTTCTGCTCTCCAGGTTTCCTCTCTTCTTGTCAGTGTTGGGGTCATCTTTGCGCTCTGGTTTTTTCTTATGGTCCTATAGGCCCATCGAATAGCTAGTACGTGCAGGTCCCAGTCAATTCATCGTTTCTGGTGAACTCTGTTCATGACTCTACATAGCTTTGTCAAGGCTTTGACGTGGAATGTTTGTTTCTTTTCCTACTGCCGCGTCAGGTTCTGATTTTTTATCCTCAATCCATGACATGCTTGCACAACACACGACTGTACCCATCAACACAGGTGGGTACAAAGACTACTTCATCCTGGCTACCCAGCTCGCGTTCGACACTAGGGACTCCCAAACCATAAGTGCAACTGTGTTCTACATTCGTGCTAGTTTCCAATATTTTTCTGGTGTGTATTCCACCATCGAGCAGGTGTTGCACACAACACCCATTCCATCGCACCGTACTGCTGCTATTTCGGTACTGGACTTTCAAATTTGTCCAAGAATTCATCCACTCCTATTACCCCATCATATGTTGGCAGTTTCCTTGCTTCGGTCTTCATGCACTGCAATGATCTAATCATCATGTTTCAATTCAACGTTGTCACTTCATGCAACTGATTCTGCTAGTGTTCTATCTCTTCATCTGAATCCGAAGTACAGGAATTGTCATGCTCCCATGAGATTCTCCCATCTGTCATCGAGTTTACCTGATCCTAGTCTTGCGTTGTTATTTGGTAAATGCAATCCAGCTCATCGTCACTACCATCATCGCGTAAAGGTTCAGTGTAGCACACTCCTTCGTCTGGATCTAACGGAACTACCACGCGTAGTGACTTTTTCTCAAATATCATCTTACACTTCTTTAGGTTGATGACTCCATTCATATCAGTGGCCCAGTCTATTCCTAGCAATGCGGGGTAAGGGTTACTGTCATCCACAATCGCTATTACCTCAAAATCTATTATGAAACCAACTCACAAAAAGATATAAAAGAGAGATAAATGCCTTAGAATTCAGCCTGTTCGAGGGGGCAACCTCCTTTACATTACACAAATGAACAATTCTTCGATGATACAAATGACAAGGCCTCCTTTCTATATATAGGAGCCTAAGGGGTCATAATATGATTAGAGCCGCCATAACAATAATAATGTAAGGGAACAATAATAACAATAGTGGGCTTCTATGGGACACAATAATAAAAATATGGGGACTGCATGGAGACAAAAATATAATAAGGGGGTTGTACTAATAACAATAAGGGGTTACACTAGTAGTATAGGGGTTTAACATGCCCCTCTCCTTCAAAAAGTGTTGTCCTCAAAGCTTGAGTAGTTCTTGATGCTTCTGTATAAAATTCTTGTCCTCCTATGTGGAATATTTGGTAGGTAAGTTCTTCCACTTGATGAGATACTCTGAAATTGATCGATTTTGCAGCTATCGGGTTCTTGTTTCTGTTACTACTCCAGGTTCCAATATGATTTTTCCTTCCTCTTCAAGTTCTAGCAATATTGTTTGAATTGAGATATTCTGCAACTTTTGAATGAGTGGCCACACTTCTTCATCCTTCTTCCATTCATCCCTTGCTTCGTTTATCCAATATAGTTGGATAATAGAAATAGCACAAAATAATGCTTCCAAATCCTCATCCTTTCTTGAGAGTGCATCAGCAACAAAAAATTTCTTCCCTTTTCTGTAGATGATGTCAAAGTCATAACCCAACATATTTGTGACCCATTTTTTCTATTCTTCTAAAAATAATAGTTGTTCTAAAAAGTA
The DNA here is from genome assembly GCA_031772625.1 of Pinus tabuliformis. Classification (NCBI taxonomy): domain Eukaryota; kingdom Viridiplantae; phylum Streptophyta; class Pinopsida; order Pinales; family Pinaceae; genus Pinus; species Pinus tabuliformis. Next base: position 841,052,315 of record CM062819.1, on the reverse strand, counting down.
TTTAAGACTATCATGATCCATTTTTACCTTGAAGTGTCTTCCCATCCTGTAAGGTTACCATTTCTTAAGTGCATGTAGTATTGCCAACAATTCCTTCTCATAAATAGCTTGCTTGAGATGTAGCCATAAAAATACCCAATCACCTTCATCAAAACATTTTTCACTACGATGTTGATCTACCTGTTGTTTCATTTGATTTTGCACCGAAGTGGCGTTATCCTTTAAAAGTTGGAGAACTTGTTGTTGATGCTCGATGTGATCTTTCACTACTTGAACCTTTTTCTCCTTGATATGTCCTTCTATCTTGAGAGTTTGAGGAGTGGTAATTTCTTCCAATGCTTTACAAGATATGGTCGGATTCATTTCTTGATGCTCGTTGTGATCTTTCACTTCTTGAACATTTTTCTTCTTGATATGTCCTTCTATTTGAATATTTTGAGGAGTGGTAATTCTGGCCAATGAATTATAAGATATGGTTGGATTCATTTCTTCCTTCTTTATGTGATCTTTCAATTCTTGAACCTTTTTCTTCTTGATATGTCCTTCTATCTTGAGAGTTTGAGGAGTGGTAATTCTTGCCAATGCTTTACAAGATATGGTCGGATTCATTTCTTCTTTCTATGGGGTTTGGTCCTAGTGTATATCCTCTTCTTTTGATGTTTCTTGATCCTTTTCTTCCTCCTCTTCATACTCTATGTAAAATAATTTCTTCTCAACACGCTCATGACCTTTAGTGCATTTTCTATCACAATTGTAACAAAGCCCTTTTTCTCTTTTTTCTTCCAATTGTTGTAGTGTAACCCTTGTAGGTTGTGGAAGGCTAGGAGAAACAACACTTCCATCTTTATTGTTATGAGGGGTAGAATTCCTTGTTGCCATAATTTTTTCTTTCCACTTTGTAACAAAGCCCTTTTTCTCTTTTTTCTTCCAATTGTTGTGGTGTTGCTCTAAAGAAGGTGTTGCTCTTTGTATTCTCAATATGTGCTATAATTTCCTCCGTGAAAATTTACCACGTAACAAGTTGTTTACGAGAACAAAGCCCTTTATACCATAAAAATTGATCTTGTTCTAAATATGAAGATGCAATACATACCTTTTGTAATAGTGGTACACCATGTAGATCAAAATATTTCTCCATCTATAGTATCCATATTGCGGGATCCTTGCCATTAAACTTCCTCATATCGATTTTTCTTGATTTTAGGAGCTCGATATTGAAACGACTATAACTCTGTATTTTTGAATCTTTAAGTTCTGAAATTGAGACTTGTAGTAGCCCTCTGCGTCCTCTTTCCAATGCCACCAATCTGATTGAATTTAGATTTTGCAAGGAGTTATGCACAATCTCCCAAGATGACCTGATTATATACCTTTTTAGAAGAGAAAACTTGTATGAAATGCCACTTTTCACTATTTTGACCTTAGGAATCTGAAAAATATGCACAAGAAACTATAGTCTGTCCTCTTTCTGTAACATCTTATGAAATTTTAATATGATGCTCAAAACAAAATTTATGAGGATTTTCCCCAGGTCGCCTATTTGGAATGTAATTTGGGAGTCTGCAAAAAGGCCAACTTCCTCAGATCATATCTCCACCAATATAGCACGAAAAACTTCGAAATTTGGATCCATGGTTCAGAATGATTTCAACCCAAATGGGTTTTTTTTATAGTGTCTGAAACATCACAGAAAGAAGTTTATAGCGAAAATTCCAAGATGACCTGTTTGGAGCAGCGAAACCCTAAAATCCAAAGCTCTGATACCAAATGTTATGAAACCGGCTCACAAAAAGATAGAAAAGAGAGATAAACGCTTTAGAATTTAGCCTCTTCGAGGGGGAAACCTCCTTTACATTACACAAATGAATAATTCTTCAATGATACAAATGACAAGACCTCCTTTCTATATATAGGAGTCTAAGGGGTCATAATATAATCATAGCCGAAATAACAATAATAATGTAATGGAACAATAATAACAATAGTGGGCTTCTATGGGGCACAATAATAAAAATATGGGGACTACATGGGTACAAAAATATAATAAGGGGGTTGTACTAATAACAATAAGGGGTTACACTAGTAGTATAGGGGCCTAACATGCCCCTCCTTAAAAAAGTGTTGTCCTCAATGCTTCAGTAGTTCTTGATGCTTTTGTATAAAATTCTTGTCCTCCTATGTGGAATATTTGGCATGTAAGTTCTTCCACTTGATGAGATACTCTGAAATTGATCGATTTCGTAGCTGTCGGGTTCTTGTTTTTGTGACTACTCCAGGTTCCAATATGATTTTTCCTTCCTCTTCAAGTTCTAGCAGTATTGTTTGAATTGGGATATTCTGCAACTTTTGAATGAGTGGCCACATTTCTTCGTCCTTCTTCCATTCATCCCTTGCTTCATTTATCCAATATACTTGGATAATAGAAATAGCACAAAAAAATTCTTCCACGTCCTCATCTTTTCTTGAGAGTGCATCAGCAACAAAAAATTTCTTCCCTTTTTTGTAGATGATGTCAAATTCATAACCCAACATATTTGTGACCCATTTTTTCTGTTCTTCTAAAGATAATAGCTATTCTAAAAAGTATTTAAGACTATCATGATCCATTTTTACCTTGAAGTGTCTTCCCATTCGGTAACGTTGCCATTTCTTAAGTGCATGTAATATTGCCAACAATTCCTTCTCATAAATAGCTTGCTTGAGATGTAGCAGTAAAAATACCCAATCACCTTCATCAAAATATTTTTCACTATGATGTTGATCTACCTATTGTTTCATTCGATTTTGCACCAAAGTGGCGTTATCCTTTAAAAGTTGGATAACTTGTTGTTGATGCTCGATGTGATCTTTCACTGCTTGAACCTTTTTCTCCTTGATATGTCCTTCTATCTTGAGAGTTTGAGGAGTGGTAATTTCTATCAATGCTTTACAAGATATGGTCGGATTCATTTCTTGATGCTCGATGTGATCTTTCACTTCTTGAACATTTTTTTTCTTGATATGTCCTTCTATCTGGATAGTTTGAGGAGTGGTAATTCCAGCCAATGCATTATAAGATATGGTTGGATTCATTTCTTCTTTCTTGATGTGATCTTTCAATTCTTGAACCTTTTTCTTCTTGATATGTCCTTCTATCTTGAGAGTTTGAGGAGTGGTAATTCTTGCCAATGCTTTACAAGATATGGTCGGATTCATTTCTTCTTTCTATGGGGTTGGGTCCTAGCGTATATCCTCTTATTTTGATGTTTCTTGATCCTTTTATTCCTCCTCTTCATACTCTATGTAAAATAATTTCTTCTCAGCACACTTATGACCTTTAGTGCATTTGCTATCACAATTGTAACAAAACCCTTTTTCTCTTTTTTCTTCCAATTGTTGTGGTGTAACCCTTGTAGGTTGTGGAAGGCTAGGAGAAACAACACTTCCATCTTTATTTTTGTGAGGGGTAGAATTCCTTGTTGCCATAATTTTTCTTTCTACTTTGTAACAAAGCCCTTTTTCTCTTTTTTCTTCCAATTGTTGTGGTGTTTCTCTAAAGAAGGTGTTTCTCTTTGTATTCTCAATATGTGTTATAATTTCCTTCGTGAAAATTGACCACGTAACAAGTTGTTTACGAGAAAAACGCCCTTTATACCATAAAAATTGATCTTGTTCTAAATATTAAGATGCAATACATACCTTTTGTAATAGTGGTACACCATGTAGATGAAAATATTTTTGCATCTGTAGTATCCATATTGCGGGATCCTTGCCATCAAACTTCCTCATATCGATTTTTCTTGATTTTAGGAGCTCGATCTTGAAATGACTATAACTCTGTATTTTTGGATCTTTAAGTTCTAAATTGAGACCTACAGTAGCCCTCTGCGTCCTCTTTCCAATGCCACCAGTCTGATCCAATTTAGATTTTGTAAGAAGGAGTTATGCACAATCTCCCAATATGACCTGATTATGTACCTTTTCAGAAGAGCGAACTTGTATGAAGTGCCACGTGTCACTGTTTTGACCTTAGGATCTAAAGAATATAAACAGGAAACTATAGTCTATCCTCTTTCTATAACATCTTACGAAATTTTAATCTGATGCTCAAAACAAAAGTTATGAGGATTTTCCCCAAGTCACCTATTTAGAATGTAATTTGGGAGTCTGCAAAAAGGCCAACTTCCTCGAATCAAATCTCCGTCAATATAGCGCGAAAAGCTCTGAAATTCGGATCCGTGGTTCAAAATGATTTCAACCCAAATGGTTTTTTTTTATAGTGTCTGAAACATCACAGAAAAATGTTATAGCGAAAATTCGACGATGACCTGTTTGGAGCAACGAAACCCTAGAATCCAAAGCTTTGATACCAAATGTTATGAAACCAACTCACAAAAAGATAGAAAAGAAAGATAAATGCCTTAGAATTTAGCCTCTTCGAGGGGAAACCTCCTTTACATTACACAAATGAACAATTATTCGATGATACAAATGACAAGAACTCCTTTCTATATATAGGAGTCTAAGGGGTCATAATATAATCAGAGCCAACATAACAATAATAATGTAAGGAAACAATAATAACAATAGTGGGCTTCTATGGGGCATAATAATAAAAATATGGGGACTACATGGGTACAAAAATATAATAAGGGGGTTGTACTAATAACAATAAGGGGTTACACTAGTAGTATAGGGGCCTAACAAAGTCCGTCTGCGTGCTCGTGCCTTCAATGTCCACTATTACCCCTTGCAACCTTCCCATGGGCAGTATATTTTGTTGGTTTGCCATCCGTAATTGAATAGGGGACCACTACAATGTGGGCCTGCCCATGTGTTTCCATGTCTGCTTTGGTAACACATTCGTGTCTGAACCTGGGTCCAGAATTACTTGATCCATTTCATATTCGCCACTTTGCATCGTTAATCTCATCTCCCTCCCGATATGCAATGTACGCTTTCCTAGTTTCCGGACTATGCGCGGTTCCCCTGGCCCTGCACACCTAATTATCAATTCTTGTAGTCCTTTCACTACCCTATTATTACGCACCAGCTTCATGCATGTCTCTAGAAAGGTTGTAAGCATAGAAGGATCCATTCCTGGCTCTGGTTGATCCTTACTACCTGAAGTAGAGGCTTCTGCAAAGCTCTTCTTAGCTTCCATAAATGTTTCCTTTGCACATTCCAAGTCAAACTCAAGTTCCTTTGTAGGAGCCTTGCAAACCCACGTATCTTCCTCGGGTTGCTTCCCATTATCTTCTCCTATGGTTGTGCCACTTCTGAGCATCATGTTTACATTGGGGTCTTCTTCGCGCGGTTCAGACCTCATCATTTGGATATTCTGCGTTAGAGTAGGCTGAAGTACCCCTTTCTCGCACATCTGTGTGATCAACGTAGGGAAATCTACTACTTCATGATCAAACTGAGAACAATACAAACAAGATATTATCATTGGGTTGGTACAATCACGAGCGTAGTGCCCCAGTCCTCTGCAATTGTAACAAATTAATTGTCCTTGGCCCCTTCTTGGTCCCATTCCTCCTCATCCTCAACCTTGACCCTAAAATCCAATGTATACCATCCCTACAGCTAGGTCGAGGCCTTGCATTTCCATCTGCATTCTATATATTGGGGTCCGATCCATCATTAACTCATATCTGTGATAAGTACACTCGTTGCGGCCCACCGATCTACAAAAATTGCAAAATAGCTGTTGGGGAGTCTGTGTATACTTTTGCAACAAGTGACAATTTTCTGTCATGTGCTTCCCTCCCACCTGATAGATCACGCACTAGAGCCCGGGTGTCGCTCTTGGCCCTTCCTGTACCTCTGATCTCAATGGCACTTGTCCCCCTCCTACCAAGTAGTTTGTGAATACTAGATAGTGATCCCTATCGTGGTCCTGGCCTTTACATTTTATGCACCATACTTCTTCGCGCACCTCTAGCTGTGGTGCCCTATCCTGCTTCAAACTCTACATCTCTAAGCATAGGTTCTGCAGTTTCACATGGATCTGTTGGAATCCCAATCCCAGATCTTGTATTAGTGTTTCAAGCAGCCTTATTTCCATTTCCAATGCTTTTGCTTGGGTCGAAAGCTTCTATTGTGACAGCACCGTCCTGAGGTGTGGTGTCAAAGACACCACAAACCATGCGCGGTGTTGCACATCCATTAGCGTCATATTAGCCTCGCGGATCATACTCTTCAACCTCTGGTCCAGATCCCAGGGGGTCTCGCCTGGAAGCATTGCAATCTCTTTAAATCGGATGATTGACTATGTCTCTGATTTTGGCCAGCTAAATTCTCTATTCAACGCATTCTGGATCTCCGCTATTCCTGCATTTGGGTGATAATTCAAGTTCTTGATATACCATGTTATTGTGTGATCCTGCAGTGCACTCACCAATGTGGCCTTCTTAATGTTGTCATCCGTGACCCCTTGTGCTTCCCATACTGCTCTTACCATGAACCAGAACTAGTTCGGATCCTCATTCCCTACTCCTCTGAACACAGGTAGCTTGATCGCGCTCGCCATGTTGAACTATGGGGGTGGTGGAGGTCGATTTGGTGAATATGGAGGTGAAGTAGGTGAAGTGGGTGAAGGGTAAGTGGAGGTCATAACTGTGGAATGCACTGCCTTATCAAACTGACAGCACTTCTCGAGGAAACTTGAACGTTCTCTCCCTCACTCGCTCGTGGTGGTGAAATTAAAGGAATGTTCCCTAACCCTTTGATCCCTTTGTAGATCTTTCCGCTCCACGTCATTCCACTCACTAATGTATTCGCATAACCCACTTCTCACATAACAACATCTTAATCCAGGTATTCAGGGACTTGATGTACCTACCTCACGGTCCTTTGAGAAAATGTCGTTCTGCTTCGCTATAGCTCATAGTCGTGTCCATCGTGAACTCAGTGATAAACCCTCGTATTATCCAGTCGAGCCACTGGTCCATGGCCTGTACGATATTATCTTCTAATGCCTCTAGTATGTGCATTAGCTCTAGAGTCTACACTATCGGTTGATCAAGCTTATACCTTTCCTGGCTATCGGCTAGCCTCGTGATCCAATCATACAATTCTGAAGAAAAAGACGTGAAGAAGATCTCATGGATTTATGTATATATGTAGCGATCCAGCCACCTTTTTTTGGATATCTACGGAGTTTTGTTTTCCTGTGTCACACACTTGTGAAGCTTCTGATCCAGCCAATCTTCAATTTCCTTCTTCGTAGGGTTCCAATGTTCTGACATCAGAAATCCCTTAGGCAGATCCCGGTCTTGGCAACGAAACCATTGGTTGGCTTGTTGGGGCCTAACTGAGGTTCATAAGTGATTTAGCCAAACAAATCCCGAAACTACCAGCCCTTTTGGCAATAGTCCATGGTGCGTGGATTGAGGTCTCACCTGAGGTAGTATGGGAGGGTGGTGGAACCAGATTTTCACACCCTATGGATATCTTGATGAGGTCTGGGAAGTTCACGAACCGATCTTATGCACTCCCACTGCTCCACGCAGCTGTCTAACCTTCACGTAGCTCTATAAAGAGTGTGAAGAGGCTCTATCTATATCTTTTATCCTTATTGTGTTATTATTATAGATCTGACTTAATTTTGTGGGCCGAATATTCTTATTAATCATTCAAAATTCACAATAAGTACACGCAATCATAAATTGTAAGGAGATCCATAAACATATAACATAAGCATAAACATATAGATCTATGAATAGATGCACAATATTTCTGAATCAACTTAGCTTTTATTAAACTTATGTTCTATTACAATCCCAACTCCACCCCGCGCACTCAGCTGTAGGGGTTCGTGCACATAGTTACAAACTCCACTAGGCCTCTGCACACGCAGCTGCAAAGCCTCTTCTACTACTACGACCCACGACTCAAACTTACAGACTCAGAGTGAATATCACATTCAACAACCCATAATACTCAAGATCCAGACTTGACCAAAAACTTAAATTGACTTCTACCCTTAGAGCCTCGCTCTATTTATACATTCACATGGTCCACGGAACATGGGTAGGCCAACACACTCTATATTAAATTACAATACTTTAGGGTGGAAAACCCTAGACTCTTGTGCTTCGTCCCCTCATTTTGCCAGGTCTTACATTACATTTGACCAACATTTAGGCTACAAGCCCCAAAAATCCGTTATGGGGGATCCGCTACCCAACACCCATGAGCGTACCTTTTCTTCCTGTAACTTCCATTTTGTTCCTTTTATCCTTCGGCACATGAAAATATATGGGACATCCAAATACACGAAGATGGCTAATATCAAGCTTGATACTTGTGAATATTTCTTCGAGGGTCTTGTTTTCTAATGCTTGATGAGGCACCCTATTTTGAACATACACATAAGTAGATGTAGCTTCGGCCCAAATGAACTTTGGCACCTTTTGATCATGGATCATAGTACAGAAAACTTCTAATATATACATGTTCTTCCTTTCAGCTACACCATTGTGTTCACGAGTATATGGTACAGTTGTTTCTTTCTTGCAAAATTCTATGAATTCTTTTGACATGTATTACCCTCCATTATCGAATCTGAAGACTTTGATTTTATTTCCTGATTGATTTTCAATCAAGGCTTTGAATTCCTTGAATATTTAAAATGCTTCATTCTTGTTCTTAAGATAGTATATCCATGTCTTTCTTGAGAATTCATCAATAAAGGTAATGTAGTAGAGATGGCCACCAACACAATGTATAGGAATTAGATCACATATATCAGAATGAATGAGATGGAGGATGTCATTTGTCTTGTTCTTACTAGAGGAAAATGGCCCCCTTATTTTCTTTTCACTCACACAACCTAGAAAAACTCCATCATGATGAGCTTGAACATCAGGAATACCTAAGTCTCATTTATTCAACTTCAAAAGTGCATCATAGTGTATATGAGCCAGTCTGTGGTTCCATAACTCGCTTAGATGATTGGTATTATGAACCAATGCTAGAAGCGGTATTCCAATGACTCTATAGAGTCATTCAAATCTAGATCATAATTTGAATGCATCTCTCATAGGTGAATCAACAGGCCAAGTCAAAACTTTACCTTTCATGAAGGAAACCCTCATCCCTTTATCTTCCAATGCGGATATAGACACCATATTCTTCATTAATCTAGGTACATACATAACATCATGTAGGAGAACTAATTCCCTAGAATTCAACTGAAATTTGATAGACCCAAATCCTTTCACAAGATGAGTGGAGTTGTCTCCAAGAATGATCTTCGCTCAGTCTCCTTCTCTACCCAATTAGAGAGGAATTCCTTGTATCCAGAGAAATGATGTGTGGCCACACAATCAACCAACCAACTATCCCACGAATCTGATGGAGAAGAAATAGTAAGAGCAGAAATAAGAATATATTATGATTTATTTGCAACATTACTTTGATACCTGGGATCCCTTGAATTCTTTTAAGGAGGATTATTTTCTTCAAGTTCACTTTAGGAGTCTCTTCTTCTTCTTTCATACCTTCTATCATAGTTCTTTCTTTGATAGTCTTTTCTTCTTTTGTTATTCTAGTTTCCTCTAGAGTTGTAATGTGGTCTTTTCTCCTCTTGGGACTATCACGAGCATAATGACTTGTCTTATGGAAATTGAAGCATTCAATATGAGATAAAAAAATTCCATTCCTTCCTTTTGTATTTTGAGAAGGAGGCTTCCTGGATGGACCTCCTCTTTCCTTCTTCCTTTTCTCATGAGTGATATATGCAAAGGGATCTCCCTCTTCATGCTTTTGAATCCTTCCTCTTGCTATCATCCTCAGTTATTCTTGAGTGAGCTTCCCAACAATTTCATCAAATGTCGAAAGGACATTGTTGTTGCTAATTATAGTAATGAAGGTTTCCCAAATAGGAGGGAGACCTATAAGAGTCAAAAATACTAGCTTCCTGTCAGGTACATTTTCTCCAACTCTCTGCAATTGATCTCTAAGGTGAGAGATCATCATAATGTAGTGTTGAAAAACTTCTCCTTTGTTCATATTAGTTTCCTTGAGTTGATATTTCAATTTGATGATCTCATTCAAGTTTTTGATTTCATACGTGCTGACTATCTTGTCATACATATCTTTAGAATTTCTTAAATTCCCAACATATGCAAGTAAATGTCCATGTAAACCATAAGTTATATTTTCTTTGCTTTGGACTCACCTTTCTTGTACCTGTTCTTCAGGGATGCAGAAGAATTTTTTGGAGGCTTGGGCATCCTTCCTTGGATGTATTCTAGCACATCATTGTTGTCAACTATGATCTCCAATCTGACTTTCCATGCAACAAAGTTTGATGCATCACCCAACTTTTCATGCTCCTTGAAGGTAGAGGACGACATCTTTACCTTGACTAGGAAATCTTGTTTTTGAAAGAGAAGGCTTCAATTATTGTCTTCTTTTGGGCTTGTCCTTCACCTCAGCTCTAATACCATGTTAAGTTTTTTGATTATTCTATGTTGTATCAGTTACTTTAGCCCAATTTACTTTTTCATTAAAAATAAATCCAATTATTATTAGTATAATCAATCATAAGCGTAACTTAAGAAAGAACAATATATGAAATGACAAAGAAGACAACAACACAACCATAAGAGACAACAGATTGGTCCAAGACTAGGGAAAAACCCTACAAGAGGGAAACCATTTCAAATCTTCTTCTTTAATAGATCATCATAAAAAGATTTTAGCAGAGAGTACAATGAGCTCAATAAATATGTTTGCAGCAGATACCAATAAATCAGATCTACATATCTATAGATTTGTACAATAGTATAGGGAAACCTAGATCCACTAGATCACTAAAGTAAACTAAATCCAAGATGTCAAACCCTAGATATGAACCCTGGACACTTTCATCAAACCTGTTTGTGTGCATCTAAAACTCCCTAGATGCTCTCTTGAACACTGTGTGGGGGCATCTACGACTACTTGGACGCTCTCAGGAAGACTTTGTGCGTGCGTCCAGGATAAAATACACCAAAAACCCTTAGAAGTTCTCTTACAGTTTTTGTGTGTACATCCAAGATGGCCTAGACATGCTCAGGACCACTCTGTGTCAGAGTACAGGGACTAATGCATCCTGATCTGACTCTGAACCCCTGGATGCTCTCATAAGTATATCTGCTAGCATCTAGGGCTCTCTGGACGTTGTCTTATCCACTCTATGCGAGAGTCCAGGGACTAAAATTTTCCCTGTTCTATGCTAGTGTCCAGAACCAAGAAAACCCTAACTCAAAACGAACCTCGTGCCTATGATTTCAGACCCTTGTCCAAACTCCTTCCATCGAAATTGTGTGAACCAAGAAAAAATAGAAGAATAGAAAATGGCTTGATCAATGTGATGAAATGAACTTGAGGTTGCTTCTATGTATAATCTTTCTTGAGGGTTTATTTGGGATTAAGGTTGACCCAAGCAGTTACACATGTGCTTAGGGCCGACCCATTCCATAATGTGTGTATGAATAAAATGATTCAAAACTTAACTTTTGTTGACCAAATTGGGTGATCTTTGGGTTCTCGAAAAGAGAAATTTAATGCAAGAATCATCTCGATCATCTAAGCTTTCCAATGTAGAATTTGTCCCTAGTTGCAAAAATTAACAACTTGCATATACACATAGTTCAAAATCAATTTAAAAATTCCAAATCAAATTTCAGTAAAAAAACTAAAATGAAATCGATGAATTTGAGAAGAAAAGCATGGGGAATTACTTGCAACTCTCAAAAACGTGTTTGAACTCCTACAAATCCCATACTCTCAAAGGAAACTTTGTGGATCCTCTTTCACCAGAAAGAACTATGAAGGGTAAAATGCACAAATGAGGGGTAAAAACTCACTTTTTTTAATATTATGATTTTTTTTATCCATTTAACCAATAGTTTAGTGTTTATATTTGTCATTTTTATCATTTAGCTAATACTAAACCTAGTTTTAAGTGATTTTCACCCATTTTTCAAGGACTTTCAAGGGAATTATTCACTTTATGATATTTTACTAGATATATTCAACCACAATGTGATACATTATCGCAAGTACATTTTCCATAAGATGGCATATAAGTTAGAATCTATGCATTAAACAATGAATTTTGACCTTTTATGATCTGGATTTTATCATTATATTTGTTTCCATCCATGTGGATGCTTTTAGAGTGGAAAAGTGGAGGAATTAGCTCATAAGACCATTTTTACCAATGAGACCCAGTTTAGAAAATTAGGATTTGAAAACTTCTAGGATCATTTTGAGGCATCAAATGACATTTTTGGGGGTAAAAAATTGTTGCTTTGGAATTTCACTTTTTTTCCTATTCTAGACACAAATACCTTTCCAATGGTTCAATAATTATCTTAAACAAAGTTCGTATCGAAAATTTATGCCACTCAAAAGTTAACTCTCCTATTTTTTCCACAAAGGATGCCACATTAGCACCCATTACTCAAGGAAAAGGGGCTAACCATGTGATCATGATGAAAACAATATAGAATATTCCATATTGTAAATCTAATTAAGAGTTTAGGGAGTCAGACCTAACCACTAATAGGCTATTGGGTTGTATTATAACTGAGCCACTAGGAGAAAAAGGGCTTCCATTATTTTCAAAGGCATTTTGTTCCATATATGAGTAGAGTAGTGAATATGTATAAGGAGAGATCACATAAAGATGATTTATTCATTGTAATATCCCATGGACCACATACCTTACTTATTTGTTCTTGTAGCCACTTTCTATTTAGAGAAAGAGAGTAGAGCAATCTCACCTTCCAATTCAATTCTCTCCCAAAATGGTTTCCTAAGACATATCTTGTGTCAATCATGGTTTGAGAGTTTTTATTTCATTGAATCTCTATTTTTTGCATAATTTTAACTTTCACACATACACAATAAATACTAATCTACATATCCATAAATATAAATAGAAATAAACCCTCATGGTGTATATTTTCATATTTTTAAGTATAATTTTATCAGGTTTGTTGTGAAGGATTGTCCAGTGGAATAGCCACATTATTTTACGAATCATATTGGTATCAAAGTAGGTTTCTTTGGGTATATTATGGATATTTCCAGGGGATCTAGATAAATTAATCCAAGAGACATAAAATCCTAGTCATGGCCAATGAATCTATGAATAACCCTCATGATCTTGTAGAGGAGAGGTTTTCATGAGAGGAAGCACAAGTTGAAAATACAAACTGTAATGTGGCCCTGACCAGTAAGATTGGGATATTGAAAGAAGTGGGGGTTATAATGTATAGGTCCAATCAGAGGTGAGATCAGGATACTAGGAAGAAACAAAGAATGAGTCAAAGAAAGGACCCGATAAAGATCAACCTAGTTCAATTGTCTTGAACCATTCACAATCCCTATTCAAAATGAAAGTGAAGGTCGATATCAAGTCATACCAAGGTGAGGTTGATGCTCTAAACTTGAATAATTGGTTATAGAAAATATAAGTTTATTTCAATGTTCATCATATAGAGGAAGAAAAAAAATCGTTTGTGCGGTTGAAATTAGAAGGTCATGTTGTGACTTGGTGGGAAAGCCACATAGGGACATTGAGGTTGGAGGGAAATCCTCTAGTGATTGAGTGGGAAGGCTTAAAAACCCTCATAAATTAAAAATTTTACCCTAGCAGCTATGTAGAGGACCAATGGATCCAATGACACTATTTAAGGCAAAAGCAGGGGCATAGTATATAGGAGTACAAAACAATGTTCAAAAATATGTCCATAACGTTTTGTATCTCCCCAAAGAACCTATATGTACTCCTTAAATATATAGGGGGTCTACACATCCATCTACAAAAGAAAGTGATGTTTTCCAAGCTTAGATCGGTGGGTGAGGCTTGTGTATAGGCATAATACCTAGAGAACATGGATCTAAAGAAAGGGAAATAAAGTGGATCAAATAAGAAGGAGTGCCAAGAAGCTTCTAAGGAGTGGAAGAAGAAGTGGAAATGGGGAAATATGAAAAGAAAAAAAACCACAACACACTAGTGAAAAGACCCCAACAACCATTGCAACCACTGTAACATTGACGATGATACAAAGGAGAAGTGTTGGAAGCTGCATCCAAAACTTAACCCAAAGAATAAAAAGAGAGATAATAAGAAGAAGAATCTCATGGTCACTTATTCAAGAAACAAGGTTGAAAGTAGCTTGAACATGGATGAGAACATCATATGTACATTAGTGCAAAAGGAGGTGAATCTAAGCAGCCTTCAATAGCAAAAAGAGGACAAAAATACTAGGCTCTTCCATTAAAAGATATAGGTTTAAAATACAAACATTGATGCTCAGCTTGAATTAGGATAACAAGTAAATTGTAACATAACCCAAACCCTTCAATCACATTGGTGTAATGGAGTAAATATTTGAGGCGAACTTTCTTTCCCTTGACTATGTAATGCGATATCATTTGTTTTTTTTTCTTTTTAATATATATATACATATATATATATATATATATATATATATATATATATATATATATATATATATATAGATATATATATATATATATATATATATAGAGAGAGAGAGAGAGAGAGAGAGAGAGAGAGAGAGAGAGATTGTGATGGCTCTAGGGCCTCTCGACACCCCAACTCCCAATGTAAGGATTCCCCCCAAAAACGACGTGTCACATCTTTAGGACCTCATGGTATTTCGAGTTACCAAGATGGGCCTCCTCCCTGGAACCTGACCTGTTCATTGATGTATCACCACCTTGACGAAAACTTCCATGTACTTCCCTAGAACTTTCCATATTTACAGGGCTTTGACCTTTGGGGTCTGACCTTTCCCATATGACATCAACCATGCCTTGGGCCCATCTCAAAATAATTCCATGTGTCACCTGTAAGTGGCCCAGTGGACACCCAATATGCCCCACTGTTGATGATGTTTCCCCAAGATATCATGCCAATGTGGTCCCCACACGAAAGGGAAAAGGAATCCTTTAGAAATTTACTTCATACTAGGTCCCCACAAGTGGTCAAACCCTCAAACCTAAGATAAAATATGGAATTGTTTATGTAGCTCCCCAGGGTTCCAACCTTTTAGGTTCCCAGGGTGGCCCCTCCTCACGAAAGCCTTCCCTCATCGAATGGTTCAGGTGACAGAATAAATCTTGTCACCATCTCTTCATAAAAACTTGACACTCTCCCATCGTTAGGTCCCCCGTACAGAATTCAATTTACCTTTTGGCTTCCTCCCTACATCCTTCTTCCCTATCATTCTGACCAATCCTGTGAAGGGAATCTCCTTCCACCAATCAAGAGTATCCCTTAACTATGGTTTGACCATTCTAAGGATAAGGTTGGCCCAACTTTTCCTATAAGTTCATGGCCTCCTACCCTTAAGCTACAATAAGGATTTCCTACTCATTCCTACCATGAATTGGTCGAAGGCTTGTGAATCCACATTGCGTAGTGCCTTAGAAGGAGGACTTGGAAACTCTCTTGGTTGTGAGCTCCTTTGTTGTGCAGGATTTCTTGAACTAGCCTTATCGACTATGAATTTCCCTCAAGAGTCTAGTAGACCTCCATCTGAGAATTATGGTTTCACTACAATGCTCTTGGTTATCGAGGGTGATTTATAATTTTATCCCCCTTAGGCTTGAGTGATTGGTTCTCCAGCGAGTTCCTCACTTGCAATTCTACCCATTCCATGAGGATGAAATGCCCCCATGGGTGTCGTTAGTGCTCCTGCGTGGATTAACTACCACAGACTTGCCATAGACTCTAGGGAGGATCCAACCTCGCCTGCCACATGCCAATGGTGTCATTCCTTGTTTCGGTCCTACAAGTAGCTTGATGTCAATAAGCAGATGCTTTAGGTACCTCGATTGTCGCTTTACGACACCTAAGACAGATATACTACCTGTAGAGAATTCAAGGCTAAAGGACATTTAGATAAAGTGGGTGGCTCAACTGATACCAGAGAAAACTCCTTTGGAAGTTAGAGCCATGCTCGTCGAGCAACACAGAAACTTGCAACATGACCATGAATGGCTCACTAGTGAATAAAAAACTTTGGTATGCAAAAGGTCTCTCTCTTTGTAATATTATATTAATAAAGGGTCACAAAACCTACTATTAACCCAAGCTTTCATGGCTCGATGTTGTATTATAACTTGGTCTTAGTTATCGTGTGGTTAATATGATTTTATGTACCATCTATTTCATGCCTATCATTTAGCAGTTCTTAACATATTTTTGCTTTCAACTTTCTTACACATTCAAGCATATATTCCACATAGATACATACATAGATGCAACCATTTAATACATCACACAACACACAAGGGATATAATGCATAAGCGAGTCTTCACTAGTACAATGTAGTCCCTACATTCAAACCATTATCCATAAACACAGTAACATCATTCATCATACATTAGAAATAATACACAGTTACATACCATGGAGTAGGTAGGGAAACTGAGTTCAAGACAAGGACTCTCCACCCAATCATAGATAGTTGCAGCCACACTTGCTTGCAACGATCACCCCTAAGCTAGATTCCAGAGTTTGGGGGGAATGCTCACTTCAGGGACTTACTCGCTAATCTATCACTAAATTCTGAGACTCCAAAGGACCTCCTTCCTCAATCCCACCAAATGGAAACTTCTTTCTTGGTTGACACAAGGAGTCCAAAGGTGCCCAAACTCACCCCCAGGTGCTCACACAATGATTCACCCCTTCTAGGGAGTCCATAAGCCACTATGTCATTTGAGCATTAACCATTAGTCCTCATTCTTGTCATCATCAACTTCTGCTTCAGGATGGACTCTACCCAAGCTATTACAGGGCTCTAGAGTTTGATATCTCAACCTACAACTTCTAGGGGACCCAATTTTTTACAACGCTCTAGAGATTATATCCCAAAACACAGCCTCCAGGGACCTAAGATGTTACAGGGCTCCATAGACCTCTGCTTCAACCAACAAACTCCAGGGACCCAGGTTTCTATAGGGTTCCAGGGACTCTATCTCAACCCACAACCCCCGGGGATGCTAAGTTGTTACAGGGCTCCAAAGACTACCAACTTCACCCAAAGCCTCCATGGATCAAGAGAAAATCCCCTTCTCTTCACTTCTCTTTGGAACTACCTACGGAGAGCTCATGTCGAACTTCTCCTCCACTCCACACCATTTCTCATTCTCTTCTCATTACTCCTGTATTCCTGTCTCTCTCTTCCTCCCATTGCTTTGTCTCCCTTTTTATTTCACGTTCAATCTTTTCTTAGTTTCTTCCTCAACCATCATTACTATTGTGTCCTCCCTAGCCTACGAGATGTCTCCCTTCTCATAAATTCCTATCCTTTTCTTTCTTATGGTTTCTTCCCAAGCGGCATGGCCTTGTATACCTATTGTTCTTCTCATTTAATTTCAAGAGATATTTTCTTCAATTTTGACACCTGCCAGTCCTTAATGGTTGTATTGCATTTTCAAGTTTCTTCCTTGCATAACAAATCAAGACATCCCAAGAAAGTGATTCCCTTCCAAGCTCTGGAATATGTGTCCTTGACTTAGTCCCCATTTTTATTTCAATTCGTTGTACAATATTTACAATGCATTTACGATGCCATTCATTGGATCCTCGGGTGGGTCTGTCACACAAATCTCATTAATGAAAATTGGTATTGGAAGTTCATGATCATCCAAGCCCATATCCATTGTGATGGGTAAAAAAGGATGTAGAGATAAAGGTAACATAATAGTGATAAAATATATTTTCTACCATTGATGATTTTATTGATGAAGTAGAACTAGATGTAGTTCCCCTTGATGTATGTGAAGTGGTGTTTGTAACTTCCTACATGTACATGCAAGACAAAATCTTCATGGAGAGAGCTAACTAGTACGAACTCATTAAGGATGGAAAATCATTGACGATCAAAGCAAATAAAGGAAAGTCAAAAAATTTGCTGGAAAGTCCCAACCAAGCCAAGGCACTGATCAATTCTATTAAGGAATATTTTTTACTACTTTTAAGAGAAAATAAGTTTGTAGAAGAGTTAGTGAGAGAAAAGGAATCCTTGGAGGGGTGTACTAAGAAATACAAACAAAAACTAGAAGAGTTTCTATAGGCATATAGGGATGTGTTCTAGGATCCTAAAGGGATACTACCCAAGAAGGATGGTGCATGAGATCCAACTATTGCTAGTCTCCTCATTGCCAGACATTAGGTTTTTTAGGTAGTCTATTATAAAAGTAAGTGATTTGAAGAAATATTTGCAATAGTTATTGGAATGGGGTGTCATTCGACCAATTACATCACCATGTGGGTCACCCATCATCATTGTGCCAAAGAAGGACGGGACTTGGAAAATCTGTATAGATTATAGGGTGTTGAACAAAATAACAAGTAACCCCTTCCTCAAATAGATGATTTACTGGATCAATTATGTCAAGCTAGGAGGGTAACTCCACGAATAACTTGTTCATTGAATTAGCCAAATCATGAATATACACATGAGTTGAGAGACTCTTGGATTCTAATTCCAAGGTCTCTTGGTTTATATAATGCATAAGTGAAACTATTTACAATATTTACAATAATCCCAATCCTTTTGGATTAGGTGTCAACATTCCCCCCCTTAATCTGAAGGGATGTTGGTGATTCCAAGCATTATTTTGAATCTTTCAAACTTTTATCTTCCACACGCTTTTGTGAAGATGTATGAAATTTGCTCATTTGTGGAACAATGTCATAAGTGGATTGTTTTGGCCTCAACTAATGTTGAATCAGATGGTACTATGTATTGATGTGCTTCATTCGATAATGGAACGTTGGGTTCTTGGCCAACTTTATTTCAAAAGTGTTTTCAATCAAGATAAGAGTTAAATGTACTTGTTTCTCCTACAAGTCTTCCAGAATTTTCCTGATCCACACAATTTCCTTTGTTGCTTCAGCTGTTGCCACATATTTGTCCTCACTTGTGGAATCTATTGGAACTAATTGTTTGCGTGACCTCCAGGAGATAGTTGTTGATCCAAGACTCATAACATAACATGAAGTAGATACCCCGATTTCTTTATCTCTATCGAAATCTGAATCAGAGTATCCAATCAAGCTAAAGGCATCAACCTGTGTATATTTTAGTCCAAACTCTTGAGTTCCCTTCAAGTACTTTAGAACTCTTTTATAGCAGACCAATGACAGTCAATGAGATTTTGCATAAACCTAGAGAGGATTCCAAAAACAAATGAAATCTCTGGTCTGGTAGTAGTCAGGTAGTTGAGACTTCCTATGAGTTTTTTGTACTTTGTTACATCCTCAAATTCTTTTCCTTCAATGGATGTGAATTTTAAATTTCATTCCATTGGAGTAGTTAAAGGATTACACTTAGACATGCCAAACATGTTCAATAGATCTCCAATGTACTTCTTCTGAGAGAGGAATATAAACTTCAGATGTTGAGTTACTTCAATACCAGGATAGTAGCGAACATAACCCAAATTTGTCATTTCAAAAACTCTCCCCGGTTCCTTCTTTATGGATGGAATGTAGTTCTCGTTGTTCCCTGTCATCAAAATATCATCTACATACACCCCAAGATATACAACTATTTTTCCAACTTTCTTAACAAACAAAGTTGCATCATCAAGATCATAATTTTTGAAATTGAGTTTCAGAAGATACTTAGTCAACTTTTCATACTAGGCTCATGGTGCGTGCTTGAAGCCATACAAATATTTTACAAGCTTGCATATTTTGTGTTCTTGATCCTTCACAACAAATCCTTCTAGTTGGGACATAAAAACATTCTCTTTCATATCTCCTTTCAATATAGAATTTTTTACATCCATTTGATGGACTTTCCACCCATTTTGTGCTGCCAAGGAAAAGAGTGTCCTGATGGTAGCCCATTTTTTGTGGGGGAACAAGTCTCCTCATAATCGACCCCTTCTTTCCATACAAAATCTTTTGCCACAAGCCTAGATTTGTGCTTGCAAAGTGAGACATTTGTTTTATACTTGTTCTTGAAGACCCACTTACAGCCTATTGGTTTGGTTCCCAATGGAGGATCAACCAGCTTCTAGGTGCCATTGTTTATCAAAACATCATATTCTTGTTGCATCGCTTCTTTCCATTAATCATTAGAAACGAATTCTTTGAAGGAATTTGGTGCAAAATTTGTAGAAAAAATCAGTTCATAATCATACGAAACATCCATATCAATAGGTTAATCAGGATCATCTACATTACCTCCATTTTGTCTAGTTTAGCTTCTTGTTCCTATCATTCCAACCTCATAAGGATGAACACTTTAAAGTGTCTTTGTCAGCCATTTTGGAGGACATTTTTGAGATGGCCCAGGCTGCTCAGATGACTGAGATGGGGCTAAATCAAGATTTATCCTCCCAATTATGTCAATCACATCACTTAGAGTTTCATCTTAATCAGTGGTTGGAGCTTCATGCAGGGAAGAGAGTGCTTTAGAAGAATATTCCACAAATTTATCAAGTATAGAGATCCCCCCTTCAAGATGTGGAATCTCATTATCAAACTCTTTAAAATACTTTTCATGTCTAAATCTATCGAAGGGATTAAGCTATCACTCAAAAACATTGTTAGTCTTCGAAGATTCAAGAAAGATCACATCTCTAGATATTATAGATTTCTTATTCACTTCATCATAGAGGTGATATGCTTTGGAGGTATTTAAGTACCCTAAGAAGATACATTTGTGACTCCTTGCACTAAGTTCATTTCTCTATTCCTTTGGTATCAAGGCATAATAGGTGGAACCAAAAACCCTGAGATGCTTTACAAACGGAATGTGTTCATACCACATTTCATAGGGAGTCTTGTTTTTGATAGCATGATATGGACACCTATTCTTTATATACACAACACATAGAACTACATCAACCCAAAACATTAGTTTAACATTCTTGAAAAACATCATGTAACATATAATATGTAAGATTTTCCTGTTCATTCTTTCAACTACTCCATTTTGTTGGGGATTATAAGGCATGATTGTTTGATGTTTGATCCCATGATGGCGAATATAGTTTTCAAATTCATTTGAATCATATTCCTTTCCATTATTAGTATGAATAGAGCCAATATGAGATTGTGCATCATTTTCAATCCATGCATGAAAGCTCTAGAATTTTTCAAAAGATTCAGATTTGGTTCTTCAATAAATAAACCCAACACATTATGGTGTAGTCATCAATAAATGTCATCACATATTTATTACCATTTGCAAAAGGAACACGCATTAAGCCACAAAAATCAGAATAAATGAGTTCAATTTTTCTATGTGATCTAGAATTAGAATCATGAAAATATTGTTTGTCGTGCTTTCCTAAGATATAGGCATCAAATTGATTAAGTTTCCTAGGAATAGTTGGAAAAATAGTAACACCATTTTTCTTCAACAAAAGAAGGTTGTCATAGTTCTTGTGTCCAAATCTAGCATGCCATAAAAGACTTGATAGAAGTGTACCTTCATCATAGTGATAATTATATGAAATTTTTTGTGCATGAGTAGCGGTTCCTTGCAACTTCAGAAGTCTTTCTTCTTCTATCGCAGTCATGAAAAGTGAGTGCTATGATGCTTTTCTAACCTCAACCTTGCCATCAAATATATGAATGGAGTGCCCTTGCTAGCGAATATGGAACAAAGACAACAAGTTTCTCGTCAAATCCAAGAGGTATAGAACATCACATAGAAGAAAGTCTAGAAGTACAGGCAATTTTAGCCTAATGGTACCAAGCACTAATGGCTTGAGTTTTGACTTTGTCTGCAAAGTATACTGCTCCATCAACATTGTCAATGAATTCTTCAAAGAAATCTCTTCTGAAATTCATGTCGCAAGTTTCTCCTGAATCAAGAAACCAAGCATCTTTCCATAAAGAAAGTGAAGCATTAAATAAGTCTTCATTTAGTCCAATTTGTAATGTGCCACAACATAATGAGCGGACTCGAGTTATTTTCCTTTCCCTTAACTAGGTTTTTTACCATTTTCTTCATTTCTTTCTTCCTCGATTCTATCCCAAGGAATCTTACATGTGGAAGCATCATGTCCATATCTATTACATTGTATGCAATGAAGATCAAACCTTTCTTCTTGGAAATGTCTACCCCCCTGCCTCTAAAATTGTTCCTTCCTCTTCCTCTTTGACCACCTCTTCCTCTAGAAGAATATTGTGCATGATTCTTCTCTTTCTGTGTAAGGCACACAACTTCTTCATAAGATTGAGAAGTTGTATTCTTCCCAAAATCCTTCTCTCTTTCAGCAAACTTCTTTTCAAGGGAGTCAGAATAATTCTTCCTAAGTTTTCCACTTGTTTGCAATGACTCAAGATAATGTGAATAAGTGGGATATATTGTCCTGACATAGGCTATGAGACGAACATCTATTTCAACATCGGTGGCCTTTATGTCATACATAATGGATCTTATTTTCTATGCTAAGGCAATAGGGTCATCATTTTTCAACTCAATATTGAACAACTTCAAGTTTAGAATGTGAGTCGCATAATTCCTTCAACTTCTTTAAGGATTCAAAAGAATTTGAAAAAGGTGAAATATGACGACTCACCTCTTCATTTACTAATGTTTCAATCAAGGCATAGGCCTTGCTGTTCTTATTTTTCCAAATGGCAAGTTCCTTGTCTAAAGTAGGTTTTACAGGTACATTGTATCCTTCTCCTTCACGAATTCCTTTCCAAATCTCATTGGAAATGAGGGTGTGTTTTATCTTCCTGGACCATTCATGATAGTTCTCTTTGCCAGAGAGAACTACTCCCATAATGGAGATGAGTGAATGCATCACACAGTATGATCTGACCTCAAAATTATTATAATACTTCCAGTAATAGATTGATGTCTTTTAATAAAAATGATTAGCTATGTCTTCAAAAATATTCAACTTAAGAAGTAGGCTCCAACATATAAATTATGGTCTTCAACATATGACTTATATGATGGTTATATACCTTCCATTCGATATAACATATAACCTCCATACCATATAACATATAACTATTAAAATAATTTCAACTAATTTCATATCTTTACATAATTTATGCACGAACCATTATATATGTATATACCATATGTCACCTTGATAAAAAAGCTCGATGTACATTACCATACGACCCTTTGTAATTTTATATACCATAACATTTATGTAATGACTATCCACCATTTAAAAACAACACCATATAACCTTCATTAAAAGGAACTTAATGTAGATTTCAACGCACACGTTTTAGGTCAGGATAATGCACATTCATACAAAAACTTCACCAAATAGGCTCTCAACAAATTTAATGCAGTAATATAATAAATAGCATACGCTTACACCATACGGCCTTCAATTCAACGCAATTTCCAGGTTTCAACCAACCTCAACATAACAAAAATTTAACTCACAGAGAAGAAGTGACCATCACATACGACAACAATTCATCGCAGAGGGTCATAATTTTAACCAATGCACCATACATAGTGTATTTAAACACCCGTAAACCATAAAAATCCATGCACATATTTCAAGAGAATAATTATGAACCATGCAGATGAATTGCAGGAATGACCAATGTACATACCAAACTTCAACGCAGGGTTTGAATGCAGAGATGTAGAAAATGGACTAATATATTTAGCCAGAGATTAACTCACAAATACATGTGGTCATAGCAGATATATTTCAACAATGCACTAAATGTATAGGATGGTATGTCCAAATGTAGATATTTTAGAGAGAATAGATGGACAGTTTAATGGAAGGAAACTAACCAGAGTTACAATGCATAAAACTAATTTTGGGGATTGGATCTGATACCATGTCAGGACAGGAGGGTGACTCTATGAATAACTTGTTTATTGCATTAGCCAAATAATGAATATATACATGAGTGGAGAGACACTTGGGATTCCAATTCCAAGGTCTCTTGTTTTTCTCTAATGCATAGCTAAAACTATTTACAATAATCCCAATCCTTTCAGATTAGGTGTCAACAAATTATAGCACGTGAAATACTTCACCAACCTAGACTTTAATTCTATATATGACCATGTTAGATTAAAATAAGAAGATACTAGGAAGATGACCTTATAAAACTAGGAAATGTTTGTATAAATAGTTAGGCATTCCATTTGCCCTAAGCAATGCACCAACTATATTTATGAGTTTAATGAATGATATAGTACACCCTTTTATAGATTCCTTTATTATTGTCTATTTGGATGATATACTGGTCACTACAATGCTACTTGGGAGGATCACATATCACATTTGATGCAAGCATGGGAGACATTAAAGAAGCACCAAATACTAGAAAATATCAAGAAGTGTGAGTTTCCACAGTAGTCTTTGGTGTACTTGGTGTTTGCATTATGATACAGATTTGGCACTATGACATAGGTGTTGTCCTTGATGGCAACTCACTCAGATGACAGATCACAGTTTAGGCTCACAGAATGAAGAAAGAAAGGTACACACAAGTGCACCATTGACGAAGCCACGTGTACACATGGGTTCATAGACCAAAAGGCGTGTATACCGTACACACGCACTATCACAGAAGGAAAGGCGCATACATGTTGGAAAACTTGGTTTGGTTCGTGGTATTTGGTCCAGGGTATTGTGATCCATGGTATTGGTCCAAGGTATCTTGTCTGAAGTGTTGACCCTAGGTATTTGGTCCAAGGTATTGATGCTAAGTGGTTTTGGACCATGGTAGTGAGTAAGGCTAAAGACTATAAAAGGAGGAGAAGATCATTAGGCAAAGGCACTCATGAATTAAATATCTAATATAGAGCAAGATCTAGAAATCAGGTTATTGGGTTATGGTGCACAACTGGATATGAATCAAGGATGAACCTGAGCACTTGATGAAGGATAAGTTCTATTGATGGGTCAAGATCTTAAAGCTTGAAGAGAAGTATCTTTGTGTGGTTTTGATCTTTTATCTGAATAATTGGCGCATGTTGTAATATGTAAATATGATGATCTGGGTATAATTGATGTCTAAACAATTGTAAAGGTTAAATCATCATTTACAGATCTATACGTAGGTTCATGATAGCAAAGTCGCATATACACACTAGTTCAGCATTTCAAAAAGGCGTATACATAGGTTTGCCTTGATACAAGTGTGTATGCATGCCAGTTTGACACATTGAAGTAGTGTACACCTCATAAAATATGTTTTAGCTACTTTTGTTTGCTGTTGCAATGTTTTGGGTTCTGGTTATCGTTACAGTTATTCTGGTCACAGCATTCTGAGAAGTGATTGTTTGATTCAGTTTTGGTTGGTGCAAAGGAAATTGGTTGATGCAGATATATTTGATGTTTGATTGATGTTGTTGATGGATCCAGTCTAAAAATTTATGAAATGTGGTCCCTGGAAGAAAAGAGAAGGTTGTAGCCTTCTATAGGCTAACACCTATGTCTCTATGTTGTAGCTCCCTTCTAGGAGAAGCTGGAGAACGAGAGAAGGTTGTAGCCTTCTGCGGGTAGAAGCCTGCATACTGGTATAAGACTACACCAGTACAAAAATTGTAAAAAGAAGTTTCTTATTAAAAGGAAGATAGAGACGATTGCAGCAGGTGGTTTTCACCCACATTGGGTTTCCACCTTATATCTTGTGTTCATGTGTGTGATTTTCTATTCTATTTTTACTACTCCTGGTTACTATTTATATGGTTCTGATGCACAGATTAAAGATCGACATATGAAGAGTTAACTAAATTATAAGTTTACAGGGTATACGCTAGTTGCCTTACATACAGTTGCGTATACACGCAAGTTTCATTTACTGAAGTAGCGTATATGAATCTGAATATGGAAATGAAATACTATTGACTTCCTAATACTGATTCACCCCCCCTCTCAGTATTATTTCGAACAATTGGTATCAGAGCAGGTTCTTCAGAAGAAGCTTGATCGCTTGAAGGAAGATCTATCATCATGAGTAACTACGAAAGAGAGGGATCCATTAGACCACCAATATTTGATGGGAGAAATTTCATCTATTGGAAGGTAAGAAGCATAACCTATCTTCAATATCTTGGAATAGATGTTTGGGAAATCGTGGAAGGAGGATATACATTTCCATCAGCAATTCCTATAGATACGGCAGGTAAAAAGCAGTATGAAACAAATGCCAAGGCTGTAAATGCATTATTGGGGAGTTTGTCACACTCAAAATTTGTCAAGGTTATGCAGCTCAAAACCACCAAAGAAATATGGGACAAGATTGTTCTAAGCTCTGAAGGAGACAATTAGGTAAAACATGCAAAACTACAATCTCTCAGAATTCAATATGAAACTCTCAAAATGCACAATGATGATAGTATAGCTAATTACTTATTATGTATAGATGAGATTGTTAATTGCATGAAAAACTTGGGTGAAGAGATAAAAGAAGTTACTCTAGTTGAAAAGGTTTTAAGATCCTTGTCTACTAAGTTTGAATCAAAAGTTTTTGCCATAGAAGAAAAGCAGGATCTTTAGAGTATTACTATGACACAGCTACACAGAATCTTAACTGCTTTCGAAATGAGAAAAGGAGGTCCATCAGATATGAGAGAAGCCAAATTTAAACCTTCAGGAAAAGAAGATCTCAATGAATCAGGACATATTTCAGAAGGAGAGGAAGAATCAAACTTTGTCAAGAACCTTCAATGGGGTTCTAGAAGATTTAGAGGTAAACTACCTTTCAAATGCTTTGCTTATGGAAGAGTCGGTCATTATGCGGCCAAATTTCCTCATAAAGATAAGCTTGATAAAGGTAAGGAATCAGAAAAATGGAATAGAAAACAAAATGTAAGTAAGAAGAGCTACTATATGCATGAAGATAGCGATGGTTTATCAAATAGTGATGAAGATGAACATGGTACTGACTATAGACTTCTGATGGCTCTTGAAGATGATGATTTCTTAGATGATTTAAATCAAGATGAACTTTATGAAGAGATCTCTAAACTCAAAATCTGTGTAGAAGAAAAGAATATGATTATAGATACTCTGACATTCCAACTTGCTGAAAGAGAAAAACACAATGAAAAACTAGAGTGTGAAATTGTTGGTCTAAGAAAAGATGTTGAGAAAACAAAGGCTCTCAATCTCATATTTGCTAAAGGATCAGAAACTTTAGATGAAATTATCAAAGTGCAGTGTTCTCCTATGACAAAGACAGGTCTTGGATATACTAAAGAAGCATCTCAAGCACAGAAGCTGTCAACCTCCACTAAAAGCTATCTTGATGTAGCCAAGAGAAGTGAACAGGTTGAAAATTGTTAGCAAAGGCATAAAGCATATCACCAGGTAAATCAGGTTCAATATAATTCAAGGATGAATAGAAGCTACAACCAACCTCAAGTAAATCATACTCTATCAGTTTCAAGAATGAATCACTAGGTCAGTAGATTCGATAATTGCAGGAACTTCTTTAATGGCCAATGTTTTTCATGTCATAACTTCGCACACAAAGCTGCTCAATGTGTTTCTTACAAGACCATCATGACTAGAGAATCACAAAATCAAAAGAATGTGACAGGGATCATGAAAAGGACCTACAATAACTTTTCGCTTCTTGAAAATGAAATAGAAAGCTCTATCTGTAACAACTTCGGTCATGAATATTCTGAATGTAGGAGTAAATTTCAGGAAACATCTCAGAAGGAGCAAACTTCATTGAGTCCCAAAATATGGAAGAAGAAAGAACCACAAACAGAAAGATGTGGTATAGCCTTGTATGCAGAAGGACAAGAAAGTGGATGCTTGGAACACATGACAGGTGATAAAGAAAAATTTTAGTCATACAATGCCTTAGAAAAGGAAAAGAAGGTTTCATCTGGAAATGACACTCCTGCTATCATGAAAGGCAAAGGTTTTGTTCTCTTAAAGGAAAAGGTTAAAGATGGGAATGTTATGTATGTTGACGGTCTAAAGCATAACCTATTGAGTGTTAGTCAAATGTGTGATCAAAGAAATGAAGTAGTATTTCGATCAAATGGATGTGTTGTTCATGAGCTTGAGATAGGAGAAACCACGATCAAAGGCATAAGAACTCCAAACAACTTATACATACTCAAGGGAGGACAATAAAAATTCTATCTAAGCAAAAATGATGAACACTGGCTATGGCATAGAAGGGCATCTAAGCTTCCTAAAAATAAGGAAAGCATGCAAATTGTAGGTTGTTCATGATCTTCCTGATATCAGTATTCCAGAAAATACAATATGCAATTCATGTCAATTTGGTAAGCAAATCAGAGCACATTTTCTTGAGAAGGAAGGATCAACTAGTAAGTCTCTTGAACTTATTCATATTGATTTATGTGGTCCATCTAGGAAAAATCCACCTCGTGGAGAAGAATACTTTATATTATTGATTGCCAACTTTTCTAGAATGTGTTGGATAGGACTTCTAAAGCATAAAGATGAAGCATTTGAAAAGTTCAAAGCCTTCAAAGCTTTGGTTGAAAATGAATCAGAGCGCAAAATCAAATTCCTCGGAACTGATCGAGGAGGGTAATTTACCTCAGATGAATTCTTCAACTTTTGTGAAGAACATGGAATAAAAAGGGAATTCTCTACCCCAAGGACTCCTCAGCAAAATGGAATGGTAGAAAGGATGAACAAAACTATTCAACAAATGGCTCGTGCCATGTTAGATGAATCTGGAACTCCTGAACCTTCTAGGGTGAAGCTGCATTTGCTGTCATCACTATTCTCAACAAAACAAATATTCGGGTAAACAACACCCAAACTCAATATGAACTTTGGTATGGCAAGACCCCTACTGTAAAATACTTGAAAGTTTTTTGAAGCAAATGTTACATCAAAAGGAATGATGAAGAACTTGGCAAGTTTGAACCTAGAGCAGATGAAGGCATTCTCCTTGGATATTCTTCTCGAAGTGAAGGATATAAGTGTTATAATAAAAGACTTGGGAAAATTGTTGAAAGTATTGATGTTGTGGTTGATGAAGCAAGCAAAAATCCAAAATATGGAAAAACCAAAGATTATGAAGAAGATGAGGACTATCCTTCCACATCAAATCAGACTTATTCTAAAGAAGGAACCAATGAAGCACCAGAGAAACAGATAATGGTAGAAGAAAAGACTCCATCCAGGTATGTTCAGAAAAATCATCCAGAGACTCAAATTTTGGGGCAAAAAGAGGTAGGTGTGCAGACAAGAAGAACTATTACAGAAGCTTCAAGCTATCTAGCATTGCTTTCCTCCATTGAACCGCAAAATGTAAATGAAGCATGCAAAGATGAATGTTGGGTCAAGGCCATGAATGAAGAAATTGAGCAAATTGAAAAGAATAATACTTGGGAATTAGTTCCTAGACCTAATGATAAGAATGTCATAGGAACCAAATGGATATTCAAAAACAACCTGAATGAAAATGGAGAAGTTATTAGAAATAAAGCCAGACTTGTTTGTAAAGGGTATGCTCAACAAGAAGGTATAGATTTTGAAGAAACTTTTGCCCCTGTTGCTAGACTTGAAGCCATAAGAATGTTCCTTGCTCTTTCTAGCTTTCAGAAATTCAAAGTATACCAAATGGATGTAAAATATGCCTTTCTTAATGGAGACTTAGAAGAATAAGTATATATTGAGCAACTAGACGGATTCATCCTTGGAAATGATCCAAAACTTGTATGCAGACTCAGAAAGGCTCTCTATGGTCTAAAACAAGCTCCAAGGGCCTGGTATAATCGTCTTGACAAATACCTCCATCAA
This sequence comes from Pinus tabuliformis, assembly GCA_031772625.1. Classification (NCBI taxonomy): domain Eukaryota; kingdom Viridiplantae; phylum Streptophyta; class Pinopsida; order Pinales; family Pinaceae; genus Pinus; species Pinus tabuliformis. The sequence continues at coordinate 841,022,572 of CM062819.1, read as the reverse complement.
CAAGGTTTTTCAAAAGGATCAGTTGATAACAATCTATATACAAAGATTGACAATGATAAATTGCTATTACTTGTTGTGTATGTTGATGATATCATTTTTGGTAGGAACGAAGAATCCATGAGCCAAAACTTTGCTTTGGTAATGCAGAAAGAATTTGAAATGTCCCTACTTGGTGAGCTCACATATTTTCTTGGTTTACAAGTTCAACAAAATAAAGATGGATGTAGTCTCAACTCAAATGATGAATCAACAACAGTACATCAACCAACCTACAGATCTATGATTGGCAGTTTGCTTTATCTAACAGGTACCTGACTAGACATCATGCATGCAGTGGGAATAGTTGGAAGATTTCAAGCAAATCCAAAGGAATCACACCTTCAGGTAGTCAAAAGGATCTTCAAATATCTGCAAGGAACTCAGAATTTTGGTTTATGGTATCCTAGGGACACAGATCTTACACTTCATGCATATACAGATGCAGATTGGGTAGGAAGCGTGGATGATAAAAAAAGCACTAGTGGTGGTGCATTCTATATGGGTTCCAGATCAGTGTCTTGGTTCAACAAGAAACAAAGTTCAATTGCATTATCTACAGCTGAAGCAGAATATGTGGCTGCTGCATATTGCTACACACAACTCCTTTGGATGATGCAAATATTGCAAGACATTCAGATCACATTTACTCCACCCATCTCCATTCTATGTGATAATACAAGTGCAATTAGTATTTCAAAGAATCTAGTCATGCATTCCAAGACCAAGCACATACCTATCAAATACCATTTTATCCATGAACAAGTGCTTGAACGAAAGGTCAAATTGGAGTATGTTCCCTCCAAAGAACAGGTTGCTGATATATTCACCAAACCACTACCCAGAGAGACATTTGAATATCTTATACAGAAGCTAGGAGTAGTTGATGCATCATCTTGCTGTTGAAACTTATTTGTTTCAGAGAAAAGTAGGTGTACGCAAGATTCATGAAGCATATCCGCGTACATAAGCTAGTTTCTGTGGATACAATCGCGTATATGTTGGTTTGAAGAAAAATAGTGGGCCAGACTCAGGATGAAAAGAGTCTGATGTGGGTCTGACAGTGATCATCTGGCACAGGTTCAGGGGGGCACATACTTCTAATAATGCATTGTTGGCATTATCTTAGAAGATCTTGGTACAAATTCACAGTTGTTTTTTATTCAGGTGGAACAAGTGCAGAGGGAGATCATGGTTGCTGGTCTGAATGGTGATTGACATATGTTGTTGATGATAGTTGATGATAACTATCATAGTCTTTTTTTTGATATTTTGTCTCTATAGATCAGTAGACCCAGTAGCAACATCCCTTCGCTTAGAGCCCGCAACATTCCTTCCAGTTACAGATCGATACACAGCCCTGTTAGATTATAGAGATGGAGAGCCAGTTACAGACCTTCATGAGTGAGATCCATATACAATAGCTTCTTCCCTTCGCTCAGTTGCATACGTAGATCCTCCAGCACCAGTAACATGTCACATATATCTTTTATTATCAAGGTCGTGAAACGACCTATTTTGTTTCCCCACTATGCATGGGATGGATGATGTAATGCTCTTGTTTTGTCATGTATAAACATTTGGTATGTCCCCACTTGGTTGGGTGGATGAGTAAATCTTGGTATATCCCCACTTGGTTGGGTGGATGAGTAAATCTTGGCATATCCCCACTTGGTTGGGAGATGGATGTATGTATGAGTCTTTGGTGATAGGAAGGTCATTTATGATGTATAGAGTCATGTTCTTCTTGTAGAACATCTTTTTGCAGACCTTGCTTACATTCAGGGGGAGCATGGAAAACACACTTCAGCATATCAGAGAATTCAACATGTACTCATGGGGAGCATAACCCTTTGCCCTTGATGATAAATGGGTAGAGTGACTTGGGGTTGCCATCAAGTCCAAAGGGGGAGATAGTTGGAATTATGATAGAGATTTGGCACTATGACATAGGTGTTTTCCTTGATGGAAACTCACTCAGATGACAGATCATAGTTCAGGCTCACAGAATGAAGAAAGAAAGGTACACACAGGTTCCCCATTGACCAAGGCACGTGTACACGCGGGTTTCCAGACCAAATGGCCCATATAGCGTACACACGCACTTGCACAAAAGGAAAGGTGCATACATGTTGGAAAACTTGTTTTGGTCCGTGGTATTTGGTCCATGGTATTGTGATCCTTGGTATTGGCCCAAGGTATCTTGTTCGAAGTGTTGACCCCAAGTATTTGGTTCAAGGTATTGATTCTAAGTGGTTTTGGACCATGGTATTGAGCAAGGCCAAAAACTACAAAAGGAGGAGATGATCATTAGGCAAAGGCACTCATGAATTGAATATCTAATAGAGAGCAAGATCTAGAATAAAAGTTATTGGGTTATGGTGCATAACTAGATCTAAATCAAGGATGAACTTGAGTGCTTAATGAAGGATAAGTTCTATTGATGGGTCAAGATCTTAAGGGTTGAAGAGAAGTATCTTTGTGTGGTTTTTATCTTTTATCTAAATAATTGGCGCATGTCATAATCTGTAAATATGATGATCTAGGTATAACTGATGTCTGAATAATTGTAAAGGTTAAATCATCATTTATAGATCTGTACGCACGTTCATGATAGCAAAGGCATGTATACACACTAGTTCAGCATTTCAAAAAGGCATATACACAGGTTTGCCTTGATACAAGTGCGTATGCATTCCGGTTTGACACATTGAAGTAGTGTACACCTCATAAAATATGTTTTAGCTACTTTTGTTTGATGTTGCAGTGTTTTGGGTTTTGGCTTGGGTTCTAGTTACTATTACAGTATTCTAGTCACAACATTCTGAGAAGTGATTGTTTGATTCAGTTTTGGTTGTTGCAAAGGGAATTGGTTGATGTAGATATATTTGATGTTTGATTGATGTTGTTGACGGATCCAATCTAAAAATTTATGAAATGTGGTCCCTGGAAGAAAAGAGAAGGTTTTAGCCTTCTATAGGCCAGTACCTACGTACTAGTAAACACATCAGCTAGTACAAGAGCTAGGGGTTTGTAGCTCCCTTCCAGGAGAAGCTGAGAATGAGAGAAGGTTGTAGCCTTCTACAGGTAGAATCCTGTGTACTGGTATAAGACTACACCAGTACAAAAATTGTAAAAAGGAGTTTCTTATTAAAAGGAAGATAGAGATGATTACAGCAGGTGGTTTTCACCTACATTGGGTTTCCACCTTATATCTTGTGTTCATGTGTGTGATTGTCTATTTTATTTTTACTGCTCCTGGTTACTGTTTATATGGTTCTGATGCACAGATTAAAGATCAACATATGAATAATTAACTAAGTTATAAGTTTACAGGGCATATGCTAGTTGCCTTACATACAATTGCATATACACGCAAGTTTCATTTACTGAAGTAGCGTATATGAATCTGAATATGGAAATGAAATATTATTGACTTGCTAATACTGATTCACCCCCCCTCTTAGTATTATTTCCAACACTTGGGGTATGCGATAGGTGGAGGACAATTAAATATAGATCCTACCAAGATGAAGGTCATCTAAAATGGTTAGTGCCTACTAATGTTTCTAGGGTTAGGAGTTTCACTGGGGTGGCACATTACCTAAGAAAATTCATAACCTCATTTTCAGTGAGAACAACACCACTCCATGCCATAAAAACAAGCTGAAAGAGTTTCTAGCGGGGAAAGAGTTAGAAAAGGCCTTTGAAGAGATAAAGAAGAAGATCAGTCAAGCACCAATTCTTTCATTAGAAAATTTGCAACATCCCTTCAAAGTGGAGACAAATGAGAGTGGGTATTTTATGGGAGTGGTCTTAATGCAGGGAGGAAGGCCTATATGCTACCATTTTGAATTATTTCATGGGGATATTCTTAACTACCTACCTACGACAAGGAGTTTTATGTCATGGTGCAAGCTATGAGGAAGTGGAAGAACTAATTGATGGGGAACGAGATATTAATCCACACATATGACCAACCACTACAATACTTTTAGGCCTAGAGTAAGCTACAATAGACTAGGCATTAGAAGTGGATGGGATTTCTAGAAAAGTTTCATTTAGTGATAAAGTAAAAGAAGGGCAATACATAAAAGTTTGATGGCATGCTTTCAAGGCCACCCACATCAAATATCACAACTATGGGAACTTTGATACACATGGAGCCATTCACCTAGGATGCATACATAGAGGCATATTCATAGGATGAGGACTTCAAGGAGTTTTTTCAACAATTGCAAGGCTAGAGTCATGTGTATGATGGTGACAAAACCGTTGACTACCATCCCTACGACAAGTTATTCTACAGGGTGGATAAGTTATGTGTTCTTAAAGGTGAGTGATTGTAGTTTATTAGAGAGGCTCACATATATAAGTTTGTAGGGTACTTTGGTTTAGGGAAGATAGTTTCCAACTTGTAGAGGTATGTGAACTGGCCTAAAATGCAATAATAGGTAGCTAGGTTCATAAGAGGATGCATGCTTTGTTGTACAACAAGCCTAGTAATAGGAAACACGGTATATATCATCCCTTACATTGACCCAATAATCCATGTGAAAATATTTCCATGGACTCTATGGGAACATTACCAACAATTAGGGACAGACATGACTATCTATTCATGGTAGTTTCTAGGTTCAAAAATATGTGTGTTTTTATGCCTTATAAAAAAACCATTAGTAGGCAAGAAGCAAAAAACTTGTTCTTTAGGCAGGTTTGGGTGCACTTTGGGATAATAAGGACAATTGTTTAAGAAAGAGACACAATATTTCTAATCACATTTTGGATTATATTATAGGAGAATATGAACACAAAGTTCAAAAGGCTTACCAATTCTATTCATAAATAGATGAGAAAATAGAAGTAGTCAATAGGAATTTGTTGCAACTTTTGAGGGGTTATAATCAGAATCATCCAAAAACATGGGATGAAAATATGTTATATATACAACACTTATAATATATCAATTCACAATTATACTAATAAGTTCCCATTTGAAACTTTTTTTGGATATTTTCCACCTTCACCTTTAGATATTGCATATAGGAAACAAGGAGGAGTGAGGGAGGATCTTACAAGGATTGTCTTAAGGGTATAAATATTTGTATAAAAGATCATACAAATCCATATATAGGTACAAGAGACACTAAAAAAATCATAGGAAAAATACAAGGCCATGCATGATCAACACATAATATAAAAGACGTTCAAGGTGGGAGACACAGTATGGTTACAGTTGAACAAGAAGACGCTACATGGTCCTGGTAAGAAAATCAAGGCTTTGTGATATGGTCCCTTCAAGATACTAGAAAAGGCGGGATATAATTCCTATATACTCATTATATCGTCACACATGTGCATTTACTTATTCATAAATGTAGAGAGTTTGAAAATCTATGAGCCTTCCATGCTAGAGAAAGAAGAAGAACAAGTCCTACCTTCTATAGAGGATTTGGAACTAGATGTTCAAGAAGAGTTGAAAATTGATATAGTTTTTCAAAATAAGTCTATAACTACAAGATAGTGGCAGCATGACCTTTGGTAGATTGGGTTGAAATGACAGCTTCTAGGCAAGGCTAAATGGTACACCCTAGAGAAGGTGGAGGAAACATTTCCTTACCTCATTCAATAGAAGATTTTTGGGACAAAAATCATTTGAAAATGGGGAGGTGTGATCCATATTAGATTATTATATTTTTTTCATCCATATCGATACTTTTAGGGTGGAAAAGGTGGAGGAATCAACTCACAAGACCATTTTTACTAGCAGGACTTGGTTTGGTAAATTGGGCTCTAAAACCTTCTGAGAGAATTTTGAGGAATAAAATGGAATTTTTTGAGATAAAAACTTGGTTACTTTAGTGCCACACCTTTTTTCCCTATTCTACACAAATATACCTTTCCATCGGTGTAATAATTGCCTCAATCAGAGTGGATATGCAAAATATGTGCCACTTGGAAGTTGACCTTCATGTTTTGTCCACAACAATTCGATAGGATGCCACATCAACCCCCAATATGCAAGGAAAATGCTCTAGATAGATGATAATAATGAATAAGATTCTAGAATATTGCATATCATAATTCTTGCTAAGAGTTGATGGAATCAAACCTAACCACAAACAAGTTATCAGGTTGTGTGATAACCGAGCCACTTGGAGTAAAATGGGCTCTACAATTTTTTATACATTTTTTTCCATAGATGAGAAGAGTGGCTGAGAGGGATAGTGAAAGAGAAAACCAAGGGGATTTTTGTAGTATAGTATCCCATAGGCCACAGGCCTTAATTTTTTGTACTCACAACCATTTTCTATTTAGAAAAAGAGAGCAAAGCAACCTCACCTTCCAGATGGGTTTTCTCTTGAAAGGGTTTCCCATGATATATCTCGTGTCAATCATGGATTATTATTTTTTTATATTTTTGTTCTATATTTTCTACATAATTTTAATTTTCATTCATACACAATAAACAATAATATATAGATCCATACATCTATTAAAGAGAAATAAACCCTTATAGTCTAGATTTTCATATTTTATAGTATAATTGTATCAAATCTGTTGTGACAAATTATCTAGTGGAATATCCATGGAAATTTATGGATAATTATGATTAGTACTTGGCCATAGGATCAAAAATATGGATTTATGATTAAAACCTCTTTAATCGCCATTTTTACATCACAACCCAATAGTAGAGCCCACCCTTAACATGGGTGTCCTAGTTAGTTCCTTGGTAGCCATTTGATGCAGATGCTCTTTATTAGGCTCAAGAATCCTCTTTAATCCATCATTCCTTTGCGTTGAAGCCGCATAATTCTTCTCTACTATCATTGTAACCTATACCTAATATGCTCCCACTTTTTTTGAGTTTTATTTTTTCATTTCATTTTTTGCACTTGTGCTTTTGAGCTTTATGCTAGCTCAATCTTACTCATGTATAAGAAAATTTCTTCCATATTATCTCAAAGTACAAACCTTACATTATTTTTCCTTTTCAACATGAAGCCTTTATCACTGCAGCTAACATCCCTTAACTTCTCTTATCTTTCATTCTTTCCCCTGCATAGAGCATAGGAATGTTCAAAGCAATGGAACTAATTTGCTTTCCTGTGACATCCATTCCCTTCATTGTATTTTTAGCATTCTTTTATTTTGAGAATGGCTTCCAAAGTTATTTGTATTATATGAAACTTTTGGATATGAATTGTGTAAAAATTTTCCTTGTCCGACATTTTGGGTGGACACTCCACCCATAATCAGGGACCATAAAGCAAATAGAAATGTTGGGCAGGGACAAATTCTACATAGTTCATATCCGAAAGATTCAAACAGTTATTTTATTATTTTTCAACTTATAATATGAAAAATGCCAAAAAAAAATATCCCCAAGTAAAAAAGATGGGATGGGAAAATAACTTATTCCACATATGTTTGGCAATAGAGTCAGTTGTGTCATCATTTGGACAAAGAAAAAAGCGATCCAAGTCCTCATCATTGGTTGGTTAGAATGACCTATAGGAAGTTGTACCTTATTTTTGGGTTTTCTTTAGTCCTCCATTTGGTTAGTCTCCCAAGGTTTTCTTTAGTCCTCCATTTGATTAGTCTCCCAATCACATGGATATTTTGTTGATTCCTCCTATGTCATAGACTTATACATTTTTCATTCTAGAGTCATTGCTACCAAGTTATAAAATGTGTTGTGCTTATTTTCAAGGGAAGTCAACTCAGTGTTAGGAATTTTGCAATGTCTCTTACCTCATTTTGTTATCCACTCCAATTTTCAAGTTTTTGATTTAGTATCAATAGTATCATTGTCATGTACTCATGTTGGTAAGTAAGGTCCCCATTAACTTCCTGTTGATGGGTTTTCCCCTATTGATTCTGACTCTTTTCTCTAAGAGTAGACCTAGAGTAGCACCTTGGCCATATTTCCATCATTGATACGTGACCTTATGCCCAACATTGATTTTGATTATTTGGTTCCCCTTGTCTTCAACTTTATCTTGCATTGGTATTCATGCAATATCTTGGTTTCCATTTGGCCCCATTAGTGGATTTATCGCCTATGTCAAAACTTTCCTTATTGGTTTTTATTCAAAGGGTCAATTCCATGTGCTATTCTTTCTGGTGCATGTGAAGGATATACCTAGTGGTTTTCCATCGCTCTTGTTCCTCCAATATCTTCCAAATCATTGGCCTTCGAGTTATGCTTTCTTTGGTTAATGGGGGATGCCTCAATGCCCTCCTTCAATTGGATATTTTCCATAGACTCTAGCTCATTTATTTTGGGAAAAAGATCTATAATCCTATATAGTACCTTGGGGTTTGCAATAATCAATGGAATATTGCCTCACTATCAATAGTGGGAAGAATCCTATGTACCCTGATTGATAGATTCTTTCAGGTGTTCAACTTCATCACCTTTATTCAAACTTGTTAAATCATACTAGATACATTGACTCCCATTATCATTATTGGTTGGTAGTCTCACATTTTTTAATGATATACATCAATGGCCAATATTCAAACAATTGCACACATGGTCGAATTTAACCCATCTATTCCCATTGTGTTGAAATGTACCTTTTGTGGTCACTTTTGAAGACCTCGGGTTGTGTCAAGCTCATTGTTTACTTGCCAATCTCTCCAGTTCATGTTAGGGATCTACTCCTACTACGATACTTCTTCTTAGATCAATGACATCTTATATGTTGACACTTGAGATGATTGGACAGTACCACTTTGTTATACATGATTTTGGTACTTCTTTGGGGGATCAATTGTTCACTTCTATATGATCTAGGTCTCCTTTAAGTTTCTATATACTAAGAGATATATTTATTGTGTAGTATTCACAAATACGATCTATTTTAACATGGCTCCATTTTTTATTCTTCATGGACATGATTGCCACTTTCTATATATATGTGCATGGATCTTCAGTGTACTTAACTTGGAAGCCATGTTTTTCCTTGCTTAAGCATGGGTATGCATACCTCAAGTGATGAGCTTTCTTATTGTTCCTTTTCACAAGTATCCTTTGGATTTCCAACTAGTGAACTCCTCTTGATTCCTCGTTATCTATCCCTATAGATTATTTATAATGCATTTTAGCCATTATCACACCCTTCTAAAGTCATGCATTAGGGAACATATGTTATAACATATTTTGTCAGTATGTATCTTGAAATGCTCTATATAGAACGTATGATATTCCCCTCCCTGTTGATAGATTTGATGTTTGTTTTTAAAAAAACATTTTTTTCTTTCCATTTGCATGTATTTCTTCTAACATACTCCATATATACATAATCATCCTATATTGCATGTTGCATACCTACGAGTTGGTGTGTTTGAACCTCACGTATGCCATTAAAAAGCATGAAAAATTTATCAAATTTTCATGTTTCTAGGTGGGATTTATGGTTTAGATCAGAAGCCACTCTCTACAACCTATCCCTCAACTTCCCAATCAATTTTTTGTGATATAAATAAATTCCTTGGGTAAGCCCAACCTAAGAGCATTTGATAGTATACTTTGTCAAATTTTTGTGATATCCAAATTTTTTGTCCCTACTTTTAAGCACTCTCCCACTAAAAAAATGATGTTTCCATCCTCACTTAGTTTCTCCATCACTTGGTGGCATTATCCTCTATATTGGAGATGAGGATTATTGAAGTTGGTCTTCAGTGGCTTGGGACAAAGTAATCTAAGACGTGATTCCGCTTGGTGCCCATGATTCTGGATTAGGTTGTATTATATATTGTTGTTCATTCATATATATAAGAAGTTCTCTTCATGTTCAAATTTCAATGTTCTTATTATTTCATTTCATTTATGCATTGAATTTTGATATGTACATGTATATCTATCTCCCTATTGTACTCAGTCTCAGTTTCTATTTCTTTGATTGATATATAAGGTTGAGGAGTGAGAATTGGAGTGAGGAGAAGAAAGATGGCATGAAATATTCATCAAACTTCAATGTTTCCATGTAGGTTTCTATTCCATTTAGATCTAGGCTTTCTCCTTGTTTGCATGATTTTTGGGCTTTAATTTTAAAGTTTCTTATTTATTTCTCTGGTGAGGTTTTACCCTAGCCTCAAGGGAAATTTCCCTATCACACTCATATTTAAATGTTCAATTTGCAAATAGAATAATGGTTAAATCCTCCCAATTTTAAATATATTCCATTAGAAAAATGACACACTATAGAAAATATCAATGCATCCCAAATACTGGAACAAGTTATTGATTGAGTTATAAAAGAAAAACCTGCTAAAAGAAAATGGAGTGCTTCCAAATGATGTGTTTCTCCAAAAGAATTTCTCCATTTTTTATTTAGATAACCTATTCATAAGTTCCTTTCATCATATTAGTGGCCACCATATTGTTAATGCTCATATACGTACACATATATGACACGAGTATGAAATTTCCAAATCCGCTCCATTTAAAGGATATTCCAAGAAAATTGTGAGTTGTTAATGAATGCCAACATAGGACTGGGCTCTCTTTCTTTTTCCAACTCTATATCTAGGGTGTTATCGGTCTACAAAGAATTTGATACCTTAAATATTAGTTGAACGGTTGTAATTGTATATCTTCAAACCTTGATCTATGCCATAAGAAAAATAACCATAATGTTGATTGAAATATGTGATGAGCAATGTTGCCTAAATATTAACGGCTAGATGGACCTGTAGATGAGTGATCATTATTAGGATTTTTATAACCCAATGGGTTTGGAGAAGGTGGACAATGTATATGCAAAGAAATCGTTACCATCATATTTTCAACAAAAATGTTTAATGCAAAATCCCACATTTTAAGACAAATATGCATTTGTCCCATTGTATAAATTACCACAACCAAGGTATGTCTAATTGGTATTAACAAAATCTCTAAATACAAATAAATATTTACATGAAGCATTCCATTCACCAAGGATATGCCCTAAGATGAGGAGAATGATTATATGTTAATAGGGAAGAATAATGCACACTTAAATGATGTCAATACCATGCTACTTTCCATCTCTTCGTTGAAACCATGACATCTAACAAAATGACCCAACTCTATTCACATTAATTTTACCGTGCTGAAAATTAATTTGGTTCACCCACAATAGATGCATGTGACGGAACTTCTTTGGATTTCTTCCCCATTGTTTCTTCCCACTCCATTGTTTTCTAAATCCACAACTTTCTACCTCAATAATTGTTTCCTAAACTCTAAATATCGATTCAATTCTAGTTATTCTACAATACCTTTATCAAAAAAGGACATGAATGCATTAGATACAAAAAAATGAGGTTTCTATAAAATGATATCATAGGCCCAAGTATTCCATAGACGTAGGTCAAGAGGTATGTTTCATTCCCAAAGAGGAGCATACTTCTGTAACAAAAAATTGAGAGAAGGAAAAAAAAATAGAAGAATAGTTTAGGATTACTCTTCTTTATCAACTCTACAGAGGGAGACTCATGCTCACAAAATGATAAATGGTGAGGGATTGACAGTGAATGGTGTTATTGCTAGAGCCATGAAGCCAATGATTAAGGTTGAGTCTCAGAACCCACAAAATGAGAAAGTGGAGTTTCAACAACACCAAAATAGAGATAAGTTCAAGTTCCCAAAGAGGAAGGACAATGGACCCACTAACAATAGGTGCTTAATGGGATGAAAATTAAAATCACAAGGGTTTCAGTGACATGGGGGAGAGAATGGCCAAAGAAATATATCTATCATTTAGTGACAACCAAAAGAAGTACAATGATGAGAATAGGGGGGAGGCATTTTCATACACCAAGCAGAGAAGTGGAATGTGTATAGGATAGGTATATCGCCTGAGAACCAAAGAATTGGAAAGTAGAAGAAAGAATTCCAAAAATAACACTTAGCTCTGATACCATAGTTGAACACATGAAAATGGAGCAAATATTTAGATAAGTATGAGTTTCAATATTATTCATATGATACACATAAATACAATATGTGTGACCCTTGTTTTCATATTTCTTCACACCAACCCTAATGGATTAGGTGTCCAACAACCAGTAATCTCCCATTCCTCTTTTGTCGGCATAACCAAAGGAGGTCTACCCACTTATTTGCATTGCAGTACCTTAATATTTCCCACTTCCCTTTTAGGGATCTAGATTAGGATATATAAGAAGTCTCATTATTTTGGATCCCGGTACTTCAACTATATCCAAAAGAGAGTGTTTATTCATCTATGTAGAAATGTATACTTATATTTCTCCAAAATCTACAAAAATATGTGGATAATCTTCATTTATGGCCTCCTTTTTCTCCCACGTAATCTCTAAGGACCATTATAGGTCCATTGGACCTTTACTAGTCTGATGGTTTAGCTCCTAATCACTTTGATTTACCAGTCTAGGATGTCCACCAACTCCACCTAAAATTTCCATTCACACTTCACCTAGATCACAATCAAATCAATCATGTGGTTAGGGTTAGGCACACACTTTTTCAATAAAGAAACATGGAATACATTATGAATTCACGTGTATTTAGGTGATTGTAAGCACCCCACCTTGACCTTGGTGAAAAATGTTCACTTAAAATCCAATTCCCCTTGTGTAGTTAGAGGGATGGGAAATAAAAAATTGTCTTCAAAACATGAAATGCATGTCACCATTGTGTTCATATCAGTGAGACATTTATGATGATATAAAATTTCACCCCAATTTGACTTTTGGAACAAGGGTTGTAGGCCTTCAAATTTTTCCATTGCTTCATCAACTTTTGCAACATGGAAACCATGTGGTAGCCTATTCAACCCATCACTTCCACTTTGCATGGTCGTGTTAGTTGTCGACTTGCTCATGGTTCAGGTTTACCTAACCCTATGCACTATGAAAATTTTTGAGGTTCATCTATATATATATATATATATATATATATATATATATATATATATATATATATATATATATATATATATATATATATATATATATATATATATATATATAAAACCATTTGAATCTCCCTTATTTGATGGATTTCTTATCAATGAGACTTTTACCATTTATTGCTATCAAGTTTCCTATTGATCGGGCTTCATTATCTAGAGTTTAACACTTGTGCATTCAAATTTTCTCTAGGATGAGCATTCTAAACTTACCTGTCTCATGGGACCACCCTGCGCCAATACAATAACAATTAGGATTACATAGAGGCCACCATACCCCGACCCTACATCATCCTTCTCCCTCCTAAATGCACTTCATCTTGAACCTCTGTGACCTATCATCCATCCACCAGCCTTATTGTAATAATGTGTGATTGAATCACCTGATTCACGCTTCCTTGATGTGGTCCTTATTAGACTGTTCAAATAAGGTTCGAATAGATGAGGCTACAAATATGAGTTCATGCCTGTATTTGTAGGGATACCACTCTTAGCAAGACATCACCCATAACTCGACTAAGAAGGTTCCAACTAGGATTTGGGCCATGAGTGATACACGATATTGAATCCCATGGTATTGATAAGTGATTACTCCCATGTTGCACTACACGCCGTTTATAAAGGAAATATAACATGGCTTGACTATGATGGTTCTACAAACATTTGGACTTGTGCCAGAGTACCACAATGGCCATTGAGGTTGACCTACTGGTGCTCTCCCTCCTGAACTTACAACAAGGTTTCCCTATCCAGGTTTGTGATGTCTGTAATGGAGAACACTAATCAGGGACTTGGCCATTCAGGCCAAAGACTTATCAATTCAATATCTCAAGGATCTGCGATTTCTTAGGTTTTCAACGTCATACCGAGAATAGACATATCTTGGCTTAGAGATCCACATGTCTTAGTAAAGGACCAAATATGCACTGCAAGTATATAATCGTAACCATAAAATTTATGGTTCCAAAAAGGGCTGCAAGGAGATCAACACTCCTCAAAGCAACATGAAATCCCCCAATTTAAATCTAATTACAAGTATAAAACATAGATATAGGTTCATGATTGATAATATTAGAAGCTTGCCACCATTTCCTTGTTGTGTACAGGAATTCTAGGCATGAGCTACACAGATAGTTGTCAGAAACCCTTTTCTATAGGCTTGATGACTCCTTAAGAATCTTCAATGCTGACACCATACACCCCATGTTACCTAGTGTGTGCTACAACCACATAGGTTATAGTGTATGCATATATAAGTGTTATTTGGATAAAGGATAATGATTCATCCATTTATGAAGAGGTTTCCAAGTATTTTATTGACATAACAATCAATATATGGATACCCACTACAAAGTACCCATCAAGCTATGCACCATGGCCATAACCAACCATTCGAGTAGGGATTTACAATGCCATATACAACTCAAGAGAACCTACATAATATGGAACTCAACCTTAAAAAACTTGAGATCACTATGTGCATAATCGGGACACAAAATTATATGAAATATAGGGGCATAAGCCAAGTCATTCTTGATCTGAAATGTGAGAACTTCTTAGATCTAATACAAAGATTGACTGTAGGGGAATTTCCTGGATATTTCACCTTTAATGAAAGGATGAGATCCAAAGGCTACCTAGCCCTTTACAGACTCTGCCTATAGAAATAATAGAAGTTAACACTAATGATCTAGCTTATGTTGATAATTACAGAATTAGGTACTTGAAATAGGTGTATGTGTTGGTTTGTTTTCATCTGTTTAAGTGCTTTAACTTGATTTGTTTCAGCTGATATTAAACACATATATCAAACATATAATGCAGCAAATAAACATCAAACATAACAACAAATTTAATAAGGAGTTCACCCCGATCTCGTGGGCTACGTCTCCTGTGAGCTCTTGTCAGCTTGACTTGGCTCTTTGGGATTATGGCTTGAATTCTTTTACAAGTTCCACACTCAAATCCATCAGGTTATTGACTGAACCTATGGGCTTAGAAAAACCATAAGCATCCTTGTCATGGTTGTCCTCTCTGTGTAAACAGATCTAGGCTCCCTTAGACTTGATTCCTTCAGTAGGTGCACTAAGATTCCCTGAACTTCTTAATGGCACAAAATCCTTTAGAATGCTTCAAATGTCTCTGATACCTCTGCTACTATCTCTAGCACATATTTGAAATCAACAAATGACTATTCATTTTCTCAAAACAAGCACTACATCCCCGATCTAGGCCTTCCTCCATGAATGGCACTAGGCTTCTTGAACCTTCCTTCAGCATCTTGGCCTTTATAACTCTCCAAATGCTTCTGAAAACACCTTCATTGGATTTATAAGGTTCATTATAGTTAGGAATGACCATTTGTTTGTTGAGAATGTATACTGGTAGCTCCTGCAACAGCCTCCAACCCCCAGTGGCCCTGAGCTCCGAAATCTGCTTGGATGAAAATCTCCTTGAAGATGGATTCTTCAGCTTCTTTGGACTGCTCCAATGGCTTTAGAAGGCCCAAATTAGTATACTTGGACTCTTTTTTCACCTTCAATGGATACACAGAACCCAATACAACTCCAACACTGCCTAGGCCCTAGTGGCTCCTAGAACTTCTTCGCTGCAAAAGTACCTGAAGATGAACTCTTATGGATGTGAAACCTATTCCAATTGCTTTAGAATGATGATAATATCCAAAATAAAATAAAAAATCACATCAAAATGCCTCTCCTAGCCAAAGTTATGGCTCATTCAATTTTTCTCCAGTTTGCCCCTAAAAATCTCCACTAAAACTGGCTAACTGCCAGTTAACCCGACTAAATCTGGCCTTATTTCCAAATTTGGTACTGACTACTAGTTAAATGGTCAGTTTGACTGTAACTTCTGGGCAGGGACCACACATGTGACCACTGTCTTCAGAACCCTTAACTGTAACTGTCGAATAAGTTTAACCGCCGAGTTTTAGGTCCTGGTTCTGAGCGCCCCAGTCATGTGGTAAGGGGGTTGGCCCCTTTTCCACCCAAATCAAATGTTGACCAAGGTTAAAAATATATGACACCCATTATATGTTAAGTTTTAATGTGCAGGCGGGCCAGTGGCGCTTGTGGACTGGTGGCCACCCGACCCTAGGTCGAATCCTGCGATCTCCATAAACATTTCAAAAAAAACCATTTTGCAGTCCAGGTGCCACGTGTCGATGCCCGATTGGACCTCCCTAATAGCATATTCCCCGAATATTTTGGGGAATATTCCATAGCATATTTTGGGCAATATTCCATAGAATATTCCTTGAAATATTCTATTTTTAATTTTTTTTAAAATTCAAGTTTTGAAGAATATTGGGCTTTTTCAAATTGCGATATCTTCTTCATACGGTGTCAATTTTTCGAACCATTCGTGGCTCTATAATTAGGAATAAGAGATCTATCTGGTAGTTTAGGTTGCAAGTGTTTTTGAACACTTTCAATTTTGAGCCTTTTCCATGACTTGGACTTGAGCTCCTAATCAATTCTAGCACATGAAACAGAGATATCCATAGAACATAATTACAATGTTATTTAGACCTGAGATTTATTAATATGAAACTAAAAACCAAAACCATATTACTACATAGTAATATAAGTATTTCTATAAAATCTTGAATTTAATGTAATCCACAACACTGTAATTAAGAAGGGTTCCAATACAATTCACTGTTTTATTTGTAATCATGCCATTATATGCTAATGCAATGTCCTTAGATCAGTGGTAGCAACTTCTTGATTAATTATGTAACCAGTATGAACAGAAACCATGTCCAATACAATCATATACACCAGTTCAGCCCATAAATACAAACATATATTTACTACCATTGCAATTACATAAAGAACACTTATCTTGGAAATGTTTGGGCAACAAAGTCTAGGAAAATGGCTCTCCACCCAACTGTAGATAGTTGCATCTAATGCTCACTTGTGGTTATCAACCTTAAGCTATATTTTAGAGATTGAGGGTTCCTCAACTTAAGGGATGAACCACAACCTTTGGTTGTTCCCGAGACTCCAAAGATCTTCCACCCTCCAACTCAGTTGCAAGAAAAATGCATAGGGATTCGAGAGACTCAATGTATCTAGCCTTCAAAACTTTACAATGTGGCTCCACCTGACTTCGGGACTCCATAACCACAACAAAACCAAACCTACAACAAGAAAGGCATAAAAAAAATACTCGAGGAATTTTTGCATGAATAATTCCTCTGCCCTAGCCCTTCAAGATTTGTCGAGAATCACCATTTCCACCCTCTAGGTAATGGGGAATCGAGAGGCAATTTCTTCCCCACCTGAAATTGATTTCCTCCCTCCCTTCCTTCCAACAAAAAAATGGTCTCCTTCCCTATCCCAGGGTCTTTTTCCTACTCTTTCCCTCTCGTCCATAGTGGTTCTTCCCATGTTTTCTGATAGGCTATGTAGAAACTTCTTGGCCTATGGGGTCGTGCCACGTATTTATTTTTTGATAATTGCAACCCAGTGATCCAATCTTTGCTTACACGTTGTGGCATAACTTCTCAATGACATTGTCCCTCTTGCTTGTCATTTTCTCCAAGGAAGCATGGCCCTTGTCCTCTTTTCTAGCATCTTCTTGATGGCATGCTCATACTCATTTAGAGAACATACCTACCAGCCTCCTTAGCTATCACATCAATTTAAATCCCAAGCAATTACCCTCAATCTCTAGAATATGTGTCCCATAACTCAACCCATATTTATTTTATAAAATTATTTTCATTGCATACATTAGGGTAAGCAATTGCGGTTGTCACAACAATTAAATATGTATGAAATTGGGCCTATGTATTTTAAAACTTCAAATAATCCATGATACCTTGCTTCCAAATTTGGGAAACTTCCTAATTTTAGTTAGCTCCTTTTAGCCTTTACTTTCAAAAAAACATGCTCACTCACTTTAAATTTTCTATTTTCCTTGTCTTCATCCACATAACATTTTCCCCCTCCTATGTAGCCTTTAAATTGTGTTTTATCTTTACCATTTCTCTTCCATTTATATTAGTAGTTCTATGCTAATAATGACTCTATGTACTAAGTTATCTTAGGTCACTAGTGTGATGCATTGTCTGCTTCAAAGGGATTTAAATGAGGTAATCTTCAATGATGTCTGATACCAATTATTATAGAAAAATTAAACCAAATAGAGATAGTCTTACCACTTTAAAGGCTTGTCCATTACATGCATTCTTAACATATCATCAATTTTCTAGTTGATCCTCTCTGTCTACCCATTTGAATATAGGTGATATCCTATACTAAAGTTTATATTTGTCATAAATCTTTTAAATAATTCCCTCAAAAAGTTGGAAGTGAACTTGGAATATCTATCTTACATTATATTTGGCACACCATGTAGCCTTGCAATTTCCCTCCTACAAGTTTATGTAATATTTCTTGCCTTATTTAACTAAAATAAAATGTGTAGCCTTTGTAAAATTATTCACCACTACCATGATGGAATAATGTTTCCTTTCCCTCCTTGGAAACTTGGCAATGATATATATTGCAACTACCTCCAATTTCCTTTCAACACTGGGTAATGGCTATAGCAATCCTACCAGTTGTATAACATTCCATGCATTTTTCAATGTAATTAGCCACATATTTATTGATTATGGGCCAAATCCACTAGCCTCTTATGACTACACTAGATTTCCAATATCCTATATGTCCAATGTGTGGTACAATGTTCATTTCCTTCAACACTAAATTTTGTATCTCCTAAGAGTTAGGAACATTATATTTGTTCGTATATAATATGATTCCATCCTCTTCCATATTTTCATATCTAAATTTATGTTTATACATGATCCCACTGTAATCCTTATTTGACTTGCATATAATGTTGGTTTGTTGTTACAACCTTAAAATTCCACTCTTTGAATATGAGTTATACATGCTAATGGGTATATCATGCATCTCATGCATCCTTCTACTAGGAAAATACTTTTTCTTTTCCCTTGATATGCTTGATGCCAAATTCATACTCATAAAAGAATTCTAGCCAAATATTTGTCTTGCATTTCATGTTGGTTGTCTAAAAAATTATTTTAGTGTGTTATGGTTTGTCCTCGTCTCAAGTTTCCCATGAGATAATGACTCCAAATTTTCAATGCATGGAAAATAAATACAAGCTCCAAGTCATGGATAGCATAGTTTATTTCATGCTCTTTAAGCTTCCTTGACTCATAACAAATAACATGCCTATTTTGCAGAAGGACTCCCCTAATTCCTTCTTTACATGCATATTACACATAATGAAATATTTGTTTTAATAAGTAATCTTTAAAACATGTGCAATAGTTTGTAAACCTTTCAGTTGCTAAAAAAAAATCTTTACACTTTGCAATCCATTCAAACTCCATTCAACTCTTTCTTGCACTGGAATTGTATGTGTAATCTAAACTTCAATGGATCTCTTGTAGTAGCCAACCAAGCCCATAAAATATCTTACCTATGAAATGTTTGAATCCATCAATCTCTTCATTAGTTTTGATTTTTATTGAATGTTTTCGAGCCATCTTGTTGGGCTTATCTTTAGACAAAATGTTCTTAGGTATTGGCCATTCTTTGATTTTTAATCTTTTATGGGTCCACTATTATGCCCTTGTCCGATACAATGTGGCCCAATTAGTGAATTTGTCTTTCATATAAAATTCACTTACTAGAATTAGCATACAATATGCATTCTCTCAACACCTACAACACCATCCCTTGATGTTTCTCATGCTCATCCATTGTCATAGAGTAGATAAGAATATCATCCAAAAAATAATAATAAAATTTTCTAGGTAATGTTTCAACACTCCATTCATGAGGCACATCAAAGTAGCCAATGTATTTTCCAATCTAGATGGAACTAACACAAATTCATAATGAACATGCCTTGTCCAAAAGTTAGTTTTCTAATATCTTCCTCAATGATTCTCACTTGATGTTATCCTAATCATGTCAATCTTGGAAAATATCCTTGCTCCTTTTAGTTGATAAAAAAAGTCACCAATTCTTAGGAGAGTGTACTTTTTATTTATAGTAATCCTTGTTTAACTATCTAAATTCAATATATAACCTCATATTTCCGTCCTTTTTCTTCACAAAAAGCATTGGGGCACCCAAGGTAAAACACTTGGGCATATCTAACCCTTTTCAACAACTCTTCTAGCTATATTTACAACATTTTCATATTCATTGTACTCATTCTGTATGGGTCTTAGATACTGGGGAAAATCAAAGCATAAAGTCAATAGAGAAATTAATGTCTCTCTTTAGTGGTGGTCTTAGAAATTTCCCAAACACATCTTCATATTCCTTTAGTAATGGATAATCATCAACATTTGGCTTCTTACCCTTAATTGGTTAATCCATGTGGGTTACATGTATTTAGAATCCATTTCTAAAACTCCTTTTCAAACGTAGTGCTGAAATATCTCTAATGGGTATCGACCTTTGAATTGTTGGAAATGTAAATAGGTTCAGTCTTCATAATTGTCATTGTACTTGTATCAAAATGTATTTTGTAAAAGAAAAAAGAAGAAAAATAGTAATTATTATTATTATTCTATTCAAATCATGTTCTTCATTCCTCTAGGGTTTATTGGGTCAAAAGAATGTATTTGCATCAAAGTCCCATTTGGACTTCTTAGAAGAAAAGAAAGAAAAATTTGAAATGAGTCAAAAAGTCAATTTTGTCCTCCACAAGACCAAGTTTTCCCTCCTAGACAAGTCGGCCTAGAAGAGACACCTATTTTACCTCCTAGGAAGTGTATAAGTACAAGAGAATTTTGACCTCATTTGGAATATATCATCACTTCGATTTTTGTGCAAGAAGAAGAATTTCAACAAAAATTCAAAGGAGAGAGAGAAGTAAAAGGAAAAAGAATTTTTTTTTTCTTCCCTAATTTTTCCATGCATGCAAGTTCCTTTGTAGCTGTTACAGGGCCAAGATTTCAAGAAGGCCAAAATTTTAGGGATTGGCCAGAATTCAGAAGTTTGACCAACATTGAATTTGTTGACTTTGACTTGATGAATAAGTATTGAAGGAGGGTTGACTTGGGTCTATATGGAAGTATTTATCTTAGTCTTGGGCCTTGGATATAAGAAGAGGAATTTTTAGGTTCGCCCTTGTGTAGTTTTGGCCCTGTCTTGGAGAGCCTAATTTCTTGTGTTCATTTGTTTCTTTGTGACCTTCATGTACATTTTGATAATTTCTTGACGAAGAACATAACATAATAATAAAAATCCAACAAACACTCACAAGTCATTATCATGAAAGAGATATCTACCCTAATTTGCAAGCATGTTGATTTCTCAACATGAATGCCCTAAACTATCCTTATATTTCCCTTTTCATCAAAGCATTTTTATAGCTCAAAATGACACTCGTTTGGGTCTACTAGAGAAAAAAATAAAAATTAAACTTGGAATGCAATAAAAACTCCATGCAAACCCTCTAAAAACTCAAATTTTCCTCTTTAATGCCCCTAGTACACTAGCAGAGAAAGTTGCAATGTTCTAGATGATCTACCATAGAGATTTGCAATGTTGCAACACTTAGCAAAAGAGAGTTGAAGTGGCTAGGGTTGACAAATCAAATGGATATCAGTATAAAGGTAAAAAATGATTATAATTTTAAGATAAGGATGAAAATACCATATCAAACATGGTTAACAAAGTTCCTAGATACATCTGATCAGTGGTTAAATCCTTCTATAAAAGTAATTCTATCCATGGAGCAAAGGGAGAAAAAGAAAGAGATAGGTAAATGTTGTCGAAATGAGAATTGAATTCTCCTTACGATAAGCTATGGTGAATAGTGAAGCCTCCTTTTCCACATCCATTTTCTCTTCCAATCCTAGCTATTTCAACTATCTTTTGTTGAGGTGTTGGAGCACTACAACACTCTTTGGTAGACCATATAGAGTGTTGAAACTCTCCCAGCTAGTGTATTAGGGTAGTGAAGAGGAGAAATTTGAGCTTTCTAGAGGTTTTACATGGAGTTTTTCTTGCATTCTAGCCTTCTCTTTTAGTTTCTTTTCTAGTAGATGCAAAGGGGTGTAACTATGAGCTATAATAGGCATCTGAAAGCCTTGTTGTCATAATCTAGGATAGTTTATGCTTATCCAACCAATCCATAACAATCAAGCAATCACATGTCCCAAGTGGTATGATGCCTAAATATGCTTTAACGTTGATTCCATTCATGTCCACTAAGCAAGCTTTGACAATTTCATTGATTCTTCTCTTATTTATAGTGGCTCGCTAAATAAACCAGTACTTTTCATGCTTACACTTTTTTCAATTTAAACCTTTTCAACTTGATTAATGTTTATATAATGATGACTAATTGTGGAATCAATCAAAATAGCTATGGTATGATTATCAATCTTACATTTTTCCTTGATAAATCATTGGCATCCTTCAACCCATGCCTTACACTAAGTCAACGTTCTGGATGTTATGCAAATCCCTCATTTTATTTCTCTTGTGAGGAAAAATCTTTATACATATGATATCCCTCACAAACCTAACATTTTATGGATTTTTCTCTCAAAATTTTCCCCATTGAATCGATCATCTTGGATTCACTTTGTGCTTGTTGTTCCCATTGATAAGATTAAGAGCCATCCTTGGGAAATTTTGGCTAGAATACTTTGTTCATATGATCCATCTTTTTATTCTTCTTATCATCTCAATCTTTCTGAAATGTTGGCCCACCATTATTTTTCTCATATGAATACTTTTCTTTTCTATTTATTACAAAGTCCTTAACTCATCAAACTGAATTCTATCCTTGTAAAGTTATGGCATTTCAGTTAAAAATATTTGAATCTTCACCTTTTCATCTATAATGAAATCCAAATACCTTGAAATATCTGTTATGCTCTTAACCTGCAAAGTAATACCCAAACACAGAATATGCGAAGAAAAGATACCCAGAACACAGAATAGCAATGATTTTATTATTCAGAGAGAAATGTTCATAGGCCTCTTCAAGGGGGCAACCTCCAATAGAGCAGAGCTCAATTACAAAAACAAGACACGATACTCCTCGCATGGAGTCTCTATCCTTTATATATGACTCCTACATGCAATACCATGGGCCAATACCGTGGGTTTTATTAATACCATCTATCTAATACTACTGCCCATTTGCAACTAACTGTGGTCCCGTCATTAATTGCGGGTTAACCACTTACAAATATTAATATGGGCTTTATTGACTCTAGACTATCACGTGATCCCATGACATAAATAAGGGGGTTAGGGTGGGACCCTAACATGCCCTCCCCCTTAAAACTAGCCTTGTCCTCAAGGCTGAAGCTGCGGAAACTTCTGAAGAATAGTGGTTGGTTCCCAAGTTGCATCTTCCGGAGAGGTGTCTTTCCATTTGACGAGGACTTCCTTAATCATGCGGCCGCGCAGGTGCTTGTCCCTTGTGTCTAGGATCTGTTCAGGTTGAAGCCAGATTGACCCTTCTTCGTCCAATTCAGGTAGACTGGTTTGAACTCGGCAATTGTTCCCAATCACTTTCTTGAGGCACGATACATGGAAAACTGGGTGGATTTTTGCTGTAGATGGCAAAGCCAACTTGTAAGCCACTTCTCCAATGCGCTGAAGTACTTGGTATGGTCCGTAGAATTTTGGAGAGAGCTTTTGACAACCCTTGTCTTTGAGTGACGTTTGCTTATATGGTTGCAGCCTCAAAAAGACCTGATCCCCTTCTTGAAATTGGCGCTCTGAGCGATGTTGGTCGGCCTGTTGCTTCTTGCGGTTCTGAGCTTGATGAAGATTCTCGCGCAGATGGGCGAGCATGGTTGCGCGGTGTTGTAGGAGTTGATCCACGGCTTGTACTTTGGAGCACCCCGTGAGATAAGAAGTAGGAGAAGGCGGAAGTTGACCATAGACTGCTTCATAGGGAGTCATTTTGGTGGTGGCATGATAGTTGGTGTTATACCACCATTCAGCCAGAGGTAACCACTGTACCCAAAGGTGTTGCTTTTCTGAAGTGAAACACCTAAGGTAGGTTTCTAGACATTTGTTGACGGCTTTGGTTTGACCATCTGTTTGCAGATGATATGAAGTACTGAGTTTGAGTTGAGTGCCTTGTATTCTGAAGAGTTCCTGCCAAAAATTACTGGTGAAGATCGGGTCGCGGTCGGACACAATAGAAGTGGGCATGCCATGCAATTTGAAGATCTGATCCATGAAAGTTTGAGCAACCAAAGTTGGTGTAAATGGTTGGGGTAGGGCGCAGAAATGAGCATACTTCGACAGTCGGTCCACAACCACCATGATGACTGACTTGTTTCCAGACTTTGGAAGACCTGTAATGAAATCCATGGAAACCTCCATCCAAATTGATGCCGGAATGGGCAATGGTTGTAATGTGCCTGGTGTGTTGACGGTTTCCCCTTTGTGGCGTTGACAGACGTCACATTCTGCTACGAAAGTAAGGATGTCCTGTTTCATGCCGGTCCAAAAAAATGATCTTCTGGTGCGAGCATACGTCTTCTGAAAGCCCAAATGTCCTGCAATGGGAGATGAGTGCAATTCTGCCAAAATGCGACTTTTGAGGGTGGATTTTGGTGATATTACGACTCTGTCCTTGTAGCGAAGAATATCATTCTGCCACAAGTAGCCCTTGGTGGAATTAGGATCTACCTGCAATTGAGAAATGAGTTGGGAGAGCCCGGGGTGTGAAAACCATTCCCTGCGAGCCTCTTCAATCCAGTCTGGAATGGGGAGGGAAATTGCGAGCAGAGTACTTTCCTCCTCAAATTAGCGCAACAATGCATCTGCTACACTGTTGTCTTTCCCTTTCTTGTAAATGATCTCATAATCATATCCCAGCATTTTGGCTAACCATTTATTTTGTTGTGGGGAAGATAGGCGTTGCTCCAAAAAATATTTAAGACTGTGATGATCTGTGCGGATTTGGAAACGTCGCCCCAACAAGTAAGGTCGCCAGGTCTCGACTGCATGTAAGATGGCCATCATTTCCTTCTCGTAGGTAGATTGGCCCAGATTCCTCCCACTGAGTTGTTGGCTGGTGAAGGCCAATGGTCGCCCTTCCTGCATTAAGACTGCTCCAATACCTGTACCCGAAGCATCACATTCAATGACAAAGGATTTGGTGAAGTCAGGTAGTGCTAAGACGGGAGTGGAACACATGGCGTTTTTCAGAGCGGTAAATGCCTGTTGTGCTTCCTCATTCCAGAAGAAGGAATTTTTCTTTAGGAGTTGAGTGAGGGGCTTCGCTATGCGGCCATAGTTGCGGACAAATTTACGATAATAGCCTGTGAGACCCAAAAATCCTCTCAAGCTTTTCAAGGTCTGAGGTTGAGGCCATTCTTGCATTGCCTGGATCTTTTTGGGGTCCACCTTCATGCCCCACAATGTGGCCCAAATACTCAACTTCTTCCATGCCAAATGAACACTTAGACATCTTGACAAATAATTTATGCTTGCAGAGCAGTTGCAAGAGTAGATCTACATGCTGAAGATGTGCTGCCCAAGTGCCACTATAGATGAGGATGTCATCGAAGAAGACAAGGACAAATTTTCTGAGATATGGTTTGAGGAGGTGATTCATAAGGCTCTGAAAAGTAGAGGGGGCATTACAGAGACCAAATGGCATGACCAGGAACTCATAATGGCCTTCATGAGTTCTGAAAGCCGTCTTGGGAATGTCGACTTCCTTCATGTGAATTTGGTGGTAGCCTGAGCGAAGATCCAACTTAGTGAAGAATTGAGCCCCATTGAGTTCGTCCAGCAAATCGTCAACCCTTGGGATGGGAAATTTATCTTTGACTGTCAACTTATTGAGGGCCCTGAAGTCGGGACACATCCGCCACTCCCCATCTTTCTTGAGGACCATGACCACTGGGGATGAATAAGGACTAATGCTGGGACGAATGACACCTGCTTCCAACAATTCCTTGATGATTTTTTCTATTTCATTCTTTTGGGTGAACGGATATCTGTATGGCTGCACATTTGGGGGTTGGGCCCCTGGAACCAATGTGATGCTATGATCATGTTCCCCTCGCGAGGGTGGAAGCTCATGAGGCTTGTCAAAGACCGTCCGATGTTTATTTAAAATCTGTTGCATCTCCGGATGAATTGGCAGAGACATGGTTTCGACTACCTGGATGGCATTAAATTGAGCTACCACTCCATGATGGCCCTTTTTTAACAATTTTTCCATCCTATGCGAGATGATGATAGAGGGGGCTCCCGCCTATAGTCCACGGAGGGTATGTGTGGAGTTGTTCTGCTTAAAACTCATATATAACTCCTGGAAATCCATTGTGATTGGCCCAAGAGTGCGGAGCCATTCCGCGCCTAGGACAATGTCGCAACCCCCCATGTGTATTGCAAACATGTGGGTTTTCAACTGATAATCCCCCATTTGAAGTTTGACATTTTCACAGCGACCTTCAAATTTCATTGTGCCCCCATCTGCAATTTGGACTTGGAAGTTAGAAACTGCCCGGACAAAATAATGTGCTGCTTCAGCGATCTTTTGATGGATGAAATTATGGGTACTTCCACTATCAATCAAGACTACTACTGGGCGATGTTTAAGAAAACCCCTGATTTTGAGAGTTTGAGGGGAAGAAATTCCTGCCAATGCATTTAGCGAAATAATTGTTCATCAGATACAATCTCCTTTTGGTTATCTTCTTCGATCGCCTCTGGTTCCTCAAGTGGTGGATCTTCCTCGGTGGAGTTGTAGTCAGTGGCATCTATTTGAAAAAACTTGGGCTCCTTGCATTTATGACCTGGGGAATATTTTTCATCACAGTAGTAACATAGTCCTTGCTTCCTTCTTTCGGCCATTTCTGCAGGTGACACCTTTTGAATCTTAAGTGTCTGAGTCGTGTTGGGAGCCTGTGGGGGACGACCTTTAGCGGGGAAGTTGGGGCGGCTGGATGGGGCTATTAATGCACGTTCCACCTTACGAGCTACGTGGCAAGCCTCTGTCCACGTGGGAGGGTGGTGGAGTAGAACCTGAGCTTTGATGGCTTCTTTAAGACCGCTGATAAAGCATTCCATGTAGAACTTATCTGTGAGACCCTTAGTGCGGAAGGTTAAGGCTTCAAAAGCGGTAATATATTCCTCCACTGTACCCGTCTGTCGGAGCTTAGTGAGATGCCCCAAAAAAGAGTCTTCCTGTTCAAAGCGATTTCGAAGAGCTTTGGCAAATTGGGCCCAATGTTTCAGGGCACTAACTAAGGAGGATCGACCGTACCCTTAGCCGTACAACCCGACTACCCTATTGTATGGGCGAGTAATCTCTTCGAGTGCTGTTCTCGGTGTACTGTAGCCACAAGACGGCCGAAGGTTTATCTATGGCGAGGTTTCAAGGGAGCCTAGGGGGCTTCCTATATACCCAGAGGGTACGTGGAAGACAGTCTGTGCGCGGTTCTGTCTAATGCGCTACTACTCGAAGGGGTACCCACAGGGGTTACAAGGGAGTCCAACAGACGTGACCACCTCTTGTATTTCCTGCGTACATGCCTCCCCAAATCCATAGGTTTATGCGCTTAATGACAGATCCCGTGGTTTAAAGACGTCGGAACACGTCTCTAGCCAAAAAAAAAAATTGCTAAAAATTGGAGATCCCACCGAGCCCTGGAAAGTGCTCTGATACCACTTGTTATGCTCTTAACCTGCAAAGTAATACCCAAACACAGAATATGCGAAGAAAAGATACCCAGAACACAGAATATGCGAAGAAAAGATACCCAGAACACAGAATAGCAATGATTTTATTATTCAGAGAGAAATGTTCACAGGCCTCTTCGAGGGGGCAACCTCCAATAGAGCAGAGCTCGATTACAAAAACAAGACACGATACTCCTCGCAGGGAGTCTCTATCCTTTATATATGACTCCTACATGCAATACCACGGGCCAATACCGTGGGTTTTATTAATACCATCTATCTAATACTACTGCCCATTTGCAACTAACTGTGGTCCCGTCATTAATTGCGGGTTAACCACTTACAAATATTAATATGGGCTTTATTGACTCTAGACTATGACGTGATCCCATGACATAAATAAGGGGGTTAGGGTGGGACCCTAACAATATCTAAGAATTTTCTCTCATACTCTTCCATAGCCATGTTTCTTGGCTTGATCTTGAATAATGCTTGCATATTCTTGTCATAATAATATTATGAAAAGTATTATTTCTTGAACTACTTTTTGAATTGTTTCCAAGTGATTCACTTTTCATCATTATTCCTGACTTGCTTCAGTTGATCCCATCACAAAGATGCTTTTCCCCGTATATGATAAATAACAATCCTTTCTTAAATATTTGGTGAATAGTTAGGAAGTTGGATATACTTTCTCATGCCCAATAAACATGCTCCAACATCTTCACCCCTCCTATGCTCGCCATCAAATGTAGGTTCCCTTAGATTTCTAAGCTCTCCTAGTAAATAATCCAACTCAGTCCTCCTCCTTTGATTTCTTATAGGAGACAAACTTAGGCTAATGTCTAATTTTGAGAATGAACAGGTTGTTCTAGTGATCAGGTGCTCAAAATTAGACTCAAAACTCAAACTGACAGAATCTTGATAAACTTAGCTTTAGATTGAAGTGCTCGTCATCCTGATTCCAACGGTACGAATGACACTCGAATCCAAGCTCATATGAAGAAGTTAGAGCAAGTTAAAGTTTAGGTTTGACTTAGACACATGGCAGGAGTGGATGACATGGCAGGACCCTTCAGGGAATGGGGAGATGCCAAGTGGTAGGCCACCATTGGACCTGCATTTCACAAATCATATGTCACATGTGGGTCAGCATTAAAGAATCGGCCCTAGAACAAGCCAGGGTGCGATGCGATGAATTAACCCCCAATGTACCCGGGTTGTGATATGATAATCACAATCGCACATTGCAAAAGTGTAGAGTCCCATATATCTGTTACCCCCTTGACTCCATCGATTTTGAATTGTGATGGATCTCGAATGCAATAAGATTATGGGTTCCAGTTAATAGTTTCACCGGGTCCATTGTATCGCAATCACACATCACCCTGCTGCGTTCATAGACCATAAGACCGTCAATTCTCCACCGATTGTGATTTATGATGGAACAGTTGGTGCCGATAGATTATTGACTGTTGCATGGAAAAATTTTCGCCTAGTTAGTGCAATTTTGGAGCAAAATTGTAGGTTCATGCCGGAAATGGTGCAATTTGTAGAGCAAATATTGGGAGAACTAGGAGAGGTCATAACTTCTTCTGTTTTTCACCAAATTGGATTCAAAAAGAGGCTAGACAGCCATTTTTTGACATTCTAGACTCATTAGAGTAGGTTTCATAAGAAGTTGAGCATTGTAAACACATCTTTTTACACTTTTAAGCATAATAGAGAGGCCCAAGCCATTGGAAGTTGGAAAAATGAGACGTAGCCTAGGAGGGGTGAACTCCTTTATCATGTTTATGTTGTAATGTGTTTTTGATGATGTTTTTTACATGTTTATGTTGTTGTTCGGTCTCTTAACTATGTTAAATTGCTCATAAAATTAACATTAAAAAAAAAAAAATCATTTTTGACTTGCACAAATTCATGAATCCTTAAGCACAATGAAAGCATTTTGTTTCTAATATTAGGAGGATCTTAGCAAAACAATATAATATTATAAATCAGATCATTTTGGTATCATAGGTATAGGTTTTCTTTATGAAAGAAGGATTTAACTTTTTGTAATTTTATGTCACGATTATAAGGTTAAAACTCAAAATATGAGAAGGGAAGTTGGTTGGAAGCCCTGAAGAGGGTCAAGGGGAAGGAGAGAAAGGTTGCCACAATCTCCAACACCAGTTTAGCCTCAAGCTGCAGTTGAGACTCCACATATCATGTCTCATGAAGGAGAACCTACAAACATGATAGAAGATTAGAAGACCTTCAGAAAGGCTTTCTTTGACATGATAGAGATGGTGAAGGTCCTCTATGAAGAGAGGAATACTAGGCTGCAAGGGGAAAGTTCCAAACCTCCCAAAGGAGAAGGCTCTTTAGGAGGAGGTAATGTAAATGGAGACAAACCTCCACCCTCTCCATCATCTTCTTTATCTTCGTCTTCACAAGCATCTTCACCCTCTTCCACTAACACAACCCTCACTCATACTCATCATCATACTTCAAAAGGAACTGGTAAATCACCTTTTTTAAAATTTGATTTTAAATTTGAGCTACCCATGTATACTCGTGAAGTGAATGCAGAGAAGCTTGATAATTGGATTCATCAGTTGGAGGTCTATTGTAGGATTCAAAACCTTTAAGAGCATGGCATAAAGATTCAATTAGCTTCCTTGAGAATGGAAGGTGCAACACTGGTATGGTGGGAATCAAAGACCCAAGAGGAGATTAAAAAACACGGTAAGATCTCAATTTCTTGGAATGATTTCATTGCTGCAATCAAGAGACAATTCTACCCTCTAGCTTATATGCATAAAGCCATCATGAATTTGCAGAAATTTAGACAACTTAAAGGTCAAAATGTGCAAGATTACACCCAAGAATTTAGAAAAGGGTCTTTGATGTTAGGTGTATATTTTCAATCATAGGACACATTGCTAAAGTACATAGGGGGTTTACACAGTTACCTTAGGAATACTATCTTAATATTTAATCCTAATAATCTAGATGATGTGTGTGTGCAAGCCACTCATCTTAAGGCAAGAGGAAAAAACACCCTAAAAGAAGGTAGTAAAAACTCATTCAAGAGTAAATGAAAGGAAAGGGCTTTCAAAGGGAAGGCAAAGAAAAATGGGTCTATCAAAACAGGAGAGAAATTTACATGAAAACATTGTTCCAGAGAGGGTCATGATGAAGCTCATTGCTGGAAGCTTCATCCTGAAATGAGACCAAAGAAAAAAACAACAAGGGAAAACAAAAAACAACTGCAACCACTCAACAGGATTTGGGATCTGATTCGGGTGATGAAACTAAAATCACAACCATGGGGTTAAAAGGAAAATAATCCATTGCTATCACTAGTTCTTCAAACTCACAAAATGAAACTCCTAAAGAAAAGAGGAGAATAGAACTTTTTCACATAGGGGTGATCTCAAAACATAACAAGATTGATACACTTTTCAATAGTGGCTCTCAAGACAATCTTATCTCTAAAACATTGTCAAAAGTTTAAAATTGGAAACTGTTCCACATCATAAACCATATCCACTTGGATGGGTGTGTGACAATGTGCAATTGCAGGTTACTAGAAAGTGTAAACTGAAATTCACCATTACTGTAAATTTCATAAATGAAGTGGAGCTTGACGTTGTGCTATTAGATATCTATGGCATTGTTTTGGGAAACCCGTACCTTTATGACAGAAAAGATATCTTCCATAGATATGAAAACAAATATCATTTATTCAAAGGTGGAGTAAAATATATTATGAGAGCTCGTAGCAAGAAAATAAATCGTTCTCTTGTTAATGTAGGGCAAACGAAAAGACTAGTGAATTCGAGAAAGAATTGTGTGCTTCTAATGATCAAAGCCAAGTATGATGTTGATAATGAAGCTTTTAAAGGTTGTGATTCAAATTTGAAATCTGAATTGGTTGACGTTGTTAACCAATATGACGAGATGTTTCAAGAACCAAATGGATTACCTCCCAAGAAAGGAAAGCAACATGAGATACAACTACTGCAAGATTGTCCTCTTCCTAACATTGGCATGTACAGGATGCCAGTGATGGAAAACGCAGAAATTAAGAAGCAAATTCAAGAGTTGTTGAACAAAGGGATCAGAAAACCATCTTTCTCACCATGTGGTTCACCTATTGTCTTAGTGCCAAAGAAGGATGGAACATGGCACATGTGTGTGAACTTTCGTGCATTGAACAAAATTACGGTAAAGAACTGTTACACATTTCCTAGAATAGATGATTTACTTGATCAATTGAAATATGCAAAGTATTTTACTAAGCTGGACTTAAGAAATGGCTACAATTAAATTAGAATAACTGAAGGAGACATTTGGAAGACATCATTCAAAACAAAACAAGGTTTATTTGAATGGCTAGTTATACCATTTGGTTTATGTAATGCCCCCGCTACATTCATGCTTGTGATGAATGATGTGTTGGGGCCATTTCTTGATGAGTTTTTCATAGTCTACTTATATGACATCTTAATTTTCAGTAAATCTCATGATGAACATGTCATGCATGTAAGGAAAGTACTCGATGTCTTAAAAAAAGAATAGCTGTATATTAAGATGTCAAAGTGCGGGTTTGGAAAAACTTATTTATTTTACTTGGGTCATATTGTTGGAGGAGGTGAGTTGAAAATAGATCCCTCCAAGGCTGATGTCATTGTGAATTGGCCAAGGCCAAAGACAGTTACTGAGGTAAGAAGTTTTTTGGGAGTAGCCTAATATTGGAGTAAATTCATTGCTAATTTTTCTCTTATAGTAGCTCCTGTGCATGCGATGACAAGTGTGAAAAAGGTTTTTTAGTGGGGAGGAAAACAACTAAAGGCCGTTGATGCATTGAAGGAAAAGATCAGTACATCTCCAGTACTTGCACTTCCAGACTTGAGACAGTCATTTGAGATTCAGACTGATGCTAGTGACTATGTTATGGGTGCATTCCTCATGCAAAATGGTAAGACTATACGTTTCCATTCAAAATACTTTAATGGTGTAGTGATTAACTATCCTACATATGACAAGGAATTGTATGCATTGGTGCAAAGTGTGAAAAAATGGAAACACCATAAACAATCATTTGCATTGATGATAAACCATTGCAATCGCAATCAAAGTTGCAGCAATCAAGGCACTTCTGATGGATGGTTTTTCTTCAACAATTCCACTTGGTAATCAGGTATAAGAAAGGTATCTACAATAAAATTGTTGATATGATTTCTAGGCCTATTGTTAGTGCAACTACTTTACTCAAGCATAATTAAGTTTTACTTGAAAGTTATATTGAGCAATATGCATTAGATAATGACTTTCAATATGTTTATGCAAGCTTGAGTCAAGGTAACCAAGTAGAGGAATTGGATTATTATTTGCATGATAACTTGTTGTACCATCTTGGCAAGCTTTTTTTTCCACAGGGAGAAAGTGTTAACATCATAATAGAGGCACATACTTCTCTTATTGTTGGTCATTTCAGTGTAAGTAAGATGGTAGCATATCTACAAAGGTATTTTATTGGCCTGGTATGTTTGAAAGTGTGTCTCGTTTTATTAAAGGATGTTCATTATGTGCAATCAATAAGCATTGAAATAGTGTTGGCATTATAACACAGGTTTGGTGCTATGACACAGGAATTTTCCTTGATGGCAATTCACTCAGATGACAAATCACATTTCAGGATCACAAAATGAAGGAAAAAGAGGTATACGCAGGTTCCCCTTGACCAAACTGCGTATACACGTGGGTTCGCAGACCAAAAGGCGCGTATGTGTATACACGCACTTTCACGCAAGGAAAAGCGTGTACATGTTTGAAAACTTGGTTTTGGTGTGTGGTATTTGGTCCTTGGTATTTTGACCCATGGTATTGATCCAAGGTATCTTGTTTGAAGTATTGACCCCAGGTATTTGGTCCATGGTATTGATTCTAAAGTGGTTTTCGACCATGGTATTGAGTAAGGCCTAAGACTATAAAAGGAGAAGGAGATCATTAGGCAAAGGCACTCAAGCATTGAATATCTAATGAAGATCAAGATCTAGAATACTGGTTATTGGGTTATGGTGCATAGCTGGATCTGAATCAAGGAGGAACCTGAGCGCTTGAAGAAGGATAAGTTCTATTGATGTGTCAAGATCTTTAGGCTTGAAGAGAAGTATCTTTGTGTGGTTTTGATCTTTTATTGGCGCATGTCGTAATCTGTAAATCTGATGATCTGGGTATAACTGATGTCTGAATAGTTGTAAAGGTTAAATCATCTTTTACATATTTGTACACATGTTCAGTATAGAAAAGACACATATACACGCTGGTTCGGCATTTAAAAATAGCATATATGCAGGTCTACCTTCAGATAACAGCATATGAACGTAGGTTCAACACATTGAATTAGCGTACGTCTCATAAAATATGTTTTAGCTACTTTTGTTTGTTGTTTGAAGTGTTTTGGATTCTGCATTTGGTTCTAGTTACTATTACTGTGTTCTAGTTACAACATTCGGAAAAGTGATTGTTTGATTTAGTTCTGGTTGGTGCAAAGGAGATTGATTGATGCAAATATATTTGATGTTTGATTCATGTTATTGATGGATCTAGTCTGAAAATTTATGAAACGTGGTCCCTGGAAGAAAAGAGAAGGTTGTAGCCTTTTGTAGGTCAACACCTACGTACTAGTAAACACATTAGCTAGTACAACAGCTAAGGGGGTTGTAGCTCCCTTCTAGGAAAAGTTGGAGAACAAGAGAAGGTTGTAGCCTTGTGCAGGTAGAAGCCTATGTACTAGTATAAGGCTGCACCAATACAAAATTTGTAGAAGAAGTTTCTTATTAAAGAAAGATTGAGATGATTTCAGCAGGTGGATTTCACCCACATTGGGTTTCCACCTTATATCTTGTGTTCATGTGTGCGAATTCCAGTTTTGTTTACTACATCTTATTACTGGTTATATGGTTCTAGTACACAGATTAAATATCAACTAACTAAATTATAAGATTGCAAGGTATACGCTAGTTGCTCTAAACACAGTTGCGTATACACATAGGTTTCATTAACAAAAGTAGCGTATATAAATCTGTTTATGGAAATGAAAGATTGTTAAGTTGCTAATACTAGTTCACCCCCACAGTTGCGTATACACACAGGTTTCATTAACAAAAGTAGCGTATATAAATCTGTTTATGGAAATGAAAGATTGTTAAATTGCTAATATTGATTCACGCCCCCTTTCAGTATTATTTCCAACAATTGGTATCAAAACAGGTCCTTCAAAAAAGCCTTGATCACTTGAAGGAAGATCTATCATCATGAGTACCTACGAAAGAGAGGGATCCATTAGACCACCAATCTTCGATGGGAGCAACTTCAATTATTGGAAGGTAAGAATCACAACCTATCTTCAATCTCTTGGAACAGAAGTTTGGGAAATCGTGGAAGGAGGATACACATTTCCATCAGCAATTCCTATAGATACTGCAGGTAAAAAGCAGTATGAAACAAATGCCAAGGCTGTCTACACACTATTGGGGAGTTTTTCACAATCAGAATTTGTCAAGGTTATGCAGCTCAAAACTGTCAAAGAAATATGGGACAAGATCGTTCTAAGCTATGAAGGAAATTATTAGGTAAAATGTGAAAAACTACAATCTCTTAGAATTCAATATGAAATGCTCAAAATGTACAATGATGAAAGTATTGCTAATTACTTCTTACGTATAGATGAGATTGTTAATCACATGAAAAACTTGGGTGAAGAGCTAAAAGAAGTTACTGTAGTTGAAAAGGTTTTGAGATCCCTGTCTTCTAAGTTTGAATCAAAATTTTCTGCCATAGAAGAAAAGCAGAATCTTTAGAGTATTACTATGACACAACTGCACGGAATCCTAACTACTTTCGAAATCAGAAAAGGGGGTCCATCAGATATGAGAGAAGCCGCATTCAAGGCTTTGGGAAGAGAAGAACTCAATGAATCAGGACACATTTTAGAAGGAGAGGAAGAAGCAAACTTTGTCAACAGCCTTCAACGGGGTTCTAGAAGATTCAGAGTTAAACTACCTTTCAAATGCTTTTCTTGTGGAAGAGTCGGTCATTATGCAACCAAATGTCCTCATAAAAATAAGTTGGATAAAGGTAAGGAACCGCAAAATGGAATAGAAAACAGAATGTAAGTAAGAAGAGCTACTATACACATGAAGATAGTGATGGTTTATCAAATAGTGATGAAGATGAACATGGCAATGATTATAGACTTTTGATGGCTTTTGAAGATGATGATTTCTTGGATGCTTTAGATGAAGATTGTCTCTATGAAGAAATTTCTAAACTTAAAATATGTTTAGAAGAAAAGAGTATGATTATAGATACTCTAACATTCCAACTCATGGAAAGCGAAAAACACAATGAAAAGTTAGAATGTGAAATTGTGGGTCTAAGAAAAGATATTGAGAAAACAAAAACTCTCAATCTTAGATTTTCTAAAGGATCAGAAACTTTAGATGAAATTATCAAAGTGCAGCGTTCTCCTCTGATAAAGACAGGTCTTGGATATACAGAAGAAGCATCTCAAGCACATAAACCATCAACCTCCAAAAGCTATCTTGATGCAGCAAAGAGAAGTGAACATGTTGATAATCGTCATCAAAGGCATAAAGCATATCATCAGGTAAATCGGGTTCAATATACTTCAAGGATGAACAGAAGCTATAACCAACCACAGGTAAATCAGTCTCAATTTGCTTCAAGTATGAATGTCAATGGAAACTACAATCATCAGGTCAGTAGATTTGATAATCGCAGGAATTTCTTTAATGGCCAATGTTTTTCATATCATAACTTTGGACACAAATCTGCTCAATGTATTGCTTACAAGACCATCATGACTAGAGAAGCACGAAATCAAAGGAATGTTACTGGGATCATGAAAAGGACCTACAATAACTTTTCTGCTCTTGAAAATGAAATAGAATGCTCTATCTATAACAACTTCGGTCATGAAGATTTTGAATGCAGGAGTAAATTTCGGCAAACATCTCAGAAGGAGCAAGCTTCATTGGGTCCCAAAACATGGAGAAAGAAAGAACCACAAACAAAAAGATGTGGAATAGCCTTATATGCAGAAGGACAAGAAAATCAATGGTATATCGACAATGGATGCTCGAAACACATGACAGGTGATAAAGAAAAACTTCAGTCATATAATGCCTTAGAAAAGGAAAAGAAGGTCTCATTTGGTAATGACACTCCTACAGTCATAAAAGGTAAAGGCTCTATTCTCTTAAAAGAAAAGGTTAAAGCTAGGAATGTTATGTATGTAGATGGTCTAAAACATAATCTATTGAGTGTCAGTCAAATGCGTGATCAAGGAAATGAGGTAGTATTTCGATCAAATGGATGCGTTGTTCGTGAGCTTGATATAGGAGAAACAATGATCAAAGGTGTAAGAACTCCAAACAACCTGTACATACTCAAGGGGGGACAACAATAATTCTACCTAAGCAAAAATGATGAACACTGGCTATGGCATAGAAGATTGGGGCATCTAAGCTTCCCTCAAATAAGAAAAGCATGCAGATACAAGGTTGTTCGTGATATTCAAGATATTAGCATTCTAGAAAACACAATATGCAAATCATGTCAATTTGGTAAGCAAACCAGAGCACATTTCCTTAAGAAGGAAGGATCAGCTAGTAAGCCTCTTGAACTTGTTCACACTGATTTATGTGGTCCATCTAGGAAAAAGTCACCTCGTGGAGAAGAATACTTTATATCGTTCATTGACAACTTTTCCAGAATGTGTTGGATAGGACTTCTAAAGCATAAAGACAAAGCTTTCGAAAATTTCAAAGCCTTCAAAGCCTTGGTTGAAAATGAATCAGATCATAAAATCAAATTCTTTAGGTCTGATTGAGGAGGGGAATTTACCTCGGATGAATTCTTCGACTTTTATCAAGAACACGGAATAAGAAGGGAATTCTCTACAGCAAGAACTCCTCAGCAAAATCGAGTGGTAGAAAGGATGAATAGAATTGTTCAACAATTGGCTCGTGCTATGCTAGATGAGTTTGTTTGTTGTTTGCAGTGTTCTGGATTCTGCATTTGGTTCTAGTTACTATTACTATTTTCTAGTTACAACATTCAGAAAAGTGATTGTTTGATTCAGTTTGGTTGGTGCAAAGGAGATTGATTGATGTAGATATATTTGATGTTTGATTCATGTTATTGAAGGATCCAATCTGAAAATTTATGAAATGTGGTCCCTGGAAGAAAAGAGAAGGTTGTAGCCTTCTGTAGGTTAGCACCTATGTACTAGTTAACACATCAGCTAGTACAAGAGCTAAGGGGGTTGTAGTTCCCTTCCAGGAAAAGCTGAAGAACAAGATAAGGTTGTAGCCTTCTGCATGTATAAGCCTGCATACTGGTATAAGGCTGCACTAGTACAAATTTGTAAAAGAAGTTTCTTATTAAAGAAGGATTGAGATGATTGCAGCAGGTGGTTTTCACCCACATTGGGTTTCCACCTTATATCTTGTGTTCATGTGTGTGATTTCCTGTTCTGTTTACTGCATCTGATTACTGGTTATATGTTTCTGATACACAGATTAAACATCAACTAACTAAATTATAAGATTGCAAGGTATATGTTGGTTGCTCTAAACACAGTTGCGTATAAACGCAGGTTTCATTAACAGAAATAGTGTTTATAAATCTATTTATGGAAATGAAAGATTATTAAATTGCTAATACTGATTCACCCCCCCTCTTAGTATTATTTCCAAAAAATAGGAAGTTAGGATTGTATACACCACTTCCAGTTCCTTCACGGCAGTGGGAGATTGTTTCTCTGGATTTTGTAGAAGGTCTTCCATTGTCAAAAAGAGGTCATGATTATTTATATGTAGTTGTCAATAGGTTCAGCAAAATGTGTATTTTGATGCGATGTAAAAAGCAAGTTACAGCTGAACAAACTGATCAGTTATTCTTTCAGAATGTTTGGGTGCATTTTGGATTGCCCACATCCATTGTTAGTGATCGAGATTCTCGCTTTGTTGGGAATTTCTTGTCAAGCTTGTGGGGATTCATGGACACCAAATTGAAAAAGAGTACAACTTTTCATCCAAAAAAAGATGGTCAAACAGAAGTGGTGAACAGAACAGTGATACATCTTCTTCATGGGTATTGCACCAAGCATCCTAAGTTGTGGGATGAACATTTGCATTGTATTTAGCATGCTTACAATTGAGCCAAGCACTGTTCAACTCAAGCTTCACCATTTGAAGCATGCTTGGGATATTTGCCTAAATCTCCTTTGGATTTTACTGTTGGCAAAGATGTTGCTATTGAAGGTCATAGCGCCATAGACAAAGCAAGAAAGTTCATTGAACAAATCCAATTAGTACACCAAAAGGTTCAACAACAACTTGAGAATAGCCAAGGCAAGTACAAAGCAAGGCATGGCAAGCATCATCAAGATCATAAGTTCCAAGTTGGTGATGAAGTTTGGCTTCACATTAACAAAGAGAGGCTCAAAGGAGAAGATAAAATGCTAAAACCAATTAGATATGGTCCATTTAGAATTTTGGAAAAGATTGATAACAACGCTTTCAGATTGGATTTGCCTTCATATATGCAAATTTATGATGTTGTTAATGTTGAGAATTTAAGGTTGTATGAGCCTCCTTTGATTAAAGATCAAGGAGAGAATATTCAAATTCCATTTATTGAATACTTTTCTCCATAATTCCTTGATGAGCTTTAGCAAGACACTGTACTTGACAAAAGAACAAGGACATCAAAAAGGGGAAGTATTGATTATCTTCGAGTGGGGCTCAAGGGTACAAATCTTTTAAAATCCAAATGGTTAGAGCCTGGAAAGGTGATGGAACTATACCCTCACCTGCTGGACAACTGAAAGTGATCATTTTGGTGACCAAAAGGCTTCTAGTGAGGAGGAGTGATCAGGTGCGCAAAATTAGGCTCAAAACTCAAAGTGGCAAAATCTTTGTAAACTCAGCTTCAGATCAAAGTGCTTCTCATCCTGATTCCAATGGTGTGAACGACACTCAAATCCGAGCTCATATAACATAGTTACGGATGAAACTTTTTTTGTTTATTCTGGAATAACAAAAAAAAAACGGGTTACAATTTTGACATTTCTTAGTAATGGAGTTAAGGAGAAAATATCTGAACTTTGAAAAATTGTAAAATTCCAACAATTCTCGAACATGATGTTAAAGATAAAATATTATATCTCGAATCTTGATAATTCCAACTATTTCCATCCATGTTGTTAAAGATAGAATATCTTGACTCTAAAAAACCTTGAAATTGTAATTGTTTTCAACCAAAGCATTAAAGATAAAATATCATGACTTAGAAAAACATTAAAATCTTAACAATTTTTCAACCATGCAATTAAAACCAAAGATTATGACAACAAAACAATCTCAAGTTTTCAAAATATTTCAAGCATGACATTATGGAAAAATTTTATGATTAAAAAAACTTTAAAAGTGAACACATGAATGAAAGAGTT
This sequence comes from Pinus tabuliformis, assembly GCA_031772625.1. Lineage (NCBI taxonomy): Eukaryota > Viridiplantae > Streptophyta > Pinopsida > Pinales > Pinaceae > Pinus > Pinus tabuliformis. The sequence goes on along the minus strand of CM062819.1, from coordinate 840,982,346 downwards.
ATTATATCAAGAGTATTTTTTTAAAATATTAAATGTATAGCGATTTAAAATCTTAGCCTAAGACATCTTGAGACATTGCAAAAAAAAATTAAAAAAAATCAACTATCAAATTGACATGCATTGTGAGCTGAACCCATTGTAATGGAAACTTAAATACCAACCATGAAATTAACACATTTTGGGGCAGACTCGATTCATTATAATGAAAAATTTAAAATCAACTATCAAATTGCACATAATGGGATTGGGTTGCTAGACAAGCATCGACATGGACCCTACAAAAAAAAATTATATATATATATATATATATATGAAAACAAAAATTCAAATATTGAAAAAAAAACAATTAAAAAAAAAACACAAAATACAAAAGAAAACAAAAATTCAAATATTGGAAAAAAATAAAAATAAAAAATAATAACAAGTAATAAAACATTAAAAAAAAACATGACAAAAAAATCAAATATAAAAAATATATAATAATGACATTAAAAAAAAAAACTATAAAATGTAAAAAAAATTAACCATACCATGTAAAATTAAAAATAAATAAAAAAAGAGTAAAATAAAATAAAAACCAAATAAAAAAAATAAAAAATACAAATTACAAAATTACAAAAAATAAAATACGACATTTAAAAGAAAATTAAAAACTTGAAAAAAAAAAAAATGCCCCTGCCCACCCCGAGGCCCAATCGGCCACGGGTGGCAAGGGGATGATTCATGCCAAAAAATAAATTACATATCATAACATGTAATAAAAATAAAAATCAAAATCAAAATTAACTTGAAAAAATGAAAATTTTTAATAAAAAATAAATAAATAAAACAAAAAATAAATTAAAAAATATATATAATTTAAGAAAAAATAAATATATAAAAGAAAACCATGTTTTTAAGTTAAAAAAAAAACATTTAAATAAAAGGTTAAACAATTAAAAAAACTAAAATTAAATAAAAAAATTTCAAAACAATTAAAAAAATTTAAAATTAAAAAAAATAAAATAATTTATTTTTTATAAAATTTAAATTATAAAAAAAATAAAAATAAAATTAAAAGTAGTTAAATTTAAAAATTAAATTATAAAAATTTAAAAACAAAATTTAGAAAAAAAACATTAAAAAAAAAACACAAACATTAAAAAAAAACAACAATTAAAAAAAATAAATTAAAACAACAATTAAAAAAAAAAACATTAAAAAGAAATTAAAATTAAAATTAAAAAATATTTAAATTTTAAAAATAAAAATAAAAATAAAAAAATTTTAAAAAAATAATAATAAAAAAATTATTAAAAAAATAATTTAAAAAAATATTAAAAAGACAATTTAAAAAAAATGGACCCCTCCCCCCTTGCTCAGCCCGACCCCAACCCCACCCCCTCACTCCACCCGACCCCAACTGCACCCTGCTCCCCTTCCCCTCCCTCACCGCAGGCCCTCTCCTCCCCTCTCCTCTCCCCCTCCTCCGCTCCCCAACCCACTCACTGCCTCCCCAACACAATTTTGGAAATGGTGCAATTTCTGGAGCGAATATTGGGAGAACTAGGAGAGGTCATAACTTCTTTAGTTTTCCACCAAATTGGATGCAAAAAGTGTCTAGATTGCCATTTTTGGGCATTCTAGACTCATTGGAGTAGGTTTCAGAAGCACTTGAGCATTGTAAGCACATACTTTTACACTTTTCAGTATAATAGAGAGGCCCAAACCATTGGAAGCTGGACCAAGGAAACGTAGCCCAGGAGGGGTGATGTCCTTTATCATGTTTCTGTTGTAATGTGTTTTTGATGATGTTCTATACATGTTTATGCTATTATTCAATCTCTTAACTATATTAAATTTCTCATTAAAAAAAAAAAAAACAACAACAACATCAACTCATTTTTGACTTGCAAAAATTCATGAATCCTTAAGCACAATGAAAGCGTTTTCTTTCTAATCCAAGGAGGATCTTAGCATATCAACCTAATATTCTAAATCAAATCATCTAGCCAAACCCCTTAGTGAATGATAATACCTACTAACACTTCTTGAGTGCCTGGACCATATGTGTCCATCTCTCTTTTCATGAGATATATGATCCAATACATGTCCTCCATTGGTTGCATGTCTTGTATTGAACTTCTATGAATTTGCCTATGCATATTGTTCAAACTATGTAGTAGTTGAGTTAAATGATTCTACTCCTCCTGAACTCTTATCAACTTTTCATAATATTTTATGTATCTTTGCACTTCCTTTTGTAAGATATTCATTTTCTTAACCAACACGATACACTCCACTACTTCTATGTCCATTGGACTTTGCTTCTACATTGCTTAAGCCAATATTTAGCCCTGTTATTTCATCTTCATGGATATAAGAATCCCATGCATCCTCCATCTCTTTAGTCCTTATTTTTTAACCATAAATTTTCTTCGTATACCTCTAATTCTACAAAATGTGCATGAAACAATTATTGTGGGAGTTATGCATATTACAAACTATTCCATTAATTAAGCCATAGGTCCTTCTTCATATTAATCCATGAAGAATATGGATGCATTAAATCAAATTTTGAGTCTTTAGCATATTGTCCTTTGAATTTTCTTTCCAAATACTATACTCTTGCCTTATTTTGAGTTCCAAGCTAAAAGTGATAACTTTATAAAATTAGCAATTTTGCCTCTTTTATGTACTTGTTTGGTCAGTACAATAAATCTCAAAGGCCAACTTTTTCCACTTGTAGAAGAAAATATGTTGAAAGTAAAACTCTTATATTAGGTGTTGATAGTACCCATGAATGGGAAAACACAACAACTTCCCAATTGGTGATTTGATACAATAATCAAATTCTAGATTATTTGGAATTATCAGCTATCCTCTTTTTACACTTTCCCTAGACTATATAATTGTTAGGAAAAACTTTTATCTACCAGATGGAGAAGAACTGGGAAAACTTCACTAACAAAAATTTATTTGTCTTATGAAGGAGGTAAAATTTCAAGTAAATATATGTTTCTATATTTGTGATTTGGGGTCACTTTTCTTCCTCCAAAGATCTCAAAATCCTTGAGAAAGTTCCCTAGAATAGTGGATTTTCCCTTATTTTGGCATCTCCACTCCAAACCCTTTTGATTTTCACTAGAATGCGAACAAGTGTCTTCATTTTTTCTTTCAAGATTTGTTGTAAAAAAATAAGCAATAATAGGGCCTATATATCAAAGAGTGGTGCTTGGTCCTTTAAAAGCTACTAATTTGCATTTTTTGGAGATTTGGAGTAGAATTGGCGAATGACTCTCACTGACTTATTTATAGGCCTTGATTCTATACACTTAACCCCAAAATTTCACCTAATTTGTGTTAATTTTTCTTAGGTCCATATTGTTCCTTGCTTTGATAATTACATTTCTTCATTAACATATTACATTCACCCCATATCATCATTACATTATCCTTATTTACACCATTATTCAGTAGCATATGTAACTATGTAGAAAGAACAATATCATCATCATCAATGCAGCAGGACATAAGGGAACAATAGAATAAAATAATTCACACATAGAGACACAAGGATTTGTCGAAGACTAGGGAAAACCCCACTATGGGGAAAACCCTTTCAAATTATTCTTCTTATTAGATCATCATCAAATGATTCATAAAAAAGAGAGTACAATGATCCATATATTCATCCATACAACTATACAACAAAAATCAACTAACCAATATCTACGAAATAAACCCAAACATGTTTATACTCAAAATCCTATCTCTAAAGCCTGTAATGAACTGCCACTATCTGTTGTCAACTATTGAACACTGCAGTCACTGAGAAAAATATTTGAACAACTGAAATTCCATCATTTAGGTCTTGGTTGCATAGAGGAGGAGTCATGTGAGAGACTATAGTTTCTCATTCACTCGAACCTTAAGCCTAGCATGCAAGCGACTAGGGTTTGCAACTAAGATTTTGAAACCCTAACCCTAGTCGCATGGAGGGAGAGTTGTTTGTACGACTAGAAGGCTCTAGTTGCATGGATGATATTATGTGCAAGAGACTTTGGTCAAATTCTTCCTATGTTGTGCCAGCGACTATGTCCCAAAATCATAAAATTGAGATGCGAGCTTCAGACCCTCCAATTTTACCTCAGAGTGAACCTATTCCTCCATAGACAAACCTCAAACCTATGCGAGCCAAAAAAAATATAGAAGAGTGTCTCATGATTATGTCTAAATGAGGTATACGTCACTTGTATTTATAACCTTCCAAGGTTGTCCACTTTGCTTTAGGGTCGACCTTGTCAATTATGGACATGTGGGTTTTTATTGATAAGTAAACTTTCCCTTATCCATTTTGAGTGATCTTTAGGTCAATTTTGGTCCTCTCGAAAAGAGGAATTAAATGCAATCATTATCTTCATAAAGTGATTTTTCCAAAGTGGATTTTGACCGCAGTTTCATATTTTAACATTCCCTCTTAACTAGGGAGAATTCCACCTACATCGTGTCACATGTATCAAATCATATCCAATCTCAAGTATCTCATCATCTTGTATCATCATTGATCATCTCAATTCATCTCTTTCTTATTATTGGTTATCTCTTGATTGTCCCTAATCATATGTTGAATATTCTCGAATCCAAAAGAATAATAATTTTTCATTGAAGGGGACCACCCTCTATTCATCAAGCTGCTACCCAAAATTTCTACTAGCAGGCTACTACCCAGAGTCTCTACTAGTGGGCTACTACCCAAGGATATCGACGAGGAGCTAAATCTACGACTGATATCATCAATGAAGAGCATATCATCAGGGAGCACATATCAACCTGGAACAACATCAAGGAGCTCAATCTCAACCCAGAACCTCATGGGGGAGCTACTACTATGACCCCATATCGAGAAATAGGTGATATAAGAGAGATACTACTCAACCATTCTATTGCCTACCAACCTTCCTAGTAGTGAACCTTAATAGTCGTGGTAGAACACATGCATCACAATCCGAGCTTGGATGAGATACCCAACTCACCAAGAGGTAAGGATGACATGCCTCCAAGCCTCCTCAACCTGTTGGCCATACGGTGAGGGACAATCCCAACAAGCCCTGCATGTGGGTATGATGCCAACTAGGGTATACTCTTGAATGACCAGGATAGGGTGAGCTATTAATCCAACCCTATGGGTAATAGATAGGGGGTGATACCCTATTTTCTAGAGTTCCCTCAACCCTAGGAGCCCTCTCTTTATCTCAATTCCTTACTGTGGGAGATCAAACAGGGGGGGAAGAGTTGGCTCAGTGTCCTCGATTAGTGATGATCTCTATAGATCAACAACATATCATCGTACTCATATCTAGTAACCATCATGCCTCCATAACAGTTGTTTCATGTTCATACATGACTTCAAATCAAATATCATATTAGAACAAACATATATATATATATATATATATATATATATATATATATATATATATATATATATATATATATATATATCACAAAAAGGATACCATAGTTATCATCCCTCTCAAGGAGGTGCCAACCACAAGCTTGAGCTTGTCTTGTACAACAACATTGTCTCAATATATGAAGGTAACTCAATCCTAGCTATATGCAAGATTCTATGCCAATTGGTTCCCACTCTTTTTCATCATAATGTATCCATGTCACATCCAGATCCTGCTCGAACGACTCTCAAAGGAGCTTCTTCATCCTACCACATAGCTAGCCTTGATAGCAACATTGTATTCAACCTTGGTTGTGCTATAGACCTCTCATCCAAGATATCATGGACGATCTCATTCTAAGGTAGCATCCAAATGTGCTCATCAATAATAATCCTAAACATCGTTAGTACATCCATGCAGTCATATATCATAGAATGAATATCTCAGATCAAAATTGAATGTCCCATGCAAGTATCTCGAAGGATGCTTGGCGGAAATTCAATGTATATGAAGTAGCTCAATCATGAATTCACTCAAGTTCTATGCACATCATATATCTATATATATATATATATATATATATATATATATATATATATATATATATTGTTAGGGTCCCACCCTAACCCCCTTATTTATGTAATGGGATCACGTCATAGTCAAGGGTCAATAAAGCCCATATTAATAATTGTAAGTGGTTAATCCGCAATTAATGACGGAACCACAGTTAGTTGCAAATGGGTCGTAGTATTAGATAGATGGTATTAATAAAACCCACGGTATTGGCCCGTGGTATTGCATGTATGAGTCATATATAAAGGATAGAGACTCCCTACGAGGAGCATCGTGTCTTATTTTGTAGTCGAGCTCTGCTCTATTGGAGGTTGCCCCCTCGAAGAGGCAAGTGAACATTACTCTCTGAATAATAAAATCATTGCTATTCTGTGTTCTGGGTATCTTTTCTTCACATATTCTGTATTTGGGTATCATTTTGCAGGTTAAGAGCATAACAAGTGGTATCAGAGCACTTTCCAGGGCCGGTGGGATCTCCATTTCTTAGCAAAAAATTTTTTGGCTAGAGACGTGTTCCGGCGTCTTTAAACCACGGGATCTGTCATTGAGTGCATAAACTTGCGGATTTGGGGAGGCATGCACACAGGAAATACAAGAGGTGGTCACGTCTATTGGACTCCCTTGTAACCCCTGTGGGTACCCCTTCGAGTAGTAGCGCATTAGACAGAACCGCGCACGGATTGTCTTCCACGTACCCTCTGGGTATATCGGAAGCCCCCTAAGCTCCCTTGAAACCTCGCCATAGATAAACCGTCGGTCGTCTTGTAGCTACAGTACACCGAGAACAGCACTCGGGGAGATTACTCGCCCGTACGATAGGGTAGTCGAGTTGTACGGCTAAGGGTACGGTCGATCCTCCTCAGTTAGAGCCCTGAAACATTGGGTCGAGTACTACTGCTAGACCCTTATGTATATTGCGATCTGTAGCACCTGACACTCCTCAAGACCTTAGTTCTCTTTTCTATCGGGGGATCACACAGCATCTCTTCCAGATCCGCCTGTGCAAAGGGGTGCAGCAGCAACAGACATTAGTCCCGCAGTCTCGAGTTCGCAGATCAGCCATTCTGATCTATTAGATCCATCAGATCCGCAGAAGCAGTCTGTTCCACCATCAGATCCGCCATTCAGATCTCTCAGATCCCCCAGATCGGAGTCGTTGTGAAGGGTTCCTATACCGGGGTATAATTTTCGCAGGACTTTTGGCCGCATTGACATTTTGAGGATTTGGCCACTGCAGTATTGATAAGGAAGAAGTAAAACTCCGTTAGGAGTTTTGAGGAAAAAAAAAAAAAAAAAAAAACTCCGTTAGGAGTTTTCAGAAAAAATAAATAAATAAAAAAATCAGGACGACGAGCTGAGCACGGTGGTACCATTCAGTTCTTAGTGAAAAAAAATTTAGGCGGTCCCAATTTTAAAAAAAACCCGGTTGGTGTATGGTAGAAACTAGAGCTGAAGCGATGGCCAATGAAAGGATGGACAAATTTGAAGAATGAATGCACAACCTCCACCTTCAGCTTACCAGACTATGTAACATGGTCGAGAAAATAGTCCCGAAGGGCAAGGAGAAAGCCCACAAGGAGGAGTATAATGGCACTGAACACAATGAGGGTGAGTCTAGCCACTCTTCTCACGTCTGGCACACCCACCCACCACCCAGTCAGTGACCTCCCAAGTTGGATATGCATAAATTTGACGGTTCTCACCCGTCGGCATGGATAGCACAAATGGAGCAGTATTTCAAATTGAATCGCATCTTCGATGATGAGACTCAGCTTATGTTGGGGAGCATGTACTTGGACAATGAAAGGTGGCAATGGTGGGAATGGCATCAACGTTGCACTGGACCTTTTAAGACTTGGACCAAATTCACCAAAGCTCTTCAAGACCGCTTTGACCAGGAATCATCTTTTTTGGATCGTCTTACTAAGCTTCGACAGACTGGTACAGTGGATGAATATATTACAGCTTTTGAAGCCTTGGCCTTCCGCACTTGGGGTCTCTCAGATGTGTTCTACACAGAATGTTTTATCAGCGGTATTAAAGAAGCTATCAAAGCCCAAGTCCTACTGCACCACCCTCCCACATGGACGGAGGCTTGCAAGGTCGCTCGTAACGTGGAACGTGCATTAGCAGCCCAATACAGTCGCCCAAATTTCTCCGCTAAAGGTCGCCCCCCACAGGCTCACAACACGACTCAAACACTTAAGGTCCAAAAGGTGTCACCTGTGGAAATGGCCGAAAGAAGAAAGCAAGGCCTATGTTACTACTGTGATGAAAAATACCCCCCAGGTCATAAATGCAAGGAGCCCAAATTTTTTCAAATTGATGCCACTGACTACAGCTCAACAGAGGAAGATCCACCAGTGGAGGAACATGAGCCGTTAGAAGAAGACAACCAAAAGGACAATGTCTCTGATGAACCAGTTATTTCATTGCATGCTTTGGCAGGGATTTCTTCCCCTCAAACTCTCAAAATCAGAGGTTTTATTAAACATCGCCCAGTAGTAGTCTTGATTGATAGTGGAAGTACACATAATTTCATCCATCAAAAAGTCGCAGAAGTAGTGCATTGTTTTGTACGAGTAGTTTCTAACTTCCAAGTTCAAATTGCGGATGGAGGCACAATGAAATGTGAAGGCCGCTGTGAAAATGTCAAACTTCAAATGGGGGATTATCAGTTGAAAACTCACATGTTTGCCACACACATGGGGGGTTATGACATTGTCCTCGGTGCTGAATGGCTCCGCACTCTTAGGCCAATCACAATGGATTTCCAAGAGTTATATATGAGTTTTAAGCAGAACAACTACACACATACCCTCCGTGGACTCCAGGCGGGAGCCCCCTCTATCATCAGCTCGCATAGGATGGAAAAATTGTTAAAAAAGGGCAATCATGGAGTTGTAGCTCAATTTAATGCCATCCAGGCAGTCGAAACCAAGCCTCTGCCAATTCATCCTGAGATGCAACAGATTTTAAATAACCATCTGCCGATCTTTGACAAGCCTCATGAGCTTCCACCCTCGCGAGGGGAACATGATCATAGCATCACCTTGGTTCCAGGGGCCCAACCCCCAAATGTGCGCCCATACAGATATCCGTTCACCCAAAAGAATGAAATAGAAAAAATCATCAAGGAACTTTTGGAAGCAGGTGTCATTCGTCCCAGCATTAGTCCTTATTCATCCCTAGTGGTCATGGTGCTCAAGAAAGATGGGGAGTGGCAGATGTGTCCCAACTTCAGGGCCCTCAATAAGTTGACAGTCAAAGATAAATTTCCCATCCCGGTGGTTGATGATTTGCTGGATGAACTCAATGGGGCTCAATTCTTCACTAATCTGGATCTTCGCTCAGGCTACCACCAAATTCGCATGAAGGAAGTCGACATCCCCAAGACTGCTTTCCGAACTCATGAAGGCCATTATGAATTCTTGGTCATGCCATTTGGTCTTTGTAATGCCCCCTCTACTTTTCAGAGCCTTATGAACCACATTCTCAAACCATATCTCAGGAAATTTGTCCTTGTCTTCTTCGATGACATCCTCATCTATAGTTTCACTTGGGCCGCACATCTTCAGCATGTAGATCTACTCTTGCAACTGCTCCGCAAGCATAAATTATTTGTTAAGATGTCCAAGTGTTCGTTTGGCATGGCAGAAGTAGAATATTTGGGCCACATTGTGGGCCGTGAAGGTGTCAAGGTGGACCCCAAAAAGATCCAGGCAATGTAGGAATGGCCTCAACCTAAGACCTTGAAGAGCTTGAGAGGATTTTTGGGTCCCACAGGCTATTATCGCAAATTTGTCCGCAACTATGGTCGCATAGCGAAGCCCCTCACCCAACTCCTAAAGAAAAATTCATTCTTCTGGAATGAGGAAGCACAACAGGCCTTTAAAGCTCTAAAAAAATGCCATGTGTTCCACTCTAATCTTAGCACTACCTGACTTCACCAAATCTTTTGTCATTGAATGTGATGCTTCGGGTACAGGTATTGGGGCGGTCTTAATGCAGGAAGGGCGACCGTTGGCCTTCACAAGCCAACAACTCAGTGGGAGGAATCTGGGCCAATCTACTTACGAGAAGGAAATGATGGCCATCTTACATGCAGTCGAGACCTGTCGACCTTACTTATTGGGGCGACGTTTCCAAATCCACACAGATCATCACAGTCTTAAATATTTTTTGGAGCGATGCCTATCCTCCCCATAACAAAATAAATGGCTAGCCAAAATGCTGGGATATGATTATGAGATCATTTACAAGAAAGGGAAAGACAATAGTGTAGCAGATGCATTATCTCGCCAATTTGAGGAGGAAAGTACTCTATTAGCAATTTCCCTCCCCATTCCAGAATGGATTGAAGAGGCTCGCAGGGAATGGTTTTCACACCCCAGGCTCTCCCAACTCATTTCTCAATTGCAGGTAGATCCAAATTCCACCAAGGGCTACTCGTGGTAGGATGATATTCTTCGCTACAAGGATAGAGTCGTAATATCACCAACATCCACCCTCAAAAGTCGCATTTTGGGAGAATTTCACTCATCTCCCATTGCAGGACATTCGGGATTTCAGAAGACGTATGCTCGCACCAGAAGATCATTTTTTTGGACAGGCATGAAAAAGGACATCCTTACTTTCGTAGCAGAATGTGATGTCTGTCAACGCCACAAAGGGGAAACCGTCAACACACCAGGCACATTACAACCATTGCCCATTCCAACATCAATTTGGATGGAGGTTTCTATGGATTTCATTACAGGTCTTCCAAAGTCAGGGAACAAGTCAGTCATCATGGTGGTTGTGGACCGACTGTCGAAGTATGCTCATTTCTGCGCCCTACCCCGCCCATTTACACCAACTTTGGTTGCTCAATCTTTCAATGGATCAGATCTTCAAATTGCATGGCATGCCCACTTCTATTGTGTCCGACCGCGACCCGATCTTCACCAGTAATTTTTGGCAAGAACTCTTCAGAATATAAGGCACTCAACTAAAACTCAGTACTTCCTATCATCCACAAACAGATGGTCAAACCGAAGCCATCAACAAATGTCTAGAAACCTACCTTAGGTGTTTCACTTCAGAAAAGCAACACCTTTGGGTACAGTGGCTACCTCTGGCTGAATGGTGGTATAACACCAACTATCATGCCACCACCAAAATGACTCCCTATGAAGCAGTATATGGTCAACTCCCTCCTTCACCTACTTCGTATCTCAAGGGATGCTCAAAAGTACAAGCAGTGGATCAACTCCTACAACACCGCACAACCATGCTCACCCATCTTCGAGAGAATCTTCATCAAGCTCAGAACCGCATGAAGCAACAGGTAGACCAGCATCGCTCAGAGCGCCAATTTCAAGAAGGGGATCAAGTCTTTTTACGGCTCCAACCATATAAACAAACATCACTCAAAGACAAGGGGTGTCAGAAACTCTCTCCCAAATTCTACGAACCATATCAAGTACTTCAACGCATTGGAGAAGTGGCCTACAAGTTGGCCTTGCCACCTACTGCAAAAATCCATCCAGTTTTCCATGTCTCATGCCTCAAGAAAGTGATTGGGAACAATTGTAGAATTCAGACCAGTCTACCTGAATTGGACGAAGAAGGGTCCATCTGGCTTCAACCCGAACAGGTCCTAGACACACGAGACAAGCAACTGCGCGGCCGCATGATTAAGGAAGTCCTCGTCAAATGGAAAGACACCTCTCCGGAAGATGCAACTTGGGAACCAGCCACTATTCTTCAGCAGTTTCCGCATCTTCAGCCTTGAGGACAAGGCTGGTCTTAAGGGGGAGGGCATGTTAGGGTCCCACCCTAACTCCCTTATTTATGTAATCAGATCACGTCATAGTCAAGAGTCAATAAAGCCCATATTAATAATTGTAAGTGGTTAATCCGCAAATAATGACAGAACCACAGTTAGTTGCAAATGGGCCGTAGTATTAGATAGATGGTATTAATAAAAACCACGGTATTGGCCCGTGGTATTGCATGTATGAGTCATATATAAAGGATAGAGACTCCCTGCGAGGAGCATCGTGTCTTATTTTGTAGTCGAGTTCTGCTCTATTGGAGGTTGCCCCCTCGAAGAGGTAAGTGAACATTACTCTCTGAATAATAAAATCATTGCTATTCTGTGTTCTGGGTATCTTTTCTTCGCATATTCTGTATTTGGGTATCATTTTGCAGGTTAAGAGCATAACATCTATATATATATATATATATATATATATATATATATATATATATATATATATATATATATATATATAGATAGATAGATATATATAGATAGATAGAGATAGATAGATATACATATATATATATAGATATCTATCTATCTATCTATCTATCTATCTATATATATATCTATATATATATATATATATATATATATATATATATATATATATATAGATAAATGTTGAAAACATAACATCAATGCTTCAATCAACTGTCAGTTTCCAAGTCAAGTTCAACAATATCTCTTCACAACTTCTTGAAATTCAATTGAAGTGTCCAAGGATTTGAATTTCCACTTTCCAAAAATTCTTCAATAGCTTTTTAGTATAGATCATTGCTATTCTGTGTTTTGGGTATCTTTTCTTCGCATATTCTTTATTTGGGTATCATTTTGCAGGTTAAGATATATATATATATATATATATATATATATATATATATATATATATATATATATATATATATATATATATATATATATATATATATATATATATATATATATATATATATATATAGATATATATATATATACATATATATATATATATAGATATATATATATATATATATATATATAGATAGATAGATAGATATAGATAGATAGATATATACATACATACATACATACATAGATATATATATATATATATATATATATATATACATATATATATATATATATATATATATATATATATATATATATAGACAAATGTTGAAAACATAACATCAATGCTTCAATCAACTGTCAGTTTCCAAGTCAAGTTCAACAATATCTCTTCACAACTTCTTGAAATTCAATTGAAGTGTCCAAGGATTTGAATTTCCACTTTCCAAAAATTCTTCAATAGCTTTGTAGTATAGATTTTATTTTTCTAAACTTCAAAAATTGATTCATCATGCCATGATTCATTATTTAGAGCTTCAGAGGACATATCCTTCTTAGTTGTATCATTAAAGGCTCATTACCTATCAAGAGTAGACAATCAATATATAAAACCAAAATTAAAGCCATGCCTTGGACCACTTTTGAAGTAAAGGCTTGGATCAAGACCTCATCTTGGCTTCACCAAATAGCTGTCATTATGGACATATCTGGATTGGGTAGCTTGCTTCATCCAAAGCCTTATGCAAAAATAACACTTTACCAAAGCAATATGCTTAGCCTTACATGACAAGTAGAGCTCACATCAAGTTATGACTTCATCTATCAAGAAATTGTCATTTATCAAGCAATATCAAATCAAACTTTATCAAGTCATCCTCATGATCAAAATATAAATCATTTTTGTCACTAGATGCAAATGCATATACCAAGGATAAGTCATGTAGGTTCCATCCATTTATCAAGAGATTACTTGATACTGAATTACAATTTTTATACTTCAACTAATGTACTATGAACAATGAGGCCAATACAAAACTATTAACGAATACCAATATTGGTCATCAAGGCAAATCATCAGTCGTCAAATCAAATCATTATTCATCAATTCAAATCCAAATTTTTCTATAATAATGAGATCTATAGTCCAAAACATATCTTAGCATCAAGTCAAAGTTCTAAGTCATTATCAAGCATCATGTCAAAACTCCAAACACTTCTGATCTATATCAATCAATCAAATCATGTTAAACGTTTGTAGCACAA